>OZ024721.1:41809087-43009087 GCA_964016875.1 Fallopia convolvulus
TTTTAGTGATAGTTTTGTACATAAATCCAAAATTATTTTGACAGGTGGTTTTATTAAATTCATCGATAAAACATTGGTTTATAATTTTTTTAGGGAAAATTAATATAAATATTACAACCTTTGAGGGGGGTGTAAGTTGTGCACAACCTTTGGGTGTGTATTCAATATCATGACCTTTGTTAAAATAGTGAAAACTCTATCATAAGTCTACCGTCCATGTACAAGTAGTATGAGTTAGATGTCGGAGAAATGACTTGGCATGTCTCCCCATCAATTAAGAGTTTGTGAATTCCCATCAATTAAGAATTATGTCCAATAGGCATGTTCATTCTTTTCAGCAAAATTAACACGTAAACACGTTATCTGCTATAATGCGGGAACCTTAGTCAATAATCAGTTTAAACACGTTAACACATTAGCAATACCAAAACTGTAAAGAAATTTGAATAATAAAGGAGATGCAAATAAGACGAAAATATTGTGATTTAGAGATATATATTCTCGAGCGAGGGTGATACAGCTTGATTCGATGAACACGAATGAGAAATACAAATGTAACTTGATATTGACAAAGTATTCTGAATGATTAATTGAATTGTAGAGAGCTTGAGCGTAATATGGTCTTATCCGATGATCCGGCATTCTCTTCCTCCTTGTCCTCTTATAACTCTTTCTACTAAAGATGCGTTATACCCTTAACTCTGTCATCCCAGAAATCTCGCCAATAGCTTAATGGACGAGCCGTTGAGGGCGAATTCTTTGCACATAGTTAATGCCCTGTTGAATTCTTCCACGTTGATGGGTCTCAATATCTACTTCCGTAGCCCAAAAACACATGGCTCAACACTCATGATGCTTTTAAACCATGACATTAGTTTTAGTGAATTAACGTATGTATGAATACATTCAAGATGTTATTTTAACTAGATGTTGATTTTATTTTATAATGATATTATCCTATTGCCTAGTTTGTATATTTTTATTACTCATTTTTGCCCAGGTTATACATTCTAGTTACTTGTTTTATGATTAGGTGCTGGTTTTTTTTTTTTGCTAAGATTGTATATTATCGTTACTCATTTTTACTTATTTTTTTCCCAGGTCTTAAATTAAGTTGAAAATAGAAAAGAATCTTGGAATAAGGCATAAAAATAGTAGAAAGAGTGCTCATTTTTTTTAATTTATTATGTTAAAAAACAAAAGGGACAAATGTAATAAACAATAACGAGTGCAAATAAAAGGGAAAAATGTAATAACCAATATAAAATGATCAAAACCACCCTTAAAAATGACCCATTTTCAAAAAAAAACCACCGGTAAAAAAACTAATAACAAAAAACCACCCAAAAACATTGATCTATTAGCTAAACACCACTCGTCAAGAATATTCCATCAAGATTCCCGTTAAAAATGACGGACAACTTCTATTAATTTTTTCTAAATACAAAAAAGACATTTGTGATTACCTAAAAAAATTCTAAAACTAAGAAATTTCCTCTCGTTCGATTGAATCTGGAAAGCAGATGCTTGACCTGCAAGATCTAGGAAAAATTGCTCACCGACTACCTAGATGGGTTGGACTCGACCAGCTCGGCACTGCCCTCGCTTGTCACTACCTACGTTCTCCACTGTTGCACCTCAATTTCTCAAAAGGGGAAAACTCCGCCATTGATTTCAGATCTGGAGAAAGTTGAGTCGCCACGCCGACCACCGCCGCACCGTTGCTTCATCTCTCCGGCCACCAACCTTTAGTACTGTCTTATTTGCTTAATTTTTTTTAAATCATATCAACATATATGATGATATTTTGCAAATTCAAATCAGCCCATATGGCTAGCAGCTAGGGATGCACAAAAAATCCGTGGGGACGGGGATCCGCGGAGACCCGTATCTAATGGGGCGGGGATTCCCCGATTTGGTGGGAACGGGGTGGGGGCGGGGATCATTTTCATATCCCCGATTTAAAAACGGGGCGGGGACGGGGAATGTACTATCCGCAACGAATCCCTTTTTATTTTAATTTTTAATTTATAAAACATAGAATAAAAATAGATTTTAAATATAATTGTAGTTTTTAATTTAAAAGCTTATATATATCTACAAAAGATGAATTAATTAAATAGCAAAAAAAAAACTAATTAGGTGGATATTAAGGAGTGTGCAAAAATTAGGTAAATGGCAACCCCCCCATCCCCCATCCACACCCCACTCCCACCGAGTTGACTCGGTCGTTGACCGGGTGGACTCGCCCGTTGACCGAGTTGACTCGGTCGTTGACCGACCGTTGACCGGCGTTGACCATCATCACAATCATCACTATCGTCATCACAATTTTTTCACCGTCATCACAATTTATTTCATTGTCATCACAATTTTTTGATGACAAAAAGTGTAATGAAAGGTAAAAAAGTGTCATCAAAATGTCTTGATGACATTTTTTGATGACAAAAAGTATCATTAAAGGCATTCAACAACATAAAAAAACCGTCATCACAATTTTTTTCACCGTCATCACAATTTTTTGATGACAAAAAGTGTAATAAAAGGTATAAAGTGTCATCAAAATGTCTTAATGACATTTTTTTATGACAACAAGTATCGTCAAAGGCATTCAACCACATAAAAACAAACGTCATCACTCGTTGACCGACCGTTGACCGGCGTTGACCATCATCACAATCATCACTATCGTCATCACAATTTTTTTCACCGTCATCACAATTTATTTCATTGTCATCACAATTTTTTGATGACAAAAAGTGTAATGAAAGGTAAAAAAGTGTCATCAAAATGTCTTGATGACATTTTTTGATGACAAAAAGTATCATTAAAGGCATTCAACAACATAAAAAAACCGTCATCACAATTTTTTTCACCGTCATCACAATTTTTTGATGACAAAAAGTGTAATAAAAGGTATAAAGTGTCATCAAAATGTCTTAATGACATTTTTTTATGACAACAAGTATCGTCAAAGGCATTCAACCACATAAAAACAAACGTCATCACTGTCATCACAATTTATTTCACTGTCATCACAATTTATTTCATCGTCATCACAATTTTTTGATGACAAAAAGTGTAATAAAAGGCAAAAAGGCAAAAAGTTGTTATAAAAAATCATCATTTGTCATCACTAAATATAAACACATCATTTGTCATCAACTATCATCTCTACTTGATGACGGTTCGATCCTTGATGACAAATAAGTGTCATCAAACTGTCATCACTTAAGCGTCAACAAAATCCGTGTCATCATTATCATCACTGTCATCACTACTTGAACGGTTTGATCGTCATCGACTATTTGATGAAGGTTGGATTGTCATCAATTATCATCACTACTTGATGACGGTTTGATTAATTTGTCATCAAAAGGGTCTTGATGACAATGGTCTTGAAGACAAACAACCGTCATCAAGTGTCATCACTCAAAGTTTGTTTGTTTTTATCATCATCACAAAAAATAGTTGTCATCAAATCTTATCACCACATAAAAATAGTTGTCATCACCGCATAAAAAACAATTGTCATCACAAATAAAAAAACAAAGTTGTCATCATATATTTATAATCATGTTTAATTTTTTATTGCCATCAAATATCATCACGTTTAATTTTTCAGTGTCATCACATATAATTTTTAGTATCATTATTCAAAGTGTCATCAAATATGTGTCATCACGTACGATTTTTTCATAAACTGTCATCACTTTTCATAAATTGTCATCACTACCTGATGATTGGTTGATTGTCATCAACTATCATCACAAGTGTAATCTCTACTTGATGACGGTTCGATTGTCATCAATTATCATCACTACTTGATGACGATTCGATCAATTTGTCATCAAACGGGCCTTGATCGATAACAAACAAGTGTCATCATAGGGTTTTGAAGACAAACAATTGTCATCAAACTGTCATCACTTAAAATTTGTTCATTTTTATTATCATCACAAAAAATAGTTGTCATCAAATCTCATCACCACATAAAAATAGTTGTCATCACCGCATAAAAAACAATTGTCATCACTAAAAAAACAAATTGGCATGAAAAATTATCACTTGTCATCACTAAATATAAACTTGTCATACAAAAAAATGCAATCAAAGATCATTAGTAAGCCTATGTGGGATTTGAACCCACATCATTATGCATTAAGCACATTGATCTACCATTTAAACTAATAGGCTAACCAACATAATGCACAAAAAACAACTAACAATCAGCAACAACAAAGAACAAAAAATGGGAAAATATTAGTGGGAAAAGTACCATTTAGACTCAGCTATCCCATGTGGTCACTCTTTTATTCATACTCTGAAAACCCAAATTCTCTGTTGAATGACCTCAAAGTAGAAGAATCTCATGTGGTCACTCTTTTATCCCTTGCTGAGAAGAATCCCACATGTTAAGCATCAATCAGTAAAAGTATATAATTTTCTTGTGAATGCAATTTTATGAAAAACATGATTCCTCCTCTATATTCATACTAACAACAAATTTTAAAAATATAATAATCGTAGGGCTCTAATAAAACTATCAACACAAAATATTGCAATTGAAATCCAAATCAGACACCCTCTATTTTTGTTCTTACCTGATGAGCAACCATCTGTATTAGTATCATGAGTAAGCCCTTTCAAGTCCTCAATGGTTTCTCCCACATCAGATTCCCAATTAACTGCTCCATCTAACATTTCATTAGATTTATCTTCACTTGGATTAGCTAAATCCCCACTTTCCAAACCCATTATAGCCATCTTCTTACGAGCGGACAAACTAGAAGTCCACACCTCCTCCACACTCACAAGGATGCTTACATCACTACTTAGCAATTCGATACCAATTCAGTTTATGCGTGAAAACAGACTCTAATTTAAACAACACAATTTCAAATCAGTCCCCAACACAATGTAAATTGAACAAAATCAAACCAAAACACAAATTCAGAGATGCCATCAATCAAGCGAAACCACACAAGCAACACAATTTATGGAGATTAATTGAGTCCATCAACAGACCTGATTCCCAAAATACATCTTCGTGTTCACCTGCACTTCCTCCGTCTCCGACACCGTCTCAATTTCCTTCAGAGCCGCCACTTCCGTCTCCACCTCCGCTGCCGCCATCACCACGGCGACTTCACAGGGAGGAGGTTTGACGGACCGAGGATCCCTGAGATGGATCCGGCGAAAATCGATGGCTTTGACGACGATGGAGGATGATCGGCGAGTCCAAGCGGTCGCACTTCTTTCGTCATCACCACCACCTCCATCGCCATGACGATGACGAAGATCACTTCCACCATCACGGAGAGGAGGAGATGGAGCACCAGGCACTGGAGAGGCCATGGATTTTTGTAAGACGATGCTATGGAGTTAGGTCGGGGGCGATAATCGAGAGAGGGAAGGGGGAGTCGAGTCGAGAAAAAGAGAGAAGGAACATACAAAAATAAAATCAGACTTAAATACTTAACAAATACCTAAAAAATTCAATATAAAAATTTATGTTATTAAATTTAATATTTGTAAACTTTTTAAAATTTAAAATATTTTTTATAATAAATGGGGCCATGTTAACAACCCGATAATCGACGGGAATTCCCGACACCGTTTCCCGCAGGGATTAAATGGGGACGAGGCGGGATAGGGGCATAATATTATTTGGGGATGCCCCAGCTCTAAAAAAAAGTAAACTTTAGAAAATCACCCTTAAAATTAACCCATTTTTATAAAACCACCCGTAAAAAAACTAATAGCAGAAAACCACCTATAAACATTGGTCTGTTAGCAAAATACCACCCGCCTTCTTTATTCCGTTAAAATGTAAATTCAACCTCTAATGGCAAAAAAAAGGACAAATATTTATGCAAATTACTCCTAATTTAAACTCAAAACAATTCCAGTATAAGGGTTAGGGATGCACATGGAATTCAACTGTTCAAGTGCCCGATCCTGTGCAAAATTAGAACGAAGCTAAAAATAAATAAATTATGGATTGGAATAGCACTCTCTTCTGATTTTTTTCTCACTAAGATTTTTTTTTTCGGAAATTTCGTACGGTGACCCTAAAGTTAAGTCAATTTCGCCTGGTGTACCAAGTTTTTCAAATTTTCGTGAGATACCCCCAGTTTTTGAAGTTTTTCGCTGCATAACCCCCTGTCTAATATTTTACAAAAAACGTGAAGTTACAAAAAAAAAAATTTTTTAACAAAAATGATTTGCAAAATTATGATTTAGTGATGATTAACTATGGCAGAATTTTCCAATAATTATATTAACCTTCCTCAGTGCTTAATGCTTATAAAGAGAAAAATAGAATTGGAATAGCACTCTCTCTTCTGAATCTGACGTCTCCCTCCTTCCCCTTTGCTCCACTGAGATCCTTGGGTAGCAACCACTAAAAGACAAACTCCAGTTCATATTTGTAGCTGAATTCTAAATTCTCCCTTCCAAATTCTTAATTCATCTTCTTCACCTATAAATATTATATATATACTCAGTGATTGAATTTCTAGTATAAGCCTAATTACTAATTTAATTGGAAATTATGAGATGCAAGAAACACTTCTCCGACGTCACTAGCAGTGTCGGCGTCTGCGCTTCCTGTCTCCGCGAACGCCTCCTCTTTCTCATCGACGCCCAGTCTCAGCCCTCCCACCGCCATCTTACTCCGGCCGACGACGTTCGCCGGGATTCCGACCCCAGGCTCCTCCGACAGCAGATTCCGCCGCCGCCGCCTCTCGTCTTCCCCCGCTCCGTTTCGCCGTACATCTCCCGCCGGAAATCAGACGCCTCAAGGGACGCCGACCTCTCCGATCAACTCCGGCAGAGGTTTTTCAGCACTCCTCAAGCGGTCCCCGCCGCCAACAAGAAGAAGAGCAAGTTCCACGTGATCTCGAAACTCTTCAGATCCAGATCGACGAAATCGGCCCGCCCGACGCCAGATCCGGTTTCGAATTCCGACCAAAGCGCCGGTAGCCGGAAAACTTGGACTCTCTGTCTGTTCTCGCCCGACGAAACCTCCGGACGGCGAGTGAGGCGAGTCGGAAGTAGGAACCGGGGGGATGTCGCCGGACGTCAGGGCATTAGAGGAATCTGACGCCGGAGGATCAGCGGAAGAGTAGAAAAGGAGCCCGGGTTCAGCGCGCGGGTCGACCCGGACGTGTCAGGCGCGGGTCAAGGCGAGTCCTGCTCGGAGCCACGTGGTGAGTGGGATAAGCGTTTGCCTGAGCCCGTTGATGAGGCCGAGTCCGAGTCGTAATTGGAAAGGGGATTCCGGTGAGATGAGGTCCACGGTGAAGCCGCACTTGTCAACGGCGGCTTCGCTACGCGCGAACCGGTCCAGGAAACTGGCTGACCTCGGAAGGTTTAATCACAACCGTTGACTCGATTTGATCATTTTTGTTTTTTTGTTACTCGATCGTATTTGTTTCTGTAATCGTCTAGATTTGCGATCTTCTCCCATTCATGTACATCAATCAGCAACACACATCAATTCTTTTCTCAATTACACAAACTAATCCACATATCACATATGTAATGTAATTGTTTGAGTATGCTAGTAGTTAATGCGCATATATATGATATGCGTTTGTCAATTGTCACGGTGCTTTAATTTGATACAATATTATAATGATAAAATAATTAATTTAAAAAAACGTACAAGAAACGTCATCGAGCAATTGGCGAGCTATATAATTGTGCTGCTTTGGTGGTCCTTGAAGTTTGATATACTAGAGTATAGTAGCAGTAAATTAAATGGTTTTTCTGAAGGATGTCGAAGAAGATGGTGATGAATATTCCATGGTTTTGCAGGCGACTGAGGGGGAAATGGCAAGTGGTAGGCCCCAGTACCAACACCAAGTTCCATTCACTAGCATGTACTATTTAATTCAATAAGCCGTAAACATTGAGACACGGTTACCCTACTTATATATTGCACTTATTGTTCTAAAAATCCCGCTTCTTCGACTAGTGCATGTTCGAAAGCCTCTCAACTTACCTAGCAATTCAACTTATATAGGCATTCGTTTGATCGAGCTGCCTAGAGACCGTTATTTAGAGCGTCTTAGACTCTTCTATATGTCGTCCAGTAGTACGTACGTATTTCATATATTTATTTTGGAGGAAAATTTTACCTTAGTTATAAGAGTTTAATACCCATTACTTGTTTTGCTAGAGATATTTCTATGTTGTTCGGGATACTGAAGATATTGTGTATCGTCTTGACAAGTCTAATTAAGAAAGTTGTCATAATAATGATATACGGAATTTGAAACAATAAATGCATTCAAATGGCTGATTGTGTGTGCGGGTGAAGGTGGCCAAGGAAGAAACCTCGATCTCAGTTTTCCCCTAACTAAATTCCGCTAAAATACAAACACACACACATACACATATTACAATATGCGATATCGTACAGTACACAGTATTGTTGTAAGCTATAGTGCCATACCATATACTCCGTATTTTACACTCCGTATAGGTTTTGGTTCAGGTGAGACCCACCCCTTGTGGTGAGACCTTTGGCTTAAAGTGAGAACTAATCTCAACCATTAGATTTACATCATCACTATATAATGGATGGTCAAGAATTTTTTATTTTTTATTTTTTATTTTTTTTTATACTTTTTTTTCAAATTTTTTTCATATTTTTTATATTATATTCTTTGTTAAAAAAAACTTTAAAAATATTAAATATGACAGTTCAATTTTTATATACTACGAGCTCATTTTTATATACTAGAAGTTCAATTTTTTTATGTTAGGAGTTCAATTTTTCAATATTGTATGAGTTCAATTTTTATATTCTACGAGTTCATTTTTTATCTATGATAAGTTCAATTTTTATGTGCTTTGAGTTTATTTTTAAAATAATTCGATTTTTGCAAAACTAAAAAAATAGCAAAAAAATAATAAAAAAATAAAAAATAAAAAAATGAAAAATAAAAAAATGAAAAAAATGAAAATTGAAAAAATTTGAAAAAAAGCTTTAAAAACGATAAATATGACAGTTCAATTTTTGTATACTACGAGTTCATTTTTATACACTAGAAGTCCAACTTTTTATGTTAGGTGTTCAATTTTCAATATTGTGTGAGTTCAATTTTTATATTCTACGAGTTCATTTTTTATCTATGATAAGTTCAATTTTTATGTGCTTTGAGTTCATTTTTAAAATAATTCGATTTTCACAAAACTAAAAAAATAGCAAAAAATAAATAAAAAAATAAAAATAAAATAAAAAATAAAAATAAAAAAATATTGATTTTTTTTGAAAAAAGGCTTTAAAAATGTTAAATATGACAATTCAATTTTTATATACTACGAGTTCATTTTATACAGTAGAAGTTCAATTTTTTTATGTTAGGAGTTCAATTTTCAATATTGTATGAGTTCAATTTTATATTCTACGAGTTCATTTTTTTATCTATGATAAGTTCAATTTTTATGTGCTTTGAGTTCATTTTTAAAATAATTCGATTTTCGCAAAATTAAAAAAATAGAAAAAAATTTAAAAAAAATTAAAAATTTAAAAATTTAAAAATTTAAAAAATTTAAAAAATTAAAAAATAAAAAAATAAAAAAATAAAAAAATAAAAAAATAAAAAATAAATTTTTTTTTTTGAAAAAAGGGTTTAAAAACGTTAAATATGACAGTTCAATTTTTATATACTACGAGTTCATTTTTATACACTAGAAGTTCAATTTTTTTATATTAGGAGTTCAATTTTCAATATTGTATGAGTTCAATTTTTATATTTTACGAGTTCATTTTTTATCTATGATAAGTTCAATTTTTATGTGCTTTGAGTTCATTTTTAAAATAATTCGATTTTCGCAAAACTAAAAAAATAGCAAAAAAATAAAAAAAATAAAAAAATAAAAAAATAAAAAAATAAAAAAAATAAAAAAATAAAAAAAATAAAAAAAATAAAAAAATTTAAAAAAAATAAAAAAATTTAAAAAATTAAAAATTAAAAAAAATTAAAAAAAATTAAAAAAAATTAAAAAAAATTAAAAAATTAAAAAATTTGAAAAAATCTTGACCATTGAATACATAATAGAGGGGTAAATCCAATGGTTGAGATTAGTCCTCATTTTAAGCCTTGAATGTACCACAAGGATGGTCCTCACTTGAACCATGCCCTATATATATATATACACACACGTATATGTATAGCTGAAAAATCTATTCGTTTTTTAATTAGAATTGCAACTTTATAGTATTTCGTATAGTATAAGCGTATATGTGTACTTGGGATTACACCTGAGAAATTTAATGTCAATTGGTTTAATATTTTTTTTGGGCCGAATATATACATAGGTCCATGAACTTTGACGTTTTTGGCAATCATATCCCTCTACTTTTCGGGTTTCAAATAGGTCTCTGGACTATACATATTTTTACCTTTTAAACACAAATTACACTAGATACACACGCGTGCAGTCCACTCGCGCTGTCTGTATACATTTCTTTTGCCACATAATTCTCACTTATGCCACAAAGATCATTTTTATTAAAAATAGATTTTCTTTTTTTTTCTTTTTTCTTTTTTTTTTATGTCTTCTTCTTTTTGTTGAATCCTTCACCACCAACTTTCAAAAAAAAACCATAACCAGAGAGAATATGATGGAACGTCGGACTGGGAGAAAGAATTCGATTCTTCACAAGTGGCATATCTTCTTTGCCTCATCAAATTCTAAAAATTTCAATTGGACTCGCCAAAACACTGATGTCTTCCCAAATATTCAGGCAAATCTAGATCTAGATCCATTATTAATGGAGGAAGACGGAGAAGCGGATGCCGGAGGAGCCGAGGGAGCCTTCAATAGCCAAATTCATACTTCTTCTTCGAGCACTGCTCTCCAATTGAGGCTCCACAGTGAGGAGTGGATGCCGAAGGAAGCCACTGATAAGCTACCGAATCGATAGCAAACCAAACCTTGCGACGCAAGGAACAATTCTCGAACGGGATAGGCGAGCACGAGGCTCGAGGAGGATTAGGGTTAGGGAGAAAGAGAGAGTTTAGGGCAGAAGAGATAATTTTTGCATAAATTCTCAACTTAGCTTACAAGGGTTTATATAAGCTATGCCCTACCGGTTCAATAAAAGCGACTCAGGAAAGAACCGGAAAGAAAACCTGAGAAGGGAGTAGAACTCCTGTTTCAAAAAATTACATTAATTAAAAATACCTAATAAAATAAAATGAAAAAATAACTAATATTGATCCCTGAATCTGTTTGGAGCCCGACGCTGACGCACCAGTCTAGTCCGCGGTTCGTCAAGCTGATCTATATGCGTATCAATTACCCTCCCCGTGAGATCCAGCTTGTCCTCAAGCTGTAAGTCCGGGTAGACGTCCAACAAACGGTCCCGCGGCTCCCAGGTGGCATCGGCCTCCGTACCATCACCCCAAACCACGATCCACTCTAGGGTAGGCGTGCCATTGAGCAGAACATGGCGCTCGGCGATGGCGCGCACGGGTCGGACAATCGGCCGGTCGTGTAGGAACTCCGTAGGGAATGCAGGCTGGATGTGTTGGTTCCCCGAAGTCACAAATGGGCGTAAAAGTGAGACATGGAACACATTATGAATTTTGGTGTTCTCCGGCAGCGATAGGCGATAAGCAACCTTACCAATGCGCTCAAGGACGGAGAAGGGCCCATAGAATTGCCGGCTAAGCTTATGAGAAAGGGGGCGGGCTACTGAATGTTGCCGGTACGATTGTAGTTTCAACAAAACTAGATCGCCCACTTGATACTCAACTTCTCTGCGATGGGCGTTAGCCTGAGCCACCATACGCTGTTGCATCTTACGCAGATTGGCTTTGATTAAATCCAGCACATCTTCGCGCTCACGGATGGCGTCCGCGGCCACGGATGAGCTTGGTGTGGGTACTGTACAACGGATGAGCGGGGGTGGTGGTCGGCCGTATAGGGCTTGGAATGGCGACATCCGGAGGCCCTCATGAAAAGTGCAATTTAAGGCCAATTCCGCCCAAGGAAGAAACTCGGACCACTTCTTCGGTCGACCGTGGGTAAAAGCTCTCAAGTATTGCTCCAACCCCCGGTTCCGAACCTTCGTCTAACCGTCTGAGGGTGATAGGCGGTACTGCGACGTAAGGTTGTGCCGCTCAGGCGATGGAGCTCCTTCCAAAAGGAACTAGTGAATATAGCATCACGGTCAGATAGAATCTGCGCAGGAGTGCCGTGGTGTTTTACTACAATGTCAACGAACAACGCGGCCACCTTAGGGGCATCGTAAGAGGTTCCTAGAGTTCCGAAATGAGCATACTTAGACTAGCGATCCACCACCACCAGAATAGTGGTAAATCCCCGAGAAGGTGGTAGCTCTATAATGAAGTCCATAGAGACCTCGTCCCACACCTGTTCCGGAATAGGCAATGGCTGAAGCAGACCCGCAGGTTTCTTGGTACTATATTTGGTAGACTGACATATCAGGTAGGAATCCACAAAATTCTTCACATCTCGGCGCATGCCTTGCCAATAGAATACCTCAGCGACCCGGCGAAAAGTATGGTCGACGGGAGGAATGGAACTCATTCAACACATCAACTTTAACAGCAGACTCACGGCCCAATACCAAGCGGTGGCCATAATACAAAACACCATCGTGCACCTGAAATGGAACCTGAAGCGTCCCGTCTTGCGCGGCGCGGTGCAAGTCGAGCAAGTCCGAGAGAGTGGAGTTCTCGGCACGTACTCGATGTAGGAGATCCTGGATCGGCCCCGAGAAGGCCATGAAATGCCGCAGCTCGGTACCCTCATCAACCATGCGACGAGATAGGGCGTCGGCAACCCGATTGCTAGCGTCGGTTTTGTACGCAATGCGGAATTTGTAGCCCATGAGTTTCCGGATAAAGAACTGCTGATCTGGAGTCTGTATCACTTGGTGCAGGAGCTCTTTCAAGCTCCGTTGATCCGACCTTATAAGGAACTCGCGCCCAAGTAGATATTGGCGCCATTTTTGGACGGCCGAGACAATTGCAAATAATTCTCGGTGATACGCAGAAGACCCACGACGTCGCACCCCCAATGTTTTGCTGAAAAAGGCGATGGGGTGCTCGTCTTGGAGTAAAACCGCCCCAATGCCCTGGTCCGACGCATCAGTTTCGATCACAAACTCCTTCGAAAAATCAGGTAACTGCAATACAGGAGGAGTTAACATAGTGTTCTTAAGAAGTTGAAATGCATCGTCAACAATAGGGGACCAGAGAAACTTATCTTTCTGAAGCAATGCTGTCAATGGGGCTGCTAAAGAAGCATATTTCCGGATGAACTTGCGGTAGTAGCCTGTGAGGCCGAGAAACCCTCGAAGCTGGCGCACAGTCCGTGGTGTGGGCCATTCGGCCATAGCGGCGAGCTTGCTCGGGTCAGCCAATAGGGTGCCTGCCGAGACAATATGCCTCAAATATTCGACCTTCGTCGTCCCAAAGGCACACTTAGAGCTCTTGACATAAAAGTGATTTGCTTGCAGTATCTGTAGAGTCGTGTCTAGGTGGCGCAAGTGCAGGTCCAGAGTAGGGATGTAAATCAGAATATCGTCAAAGAACACGATGATGAACTCATGTAAGAACTAAGCAAAAATATGATTCATGGCGGCCTGAAATGTAGACGGGGCATTCGTCAACCCGAAAGGCATGACCAGGAATTCGAAATGCCCGTCATGAGTACGAAAGGTTATTTTATGAATATCAGAATCATGCATCCGGATTTGATGATACCCGGAGCGCAAATCCAATTTAGTAAAATAAATAGCACCGCCCAGCTCATCAAATAATTCATCAGCTGCAGGATTCAGGAACTTATCTGTAACTGTTGCTGAATTGAGAGCCTTGTAGTCGACACAGAAACGAAACGAACCATCTTTCTTCTTGACTAAGAGAGTAGGGGAAGAAAAAGGGCTCGTGCTATGCTGAATAATCCCCTGACTGAGCATATCCTGCACTTGTTTCTCAATTTCAGTTTTTTGGAAATATGGATATCTGTAAGGACGAACATTTACTGTCTTGGAGGCGTGGTGAAGGTGGATCCGATGATCCCACATGCGCCTAGGTGGCAGGCCTGGCGGCATCGTGAACACGGCCTCATGAGCACGTAAAATAGTGAGTATGTCAGCGGGCGTGTTTGGCGGAAATTCCAACGCCGTGGTCGGTGTGACCGGCGAGTCGTCAGAAAGGATAGGAACGAGCTCAAAGCATTCGGCCACCTCAGCTGCAGAATACAGAGCCTGTAAAGTATTCAGCGAAATCAACTTAGGCCCCTGGCGGTCACCACACAGAGAAATAGAATGGCCTTGAAAGACGAATTCCATTGTCAGGTTGGCGTAATCATGTGTGACCTTCCCCAAAGTCTACAACCATTGAACTCCGAGGACCACCTGCGGACCATGAATCTGCAAGACAAAGAGATCAACTGCAAACTCGTGTCCTTGCAAAAACAAAGGAGTATTTAGGCATTTATGATCGCATACGAGAGACTCACCATTACCAACATAAACTCTAAACGGTGGAATACGCGTCAAAGGAAGACGCAGCTCTTCTGTAACAGTGGGGTGCACAAAATTGTGTGTGCTACCACCATCAATCAAAACCTGCAGACAGCGCTGATTGATCGACCTTGTGAGCTTGAGCGACTTCGGATTGGCAAAGCCCTCCATAGAATTGATGCTAGAGACGTCGGCCGTGACGGCTAATGGTTCGTCGGTATGTTCGGCCGACTCCTCTTCATCTTCGTCGTCCGGTCCTAACAAGGTGAACATCCTGTGCTTACAGCGATGTCCGGCAGTGAAGGGCTCATCACAGTTCCAACATAGCCCTTTCTTAGAGCGCTCCGCTCTCTCGGCTTGTGTCAAGCGCCGTATTGGAAGGCGGGTGGCGTCATTGGAACCTGCGGCCGGTGGTTGCGGAGGCCCGGATGTGGTCGGCTGAGACGTGGACCCGGAAGTTGCCGAGTTGTTGCGGAAAGGCGGAAGTCCCCAACGTTTCGATTGTTGTGCCGAAACGGTGTCATCAAAAGAAGCCGACAATTCTCGAGCCATGGCGAAAGCTTGCGCAAGAGATGTTGGTGCGCGAAGATTGAGCTCTCGCTTGATAGGTTGCTTGAGTCCGGACTTGAAAAAGGAAATAAGGAGCGGTTCTGAAATACCTTGCACCCGGTTCAATAAGGACTCAAATTCCGTTTGGTACGCCAGGACTGTCGTCTTCTGTTGTAATTTCGACAATAAGCCTGCATAGTCCTCATAGTATTGAGTATCAAACCGTTGACGAACGTCGTTGAGGAACGCTTGCCAAGTACCCCCAAGATGATTTTGACGGTGATAACGAAACCAATCCGAGGCCGGGTAGTCGATAAGAAGGCCGACGAGACGGAGACGATCATAATCCGTCGTATGAAAGTAATCATAGTATCCCTGCACCTTGAAGATCCAACCTTGCGGGTCGGACCCGTTGAACCGAGGGGCATCGATCCTTATGCGGGGCAAATTTTCATGGCCCGGGGGCGCGCGGATCTCGACGTTGCGCGGGACGAGCGCTGGGTCGACAGGAGCGATGGCTTGCTGAGGTCGAAGTTGGAGCCCTAATTGTCCGCCGTCAGGGACGTTAGCTGGCCCTAGGGAAATGGCCTGGTGGTGTGCGCTCCTCGGAACTGGGATCGGATTGAGGGGCGGGTGGTTCCCGATCCCGATCTGCGGTGTAAGACCGGCGTTAACCTGTGCCGCCGGTTGATGAAGGGGCACGGCGTTGGCGCCTGTGGCGGGATTTGGCCGCTCGTTCAGGACCGCAACCATGGTCTCTTGGTGCAGCCGCTGTTCTTCTTGTTGTCGCGCTAGGGTTTCTTGTTGTCGAATGCTCGACTCTAACCCTTCGCGCAGGAGCTCAATGGAGATGTTGATTTTCTCCAGGGCAGTAGCGACCGGATCGGCCTGCGCATCGTCCGAACTCATTGCCGTGATTTCACGAGTGAAAGCACCAGTTGATAAGCTATCGAATCGATAGCAAACCAAACCTTGCGACGCAAGGAACAATTCTCGAACGGGATAGGCGAGCACGAGGCTCGAGGAGGATTAGGGTTAGGGAGAAAGAGAGAGTTTAGGGCAGAAGAGATAATTTTTGCATAAATTCTCAACTTAGCTTACAAGGGTTTATATAAGCTATGCCCTACCGGTTCAATAAAAGTGACTCAAGAAAGAACCGGAAAGAAACCCTGATAAGGGAGTAGAACTCTTGTTACAAAAAATTACATTAATTAAAAATACCTAATAAAATAAAATGACAAAATAACTAATATTGATCCCTGAATTTGTTTGGAGCCCGACGCTGACGCACCGGTCTAGTCCGCGGTTCGTCAGGCTGATCTATATGCGTATCAGCCACATCTAGATCTGAAATATTCAAGCAAATCTAGATCTAGATCCATTATTAACGGAAGAAGACGGAGAAAAAAGGAAGAAAAAAAATACAAGACCCCATCTTCAACTTCCAGTCCGTCGTTCCTTCCTCTGGAATTCTTTCTCCGAGTCTGGTTATGGTTCCTTGTATTCCGGAGGTGAAGAACCCAAATTCATTCTCCGAGTCCGTCACTCCGTCCTCTGGTTTTGGTTTTGGTATGCCGGCTGTGAAGAATTCAAATTCATTCTCGAGTCAGACTCTCTCTGGTTCTTTCTTGCGCCGGCGAGGAAGAAAGAAGTCGATTCTTTCTCTGGATAGGAAAATTCAGATCCAAAAAAAAAAAGATAAAATAAAGGAAAAATGATGTTTTTATTTGTAAAAAATAAATGAGAAAAAAAGAAGGAAAAAAGAAACAGAAAAGGCAGATTAAAAAAAGAAAAATTTTATGTTTTTATTTGTAAAAAATAAATGAGAAAAAAAAATGAAAAGGAAAAATTATAAAAAAAAATCCATGTCAGCGAATACAAATAACTTAACTCTCTAAAGTCTCGATTGGTGTTCACGCGCAATGCCACATCAGAAATTTGTGTTTAAAAGACAAAAATATGTATAGTTTAGGGACCTATTTGAAACCCAAAAAATAGAGGGATATGATTGTCAAAAACGTCAAAGTTCAGGGACCTATTTATGTATTGGGCCATTTTCGAGCTGGTGGAGCGTGGACGCCATATTCGAGTTGTACGTGCGACCTGCAACGTTTCTACCTTTCCAACACACTCCTTTACATATTATTTGTGGCCTAGCTGCTAGTTTCTCCAAATCCAAATTCTCTACCGAAATAGTATAACTAAACGATTTATTTTCAGATTAAACTCAAAAATAATTCTATAAATAAAATGATAAAAAAAACAAATTTAATTAAACTCAACGGTATTCGATGGATTGTGTTTATCTATCTACCTCTTCGGCAAAACTTACAAGTACTAAAAATACATGAGAAATATTTGGGTCAACGGTATTCGATGGATTGTGTCAGGTGAACAAGTCAATCTAGCAAAGTCGGAATTGTCGTTTAGCAAGAATGTCAACGAGGGACTAAAGTTTGTATTGCAGGGTATCTTGAATGTCCAGGAAGTGGAAAAACATGAGAAATATTTGGGTCTCTCAACCATGGTTGGGAGATCAAAACGGGTCATCTTTGATCAAGTTAAGTGTTAGAGTGCATAAATTCCCCCTTAGAGTTGCTTGTATTCCATTCGCAATATATAAATAGGGTACAATGTCTTGAGAGACAAGTTAGGTCATTTACAAACTATACAAATATAATATATACTATCACACCCCCGCGGTCGAAATGGGAGGAGACCTAACAGTGAGACTGTCCCTAAAATCTAGAAAAAGTGAACGGGGCAAACCCTTAGTAAAAATGTCAGCATACTGAAACGCAGACGGAACATGGAGGACTTTGACATGTCCAACGACTACCTTTTCTCGAACAAAATGAATATCTAACTCTATGTGTTTGGTGCGTTGATGTTGTACCGGATTAGAGGCCAAATAAGTAGCAGAAACATTATCAGTATACACCAAACTAGCACGAGATAGCGGGCAATGTAGTTCGAGCAAAAGATTACGTAACCATGAACATTCAACAACAACATTAGCAACTCCCCTGTATTCAGCTTCAGCACTAGAGCGAGATATGACAGACTGTCGCTTGGCAGACCATGAAACCAATGTGTCATTAAGAAAAACACAATATCCAGAGGTAGAGCGACGAGTGTCCGGGCAACCAGCCCAATCAGCATCCGTATAACCCACAAGAGAAGGAGTGGCGGCAGGCAAAATAGAAATACCAAAATCAGGAGTGCCATGAATGTACCTAATAATGCGTTTTAACGCAGCAAAGTGACGTTCCCTGGGGTCATGCATGAAGAGACAGACCTGCTGAACAGCATAAGTGATGTTAGGATGGGTGAACGTAAGATACTGCAAAGCTCCGGCAAGACTCCTATACAGAGTAGGGTCAGCAACTGGGGGACCAACATTGGCACTCAACTTTGAACCAGAATCAACGGGAGTGAGCACAGGATTACGAGAGGACATATTTGCCCGATCAATAATTTCCCGAGCATATTTTCCCTGGGAAAGAAAGAGCCCGCGACCAGTGGGAGGTGCAGAAATGCCAAGAAAGTATGACAACGGACCCAAATCTGACATGTCAAATTCCCGACTAAGTTGATCAATGATATGGTGGCGGAGATTATCACACAAAGCGGTGAGCAATATATCGTCAACGTACAAAAGGAGGTATGCCGTTTCAGAACCACGACGCAAGATAAAGAGAGACGAGTCACACCTGCTTCCCGAAAAACCGAGACGATATACATATGAGGTAAAGCGCTGGTACCAAGCCTAAGGAGCCTGTTTGAGACCATATAAAGAACGCCGCAACAGACAAACATGCTTAGGCCGATAATTTTCAACAAAACCAGGGGGTTGAAACATATAAACTGTCTCATGCAAATGCCCATGAAGAAATGCATTTTTGACATCAAGCTGATGAACAGACCAAGAGCGCGAAACAGCTAAGTGTAAAACAATCTGAATAGTAGCCGGTTTGACAACCGGGCTAAACGTCTCATCACAATCAATCCCAATTTCCTGGGACAGCCCATTAACGGAATTTATGGCGAAATAGCCACATACACCGGACCACATTAGCCTCAGGAGGTCGAGGTACCAATTCCCAAGTACTATTACTAATTAAGGCTCGATATTCATCAGCCATGGCAGCGGACCAATTTGGATCAAGTAAGGCTGATTTATGGGATGACGGTAATGGAGAAATAGGAGACGGAGATGATGTGGCAACTGAATTTAGATCAAACAGAACACGGGGTTTTACAATTCCCGATTTCCCACGTGTTGTCATTGAATGGGTGTTAGTAGCTTGGGGTGGTGAATGTGGGGTTTGAGTGTGTGAGGGGCTCGTAGAGGGAGCGTAGGGAGTTGACTGAGATGGGCCATTTGGGCTTTGGACTGAATTGCCAATTGAATGGGGAGCTGGGCTTTGGGAATTAGGAGGTGTTTTTGGTGAATTTGGATTTGGGCTTTGGTTAGTAGGAGTTGGGCTTTGTGAATTATCTAATATGGGCCGAGGAGATGCATAGCGTACTGGCGAGTCATCAGGTGGAAAAGCATAAAGTGGAGAAATGGCATCTACTGAATTGGACGCCAACTTGGTTGAATTTTGAGCAAAAGGAAAAACTTGTTCATCAAACGTAACATGGCGTGAGATGATTAGTTTATTGGAAGAAATATCAAGGAAAATGTAACCACGGTGATTAAAGGGGTAGCCTAGGAAAACACAAAGAATTGACCGGGGTTGAAGTTTATTAGTGACCTGTGAAGAGAGATTGGGAAAGCACAAACAACCGAAAACTCGAAGATGATCAAAAGTCGGTGTGCAAAAATAAAGAAGATTTGTGGGACTTCGGTTTCCCAAGTTAGGAGAGGGCAAAATATTTAAAAGGTAAGATGCCGTGTTAACTGCATATGGCCAAAAACGGGGCGGGACAGAGGCATGAACCAAGAGTGTACGGACCATATCATTAATGGTTCAGATAATTCGTTCGGCTTTGCCATTTCGAGGAGATGTATAGGGACATGAAAACTGAAAAACAAGCCCGTTTGATTGAGCAAATTTGTGAAACTCGTGATTATCAAATTCTTTGCCATTGTCACATTGAATGGTTTTAATTGGACAGTTGAAATGGGTTCGAACATAATGGTAAAACCTAACAAACTGATCATAAACTTGTGATTTGTATTTGAGAGGAAAAACCCAAAGAAAATGAGAATAATCATCAAGAAACACAAGATAATATTTATGCCCATTAGAGCTAACAACATGCGAAGTCCAAAGATCACTATGAATGATATGAAAGGAAGCACTCGACACAGTTTTAGAATGTTGTGAAGACAAACGTGTATGCTTTCCTAATTGACACGAAGGACAAAGAAAATGATCATACACCTTATTACAACCCGATAAAACAGAATTCCTAAGCAAATTAAAAACAGGAGAGCCAGGATGACCGCACCGAGCATGCCAAACTGGAGCCGACACAACAGAGAGAGCGACAGGGATACGAGGCCGAGAGGGTGAGGACGAAAGACTCGTGATAGGATATAACTCGCCAGATCTAGTGCATCTCATTCGATTGGTTCCCGTTTGAAGATCCTTCAAAGAAAAACCGGTTGGGTCAAATTCAACAGAAACATTATTATCAGTAGCAAATTTACGGACGGAAACAAGATTTTTAATTAGGTGAGGTGCAACAAGGACGTTTTTAAGGTGAAAGGGGTGGCCATGGGTGGGGATTAGGGTTGATCCTTGACCCAAAGTATGAATACGCGTGCCATTGCCAACAATTATCGAATTAGATAAACCCAAATTAGTAAAGGAAGAGAGAGTACCTTGATTGTTGGTCATGTGGCCCGTTGCCCCCATATCCATGTACCAATTATTATTTGGCGGATACAATGTCATAGTATTGAAGGAGTGAGACAAGTTCGTTGTAGGTTGGAACCCGTAATTAGGATCGGAGAACACCGCATTAGCTTGCGAAGCTTGGCCACGGGGTCCCGGGCCAAGTATACCAGTTGAAGGCATGGAGGGGAAAGGACACGGTGCAGGCTACCATGGTTGGTAAGCCCATGGTTGAGGTTGCTGTTGAGGGGACCCATTGGACGGAATCCATCCGTACGGCGTGCGGTGAAAAGTGACAACGTCGGTGCCGCGACCACGACCGCGACCTCTTCCACGGTTGTTGTTGGACTGTCCTCGGCCTGAATTTTCAGAGGATGAAGGAGCCGAGGCTGGTTTCTCTGATTGATCAGTGGGTGCGGGAGAAGAAGAAGCAGCGAGCGTTTTGATTTCCGAAGCAAGGGAGTCGCGCTTGGAGAGCCGGGTTTCTTCTAACAAAACCATGGACCGAGCCTTTGTAAAATCTGGAAGTGGAGAGGTCTGTTGAATAAAGCTTGCAACAATATCGTATTCGCTTGTTAAGCCCGCAATGAGTTGTATTACAATCTGTCGGTCAGAGACTTTCGCATCAACGTTGGCCAACTGATCCGATAGATCTTTGAGGTGCTCGCAGTAGGTTGAAATAGACGGAAAGGACTCCAGGCGACATCGAGCGAATTCGTTTTGAAGATAAACCGCTCGAGTAGCCATGTTGTCTTGGAAAAGAGATTGAAGACGGGTCCAAGCTTGGAGTGTTGTTGAATCACTTTCCAGAATTGTGAGAAGTAAGTCTTGTGAGATTGTGGCATAAATCCACTGCAACAAAATAAAAATCAAGTTAGGCCCATAACTGATCGTCAACATCGGCGGGACGAGGAATCGAAGGATCGATGTGGTTAAGAACACGGTGCGCCCGAGCCGCGACCTTGAAAAGTTCCGACCATGAGTTGTATTTGGTGTTTGAGGCATCAAAAGTAAGCGGGATGAGGTTCTTGATGTTGGACACCGCAAGCGCCGAGTGAAACTGATGTTTGGGTCCAGAAGACGACTCAGATGTTGTAGCAATAATCTACGACTCTTTCTCTTTGAGAGGAGATGTTTGCTTCTTGTTGGAATCATCGTCCGACATGGTGAAAACGGCTGAGGAGAAATAGGGCAGAGGAGCCGAGGGGGATGCAGCGTGAGGGTGGGCAACGCCGACGTGTAAAACGACGACGGTAGGGCAGAGGAAGATAAGACGTGGCGGCAAAAGAGAGGAGCCGACGGTAGAAACTAGGGTTAGAAGAGTTTGGTTGATACCATGTTAGAGTGCATAAATTCCCCCTTAGGGTTGCTTGTATTCTATTACAATATATAAATAGGGTAACGTGTCTTGAGAGACAAGTTAGGTCATTTACAAACTATACAAATATAATATATACTATCATTAAGGAGAAAGTGTGGAAAAGAATTAAAAGCTGGAAGGCAGGGACGATTTCTAGGGCGGGAAAGGAAGTTTTACTAAAGTCTGTTGTTCAAGCAATCCCGATGTATGCTATGTCGTGCTTTTTGTTGCCAAAAGGTGTTTGTCGGGACATTGAGCAGATGATGAATGATTTTCTTTGGGGCAACAAAGTTGATAAAAAGAATCTCCATTGGATGAGTTGGACGAGACCGAGTTGCTCAAATGAAAATGGTGGGTTAGGCTTTCGGAATAATGAAGCTTTTAATCTTGCGTTTCTTGCGAAACAAGGATGGAGGCTAATTCACGAACCTGATTCACTAGTTGGAAAGCTTTTTAAGGCTCGATACTTGCCACGGACAGACTTCTTGTGTGCAAAGGAGGGCTTTGCACCTAGTTATACTTGGAAGAGTATTTGCAAGGCGAAAGAAGTCATTGATTTGGGATCATACTGGCAGGTCGGAAATGGTTTGAATATTAATGTGTGGATAGATAGATGGATCCCAAGACCGGTTTCATTTAAAGTCTTGGGTAATTTTTCTGGTGCGGATCAAAATCTCTTGGTTTCGGACTTGATTGATTGGGAGCATTCTTGCTGGCGAGAGGAGATTATACAAGACCTTTTTTCACCACAGGATGTGGAGCTTATTACCTCCATACATCTATTAGAGAGCCATGTCCAAGATCAGTTAGTGTGGTTTCATTCAAATGATGGGAATTTGACTGTTAAATCTGCATATCATGTTGTAATGGTAGCCGAAGAAAGAAGAAGCAACAAAGGAGCTCAAGCGGATAATAGTAGAATGAGACAGATTTGGAAATGGGTTTGGAGCAGAGATGTTTGTCCTAGAATGAAAAACATGCTCTGGATAGCATGTCTAGACGTACTACCTTGCAAGGCTAACCTCGTGAGGAAAAAGGTAGTAGCAGATGCTCTATGTTGGAGATGTGGGAGATTTGAAGATATTAAACAATGCTTGTGGGATTGTGTTCTCCCAAGGCAGGTCTGGAAGTGTTTTCCGCATATAAGCTGGACATGCCCGGTTTTTGGGAGTTTTTTGGACTGGGTGGAATGCCTTATTCAGCTGGAAGATAAAGCAGATCAGAATATCTGGGTTTGTGTCATATACTATCTTTGGCGGGCAAGAAACTTGGGGATTTTTGAGGGACAGGAGACGGATCCAGCGGAGCTGATTAATAAAAGCATTCATAGCATTGAGGAGTACAATAGAGCTTGCCAGCTGAATGTCGGCCAGGCCCCCTGCGCTACAGTGGAGTGTGGATGGCAAAAACCACCAGTAGGCTGGATTAAAGTCAATTGCGACGCATCAGTTCGAGGCAAAGACTTTGGTATTGGAATTTTGGGCCGTGATGCTGAAGGTAGGGTTGTGTTGGCTGGTGTAAAGAAAATTCAATCGGGAACGGTTGTTGATTTGGCGGAAGCAAAGGCGATCAGATGGGGTATTCTTGCAGCTCATGAAGCGTGTTTTGCTCGAATTATCATCGAATCTGACAGCAAGAAGGTGGTCAGATTGTTAAGTGGTGGATCTCTTCCAAGAACCACGTTTGGACAGCTGATTGCCATGACTGTTGAGTTGAGCTACAAGCTGGATATGTGTAGATGGAGATATGCAAAGAGGAATGAAAATCGAGCTGCTAACTGGCTAAGCAAGGGGCTCCCTTTAAGTCCTGTTTTAATGTTTGATAATTTTTCTTTTCATGTTGGTTTTTATGAGTTGCTGTTGAACGATTCTGAGTTGGTTGAATGAAGAAGTTGTTTGGTGATAAAAAAAAGTACTAAAATACATAATATTACAAAATATATACAACACTTGTAACTCACACCTTTGATTACAATTGATAATTTTATGCATAAAATTTTCTGCGTAATCTCTGTATTTGATCCTCAAACTAAGCGCTAGACAAGTTTAAAATATATTTTTTTGGTCATAAAGCAGGACAATTCCCGTTAAAATCTTTTTATTAGTTAATAATGTTCGAATTATAAAAACTTTAATTAGTTAATAATGTTTGAATTATCTCCTTTGACAGGAGAGTAATCCTTTTACAAAAGCAACAAAGAGTCATTAGGTAAAGCAAACAACTCAGAATACATGGAATTTGAACTAAAGGAATTATTAGCAAGCTATCAACCACAATATTGGCTTTTCTCGAAATGTGAGTGATGTGCACCTCCCAATTATCCATCCGAATAAGACGCCAACATCTCATAAGAATGGAGTAATCCGAATGAGTAGGGATATTTGGGGTCTGTAACAGTTTGCTTGCAACTAATGAATCAGTCTCCACAATTAACTTTTGGATGTTTAGCTTAATTGCCAATGCTAAACCATAATAGATTGTCCAGAATTCATCAGACAAAACAGAACAAATGTCTTGAGTAAACATGTATGCTTTCAACAGATCACCATTATGATCTCTGATAATGCCACCTCCTCCTGCTAAGTGAAGCGCTCCTTTAACAACCCTATTTGTGTTTAGCTTATGCCAACCAAACGAGGGGACCATGAAATTGTATGCTAGACCTGATGCTAGTTGCTATAACAGACATTTGAAAGTTTTGTAGCTTTGCCCTGGAGAAGGATCTCATTACATAACACAACATTATGGGTCACCAAATACATGAATTGTCGCACCTGTTGCTGAACTTTTAGCCTCCAGATTTTCCCCCAGATTGCATCATGGTGTTGATTGTTCGATCCCCTAAGTAAAGAGATTGCTAACGAGGTTGTGAACTTTCCAGATGGATCTGGCCCCCAAAAGAGATTGTCCATTGCATCGTCCTTATCATCAACAATAACAACAGAGATTTTGCCTCTAACCTCACATGGGAATAAATCATGCAAAAGACTCCAATTCCACGAAGATCTTATCTATAGATCCCTCACTATTGCATCTTCAAGTGTTGGATCGATGTGCACCGACAAATACTCCAAGAGAGGTTTGGTATCCACCCAATTATGGGTCCAAAACATGGTCAACCTGCCATTTTTTATAGAAGTCCTAAACCCTTTTGAGAGCAATTAAACACCTTCCACAATACCTTTTCCAAGTACTTGATGCCCGTGGCCATCGTCGGAACATATCCATATCCGCACGATGACTACAATATTTGCCTCGGATAACTCTAGACCATAGCGACGAAGGCTCCTGAATTGTTCTGCAACTTAGTTTTGAAAGTAAAGTCTTATTAGTTTTCCGCATTTGCCTTAGACCCAAACCTCCAACCTTAGTTGGAGACGTTATTGTATTCCAAGGTAAAAGATGAATTCGCCGTTTTTCCGAGGTTGACCCCCATTTGTATGTTAGATGATAGAACTCATCTAACGTACAAATCTCTCCTTTCTATTTACCTTGTATAGGCATCCTAAAAATGGTGAATGTTTTTTTTTTGGAAACGATTAGGAAATGTTAGAACCCACTGTCATTCCAGGCATTTTTACGGATGAGAACTAACATTTCGGGGTTGGTACTTAGAAATCGAAAGAATGATTAATTGGGTAATCAAATTAGCCATCGCATTAAATTGTCGAGATACATATTTAATTACAACTACCTCAAAGATTTGTAGAAGAAAGAGAATATTGACAATCAACATTTCAATTTCTCAAAACAAGATTTAGATCCCTTCACAAAATATTTTCATAATTTTTTTTGATAAGGAAAGAAATTAGGGAAGTCTACTCTAAAGAGAGATGGATTGCCCTAGAGCATCCTTTTGAATAAGGTCCATGAGAAACGGATCAGACACAATTGAGAGGGATGATACACATTGAAACAATCTAGCAATGTAATCCAAAACAAAGTTAGCTTCACGGAAGACGTGAGAAAGACTCCAACTGTGAAAGTGGTCTAGCAAACTCTAAGTATCTATTTGAAAAAGTTCAATCTCCTAAGGACAACTCCAATTGCCTTGCACGACTTTAACAAGCTTCATGTTGTCACCTTTAACCTGGATGTGAGGAACGCCACATCAGATGACTTCAAGAATCCACTATCGAAGCACCACGACTTCATTTGTCGAGACGCAATGACAACCAAGAAATCCACCGTTCATGCAAATAGGTGAGCCTTGGTGATCATGAAGGATGATACCGTCCATGCAAATATTTCCTTATTTGTTAGAACAACTTACATTCCATGAGCTTCTACCGATATCACATACGAATCTTTACATACAATGGTCAATCTTTTTTATCTTTACTAAAATGAAGAATTATTTTTTCTTTTCACACAATGGGCTCATGTCGAATTCAGATTTGAATTGAGCTAGTACATTTAGAGCATATGCATTCGTGACGTTTAGAGTATCATAACTTGAAAAAAAGAAATATCAGGATTTTTTTTTTTAAAAAGTCAGATTTTTATAAGACCATGTAGTCATTGTGAAAGAGTATGTTGAAAAAGAAAGTCTCTTTATTGAATCACTCCCATCTTACTGACGTTTTTTATTTTATTTTTTTAAAATTAGCTAAGAAAGTTTCACCATTGTAGATGTTCTTTGGCGGTTTACGTACACTTGGATCACGACCGGTTCACTTTTGTAATAATTAAAAAAGATTTCTTATATTTATATATTTTCATTATCCACATATGTTTGATTTAAACCTGTAAAAATTTGATTTGACCTAGCAATTCGACCCATCCGAATTTTTTTTGGTTCAAATCCGACACAAAAATAGGTCAAAGAATGACTCGATGTGATTGATCCGAACCTAATTGGATTGAAACATGAGACCCATTTGTTCAAATCTGAATTGTAGTTTAAAAAAATCATTTATATTGAAGTTAATAATTTATTTTATTATTAAAATATATAAAATACTATTTTATTTTAATAATAATTTAATAATCATTAGAAAGGTTTAAAAAATTGTTGCTCTTAAGCCATTGGGTCTGTGTGAACCCGCACTAAACTTCGAACTATCCGATCAATTGATCCAAACGTACATTTTAAAGATCCGACTCGCATTAACTGATCTAGGAGTTTTCCTGATTCTCGGCTCCCCATGAAGTTGGAATCGCTAGTAATCTCCATTCTCAGGTTTAGGAGTCTCATCGACTTGTTAGTCTAGATGTGTAGCTGTTGTTAAAAGGGTGAGTAGTCTCATCCATATCAATAAGCAACAACCCGTTTGATCCAAATCTCAAACCTGACTCGTCCAACCCGTTTGACAAGTCTAGTTAGAATACATGTGAACGTATATGCGCGCGAGTCAGGTGAACGAGCCAAATAGGATTGAATTAACTTAAATTAAATTTAGGGTTTCGAGGTATGTCATATAAGCCGACCTGGCTAGTGTATACGGCCACAATATGCTGAAAAAAGTTTTGGAAATTTATCGTTTCAATATGGTGGAGAAATATCGTTTCAATATTCCTAACGTCTTACTCGATCATTTATCATTGATTACAATATTTGACTATATAGAATTTGCCTCGAAGCTTCTATTTGTGATTTTTGTATGTCAAGGTTGCTTCACATTTCTCATTCCCATTACCCAAATCGATCGACAATCGTAATCATCTATCTAGCTAGTTAGGAAAAGTTTGGTATGATTTTCTTGTGAATCTTCATTTATTTTGTACATAGAAAAATTGCGCAATTCCGCGCGCAGTGTTCATTAATTCAAACAAATTGAGCTTAGATTTGGGAAAAATCAGTTACACCGTATGAACATATATGTCATATGTGCACGTAATGCATACTACAAAGTACAAAACTTCCAAATTGTGAAAATTAAAACTATGTTGCCACATAAGAAATCAAACCATCCACACGCGTCACATCATGATCATATCCATCAACTTTGACCCGGCTAATTATTAGCTATTAGAAATGTAAATAAGCTTGAACAACGTCAATAGACTATTAAGGACTAGGAGTACCTATTACGGGAAAAAGGCAAATCTTGATTTTATTAGGCAGCTTATACTAGACATGGGTCACGGTTCAACTGAACCGGCGGTTCACCGGTTTACAAACCGGTAGAAAACCGGCGGGAATCGGAACCGGTGGGTCCGGTTCCTTCTACGGTTCTGGTTCGTCCATCCCCGGAACCGGTGAACCGCCGGTTCTAAAACCGGGAACCGGCGGTTCCGCCAGTTCTGGTTCCGCCGATTCAAACTCCCGGTTTCCGGATTAACAACTATATTTTTTGAATGAAATCCGAATCCGTTACAACGCGCTTATAATCCGACTACTAGAAAGTCGGTAAAAAAATGTGATGAAAGTATATAAAACCCGTAAAATGGCATTGGTGAATTTTTTGGCTTCAAATGATATTAAAGTTTCAATTTGTACTAATATTTGGAGTGATCATTGGCAAAATCATTCATACATGGGCTTAACATGTCGTTTTATTGATGATCATTTTAATGTGCAAAAACATGTTTTGGCTTATAGAGTATTTGATTTTTCTATTACTATTGGTATTAATATACAATGATCTACTACTTTTTAATGGACAAAATTTAAATATTATATAATTGTACATTATCATCATCTTTAATATGTATCGTTATCTTTTTTCAATAGCAAGTATGGAACTATCCATACATAATATCTCCAATATACAATGATCTACTACTTATTGTATTGATAAAAATTTAAATATAAATATCATATAATTATAAATCATCATCTTTAATATGTATCATTATTTTTTTTTCAATGTCAAGTCTGAATTATCCATACGTAATATCTTTAAAATCTCTATGATATTGATATATAAATTAATCGACGAGTGATTCCTACGTAAAAAAAATTCCTAAATCATAGTCATACATGGTACGACCGGATCTTGCTAGTTAATTATGTTTTGGGACGTAAATCGTGTGGCTATCAATTGGCCCATGGAATTTACTCTATAAAGGTTAGCAAGTACAATGAAGCAACTAGTTTCTGACTCCTTTGTCTGCTGTCTTCTGTCTTCTCTCAAAAAAAAACCTAGAATTAAACGCCGATGTTCATCATCGATGGTCATCATCCTCAATCGCGGTATATGCGTTTTTCAATTAATTTCTAAGGTTTGTATATTTCTTCATCGATTAATTTCTCCAAGTTCGTGTATCATGTTTAACCATTAGATCTGGCATCATAGCGTTTCTTTCCAAATCTTCCAAATCATATATTGAAGGAGACGGAACAATATCTGTTGAACGGGTTTCTCGGCAACAAATAAATTTGTAGTCAAGACCCCGCTGTGTATAGGGAGGTTAGGATCGTATACGGGAAGCAGGGTTATGTTTGATTACTTAAACTAAAAAGCAAAAGAGAAGGCAAAACAAAGCAAAGAACAAAGCAAAATAACTAAATAAATGCACTGGAAGGGGTCGATATCGACCTTGTCAGGGTCGTTGATGCGTCCCTCGTATGGGATACAACGGATCGACTCGGTGTTTGAGTATTGTGTCTTGAACAAACGCAGTGGAATGCTTGAATGACTCGAAACAATTGGCACTAATGAGAACTTTGAGTATTAATGGCGGCGGCGCAATTGGCACTAATGAGAAATTAGGAGTAAACCCTCAACTATATTAATCCTTAAGTATGCGCTGAAAGTAAAAGAACGACATAAGGCCCCTTATATAGAGGCGACACAAGCAATAGTAGAAAAACCCTAGTCTAGTGGCGGCGCGCCTAGGGCTAGTGCGTAGACTAAGCCCAACGGCGCGAGTCCATTATTCATCGGCGCAAGGCCCATTAAATACTTGCTAAAACCATAAAACCACTAATAGTAATGTTCGTAAGTGGAAACAATGCAAAAAAATACTATAAAAGGGATAGGTCACCCGGGACCGTGCTCGAAGTGTCGCGACAAGGCCATTGCTGGCTAGCACGGCACTGGCGAGACCTCGACACGGCGCTGGCGCACGTCATGGCACTGGCGAGGATGCTGGCAAGGGCGCTGGCGCGAGGGGCTGGCGAACCTCAAATTGCGATCCATGGCACGATGCTAGGCTTGAGTCCGATGGTGCCAAGGTGTTGGAGGTTGGCACCGAGAGCTCGAGTTGAGGTTCCTCGACGCCGAGGACGCACAAGGTCGTATGCGTCGGCGCGGAGAGGGGCGCGCTGTTGCCTGCGGTGAGACTCGTCACAAGAGACTGAGTGGCGGTCTGGATTGCACGAGTCCTGGCACGGGTGACGGGGCCATCCGAGCGAAGTGTGAATGAGTCGGCCTCCTGGCTAGCATCCATGACGGGGGTCGCATCACCCTCCCCCACTTGGTTGGGAAACGTCCCCGTTTCCTCATATGCAGGCTCGATGTAAGGAGAGAGTTCGGCAACATTGAAAGTACAATGCACCGAATACTTGCCTGGGAGGTCGATCTTATAAGCATTGTCCCCAATCCGCTCCAAGACTTTGAAAGGGCCATCTCCCCTTTGATTAAGCTTTGTCTTCCGTGAGTCCGGAAAACGGTCCTTGCGAAGATGTACCTATACAAGATCTCCAGGGTTGAACACGAGTCACTTTCTTCCCTTGTTATGCTGCGCCTCGTACTGGGTTGCCCAGCGCTCCAATTGTAGCTTCGTCCGGTCATGCAACTTGCGGATGGCATCGGCGCGGTTGGCCGCGTCGATGTGCTCGCCATTCTTCAAGGGCCGAGGGATTAAATCCATCGGGGAGTGCGGGTTGAGGCCGTAGACGATCTCGAATGGAGTCCTCTTCGTTGCTGAGTGTTTGGACCTGTTATAAGCAAACTCAACAAATGGTATTAGATCCTCCCACCGGCGTGGGTTGTGTTTGAGCACCGTCCGAAGAAGGGTGCCCAGGGTCTGATTGGTCACCTCTGTCTGACCCTCGGTTTGGGAATGATATGATGTAGAAAACAGTATTTGTGGCCCTAGCTTTCCCCAAAGCGTTCTCCAAAAGTGGCTACAAAATTTTGTGTCTCGGTCACTAATGATAGTTCGAGGCACACTGATGAGGTATTTTCAGTGGTCGTTAATACCTATCAAAGAAACCTTAGCTTAACCAACTCAGTAGAGCGGCAAGTAAGGGTCGAACCCACAGAGACTCGTATAAATGTGTTATTACTTAAGTGCCAAGTAACTAATATTGGGGGTTTTATTGAATAAAAATCTAAACTACTATGCAAAATTAGAAGTAAGTATGAATGCAAAAGATGGTTTAAATCAATTAAGGAACAAGCGTGTTCAACTAGTTAAATCTATCATAGATGTGCTTATTGATCATTGATTCTCTTGACTCTCAATTCCCTTGAATAATCTACTGTGGATTATTATCCAAAACTTTATATTTAGTTGAAAGAGCTAACAGTCTGAACAATAATCATCTAACAATCTAAAACAACGTCTAGATTCAATTAAACGACAACTTTAAGTTCAAAGTATTGATAGAAACAAATACTCAACACAAACAACTAATCAAGTTATTTGTGGTTTTTTCCCTCTACAACTGAATAGCCTGAACGGGTCTAAACAATTATAGTTGCTACTTTATCTAATCAATCCCGAACGGGCATTAATCAGATTAGTTATAAATTAACCTAGAAATTCTATTAGGTGGTCCATCTAACAAAACCCTAGAATAATTCTGATTCAATTAAGCAAAGGGAATAAAACCTATTCAAGTTGATGAGAATTAATCAAACCTCACAATATTATGCAATCTATGATTTCAATAACTAGTCAAACACAATAGATTTAGCAATGCATAATTGAAATTAAGAAAAGCTTACAAAGGTTTCAAAGTCTGCCTCAAGAGAGAAAAACCCTCCCTAGCCTCCAAAGTTGATCCAAAAGTTATGAAAATGATAGAGAGAGAGAAAACTAAAAACAAGGTTTAAATACCCTAGAAGATATCCAAAGATAAAATATCCCAAAATTACATCAAACACGTCGGTCAAGATCTATCTTAAGCCCATCTCGGAGCCCAAAACTCGCGGCCCAACTATCTCGCATCAGAACATAAGGCGCGGTCTTAACATAAGGTGGCGCGGTCGCGGCACCTTGTTCTCCAGCCCGTGGCAGTCTCGGTTCAGCATTTCAGGCGACACTTCAGAGGCTGTTTTCACCCCCTTCGAGTTAGAATTTGGACTCGGAGTAAAAATATGAATTGTAGCTCTTCGAGTTAGATTTCCAGTGATACCAAATTGAGCCTCATCCAAGCACTGTAGCTCCCACATCGGGAATTTCAAGATAGAGGTGTCAAAACAAGAACTCCAATGCATAGCCCGGGTTTAAGCGTTCTTTTCCCTCAAGCTCTTGGGTCTTGGTTCTTCCAATCTTCACTTGTATCACTCGAAGATTCCTCGAACTCTACCATAGTCCCCTAAGATCCATCCCATCCATGCTTGTTTACCTAAAGATCTGCAAAACCGAACAAAACCAGCGCAAAACCCGAATTTCCTAGAAAACCTAAAAACGTAAGAACTACACTAAACTAAGCTAAAACCATGCAAAATAAACATAAATATGCATCCTAAACTATACCTATATGCAAGCTATCACACACCATGAAGCTTCACGACATGCTCAAAAAACATGTTTGCAATCTCAGTCGCATTGTTGTTTCCTTTGCATGGCACGAAGTGAGCCATTTTGGAGAAGCGGTCCACAATGACGAAGATCGAATCCTTACCCCGCCTTGTCATTGGAAGGCCCGTGATAAAATCCATGGAGAGATCTTCCCACGGGATATCCGGAATGGGCAAGGGCGTGTATAGGCCATGAGGTCGGGACCTCGATTTAGCGGTTTGGCACGGCACACAACCGCGGCAATACTTGTGAACATCGGAGGCCATGTATGGCCAGAAAAAATGTTCACGAAGTGCTGCTAGGGTCTTGGCTATGCCAAAATGGCCTCGGCCATCATGAGCTTCTTTGAGCAATAGATGCCTCACGGACGAGGTCGTAATGCAAAGCTTTCCGGCTCGGTAGAGGTATCCATTGTCCAAAAAATAGGACTCATGGATTCGACTTTGCTCGAGGTTCTCCATGATCGGTTTAAAAAATTGATCATGCATATATAATTCCTTAATCAAGGAGAACCCGAGCAAATTGGCCTGAAGTTGAGTCAAGAGAATATACCTGCGGGGGAGGGCGTCGACGACGACGTTCTCCTTACCTTTCTTGTGGGCGATGATGTACGGAAAGGTTTCCATAAACTCCACCCATCGAGCATGGCGTCTATTGAGAGGCGTTTGACTCTTGAGATATGCTAAGGTGGCGTGGTCCGTCTGAATCACGAATTCGCTAGGCCATAGGTAATGTTGCCATGTTTTCAAAACCCGAATAAGTGCGTACAACTCCTTGTCATATGTCGGGTAATTTAAAGTTGCCCCCTTAAGTTTCTCACTAAAGTATGCATTGGGGTGTCGATCTTGGAGGAGTATGCCGCCTATGCCATAGTCAGAGGCGTCGCACTCGACCTCGAAGCGCTTAATGAAGTTTGGCAATTGCAAGACCGGAGCGCTACATAAAGCATCTTTCAAGGCCTGAGAGGCGGCCTCATGAATCAGCATCCACTTGATTGTGGCTGCCTTCTTGGTAAGATTATGGAGTGGCCCGACGATGGAACTAAAGTCCTTGACGAAACGGTGATAAAACCCTGCGATCCCTAAGAAGGAGCAAACCATGGTCGGGGTCGTAGGGGTGGTCCACTCACGGATGGCGCGGATCTTGTCGTCATCCACTCTAAGCCCATCCTTGGACACGACGAAACCAAGAAAGTTCGTTGTGTCCGTGCAAAACGAACACTTGTCTAAATTTACAAACAAAGAATGCTCGCGAAGGCAATCTAACACCATCCTAAGGTGCCTCGCATGTGACTCTAAGTCCTTAGAAAAAACCAAAATGTCGTCAAAATACACAACGACAAAACGTCCTAAAAACTTTCTAAAAACCAAATTCATCAACCGCATAAAAGTACTAGGGGCGTTTGTCAAGCCAAAAGGCATGACAAGCCATTCGTACAAACCATGTTTGGTTTTGAATGCGGTCTTGCACTCGTCGCCTTCATGCATCCGGATTTGGTGGTACCCGCTCCGGAGATCAATCTTGGAGAACAAGGCGGCGGCGTGGAGCTCATCAAGCATGTCGTCGAGTCTTAGAATGGGGTGCATGTACTTCACTATGATTTGATTTATGGCCCTGCAGTCGATGCACATACGCCACGAGCCATCTTTCTTCAGCACAAGGATCACCGGCACGGTGCATGGGTTCAAAGACTCTCGGATAAAGCCCTTGTCCAAAAGCTCTTGAACCTGTCGTTGAAGCTCCTCGGTTTCCTTTGGAGAAGTCCTATAGGCTGCTCGATTTGGAAGGGACGCGCCTGGAATTAGGTCAATCTTGTGCTCGATCCCACGGATTGGCGGCAATCCCTTCTGAAGCTCGTCCGGCATCACGTCTTCGTATTCCTTCAAAAGAGAAACAATACAAGACGGAAGTGAAGAGTCCACAATTTTATTAATATTAAGTAAAGGATATAGAATGAAACAAGAAAGACTCCCCTGAAAGGATTTGGCAATGTCTCGACATCAGGCCAAAAGGAGGCGATCCTGCCACGATCCAAACAATGGCAGCTCGGCGTCTTCACTCGTGAGGGAAGATTCTGGGGTGCCTTTTTGGTATGATGTAGCTCCTGGATTTTGAGTGGAAATAGCTTTGGAAACGCCGGTGAATTCATCCCTGAGCTCCTGGTAGCCTAATTTTATCGCAGCAACGGCGTGGTGCGCGACCGTAGGAGGCACCGGCGGCGGTCCCTTACTCAAATTTACACTACCAGGGCGTTTTTTCTTCAATTCTGTTGGAAACTCTAAATGAATAGGTTTTCCACCAGAAACGCCCTTAGAATTGTCCAAAATCTATTGGAGCCCTTGTTTTGTAAAATTCGCGGCGTTCGGCGCGTTACCGAGGCCACGAGAAGCAAACTGTCGGCCCGACTCCAACTTCTGTCGGCGTTGTCCATCTTGAACATCTTGAACACTGTTTTGAGGAGGTTTGGCACCAGAAACGCCGGTAGAATCTGCATTTTTCGCTGGGGACGCCGAAGGCACCGTGCTCTGAGCGGTGGTACTGCTGTCACTAGCCTTTTGCCTTTGCCTCTCGGCTTCATCCTGTAGAGCTTCAGTAGACGAAATTGGTAAGAGGGTCACGCGCTTCCCGTGGTAATTGAACATGTAAGTGTTCAAATACCCGCCGTGAAGCACGCGACGATCGTATTGCCATGGGCGCCCCAACAAGAGGTGTATGGCGTCCATTGGCGTTACGTCACAAAGAATGGAATCAGAATAAGCACCAACCGAAAAAGAAAAGATAGCTCGCATGTCAACCCAATCGTCGCCGTCGTTTGAGATCCATTGTAGCTTGAATGGCTGCGGATGTGGCGTCGTTGGCAAGTTGAAGTGATCCACCACTTTCTTGGACAAAAAAATGGCACAACTCCCCGAGTCTATGATTACGCTTAAATACACGATATTGACCAAACAACGAGTATGGAAAAGTTATTCCCGTTGATCGGTTTTAGGCGCCTCTCGCATACTCAAGTCACAAGTTGGAGCTTGGATACGCCGAGTGCATCGGAGGGGTCACATTCCAACTCGGTGGAGCCTTCATTTGGTGCTTCGATTTCCTCTTCATCTTGACTCTCATAAGGCTCTCCTTGAGCCGTAAACAACACCTTTTTCTGGTTAGGGCAGTTCCGCATGATGTGGCCACAGCCTCCGCACTTGTAGCACGCCATGTCTCGTGCACGATCGACACTTGGCTCGGCGTTGCATGGCGCGGCTGGAGCCTTGGAAGGCATGGCTTCTATTTTAGCTTGGGAACCTGTCTTAACACTAGGCAAAGAAGAAGAAACACGGTTAGTAGAAAAACCGGATTGATTAGGGTTTGAGGCATACCTCGTGTTCGGCCATGCAGATTAGGTGCGCATCTCTTGTTCGTGGATTTGCATAGCGGTGTGCACCAAATTGTTGAGATCTTTGATTGGCGAAATCTCGAGGCGATCTTGGATCGATTGCCTCAATCCCGAAATGAACCTCGTCTTCATAACCGAGGGGGAGACACTCATGCCAGCCTTGAAGAACATGTCTTCGAGTTTGGCAAAGTACTCCTCCGGCGTCATGGAACCTTGCTTGATGCGCATGATCTCGATGTGCATCTTGTCTTTGTAATCCGCCGGGATGTACCTCTTCTTCAAAATATAAACGAGTTGATGCCACTCTCGGATAAGGGGCTTTCCTTGTCAAATCCTTTCGGACTCGAAAACCGGTTCCACCATGTACGAGTGGCACCATGGAAATGCAATGTGACAACTTCCACTTTCTCGTCATCTTCATATCCTAAATGACGGAGCGTGTGCTCTGTGCCCTGCAACCACTCGATAAACACATCAGGATCATAAGTACCGTAAAAGGGTTTGAATTTTACCTTAATGCCTCGGCGGTTGTGGCGTGGATCTCGAGCGTCTCTACGATCGTTGTCGCGTATTGGACTGTGGTGTCGAGGCGTGCGGACGCATCTGTGGCGTCGGTGCCGAGGCGGCCCTCGATGCGGATCGTCGTCTCCATCGTCAGGATCGTCACCATCATCGGGTCTTCGAGGACGCCGTGCGTCGCGATCCCTGTCGCGCCGTCCCTTTGAGCCATCCTTGCGTCCCAAGCCATAGACTCGGTCATACTCCCTTTGGTTCTTGGCTAGGCGTGGCAGTGGGATCCAATCCGAAGGCCGGTTGTCTAGTTCTTCCGGATCCTGCACATTTGGATGCTCAAAAGAAGAATCGTTAGAGTAATCACTAAACTCCTCATATTCATTTTCAAAATCCGAGAATGGGCTCCGAGCACTTTGGTGCTTGAGGTCATCCTCAACTCTGTATGCGTCGGCGTCGTAGTACTTAGCCCCGTGCTTCCGCTTTGGGGTTTCGTAAACATACGCCGACGACTTCTTCTTTTTGCTTTTCTTCTTGGGATCCCCACTCGTGTGTTGGCGTCTATACTCCTCGGAGTCATACTCATCATCAGAATATACGTCGTACACTTGTGTGTCCCGATAATCTCGCGCCATTTGATAGTGATCCGCGGTCCGGGGACCACCATCGTGCTTATCGTAGTGGCGACTTTCTTTAATCGACTCCATTTGGTTGATTGTACCGAATTGAGACGAAGGCTAAGCGTGTTGTTTCCCCTTGGTACGAACCTTGGCGATGTCGTCCGCGGACACCCCCGGGTTAGCGTGGATCTCCGAGGCGAGGACATGAGCCCCCGGCACGGTGTGCTTCGATTGGGCTTGGCTCTCAGCTAAGAGCTTTTCGAGCTCTTGGATGCGTGCCAATGCTTCCGGAGAAAAGTTCTGATTGGGATTCGGCAACTGAGGATTATTGTTGTTGTTGTTGTTGTTGTTTCCACCGTCGCCTGAATCCGAGATGGTACCTATTGTGACACCAGTCATCGCAGTAAGAAGTTCACAAGCAAAAGACAACGAGTTGACGGTTCGCTTAAGTCAAGCCGACCCTTTAAGTTCAAACCACATGAACAAGGATTGGCTAGGCTAAGGTCACTCTCTCGATCGACCAATTAAGGCTACGAAAACAACAATGCATGCAAAGCAAGACACAAATTTAGGCAAGTCAAAACCGAAAACCACAAGCAATGAGGATATGCGATTAATGTTGCTTAAAAGAGAACCACAAGGTGGATCGATCTTGCCTTATTTTGGCTTGTGATCGTCCAAAAAAAAATTGATTTGATCGACTACCTTACCTTATTTTCACTATGATAGTCGAAGCAAGTTTTTTTTTTTTGCAATACGACTCTAGGCTTTCTCCTCTAGAGTAAACAATGAACAATTTGACAACAAATCAACACAAGCAACACGCAAGATGCAAGAGAGAAATTGGCAAAACAAGACCTAATGTGCATGCAACTAGCAAGACAATGAGTAATTTTCACCGAAATCAATAGATCTAGCGAGTTTAGGGCACGGTTGATTTTTTTTTAACAATTTACGAGTGCAAGAAAAAAAATTTGGGACCCTAGATAGAGGTTTACGAAGTGGAGGATGGAATCTAGGGTTAGATGCAGCGGAGAGAACGTGTGTGAATGAACGAAAAGGGTGAAACGAGACTTACTCAAACCTTGGCTCTGATGCCAGTTGATGCGTCCTCCGTATGGGATGCGACGGATCAACTCGGTGTTTGAGTATTGTGTCTCGAACGAACGCAGTGGAAGGCTTGAATGACTCGAAACAATGTTGTATTGTCCGAATCTTGGTAAAAACACGAGAGCAATTGCTAACAAAACACGAGAACTTTGAGTGTTAATGGCGGCGGCGCAATGGCACTAAGGAGAAATTAGGAGTAAACCCTCAACTATATTAATCCTTAAGTGTGCGCTGAAAGTAAAAGAACGACATAAGGCCCCTTATATAGAGGCGGCACAAGCAATAGTAGAAAAACCCTAGTCTAATGGCGGTGCGCCTAGGGCTAGTGCGTAGACTAAACCCAACGGCGCGAGTCCATTATTCATCGGCGCAAGGCCCATCAAATACTTGCTAAAACCATAAAACCACTAATAGTAAAGTTCGTAAGTGGAAATAATGCAAAAAATACTATAAAAGGGATAGGTCACCCATGACCGTGCTCGAAGTGTTGCGACAAGGCCATCGCTGGCTGGCGCGGCACTAGCGACACCTTGACACGGCGCTGGCGCGCGTCATGGCACTAGAGAGGATGCTAGCAAGGGCGCTGGCGCGAGGGGCTGGCGAACCTCAAATTCCGATCCATGGAACGATGCTAGGCTTGAGTCTGATGGTGCCAAGGTGTTGGAGGTTGGCACCGAGGGCTCGAGTTGAGGTTCCTCGACACCGAGGATGCACAAGGCCGTGTGCGTCGGCGCGGAGAGGGCCGTGCCGTGGCCTGCGGTGAGACGCGTCACAAGAGACTGAGTGGCGGTTTGGATTGCACGAGTCTTGGCACGGGTGATGGGGCCATCCGAGCAAAGTGTGAATGAGCCGGCCTCCTGGCTAGCATCCGTGACGGGGGTCGTATCAGTCGTTATCGAGGTATGAATGAAGCAGAAAAACTAAGTAAACACCAGGTCGATATCGAGGTACATAGGTTTGGGTTTTGACTCAAAAATAAGGAAAAACTTTAGGATAGGGGTTCACCACAACACAATCATGCAATTTCAAATAACATAAATCAGAAATATCATGCCTTTAACATAAAGTTATCAACTTTCATTGAATTAATCAAGCATATTAATCAATTTTCACAATACAATTCTCTTAATCTACTTGCTTTGATGTAAAGTTCTTAACTTTCATTTCAAACTTTATCTCGTATCCAAATTCACAACTTTCTCTTTCAATCAAGTTAGGAACATGAAATACTTCAACTTTCGTCAAAGCTTTTGCACAAACAAGTAGAAAATAGATAAAAGACAATCAATTCATTCATTCATATCACCATTCATGCACAATCATGTTGGGTTTCTAACCCCAACCCTAGAAAAGGAGACTACTCACTCGTAATTGGAGAAAAACAAGCAAAGAGATTGAAAGAGAACATAATTGAATTAAAACTAAAGGCTTACTTGAATTAAAAACTTCAAACTTGTCTTAGAACACAAGAAATTCCCCCACAATCTTCTTGCTTGTGCTCCATGCAACACTTGTCTTCTAAAAAAACCTAAAATTGCGTGAAAATAAACCTAGGGGCACCCCCCTTCAAATTGTGTCTAAACAAGAGTATTTATAGAGAAAAACCTAATCTATCTAGAAGCTATCTATAAGGAAATAAATCTAATAAAAGATATATCCCTTCTATAAGGAAATAACATAAAAGGAAACTAATAAAAAGGGATAAAAATACATTAATTGCGTTGACTCTAATGTATTCTACCGACACGGGACCCTCGGTATTAACCCCGTTAGGGTCGGTAGATCTCTCTTTTATATTCTCGAATTTTGCTCTTCTCCGCACCTCGATATCGACCTGGGCAGGGTCGATATAGACCTCTATCAGCATTGAAAACAACTTTAAGTAAAACTAGCGTAGCGGATTCGTTACAACTCTGTTTGACTCGATTCTTTTTCCAATGTCTTTGTAACGAGTTTATCTACCTCTTTCCAAGCTCAAACTTGATCTTCAATGTCTTTATTGGAGTGCTTTTCTTCGGCTTTCACTTCATTCTTAAGTGTTATCTTCAAGTGCTTTCCTCCTTTCTTCAAGATATGCTCCAAAACCGCTTCAAAACCTATAAAAACACCACCAAAGCTTATGTAGACTCCATATCTTAAGAAAATACGAAAGCCTACACAAACGACTCAAAACAAAACACAAAATTAAAGAAAAAGACTCAAAGACACAAAAACACTCCCTAAAAATACGACTAAAAAGGCGGATATCAATATCTTGTTTAGTTTAATTTTTCAAAGTAGTTCATGTTAAATCTTGTATCTATGACGATCCCATATTGAATGCCCGCTTCGGCCCTTTATGCATCTTCTTGCCCAAACTCAACCATACGCACAAAACCCAATTCGTATCTCTGGTCGAATGTTCAAACTTGATTTTCGCATAAAAATTGCAATGTTTCCTTCCATCGATTGAAATAGAGTTGTAGATATGTTCATGAGATTTCCATAACTTCTTTCGGATCGCAAATCCATTAAGTAACGAGTGAGATATATCGTTTTTATTTTATTTTCCGAGTATTTACAAAACAGCCCTCTTGTTTTGTAAAAGTAACAATACTGCCCATTACATGTTACACTTTCAATTTATTTTTGACCAAACCATATAAAATTATACTGTTAACACTTTTTAAAAAAACTTTCCAATTAATAAGGCGATTCGTTTGCGCACTCTCAATTTTGTATTTTACACTCTGATATGGGCGGATTTCAAACCCGCACAAGAAAATGGCACAATATATGGGCGGGTTTCAAACCCGCACAAGAAAAGCAACCAAAATCATGGGTGGGTTTCAAACCCGCACAAAAAAACAACCAAAATCATGGGCGGATTTAGGATCCGCACAAATCAGAGTGCACATCCGCAAAAAACGGAGTGCGCAAAATCTTACCAATTAATAAGGTTCAATAAGCATGTTGGTAATGATAAAAAGAGCATAGGAAGTGTCGAATTGGACTGCTAACGAACTACATGTATACAATATTAAAATCGGATGGTTCATGGTTGGTTTTGTGCAAAAATAGCCTTGGATTAGGTGCAAAAATTATTTATCTGGTTTTCTACAAAGATAACATAATAATTAGGGAAATTCCATACACTGCATAATTCATTAGAATGGCATAAATAAAACCTAAGAAAACGGGCAACATCTACCAGCCCATGCCCAAATACACTGATTTATATTCGTAAAACCTGAAAAGAAAATCTGCAAGATCTGAAAAGAATAGATGTGCTGGATTTGATGGGAGAGCAGAGGAGAGTAAAAGTGAGAAAGGAGATCTTTATTACTAATCAATTTGTGTTAAATTTTTTACCCTAATATGCTCAAAACATTCCAATATCAAATTCATACTTGAGCCCATTTGCATGTGTATCATACTGAATGGGTAGCAAGCAATTTAAATTCATACAATACTAATCTAAGAATCTAAGAATTTAATAAATGGAGTTTGCTCAATGAAAACAATTTCTAATTACAATAGAGTACACATATATATGTATGAACATGCACATTCAGTACCTTAATTCCACTCTTGTTAATGATCTTGTATACTTTTTCAGACAAGCTTAACCCACACGTATTAATGCAATAAAAAGCTTCAATGACTACACAGTAGTTTTATAATCTTGGCTCCTCCAAGCATTTAGATATATAGTTGCAATATTAATTAAGATGTTGAAACCTTGAACTAATTAATTACCTTCTAACAATATTGTCTTCAAAGAAGAATCTCATGGCATTTTCTTGTAAGCCCCGTGGCCATCAAAGACCTGCAAAATTTTACAATTGAGTATTCTCTTGTTCAGTCTTAAAATAATTGATTTTTAGATGAGTATGAGTTTTTTTCCAGTAATATATAAGGATCGCCGAGGTTGATAACTTAGCATTTTGACCTTTAAATCCAAGAGAAGATGAGCAAACCCAACAAATTCTCCTTCACATTCTCCAAAATAGAAAATTAATTTTTATGTTCTTTTCCATCTGAAACATCTGGAAAAGAAGGCCAAAAAAAAGAAGCAAGAAAATGCCATGAGGTTCTTCTTTAGGGTTTATGAATATAAATCAGTGTATTTGGGCCTGGGCTGGGGAGATGTTGCCCATTTTCTTAGGTTTTATTCATAAACCCTGAAATGCTCAAACCCTAATTTTCTACGACTTGCACTCACATTCTAAATCCTAAAATCCATATCTAATCCTCTGAAATTGTTCTTCACGATGGCTGATGTATGAACTCTCTTTTATTGTGCATACTTTTTGCATTTCTTTCATCATGTAACTCTGTTTGATTGTGCAGGTAGGTGGAAGCTCCAAGTGTGTGTCTAAACCATGAAGATTTGGCTAAACGAATGAAGCATCTGGAAAAGAAGGCCAAAAAAAAGAAGCAAGAAAATGCCAAATCTTTATGGTTTAGACGCACCCTTGGAGCTTCTTCCTATTGATTGTTCCAAGGGTGCGTCTAAACCATGAAGATTTGGCTAAACGAATGAAGCATCTGGAAAAGAAGGCCAAAGAAAAAGAAGCAAGAAAATGTCAAATCTGTATGGTTTAGACGCACCCTTGGAGCTTCTTCCTATTGATTGTTGTTTCCACCTACCTGCACAATCAAACAGAGTTATATGATGAAAGAAACGCAAAAAGTATGCACAATGAAAGAGAGTTCATACATCAGCCATCGTGAAGAACAATTTCAGAGGATTAGATATGGATTTTGGGGTTTAGAATGTGAGTGAAAGTCGTAGAGAATTAGGGTTTGAACATTTCAGGGTTTACGAATATAAATCAGTGTATTTGGGCCTGGGCTGGGTAGATGTTGCCCGTTTTCTTAGGTTTTATTTATGCCATTCTAATGAATTATGCAGTGTATGGAATTTCCCTAATTATTATGTTATCTCTGTAGAAAATCAGATAAATAACTTTTGCACCTAATCCAAGACTATTTTTGCACAAAACCAACCATGAACTATCCGATTTTAATATTATATACATGTAGTTCGTTAGCCGTCCAATTCGACACTTCCTATGCTCATTTTATCATTACCAACATGCTTATTGAACCTTATTAATCGGTAAGATTTTGAGCACTCCGTTTTTTCGGATGTGCACTCCGATTTGTGCGGATCCTAAATCCGCCCATGATTTTGGTTGTTTTTTTGTGCGGGTTTGAAACCCACCCATGATTTTGGTTGCTTTTCTTGTGCGGGTTTGAAACCCGCCCATATATTGTGCCATTTTCTTGTGCGTGTTTGAAATCCGCCATATCAGAGTGTAAAATACAAAATTGAGAGTGCGCAAACGAATCGCCTTATTAATTGGAAAGTTTTTTTAAAACATGTTAACAGTATAATTTTATATGGTTTGGTCAAAAATAAATTGAAAGTGTAACATGTAATGGGCAGTATTGTCACTTTTACAAAACAAGAGGGCTGTTTTGTAAATACTCGGAAAATAAAATAAAAATGATATATCTCACTCGTTACTTAATGGATTTGCGATCCAAAAGAAGTTATGGAAATCTCATGAACATATCTACAACTCTATTTCAATCGATGGAAGGAAACATTGCAATTTTTATGCGAAAATCAAGTTTGAACATTCGACCAGAGATACGAAATGGGTTTTGTGCGTATGGTTGAGTTTGGGCAAGAAGATGCATAGAGAGTCGAAGCAGGCATTCAATATGGGATCGTTACAGATACAAGATTTAACATGAACTACTTTGAAAAATTAAACTAAACAAGATATTGATATCCGCCTTTTTAGTCGTATTTTTAGGGAGTGTTTTTGTGTCTTTGAGTCTTTTTCTTTAGTTTTGTGTTTTGTTTTGAGTCGTTTGTGTAGGTTTTCGTATTTTCTTAAGATATGGAGTCTACATAAGCTTTTTCTTTAGTTTTATTTCAATTATGTTCTCTTTCAATCATTTTGCTTGTTTTTCTCCAATTATGAGTGAGTAGTCTCCTTTTCTAGGGTTGGGGTTAGAAACCCAACATGATTGTGCATGAATTGTGATATGAATGAATGAATTGATTGTCTTTTATCTATTTTCTACTTGTTTGTGCAAAAGCTTTGACGGAAGTTGAATTATTTCATGTTCCTAACTTGATTGAAAGAGAAAGTTGTGAATTTGGATACGAGATAAAGTTTTAAACGAAAGTTAAGAACTTTACATCAAAGCAAGTAGATTAAGTGAATTGATTTGTGAAAATTGATTGATTTGCTTGATTAATTCAATGAAAGTTAATAACTTTATGTTAAAGGCATGATATTTATGATTTATGTTATTTGAAATTGCATGATTGTGTTGTGGTGAACCCCTATCCAAGAGTTTTTCCTTATTTTTGATTCAAAACCCAAACCTAGGTACCTCGATATCGACCCTGCCCAGGTCGATATCGACCTACAATTTTTCCCTTTCTTCTTGTTGTTTACTTAGTTTTTCTGCTGCATTCATATCTCGATAATGACCTTGACAAGGTCGATATCAACCCCTTCCAGTGCATTTATTTAATTCTCCATTTTGGAGAATGTGAAGGAGAATTTGTTGGGTTTGCTCATCTTCTCTTGGATTTAAAGGTCAAAATGCTAAGTTATCATCCTCAACGATCCTTATATATTACTGGAAAAAAAAAACTCATACTCATCTAAAGATCAATTATTTTAAGACTGAACAAGAGAATACTCAATTGTAAAATTTTACAGGTCTTTGATGGCCACGGGGCTTACAAGAAAATGCCATGAGATTCTTCTTTGAAGACAATATTGTTAGAAGGTAATTAATTAGTTCAAGGTTTCAACATCTTAATTAATATTGCAACTATATATCTAAATGTTCGGAGGAGCCAAGATTATAAAATTATTGTGTTGTCATTGAAGCTTTCTATTGCATTAATACGTGTGGGTTAAGCTTGTCTGAAAAAGTATACAAGATCATTAACAAGAGTGGAATTAAGGTACTGAATGTGCATGTTCATACATATATATGTGTACTCTATTGTAATTAGAAATTGTTTTCATTGAGCAAACTCCATTTATTAAATTCTTAGATTCTTAGATTAGTATTGTATGAATTTAAATTGCTTGCTACACATTCAGTATGATACACCTGTAAATGGGCTCAAGTATGAATTTGGTATTGGAATGTTTTGAGCATATTAGGGTAATAAATTTAACATAAATTGATTAGTAATAGAGATCTCTTTTCTCACTTTTACTCTCCTCTGCTCTCCCATCAAATCCAGTACATCTATTCTTTTCAGATCTTGCAGATTTTCTTCTCAAGACATACATACAATATTTTATGTGTTCTCATGTTTTAATGACTCTTAGACACAGGAGCATGAACAAGCGTTGGTCAAAGCAATTGCTAGGCATGCATCTGACGGTGAAGTGGCAGGGCCGGTCCATACATTTTAGATGCCCGGGGTGAATTATAATAAAAGGGCCCTTTTTATATAATTTTAGACATTTTTCGTAAAATTTTATAATATTTTCGTATAAATTTATTCTTGTTATAATATTAAGATACGATGAATTTATAAAATAAGGAGGCCGGAGAGTACCGCCTCTCCTTCGACTAAAAAAAAAGAATTCATAAAAGAATTTGCTAAATTTAACTTAATTACATACGTAAAATTGAGTGCTATCATCATATAACAATGTATGAATAAAAGAAATAAGATTTTTTTAAATGCATATGTCGTATATTTTAAATTTAATAAAAAGTAACCAATATAGACAATTATATAAATAAGAATCATTTACAATAACTATGATAATACATGACTACACTAATTGATTAATAGTAAAGAAAGATAAATTAAATAAAAGATATATAATAGGGTCCACATTTAAAAATTAATATAGTTAAAGTGGTGGGATTTGAACCCAAAACCTCTTTAATAAAAACAAGAACACTATTCCACTAGACCAACTTGTAATTTATGATGTTTTAAACACTCTTTTATATATACTATATTTTAAAAAATTTGGGCCCCTAAAAATTATGGGCTCTGGGCTTGCGCCCACCCTGCCCCACCCTCTGGGCCGGGCCTGTGAAGTGGTAATAACTAACTGCCTTAATCCTTATTAAAAGAACGATTTTTTTAACCTATGTCCCAAGGGCATAGGTTAAAAACCTTAAAAAGGAAATGATTTGTTGAATTTTATTATTTGGGATTATTTTGATTATTCCCTAGGATTCATTAATTTCCTTTTAGGGTTTTAGTTTCTATAACTAGTACACTTAACCTATGCCCTAAGGGCATAGGATAAAAAAACCGTTAAAAGAATGGGTGGATCGATTGATGTCATCATATCCACACTTTTTCCATATAAGTGTAATGATGTAAAATATGCAAAAAAAATATTTAATTGTTGGCTATCAAAACACTACTTTTTCGTGAAAAGTAAGTATTAGAAATTAGTGGCAACTAGCAACTTGCAACCACCATAGCAGTCTTTTTTCACAAAGTTTTTTTAGTTCTAAATGTCTAATACAAACGACTCCAATTGCTTACATCTTGGTATACTTAAACCAGATGGAGAAGGAAGGGGAATGCAAGGACTTGAAGGTGAAAATATTGCTAGATGAGGTAGAGTCATGCTGGATAGGCAGCACACTTCATTCTTAAATTTTTTTTATTTTAGGATCGGTTATATTTGTTATTGGTTTGTTTTATCTTTAACCATAGTCTGGCTTATTCCTTTCAGTCTTTAGGTTGTGGAATTATATTTGACCGAAGGTCATGGTTTATAGTTTTTGGACTTGGGCCTCGGGATTAGTTTTCAGGTTTACAAAATTATTGTCTTGTTTGTTTTGGACTTGGGCCTCAGGAGTATATAAGTTTAATAATTGGTGAATTTTGTAAATGGTGTATCTATAGAATTTTTGAGGAAAAGTGTACATGAAAGTAAATGGAAAATAAAACAAGTAACCCGGGGTGATTATACAAGGTGAAAATCAAACGGAGATATGGAGTCCCCGATAGTGATTATAAATGGAGAAAAGTAGAAAACCAAGCGATGATGGAAAATTCCGACGGGGATTATAAATGGGGAAATCAAGTGGGGATGGGGAACCCCGACGTGGACGTGGACTCGATGGGGATGGGGACGGGTACAAATTTTATTACCTGATGGGTAATGGGATGGGTATGGGGGTATATATCTAAATGGGGATGGGTACGGGGAGGGTATTCCCCGCCCTAAACCCGCCCCATTTCCATCCCTAGCTAAAACTCATCCATGCTTGTAAGGTTTTTTCTCATTTAAGAGATGATTAGATAAATAAATATATGACAAGGCCCGATGCTATTTTTTCCCAAGGCTTCATTTAAGATATGATTAGATGAATAATTATATGAGCTTTGGCAATGCTATCTAAGCTGCTAGGAGCTCTAATCTTAATAGGCAGAATACATATACAAACACCTATACTTGTGTAAAATGGTCATTTTGACACCTCATTTTTGAATTTTCTCTATTGAACACCTAAACTTAACATATCAGGACCTATTAAGCACCTCGTCACGGAGACATTTGTAAGTGTTGTGTACGCGTGCTGACTTGTAAAAATTGTGTAACATATAGACGCCACGTCATAAAAATAGCATTATTCTTTCATTATTTTAATAAAAATAAAAAAATACAAAAATGATGATTTTTTCATCGGAAGCTAGATCTCATCTCTTCCCAAATCCACCAATCTTTTCTCTTAATGGAAGCTAGATCTCTTCTCGTCTCTTCCCAAATCCACCAATCGTTTTTTCAATTGGTTTTAAACAACATCAATTTTGGATTTTCAAATTGAAGAGGCGTTTGATGTCGCCGCCCTACCCCTACGCTCCCGGTCGGGATCTACCAAGAAGGCGTTCGATGCACATCTCTGCATCGTCTTCCTCCTCCGCCATGGATATCGATTTGGAGAAAGGAGACAAGAGCAAGAATATCGGGCAAATTGCCCCCAAATCCAATGATGTCTATCTCAAGCCTTATGTCAGATACAAGGGTAAGAAGTTCGAAAAGGCTAGAGGAAAGAGTAGAGACTGGGTATTTGGGAAAAGTTTGGAGGTAGAAAATGGATGAGTTCATCCAGTGGAAGAAAAAAGAAAAAAAAAGAAAATTAAGGAACTTGGCAGATGAATATGAGAAAGAAGAAGAACTACGTTCAGTGGAAGAAAAAAGAAAAAACAAAGAAAAAAGAAAAAAGAAAAAGAAATAATATAGAAACGGAAAAACAAGAAAGAAAGAAAAAGAAAATACTTTTTTTAGCATATGCATTCCCTCACTCGCTTAAAAGAAAGTGAAATGCACCTCTTATGCCACATCATCACGGAGGTGTTCAATAGAACGTAATTGGTTAAGATCAAGTATTTAATAGAACAAACCTAAAGGTGAGGTGTCTAAGTGACTATTCGTCACAAGTTCAGGTGTCTGTATATGTATTCTGCCAATCTTAATATGCTAAAAAAAATTCACTAATTCTTATATTGTTCCCTTGCATTTGATCCATGAGCTATTTGATCACTTGGTTTTTGGTTGTGGAAGGGGTGTAATGATAAATATGGTAAATGTGAAAGGTTGTTGGCTATTATCTACATGTGGTAACTTAGTTTTGGATGAGTCACTCATGGTTGTTTAGTTTAGATTAGCAGGCACTCGATTGTATTGGAATGTAAAACCATGTACCTCATTGTTGGGACAATTTGCCATATTTTTATTTAAGCAAGTCATGAAACATTTGTTCTTATGGTACTTGCTATATAAAACAGAATAGTTTTAACCAGCTGAAGCATATTGTAGTTTCGGTGGTACACCGAGGGCTTACCTAGTAAACCACAAAAGTTAAAGTGAACTATTAGGGCTTGTTTGTTTCTATACCCATGGCATAGGGAATGGGGTTAGAAATGGGTCAAACTCATACCAATGTTTGTTCTAACTAAAAGATGAGAATGAGTAATTCCCATACGACCAAAATACACTAAAATTCATACCTATCTAAAAATTAAGGTATGTGTGATTCCTATCACAACCCGATACCTCATTCCAACCCGATTCCGGGTATAGAAACAAACGAGCCTAATATAGTTTTTAACGAAATCATTGCCACATGGGAGTTTGTTCAAAAAATTTTGAATCTTTTTTATTGATACCAAAAGTAGGACTTCATTAAATATGTTTCACTCCCCTAAATCTTTTAGATTTTTTTTTTTTGAATAGGTGAAAATTAGGCCGACTGAGTCAACTTAGGGCATCCTTATGGATGAGGGTCTGGACCCCTCCATGGTTTATAATCTGATTGATACTACAATCATGGTGTAGCTTTGCAATCAAATCTGCCACAGAGTTGCATTCTCAAGGTATATGTTTGGTAATGACCACCTCGAAAGATTGCAACAAAATCAGGGTATCTGCAATTATCATGTCAATTGCCCATGGACTGGATCGATTTCCCTTAAGAGCATTGATCACAATTAGGCTATCGCCTTCAATTTCTATTCGCCGAAATTTTCTTCTATTAGCTTCTTGTATAGCCTCCGATAACCCCATAGCTTCTGCTTGTTCTACAGTCCAGTAGTCATTTTTCTTTGCATTTATACTTATAATATTTCCAAATTGGTCTCGTATGACGTATGCAGTCGTTGATTTGCCATTATCTTTTTTCGACCCATCGAAATTTATTTTCACAAATCCATTTTGCGGTTTCACCCATATTTGTTTTCTATTTCTTTGCCTCGTGTTTTGTTTTCTGCAAGACACGTCAATCTCTTCATTCACATTTTTTGATTTGTTCCACCACATAATATGATTTTGAATAAATTCCTCAGCACTCCTACACTGCCCATTACTATCTTGATTAAAAACCACTTGGTTTCTCCAGAACCATATGCCCCACCAGGCGGTGAACAGATGACATAGAGTTTTTTGTGGCAATGTATTCTTCAAGTTTTGGATGATCTGAGGCATGGTGTTATGGTTTCCTAAAGCTTCCCTTAGAATGTCAATGAATTGAGGGTCAATAGTATGAAGTTTTTGTTGAGTGAATGGGCAATTAATTAAAAGATGTTCATTTGTCTCATCATGCTTGCTGCATAAAGGACATTCTGAAGTGACAGCTATGTGCCTCTGTATAAGAAGATCCTTAGTAGGTAGTCCTTTCATGCAGATCTTCCACAAGAACATTTTTATTTTCGGCATTAGGTCAAGTTTCCAGATCCAATTGAATTCCCAGTCATTCATATTTAATTCATTCGATATTAAGGCAAAAGCCGACTGGGTGGAGAACCAACCATTTTTACTTGGGTGTCAGTATAGTCTATCTTGGATCTGATTTTTAGGAATTGTTATTGATAAAATACGTTCAACCCAGAAATTGGGTAGGACTTTTCTCAATTCGTCTTCGTTCCAATTCCGGTTGTTATCTATGAAATTTGCTATTGAGATATCACCTTCATTCCCAACAACATATTGACATTTTTCTCGAAGGGGGCGCTTGCTTACCCAAGCATCCTTCCAAAATCGAATCGATTTTCCATCACCAACTTGCCATATTAAGCCCTTGCTAAATCTTTTAGATTATTGTTCTTTCCATGATTGGTGTATTGTTGCCGAAAAAAGAAAAATTCAGATGAGAGCATATTTGGTCTGGATTTTACTCTAAACTGGGATATTTGTTTTGCTCTTGTTACCCTTATACCTCCTTCAACATTCAACTTAATTCGTATCAAGAGGATTCAATAAAAAAAATAAAGAAGGGTGAATATCTTCTTCTTCTTTTACGTGATATTATTATTTATAGTTAATTTGTTATTTCGTATTTTATTATATCACAATAAGGTAAGAATCATTGTGAGCGACTTAAATTAATTTCCAACTTGATTGTAATACCCAGTGACGAACGTAGAAATTAATTAGAGCAGGGCACAAATAAGTAAGGTTGTTGTCGAGAAGGTGTCAAGCGTGGAATCCATCGTAGTAGCACACTTTGTCCCTTCGACCGTAAGTTACTTTTAGGTTCTATAATTTCCGATATTCAACACACTTGAAGTTAACATTTTTATCAAAACGGCGCCATTTTGAGATTCCACAACTTTGTAGCACTGATTAAAAAATTGATGTATTTGCTCTAACTCGACGAACCTTGATATAAAAATCTATTTTAAAAGCCTTATAAAGAAGCTAGTGGAACTGCAAAGGAAATTTGATCCTTGGAAAAATAAAACACAAAATTAACTAGTTTAATTTTGAAAATAAAATTTAAAACCATATTTAAAATGGTGGACTGTACAAATGTAAAATTAAGATAACCACACAGTGTAATAATCAACCTTTGAATAAACTTTCCTCTAATAAGATTGGTATGTACATAGTCAATAATATACTAATATGTAACAAAATATTATTTTCTAGATAGTTGTAACTCAATTGAAAAAAGAAAAAAATTTAGGAACATTGTCACACTCTTAACTTAATTATAACTCGGACGGAAGTGGGGACACCAGCCCCCATTTGGGTCCGTCACTAGTAATACCCTTCAAACAAGACATTTGAGTTCATGATAATTTATAATTTACTCAATGGACAAATTATATGTATAATGATGTTTCTAGTGAATACTGGAATGTAATTCAGGCTGAAGCAAGAGCTATGTGTAACGCAGTTTGGGAAGCCAAGAATAAGAACTTGAAGAAAATCGAAATTGAGAGAGATAGCCTCCTTACTATAAACGCTCTAAAAGGAAACAAATCATGCCAATACAAATTGAGATGTTAATTGCTGGCGCAATGATACTGTTACAGCCCTTTAAGGTTGTTAAGATCCAACATGTGCCTCCTGACTATAATCAAGCGGCAGATTTGATTGCTTCGTTGCGACATTCTTGCAGTATCAATCAAATTCAGATCCATCATGGACTTCGAGTCCTCATCAGTAAGAATGCAATAGGCTGAATTTTTCGGCCTAATTTTTACCTACTAAAAAAATTAAAATTTACTCAAGAGAGCAAGTGACTAAAAGATACAATTTTGCCTACCACCTTATCACATTTTCTCACAACATGATTAATCTATATTGTCAAGAATGGTTTTTCTAACTATTTCTTAAAGGTATAAGTTAAGTATATTATTTAAGGAAATTAAAACTCGACCTACATGAAAAATGGTAAATTCTTTTTAATATATATTTATTTTAAATAAATACAGTGTAAATTAACAAAATATTATCATTTAAGAAGTTTAACTTATATCCTTCCTAAGTATATAGTTTGAAAAATAGAATAATAATAACAGACATAAACGGTCGAAGCTACACCCCTTACAATAAAAATACTTTGTAATGTTCTTACGACCACAAACTGAAATATCGCTAATCCTTACCCTATAAAAAAAACTGAAAATTCGCTCTTTTTAAATTACGTGTATTATATGGAATGTGAATGTGATGGTTGGCTTGGGTCCATTTCATGACTGTTGTCAAAATATAGGGGGGCTAATAAAGCCATCATAGAATCCTAGGAATTGCATGCATCAAACTTATATTTTCTGGCTTAATCTTTGTTATGCTCTAAACAGGACCGTCCAATGATTTTGTGAGGCTCTTTACAAAAATGTTATAATTTTCTAAATTTAATTAAACATAAACTTTTACTAAGTTTTAACTAATTTATTAGTAAATTTTTAGTCATTATTGTAGTTAGTTTATAATCATTCAATTATATAATTAATTTTTATTGATATTAATAGTAAAAATATAAAATAAAATAAAATAAAAAAATAAAGTAATAAATAAATATTTTATCCATACAAATGAAAAAGGCTTATGTTTTAAAAATAAATTGAAATTATAATTTAGGGCATGAAATTTGAACCTTAATTGATTGTATAAAAAATATTTGGGAAAATTTAGGAGTATCACTCGGAATTTTTTTTCAGAGCACTATTCGAAAAAACCAAAAGCTCGAGGGTACCAACTGGAATTTCTCTATTATATTTGATCATTAGACAAGTTTTGATATAGGTTCTCTTATCTTCACTTTTTGTAAAATAAATCAAAATAGACAAGTTTTAATATGCCCAGAAGTCCGTAATTTTTTTCAAAGGGGATATAAAATATTAAATAAAAGAGTTCAAATGGAAGCCTTTTCAATTAATTAAAAATACGTTAGATACTCTAAAAAAAGGTGGGAGGTGGGAAAGAGTGCCGGCCATGGGAATTGAACACTAGCCCAATTGTCATAAGTACCATGCCGTAGCCACTGTGCCAATTTTAATTCTATTTTAATAATTAGATTATATTTTCTTAAAGTTGCACGTTTGCACGTGCCCAGGGCCGGGCCTGGCTCTACAACGTGTGAATTTACACATCAAAATGATGAACATGAAAAGTCATACTTTAACTAGTTTTATGATACAGGTTTTACCCTACACTTTAACTAGAATGTGAAATCCAATTGTAATATTTTAAATCAGGATCAAATCACGGAGTTATATTTACTTTAGCTAATTTTAGAGATCAATTTCTAAGACAAAAGGTATGATCATGGTATGATTCTAACTACATGAAAACAACAACAAAAAAAGAAGCAAAATCATAGATTAATAAAGATGTATGAGAATGAAAAGTTTCAAAATTAGAATTTCCCCCAACTTTGATCCACGGACTTCGAATCTCACTTTTACTTAAACTGAGTTTGATATTTTGTTATAAAGATTATTGTTTGATGTAATAAATTAATTTTTCTCATAGCTTAAGTTATTGTACTTTTACCAATTTAGAACCCACTCTCATGACGAACAAAATCGATAGAAGTTCTTTACGCGCTTAGAATTCTAGATGGTAAACCAAACTTGTCTCATTCTCGTGATGCATCAAATTTAATTCAAACACAAAGAAGTTCTATTACAATTAACCACAAGAGAAACTAATCTCAATTTTAATTCGAATTTTTCAAATAGATACAATTACCTCTCGATGCGTTCTCTCTAGTTGATTACTACTTAATTAAACCACCACCTCTCGATGTGCAACCTAAGCAAGATTCTAACACGTTTGAACAAATTAGATTAAACTCCTAAAATCAAATCATATTATTTTCCAACTTAGTTCAAGCACTAGATATTGATTTTAATTTGCTTCATATCGTTGGGATCACCCTTGTTGAAACTTGAAATAAACAAGCGGTAGGATCGAGATACGTGGTTATTTAAATGAGCAAACATGCCCTCTCTTTTATTACGACGAGCCAAAATGGCCAAAATTCGTGTTGTTTACAGTTTTTTTATTATTGTGCCCTCGTTCAGGAAGTGCGTGCAAATTGTTCTTTTGGTGACTTGAGATCTTTTTATCAACCTCGCCTTGACTATTGCGCGGTCTCTATGAATGTTTCAACATGTCGATCTTTGTTAACAAGATAAGCCTTGAGCTAGAGGCGTTTTTCGACCCTTGTAATCTTCTCCATCTGAGTTTATTTATAAAAGGATTTAGCGGAGCTATATCTTCAATACTTCCGATGTGGGACGAGCGAGCTTACTACGTTCGATTGGTTGAATGTGAGGTGGCCTCCGATCGGTGTATTCTTATTGGTGCAAGGTGTGGCTCTGTAGTGTTGTCGTGTGGTGTACGGTGTACCACCTCATTATCTCTCTTCTTTTGGTGATTACGAGTGCCTTGCTCCTCTTTCCTTCTGCAACCTTCTTTCTTTGGTATGAACGCGCTTCGTTCCCTTCTACACGCAATGTGTGCGCTGCTTTCATTTCACGTCCTTTGGATGGACATCCTTGACTTGCGTCCAACGTGGAATGTGTGCGCTATTTGTATATGTGTTTTTTGATAGGGGTGGCCGATGCAGGCGTTGGGCATGCCCAAGCGAGCCAAGGTGCGCCTTCGTCTCGCCTTTTCACACACTGCCATAGTAGAGTATAATTGGATGGTGGGCCGGTGGCTATTGAACAAACTACCCTTAACATGGTGTTTTGTGAAGTTTTTCTATTTTTATGGTTGATTGTATGAAATCTTTCCTATTGTTGAATCGGTTGTATAATTCTCAGTTCTATGTGGATTTTGTAAAAATACTTCATTTTAAGGGTGATCTTTTGTAAACTTATCCCAAAACTTTTGAGCTTGTTCACAAATTGACTGTAAACAAAGTATCATCAAGACACTTCTCCAAATATGAATATAATTTCACGTGCCATACATAAATTTGAATTGCCCTGTATAATTGTATTTGCTAATTAGCTGCTGGGCTATATACAAATACATCAATTAACCTTCAACCAAATTGGCCACTTTGTATCCAAGAAAAAAATACAGGACCCAGCGCGCGCGCGCACACACTCTTCTAAAACACTCAAAAAGTGATTAAATCAATCTCCTTGATCTTCAAACCCCAGAACTAGCATCTTCAGAATCCGCAATCGTCTCTCTCGATTCCGCCCCCAAACGATGATCCAAATGCTGCTGATACGCATACGAGCCGAGCCCCCAGAAGGCCTGCAGCATTGCAATGATCTTGACCCCATTCATCTCATCATGGAAGGCAACCACCGACGCTATAGGCGCAACCCCCAACGCCGCGCTACTAATCACATTCGAAAACAGCGACGAAACCAAGAAGATCAAGCCGACGACCCCAACCGAGCAAAACTGCCAGCAAACAGCGGCCCAGACCAGAGTCATAACATACGAGTTCCTCCCGGTCTTGAACTCCGCCATCTCTCCGCCAATGCCCCTCCACTGCCCACTTATGAACAGCCCTGCCACGGACAAAACCGTGGCCACAACCGACGTCCAGATCTGCAACTCCAAGACGACGTAGAACGTCTCCTTCTTGAGAACCTTCTGGAAGGAGTATTGAGTGAGGGAGAGCAGGAGAGAGTAGAGAGCGGAGGCGGAGAGGGTGCAGAGGAAGCCTAGCGTGAAGCCTAGCTTACTGACTCCGGAGGGCGCGTCGGAGGGCTCGTTCACGGCTAGCAATGCGGCTGAGAAGGTGACAACGGCGACGGAGTTGAGAATCAGTGGAGTTAGTCTCTGGGAGTTAAGGAAGTAGGAGAAGATTGCGTTGAAGACGAGCTGGGTGGTGCAGATGAGGGAGTAGGTTGAAGCTGGGAGGTACAAGAGGCCGACTGAGTAGAGCAAGTTGTCGCCCGCGGTTAGGATTCCTAGAGCAATGTAGATTAGGAAGACGTGTTTGTTTGTCGGGGAGACGACGGATTGATTTGGAGACAGAGGAGGAGGAGGGAAAGGCAAGAGGAGTAAGGGGATGAAGAGGATAGGGAAGCCGGAGGATTGGACTAGTGTGGCCATGAAAATGCTGCTTCCTCCCTGTTTGTAGTAGAATCTGCCGAGTAGAACGGCTGAAGTTTGGCCCACGATGATGAAGACGACGTTGAGGAGCACGAATAGGAGCCACCGGTGTTTGGTTAGTCTGAGGTAGTTTGATGTGGTGACTACACTTGCAACCGAGTCTTGGTTTTCAACTGATCAGAGTTTTACAGAACGAATAGAAGAGGGTGTGTTATGTGTAGGATGATATATAATGTAATGTAATGTACAGCAAATTGCAAATTCTGTTGCAAGTTTTTATATATGAGAAATGAAACAAGTACTTTGAGAAACAAATTAATTGGAGGAGACTGATGCATGGTTTGATTGTTCTCAGAATTCATCATGATTTCCTATTACCAATTCAAACGGATTCTACATTAGTTGCCAATTGCCATCATTGATCATCATCTGCTGATCGAAATTAAACCACCACAAAGTCACAAACTAATAGATGCATTAACTGCTTAGGCATAACTGATCGAAACGGTTTACACATCAAAAGGCTGGATTTTTGTCTCAATTTGATGGCCACGTTTGAACAGAAAAGGAAGAGAGATCGAGAGTACCTGACATTGCGATGCGAAATCCGAGAGCCCAAGGCTAATGTTGGAATGTGATTTTTAGAAATTACCAAACAGAGACCGAATTCGGTTTTCCTCTTCGATCCCACACACTGTTTACTCAAAAGAAAGAAAACATGTGATAAACGACGACAAACGGGAGGAATAAAAATATGCGCAAATGGAGAAGAAGAATTAAAAAAGAAAAAGGGGAAAGTTTTGTTGAGAGAGACTTCGGAGGGGGAATAGAAATTGCAGAAATAAAAAAAAGATGCGGTTGGTTGATTTTGATTTGAGAATGATATGATTGATAGGCAAGGTGCGCGAGACTTTATAAAAGCCGTTGCACTAAGTTTGATCATGGATATTTCTGATTCTACTCCCCCAAGTTTGATCTGACTTGGCATTCCATTCTTTTTCTTTTTCTTTTTCTTTTTCTTAAGTAAGTGGAAGAGTGGTGAAATTCATGATTTCATTCATACGGTCACAGTTTCATCCTTGACAGTTTAGTTAATTGGAAATCAAATGCTTTCTTTTGTATGTACTCCGTACTTTCTTCTACTCTTGTTTTCATCTCAATGTTGATTTTCTCTCTCTAAATCATACTCGTTTAAAGGCTAACCCTCCCTCAAGTATTCTTCATTTGTTGATTATATTTATCAAACTCTAGTTGCTTGAAGTTTTTGTTTTATTTGTCAATAAATGATCAACAACAACAACACGTACTAACCCAATGTAGTTCCGCCACAATGAAATATGGGGGCTTAGATGGAGGCACTCCTAACATAATAAGGAGGGTGCGCCTGAATTGTCGATAAATGATCATGCATCATAAGAGTTTAGTTACGAGAATACTTTGATTGTTCAGTGCCCCCCGATGTCATTTGTCAATTTCCATCAAACATTCAAAGTCAAAGAATTGTATATATGTTAGAATCCATTACTTCCTCACGCGAACAAATTCAATAAATCAAATACAAGCTTAATCATTTCTCCAAAGGCTCTCAGAGCATTTCAGAGTAAATGGTGGGCATGAGGGCCATGGTTGATCTCCTAGCCTCCTTAGACTCTCCGGTCTCTTAGGAAGACTTTACTAATAAGATTCACAACGGCCTTGACGTCACCTATCAATCTGTAATTGATGGTGTGAATGCTCAAGATACTAAGATTGCCTTTGAGGACTAGACCTCCGCGATAAGTTGATAGTGAAGGAACTCGGTTTGAAGAAGGCGAAAACACCATCCAATTCAATCATTACACTCAATGCCCAAGCAAAAACGTCTAAGAACAAAGGCAAGCCCTCTTCTTAGTCGAATTGGCAACCATCTAAGTCCGCTCCTCCACCAAAAAATACCCCAAATTGGTCGAACAAAACAAACCATCGTCTCTCTTCAAAAAAAAATTCTACATCTCCAAATCAATATTAACCAAAACCCTTTGTGGCAAATGCCAATGGTGCAAAAATATTGGGCATGTCTTGTCTCACTACCCGAAACTCCGTCGAGAGTATCCTAATCTTCCTTTTCCAACGCCTAATCATTTCCAACTGAAACAAGTCAGCTATAAACAAATTTAGCCATGTCAAATCCTATCCTAGATCAATGGCTACTTGATACTCGCGCCTCTCATCATGTTACAAATGATTTTAATAATTTGTCTCTACATCATCCTTACAATGGTCGTGATGAAATGGTAGTAGGAAATGGCTCGGGCTTGCACATCTCTAATCAAGGTTCTCTCTCTTTTAAACATGACAATCGAAAATTTAATCATATTGTTGTTCTGCATGCTCCTAAAATCTCTAAAAATATTTTATTAGTTTTCAAAACTTACACGTGATAACAAATATGGTGTTTTCTTTTTCTCAAATTTTTTTCATGAGAAGGATACTAGAATATGTGAAACTCTTCTTATATAATGAACCCTGCGTAGATGGAGTTTACTTGTGGCCATGTCACAGGCATTCTGTCAATGTCGCAAGTCTCCATTCTTCCAATTTTCTACATCACAAGCTCGGCCATCTATCAATAAAAGTCTTTCAATTCATTTGCAAGAATTTTAAATTAGAAAAATTTTCTTTTAAGTAACCAAATTGCACTCCATGTCAGTCCAAAAAGAGTCATAAACTAACATTCAGTTCTTCAACTCTTGTTTCAATTATCCTTTGGAAGTAATATTCTCTGATGTTTGGTAATCTAATTTGCTTCAAATGATGGTTTTAATTATTACATGATTTTTTATCATATACTCGTTATACTTGGCTCTTTCCTCTAAAGAAATAAATCAAATATCTATAAGGCCTTTTTTGATTTCCGAAAATTGGTAAAAAAAATCTTCAAAAATAAAAATCCTTTTATATTGGTAATGGTGGAGAATATGTGCCTTTAAACTCCTTTTTAACACAAAAAGGAATTTCCCATTTTACTTCTCTGCCACTACTCCTAAACATAATGAAATTTTAGAAAGACAACACAAACATATAATTGAAACTGGATTATCATTATTAAACTTTTTATTTTATTGATTTCTTATTTGCCATATGCATTTAAAATATCGTCTATTTAATTAATCAGTTACCAAAAAAAAACATTCAAAAATGAATCTCCATGATTAAATTGCTTAGTTTAGAACATGGGTATTCAAAAGAAAAAAAATCAATTGTCTATGTTTTCCATGGCTTCGGCCATATAATTCAAATAAATTAGAACAAAAATCGTGTTTTATCGGATATTCTTTAACACAAAGTGCATTTCATTTCTTATAGCCTACTACCAATCGATTTTTCGAATCTAGACACGTAAGGTTTATTGAGATTGATTTTCCTTTTAAATTCCAAACTTAGTTCCTTCTAAAATCCAATCCAAACCGAAATTGAAGGAATTGAATGTGGTTTAATTTCTTTTCCTTTGATTTTACAAATTAACCAAAATTCACAAAATTCTATATCTTTGGCCGATTCTTGTCTTCCAAGTCAGCAAAATTCAATCCAAAACGAGCCACAAGATTTCCTATCATATCCCATAATTCTACCAACAACAAAATCCAAGCGTCCTTAATTACACCACTCTCAATTGCAAACCCTAATGTAGATGTTCTACCAACTACCACGTCAACACTTCCAACCAACTGGCCCATAATCACACCAAACCTAACTACTATTGTGTCCAACCTAGCCCACATCATGCAAGCCATGCTTGCGCCCTAACTTGCGCATCCCATCTTGCCCATACATAACCTTAATTCTACTCTATCTTCAAAAAATCCTCAAACCACGCCACCTATTCAGCCTCCAACATCCAATATTCTTGTCCCACCTCCATCTCCTTCAACATATGGTGTTATTAGTTATTCACAAAATAACATTAGAAAGTCAATCCAAAAACTTAATCTTCAAGTCTACATCGTTTCGATCCTTGAACCCAAAACTATCACACAAGCCCTCAAAAGCCCAGAATGGAGAGTTGCAATGCAAACTAAATTTAATGCACTACATTCTAACTACACATGGGAATTGGTGTCATCATCCAATACTCAAAACCTAGTTGGATGAAATGAGTGGTCCTCATCAAATATAAACTTGATGGTCAAATTGATCACTTCAAGGCTCATTTAGTAGCCAAAGGGTTTCATTAAAGAGAAGGAATGTCTATCTTCTTCAAATGGGATTTTAGAATTCAAAGGCCAACACCTCTTTATTTTTGTTCAAGAAACATGGTATTTTAGTGTATCTTCTAGTTTATGTGGACGATATAATTGTAAGAGGAAATCACACTGCCTTAATTTATCTACTCATTGAACATCTTACAACTCAATTCTCTATCAAAGACTTGGGGAGGTGTAGAAGTTGTGCCATCCTCAACAAGATTGTTTCTATCATAGCGTAAATATGTCTTGGATACTTCACAAAAAGCAAGTATGGAATGTCCCAACCTTGAATAAAGTCTTGGGACGCCACTTTCGACTCCAACAGATTATAGGATGCTAATAGGCAACCTTCAATACCTTGCACTCACTCGACCAAACATTGATTTTATGGTAAGCAAGCTATCTCAATTCTTACAAAATCATATGTCTGATCACTAGGTTGCATTAAAACACCTTCTAAGATACCTTCAAGGCACAATAGACTATAGCATCAACATTTATTGCACCATCATTGACCTTTCATGTTTTCTCTAATGCTGATTGGGCAGGTGATCATGACGATTATTTGTCTACAATGGGGAATCTCACTTAAGACTCCACCTGTTCTCTATTGTAACAACGGGGAATCTTAAGACTCCACCTTCAAGGCACAATAGACTATAGCATCAACATTTAGCGGGTGTTGTGGGCTTACGAAGCTAAGGACTCTAATGGGCCCAAAAGCTCTTGGCCGACCCATTTCTAGCACACAGGTGTTAAGTCTATTTCTAATCTTGAGGGTTGTATATAACATCATTTCATATTCATTTTCCCATTTGTGTTCACTTTTAGGGTTTCTTGCATCTTGAGAGTCTTTGAAGCACACCTAGCCCATGCTCAGTAGAACCCATTTGTTGAGCTCCACTCAAATCCAAACCAAGGAAGATAAGCTTAATAATTTCTCTTCTCCCCCTTTCTTATAATCTTGTGATCTTGGGCATTCCGATTGAGGTCCATTTTATCAAGCTTCTTTCTCCTTTCTTCTTACTCATTTTTCAAACTTGCTTGGACTTTAAAACCATTTTTAAATCTAGTTTTACAATCAATAATATACAACTCTTCTATTAGCCTCTATTTGGGTACAAACATCTTATGCCAATTCTCCCTACAATTTTTGCAAAGAAAAGAAAATGCTAAAACCCAAACTCGGCCGAAGGAAACATAAAACCCCCTTTTCAATTCATAATTTTTTTGCTAGTGCAAGCAGAGCTCAAGGGGATAAGAGAAGAGGCTCTCTCTTCGACTCTTCCCCTCTTTCCAAAAGAGGCAGAAAAATGGCGAAACCCCAACTTGAAATGGACGCCCTCTTCTGGGACCACAGCGTAGCCACTCCACGTAAACTAGACGGATGCGCCCGCGCCGTTCCCGGCGAGCCATTTCCGCTCGACGCGGCTCGAGCCAGCCTAGTCCACCGGGTTGCGCAGTTGTCTCTTCTTGGGCAAGGCTTTCCTCTGGGACTCATCCCTTCTCTCTCTCCCGTTCCTTCTCGTAAGGACCTCGGCTCTCTCGCTCTCCAGTACTACCCGCTCAAGTTTTCTGTTGGCGACTGGTATAAAGCTTCTTTCTTTGCTGACTTTGTTTACTGCTTGTTGCATTTTGTTTTTGTTTGGGGTTTGTGAATGAAGGGTGTTACTATTGGTTTGGTGATGTTGACCTTTTTGTGGGCTTGGTGGTGTTGATTTGGGGGGATTTGACCGCTTATGATTTCACAATCATGGTGTCTTAATAGTAATGTTGAAGCTGAAAAGAAGAGGAATGTTGAAGCTGAAACCAATCCGTAAATTAAGCTTTGATGTTTAGCAAACATAAGAGTGACATTAAGAACCCTATAAAGACAGTTCTGGTTCATTTGTCATGATGGCATGGATCCTTGTTTTAAATACTCTAGACTTGGGTTCTCCTTCTCCTATGCGGATTGTCCCTAGCTAACAAAAACTTGTAATTTAGGTGTCTCTAAAGTCTAAAGAGGATAACTGAATAGAATTTGTTCCTCTGGGCTGAGTTTAAAATTATTAATCAAGAGAGTAGTACATTGGAAGAGTTTTTGATTGGAAGTGCAAAGGTTACTCGTTCAGTTCCAACATTGAGTACCAGCCATATGAGTACCTTTGCTAGTTGCTACATTCTCGAATGAAACTGACTCAGATATCTTTTGTTAACTGAATTGTATGATAAAAGATCTCCTTTCTCTTGATTGAATAGTATATCATATCAAATCTTGCATTCACTTTTTTCAGGTGGATTAGACTACTGGGACAATTTCGTCCTAAGAAACTGATCTCCAACATTAAATCACAATTGTCTGCTACCAATAACTGGGACCTTGCAGCTTTTCGAAATCTCGCACTGGGTGTTTTGGACCAGTCAATTTATTCAACAGGCTTATATTCCGAGATCCCAGTGACAGCGTCATCTTCTTTGGTATTAAGCACAGAAGATCACGACGAAAGAAAAGGCCGCTCCAACAAACTTGTGTATTTTCATCAGGCAAGAGTTGCACTGAGTTGTTAATTTTTCATATTTGTAGTCTTATCTATGCTTAACAATGTCTGCATATCAGTAAAATTGAAAAAGGGATTAACGTATTGTTTCTTCTGTATAATCTTCTAGCTTTATTTAAAATGCAAGTACCTTAAATTTGGATTTCAGTTATAATATCTACTGATGTAGGAGCAGGATTGTGGGTGAGTTTAACATTCATTCTCTTTGACAGGGTATGATGTGATTTTAGACTAAATATATGTGCAGCTCGTGATTTGTGATTTAGTCATAGGTAGATTACTGTAACACATTCTGAAGATGAGGTTGTCAGTTGATCAGGGTGAAGGTTTACCATAAACAACCTTTGTTTATCATGTTATATATTGCATCTACATTAATTTTCATGTTGTTGTGGATTCATATATAAGTTTGCTCAAAATTTCATAATTCAATTACTCAAGTTTTTTGGTTGGATCATACATACATTGATACAGTTAACTACAATATGTCAATCCTATTTATGTTGCTCGTGTAAAGATTTTTTTAACTTGGAAACTCAAATCTTGATGTGAGAGCTGCGTCATTAGATTTCCTTATGTTTGCTTCTGATTGATTTATCCATCATTGAGGCAGAATAAGCTATTTTGTTTACATATCTGAGGTTTTGAGCTTCTATTTCCTTAAAATATTATGTTTACCCATTTAAACACACTTGAAATTGATGTTTTGCAGCTTCCTGAACATGATGTTTCTTTGGAGGCAGCTTGGCCAGAGCTTCATATTGACAGCAAGGGGAGATATTGGAAAGTTCCAGAATCAATTTCATTAGATTTAGCTTCCCTAGATTTTGGATCAGGATTTAGATACCGCTTTGGAATCCATAAGAACGGTGGTAATCCGAAAGCAGTAAACCCCACAATTGTAGATGTTCCACCTCCTAGCCTAATGCCTGGTTTGTGTGCTAAAGCTGCCTGTTCATATGAAAAGAGCAGGGAGTTCTGGAGGGAAAAGGAAACAAGAGATGATATTGTTATAAAGACAGACCAAGGCACAGTTCGACGGCCTGCTTATGATGAGCGCCTCAAAGAGCCTCATGCATCTGTATCTGCCATAGTAGGTAATACCATTATAAAATATGATTTAATTCAAGTTATTTTTTATTTTTGTTCAGAGATGTTAGAATCAGCACATCTGCTGGAAGTCGATACACATTTTTATGGAAAAATAATTGGAGATGTTATAGTCATCTCCTAATTTTTAAATGGGCACACACTAACAATGATTGGGGTTTATTTAATTAGGAAGGAGAATGTAAATTGAGGAGGAGAGTGTAAATTGAAAAGGAAAATATATAAATAAGGAAATCATAACTTAATTTTGGAAGAATATTATTTCTCTATATTACTAATTTTAAAGTTATTAATTAATACTTACCTTTAAATTTCTAATTAAAGAAACTTCAATCATTGTTAGTGTGTGGGCACACACTAGAAAACCCTTTTTAAAATCATCTCTAAAAATCATTATTAATGTATGACAGTTGGAACTTGTGGGGCTTGGTTTTCGGGTAACAAGAATCCCCTGTTAGGAGCTAAGAAAAGGAGCCCTGTTTTTGCTGATTTATTTGGCTCATTGTGCTATACATTTCAGCACGGTAAGTTTAGGAAGACATATGGGGACCTCACAAGGGTAGATGCTCGTCTGGATGTTTGTTCAGCTACTGCCTTTGCCAAAAGTATGCTTAATATCTTCGGCAGTAGCTCCTCAAGTACTAACCAGGAAACTTCTCTATCTTCACCCCGCTTCAGTGTCATCCTTCAACAACAGGTGAATTTAAGCTTCCAAAACCTTTTACCTTCATCTTAACTTGAAATTGAAGTCAATACTTAACTGGCGTTTGGTAGTTCCAAATATTTTGGCTTGGTTGGTACAAACTGAACCTTTTTCACCGGTTAAAGGAACAAATGTAAAACTAGCCTAAATTTTTGGAATAATGGAATATAATTGTGTTAGAACCTTAAAAACGAATTAAAAAAAAAAAAGAAAACTGAAAGCAGGAATCTCGCTATTCATCTCATTTTTAGGAGTACTCACAATATCAATAGGTGAATCAGGTGATTTATTTCAATCAAGTCTCAATAATTACAAGTTGTGTTCCTTCCTTGATGAACAAAATATCTAACTTCTAGACCTTACTAAAAATTTGGCAAACATCAAGGTGAAAGTTGGGGTAGATGGTAAAGCCCTGGAAAACTAGGAAGTGGTAATATGGGAATTAGTGAAACTTATTAGAAAACGGAGAACTGGATATAACAATTAGAACCAATAGATTTGATAATATGGTTTGTATTGGACTGCCAATTGATGAATGGTGATGATGTGTTTTTTTTTTTTTAATTTGGTTGAAACTTGAAAGTGATGCAATGCTGTTGTATTGGCTATGAACGTAGATAAGATTTGTCGGACACGTTTGAGTTGTTACATACAGGTTGCAGGTCCTGTTGTGTTCCGTGTTGATACAAAATGTGCTCTACATGCACCTTGGAATGGCTTAGTGAGGATTGAGGATTTCATGTATAGTTTGAACTACTCTTTGAGGGCTTTGGGTTCAGGGAAGGTGGTGGCATGGTATTCTCCCAAGAGGAAAGAGGGGATGATCGAATTGCGACTATATGAATTTTGAATAGCCAAGCATATCAAGGTTTCATTATTTGTTGGTCTTTTCTTGTTCCTTCTTATAAGAAATATGACTAGACTAGAATGCGTCAATTGAATGGATGATGGATCATGCTTTTTAATCAGTTGATGAGATTTGAGACTTCAATTGGAATGTTCTTGACAAAGCTATTTTTCCTGGTCTCTTGGTTACAACTTTAGAAGGGCTGTTTTGGGCTAATAAGCCTCTTTCTCTTGGTCAATTGATTGGGTTTGGGTAAATGGAAAATATATAATTAGTGCTCATTTGGTTGAATGTATTAGGGTAGATATTTCTAGGAAAACATTTCACGGAATTGACTTTTAAGTATTGGAATTTGAAGATAATCTATTTGGTTGAATTTTAAAATCTAAAATAAATAAATAAAATGGAGGAAGTTGAGATTTTATGTGCAAAAAATGGTGCAAGTAGACTTGTGGAAATTGAATGTTAACCAAAAGAGCACCTGTATTGTATATTTGTATTCCTAATTTCCTAGCAATGTATTCGAATAAATTGTTTACAATCTGAGTAATTGTATCCGATAGAGAAATGAGATTAAAAGCTTGTATTCTTCAAGTCCATGAACAGGGATTGTAGGAGTTGAACAAGTGCATAGTAATAATCAGTCCATTCGTAAGTCATCGTCCACATAGTGAATTTTCAGTGCAAGTGCCAAAATTTCATTCCTAAATGTATACCAAGACCTTCCACGGACACCAATGGGCCCCTTACGAAACAGAACCCACTAATCCATATACTATTAAATACACCAAAAAAATTTCTTTCTGGTTTTTCTAAATCGGCCGAACCACCATCTGGCTCGAACCGGTGTACATCCACACCTCCTACTTTGGATGTGTTGGAACATTTACATTGACTCCGTTTCCCCACCGCTAATGAATGTAATTAGTGAGCACCTAATTTCACTAGGCCTCACTTACCAAAAAGTAAAATCTCTCAGGCCTCACTCCTTCACTCCGCTCCTAATAGAATCACATCATGTGTTGTTTAGTATGATGATGGCTGATTGGCTATAGTTTGTTCATCTCACACTCACACACATTATTATTATTATTATTATAGTTGTAGGGAGAATGGCTAACATTTCTCACATGCACGGAAAGAAGGGCAATCGTTTCTAACCACAATACAACTCCCAATTTAATGTGCAATTAATTAGGCTACCTACCCCTTAATAAATTCTGATACACGGTCTATAGACTCTATAGTATACCACCTATCTAAACAATACACTCCAGTACTGTAGTAATTTTTTGAAGTAGGTTATCAAACAGTAAATCGTTCAACCATGCCAACTCAAGAAATCTCTCTAAAATGGGCTCAAAAAAGGAAAGAAATTTCTCTAAATGTGCGGCAAGATTGACACGTGATGAAACTTGAGTAGAAAATAGAGGTGTTAGTGGAATTGGAGAATGATACCATAGTGGAATTGGTATTTCAGAGTAGTGGGAGAATGATGCTCATCTCATTAATTGAAGGACGTAACTGTTACAGCTTATATAGCACGTACTCTTGAAGAATTCTAAAAATGTAACAGCAAGGCACATCTACAAGACTACAACTGGCAACAATACATAATTTGTGAAATATAAAACTCATTACAATATATATCCTACTAGCTAGGTGTGCTTCAAATTTTAAAAATTAATTATACGAGGTAAATTTCAGAGTCCAGCAAAAAAATTATGTTGATAATGCTCTTTGAAGAAAATTTAACATTATACACACAGAATGTGAGCACATATATACACATATATATATATATATTTGACCAAATTTCTTATGCAAAGTAAGTTGTCAACAGTAGGCTAACTTTCCTTCCAACAACATCATTCAACCTCCATGCCGAGTCTTCTTTGAATATATAATATGCCTCGAGAGGAAATTAACCAACAAATCCCACTCCAAGACAAATCTCTTTTGGGTACAAAAGACTATAATGAAATAGTTGGAGTGGCACCCAAGTTTCTACTTTACACAAAAGTTTGGTTTATGCTGGGTGACTAGCTTGCTCCCAGTCATTTTGTATTATTTACCCACACATCAAAACGTCAAGCATACAACAAATATATTAGTATTACGATCCCAAAGCAATGAATTTCAAAAGTAGCTTTGGATAGTTGTGAGCTAAATTTCCAGGTAAAACCACCTTCAATTAAATAAGTTTTTCTCTATTCTATCATAACGTACACAAATACACAATCACGATCAAAGAATTATGTTATAAAGTCAGAGCACATAATTAAGCTTAGTTTAATTAATTGAATATGAATATGAATATGAACATGGAATGATGATGCTTAATTAATGGTATGATATACAAACAAGCAATATACACAAACAGCATTAAAAGCTAATCCAGATTGTTTTCTTACCAGTTTTTTTTTTTTGGTAGAAATTTTCATACCAGTTAAAAAGGTGTGAAATCTAACAATATCATACCTACCTAGCTGCAGTTCAAACGGAGAATATATGTATATCATGATTCAAATGCAGTGCAACTCCGGTGAAAATTAGAGGTGTAGAAAGGAGATTACCAAAATATCCCCCACGTGCCCCTAGAATTACCCAATCTACACCCCGGATAACCACCGGAACATCTCCGAGATTTCGTCCCCGAGTCGACTCGCCTCCAGGTCCGACTCTAGAACTCTCGACGCGTCCGTACTTCTCCGACTGCTCCCTACGAAGAACCTTCCAGAACTCCGAAAAGAAGAGGAGAGAGAAAAAGTAGGCGTCCAAGCCATCCTGTCTACATACTCCTTTAGCCAGCTGTTCCGCCATCTTTCTCCACCGCCGGCCACCTCCGCCGCTAGCGTTTCCCCTGGCGCCGCCGCCAATTGGATCTCCGATCCATCCGTTCTACCGCTCTTGTCTCCGGCGCCGGAGGCCAGTTCAGGCCTCCTGCGAGTCGACGCGACTGCGACTTCCGACGTGGCGTCGTCGACAATGTAGTCGAAGGAGGAGCCGATGGAGTACGATCGTCCGTGGTTGCCGGATCCGGAATCGGAGGGGAGATGACGGCGGCTGACGCTTCCAATTTCGACTCGGAAGCTCCCGCTGGCGGAATTCGGCGCCGCCGTGGAGAGGATCTTGCTCATGACGTCCGATTCGGAGAGGAGGATGGAAGATCTGCACAGCGGACAGGTGTTGTGGTTGGCGATCCAGGCGTCGATGCATTTGGCGTGAAACGCATGGCAACAGACCGGGAGAAGGCGGAGCTGATCTTCCGGCTCGAACTTCGAGAGACAAACGGCGCAGTCTCCGCCGGAATTAGCGGCTTTAGAGCCGGTGATGGAGCCGAACGCGAAGAGCGGGAGGGAGTCGATGATAGACGAGTTCTCCGGAGCGACTTGACTAGTGCTGCCATGGCTGTGATGTCGATGGGCGTCGATTTCTACGGAGGAGGATCGGTGGCGGCGGCGGCGGCGGAGGGAGATGAAGCGGAGGAGGAGGAAGATGGTGGCGGAGACGATGATGGCGGTGGCGATGACGAGGATGGTGATGATAATGCTAGGGTTGAGGGCGCCGTCGACATCGGCAGAAGGAGAGGAGGTCGAAGGACCTCCGCCGGAAGTATTGGCTAGCTCAGGTTGGGGGAGAGTGTTCTCCGGGACCGCCATAAGCGACGGCGAAGGAGGAGCAAATACGGCGTAGTAACGGCGCATTTGGAAGAGTCGAAGAGAGGGAAAATGGAGACCGAAAAGGGGGAAAATGAGAGAGGGAGAGGGAGAGAGAAGTTTGGTATTTAAAATGGAAACGCAGAGCGCTGGCGCAGTATAAATATAGTTGTTAGGGTAGCAAGTAACAACAACTAACAACTGAACCGATAGCGGACTGAATTTCAATACTGTATGATGTTGCAGTTAAATTTCCTAAAATTTTGCCGAGTAGGGAAACTTAATTAAAGATTACTCCCTCCGTCCCACAATGTTTGTCCAATTTCTTTGTAAATTTACAAAGAAATTGGACAAACATTGTGGGACGGAGGGAGTATTAAGTAATAATCCACTATCATACGTGTAATAAAAAAAATCCAACTAATCATCATGTAATATGACACAATACAGGGAATTGAGACAGAATTAGCATTGAACCAAACATACCTAGTTAATTAGCTAGGGTGTTTCGGTGTAACTTTACATATATGTGTCACGTGGCTTCCACGTGATCGAGAGAACTCGCTAGGTTTTGGGAGTAAATTAAATGAGGATTAGGAGGAGGGGGTGGAGTTGGTAGTGGTGGTGATGGTGGTGGTACGGTGGACAAGGAGGTTGGTAGGAGGAGGAGGAAGTAAATGCAGTGGTAATGAATTGAAGTGGGGTCCTTCGTTTGCTTGGGGTCAGATTTCAGATTTGGAATGAATGAATTGGACCCATAAATATCAATCGCCATAACATAAATTGTAATTTTGGAACTTCATTGTTTAGGTAAACTTATATTTGGTCAGAATATTTTCTTATATATATGAAGAAAACTAGCAGACAATTAAAATTGTATCTAACTGTTATTGTATATTCGTCTTTAATGTACTGAAATGCTCCTCTTGACTCTAATATTCACCTTTCGTTCCAAGCTTCTCTTCAACTTAGAACCTGTAAAACAAAATGGACACAAGGGGCGGGGACCCCCTAATCCAGTTCCGATGCTAAGTCAAAAGAGCAGTTTGTCGATCGAACGTCGAGCTAAAGGATAAGACTTGCTAGCGAGCTCGGCAAATATGAATATGCTTACCATACATGGCGAAAACATGTATTTATAATGGAGGGGAGAGAGAGAATCCTCTATTACAATGAATAACTACCGTAATTAATTTTATAAAAAAGTATACATCTTACCATAATTAAAAACCTTATTAAAAGCACATGATTTGCATAATAAATAAAAATATCTTTTTTGTAATAATAGAAAAAATAATAAGGTAATTAATTTTATTCGCTGACACTAACATGGTGTCACAAAAGCACACACGTCCATAGAAAGTGATCCTTCTTTTTGTTTTGTTTTTTAATAAAAGGAATTTACTTTTGGTATGGTACCCGTGGTACCTAAGATTTGTAAACTATCAGAAAAAGTGCATGAATTAAGTAATGTGATTGGTTCGATTCAATGAAAAGAAAAATAGTAAGATTTAATTTTTTTACTCAAGGAAAAGATCGAAGACAAAAATTGAATCTAAAATCTTTCAACATTCATTCATATTTTCTACCACTCAGCTACCAATGTAAGGGTATGATTCTTCTCTTTGCTTTTTTTTATGAACGAGGAATCTAACTTTGGTGATAAAACTGTAATTCATAAACTAGTGCATAAAATAAATAAAACAAGTAAACCGGCTTACACGAACCGGACTCAATAATCATTGTTCCTTTCTAATTTTGATTTTTTTGGTGGTTCATTTTCTAGAATTAATGTAGCATGTAATATATATATATAGGGGAGGCCTCCAGAGAAACAAATATTATAGAGAAACTAGAGTCGGAAGGAGGATCATTAGATTAGGGGGTAATATGTGGTTAGAATTTGTGAAATATGGTAACTATAGTGGACTGACATTCGTTAACAAATCCTGCCAAAATAAAAAAAAATTGAAAAATAAAATATATGCGTGATTTTAGGAATGGGTTGATAACAAATCTGAAAAACTACCAAAAATACAATTCGTAATATTCAATCCACATCCAAATTCGTGATTTTCAAATTCAAATCTATTTCCAAAATGAAATAGGTTGATTTTGTTGCTAAAATTAAGGAAATTTGCAATTTGTAATTGCGTAATTTTTAGATTCAAATGTGATTTACAAAAATAAATAAGCTTATTTTTTTGCTAAACAAATTATCGAATATGCGAGTTTATATCTAGAACATAATAGGTTATGTACTCGAACATGCTTAACACATTATCGAATTTGTCGTTGTATTACTAATGTCATAATTTGACTAAATATATGAGTTTACTTATTTTTTTTTGGTAGAAGGAGAGGCGGTACTCTCCGGCCTCTCAAGGAGGCGTTTTATTAATATCAGAAAAAAGGGCTAACTAGTCATCAAATGGGGGATAGCCCGACCCCTTACATCATCAAAGAGCAATAAAATAATCCCCTCCGGCGGGGCAAGCAATACATGATGTCCTATAGGATACGAGAAAGCAAAAGACGCGAGGCGATCGGCAACCGTATTCGCCTCTCGATACACATGACGGAATTGAACGAGCCAATCCCTACGAATTAAGCCTTGGAATTGTGGAACCAGGCTATATAACGGGTGACACTTATTTATACTAGAATTTAATAAATTAACAACAAGCTGAGAGTCAGTCTCTAACATAACCTTTCTTGAACCAAGCTCCCATGCCAGCTGAAGAACATTCCGAACTCCCCAAAGCTCGGCCATCGGAACGGAGCAAGACCCAATGTTGTGGACAAAACCGCTGATCCATTGGCCATTGTTGTTACGTATAACTCCACCAGCAGAGGCATGGCCGTCGCGAACCGCACCATCCTTGTTGACTTTCACCCAATCTCCCGTCGGATAGTTCCAAGAAATGTCCTGCAGATATTTGGATTGACTAGGTGTAGGACTAGGAAACTTACCAGCAGCTTTGTAGTACTCCCGGGTTCGCTCTTTGATGAAGCCCATCTTATCTTGGATCTCGTTCTCGTCCTTGAAAATGCGCGCGTTTCTCCATTTCCAGCACCACCATATTGCCATAGCAAAAAGATCACACCATTCCATTGAGTCAATTTTACCACTAAACATGATGTTCTCCCTTAACCACACTGAGAAGGGGTCCTGAAAGAAAGAGGGAAAACGATCAGTAACTCCTAATTGTAACCAAATTGAACGTACCTTATTGCAATCTCTGAATAAGTGCTCATTGGTTTCATCTCCAACCCCACAACCAGCACACAAAGCATCAACATCTATATGTCTACGAAAGCGCTCCGCATTCGAAAGAACTCCTCCCCTATAAGCGAGCCAAATAAAATGTCGGGCACGTTCAATAACATTGCACTTCCATAAAACCTTAAAAACAGGTGTATCAATATCCTGCAAATTGAGGTGACCCTTGATCAGATTATATCCTGTTGAAACTGAGTAGTTCCCATCACAAGATGCCATCCAACTGATTTCATCTCGAGCCAGCTCACCATCCTCAACTATGTTAAACGCAGCCAGTTTCAGCATAACAGAGGCGGGAAGAAGTGGCGACAGCAGCTGCCAGTTCCAACCATTCCCATTAATCCAGTAACTTCGAGCCGACACTCCCCTCTGAAACATGTTAATAGGTTCCTTAGCCACATGTTCAAGCGGACAATCAAGAAGCCACACATCAGTCCAGAAGCAAATTGAGTCACCATTCCTGAGGTTCCAGTGAATTCCTTTTCTAACGACTCCCTCAATCCCTTGCTTAATACTTTTCCAAATATGGGACGCAGCTGTCGAATTTCCAAGAGCCAAATCAACATACTTACACTTCAACACTGAAATCCAAAGACTACCTTCCTCCATTACGAACCTCCACCCCATCTTCCCCATGAGAGCCAAGTTAAGTTCCTGCATCGTCTTGATGCCAAGGCCACCATGAATCTTGGGTTTCGTCACTTCTTCCCACGCCACTTTGTGCATACGCCTGCTGCCATTACTATCCCCCCAAACAAAACGCCTATTCAGCTTATCAACAGCCTTACACAAGCTAGAGGGGAGTAAAGTAGAAGACATTGAGTAGACCGGAATAGATGAAAGGACAGAATTTGTGAGCGTCACTCTACCAGCGAAACTCAAAGTCTTCGCCTTCCAACCCGACAATTTAGCATTGAACTTGTCTAAGAGACTTGCGTATGTGTTCTTATTAACTTGCTTGTGCAAGATGGGCATGCCAAGATAGTTCCCTAGATTCTTAGTAACCACGAAACCACTTTCAGCCTTGATTTCCCGAAAAACGCTTTCCTGGACGTTTGGAGACACAAAGATCTTTGATTTAGAGGCGCTGACCCGACGCCTTGCAAAACATGTCCAAGCACCCTTTAATCACCTTAATCTGCTCAACGGAAGCCTTGGCGAACAACATGATATCGTTAGCAAAGAAGATATGAGAGAGCGATGGGCCGTTTCTAGTCAGCTGAATGGGTTTCCACTCGCGTTTAGCTACTGCATCCAAAATAACATGGCTAAGCCTCTCAATACACATCAGAAACAGATATGGGGAAATTGGGTCGCCTTGACGGACACCTCTTGACACCAAAAATTGCTTAGTCATTTCTCCATTCCACAAAAGATGCATTTTAGGCGTATTCACACAAGCCATCACCCATTGTATCCACACATCCGGGAGCCCTGCATCAGTGAGAGTTGCTTCAATAAAACCCCAATTTAGCCGGTCGTACGCTTTTTCCAAATCGAGCTTGAGCACCATCCAACCTCCTTTTCCCCGTTTTCTTCTCATCGAATGAACAACCTCTTGCACAATAACAATGTTATCAGTGATCATATGTCCCGGAAGAAAACTACCTTGCATAGGACTAATTAACTTCATCAAGTTGGGTTGAACACGAGTCACTAAAATTTTGGTAATGATCTTGTAAAGAACATTGCATAGGCTGATCGGACGAAACTGATTAATTCTTTCCGGCTTTTCAACTTTAGCAAGCAAGACAATAATCGTGTCGTTTAACCCTTCCGGAAGAGATGATGTTCGAAAGAAATCCTTGACAAAACTTATAACCAAGTGCCCAACCACATTCCAGCATCGTTGATAGAAACCCGGTTGGTATCCATCAATACCCCGAGACTTGAAAGCGCCCATACTTTTGACAGCAGCCCAAATTTCCCCATCATTAATAGGAGCCAGCAGAGACTGATTTTCTTCTGGACTGATATTCGGAAAATTGATGCCAATAGTAGGAAGCAGCGAACTAGACGTGTTTTCCTCCTTGTAGAGCTCTTGAAAAAACTCAATGGCCAACGTTTCAAGATCAGAAGCATTCTCAATCCATCTACCATTGTTATCCCTAAGTCCCTCCACACGATTTTGCTTTCGCCTAATCACTGTTGACATATGAAAGAAAGAGGTGTTCCTATCCCCGAGATTAAGCCATTGCTCCCTCGATTTCTGAAACCACAACACCTCTTCTTGTTCAAGAACTGAATCCAACTCTCGACGAACATCAGCCTCGGCTCGGATCAAAGAAGGTGTCTCTCTCTTACTGATTTGAATTTGGATGTAATCCAATCTATCCATAAGAACCTTTTTCCTCTGATGAATATTCCCAAAGACTTTTTTGTTCCAAATGATGAGATCACGTCGAAGCATGGCTAGAGCCTCAGGTGTATCAACCTCCTGCCGCCAACATTCCCTAACCTTATCAAGAAAATTTGGATGGGAGAACCAGGCTGCTTCAAACCGGAACGGTCTTCTTTTACGATTAGAGCAATCCGGTGGGTCCAAATTAAGAAGAAGAGGACAGTGATCCGAAGAATACTTAGGGAGGTGACGAACCCGAGCTTCCGGCCATCTAAGCTTGCCCTCCATATTCACCAACACCCTGTCAAGTCTCTTGTACACTGTTGTATTGTTACTGATTTTCTTACTCCAAGTAAACGGTTGTCCCATGAAGTCTAAATCAACTAGCCCAAGCTTGTTATATAACCGATTGAACAAGTCTGAATCAGCATGAAGACCCCCCGATCCGCCCTTTCTTTCATGATTGTACATAATGCAATTGAAATCCCCTCCTATTATTACGAGACCTGAGACCCTTTTAATGACCCGTTCAAGTTCCTTCCAAAAACGTTCTCTTTTGTCAACCGAGGGCGGTCCATAGATAGCAAAAAAAGTGATTATCAATCCCCTTATCAGTGAAGATCGCATGGATGAAATTGTTATGCTTGTTCACAGTATGAAAGGTGACTCTTTCCTCCTTCCATAATAACCAGACTCCGCCTTCAAAACCAACAGCTTCTACTCTCACACACTTGTCAAACGAAGCTTTGAGTAATCTATCACAAATAGCTTTGGACCTTTCACCAGAGACCCTGGTTTCGAACAAAGCCAAAACATCGATCTTGTTATGCTTGTAAATGTACCGAATGGCGCGTCTAAACCCTGGTTTACCTGCACCAAACACATTCCACATAAGAAAATTTATCATGGATAAAGACACAAAAGAAATACACAAATTAACAATCATGGCCCAAATGGCCAATGTTCGAATCCATCATGGATGTATCTCCCTGTATTTCATCATCAGCCTGTTCATGTTGCTTATTTGGATCCAGCAGAAACAGTGGATTCACGGTCACAGATGATTGATGCTCAATCTCGTTACATATTTCTTTCTGACTCGTGTCTTGAACTGCCGGTAGTGGTGCAAAATTCCAACCCACGAGATCGGCGTCAATAGCATCTCGGATATCTTCTGATGGCCTTCTCCTCTTACTGTTAGCGCCAAGTACTGATCCCTTAACTTGCTGAAGAAAATCGGGATTTGCCATGTTACTCGATTGTGCTGTTGTCCTCCTTCTAAATCTTCTATCTTGTTTTTTAACCCCTTGGGCTTTTTTACTGATTAATCCCATCCTCATTATTAGCTTTGAAAATCACAAGGGAGTCCTTGTTGGGCCGAGAAGGCTCGTGGATGTCTTGGGCCTCGTGGCCTATTTTCTTAGCACTCACTTTGAGTCCACCATCACTCTCTCAATTTGAATTCTGAGCTGCATCCATTTTCTTATTTTTTGTATTTATCTTTTTTTTCCACTTTCTGATTTGTATGCTTTCCATAAATCCTTGCCCCATCAAATCCGCTATTTCCGTCTCCAACGTTGTCCTCCTTGATCTCCTCATCATTCACCGATAAGGCTCCAAAACGGTTTATTTCCGGGAATATCGTAGCCTGAGATTGCAATAATTTCCCCTTCCCTTCTCATGTTTTGAAGATATATCTTTCTGAGCAACTTTCCTTTGAGGTTCTGATCCACATTTTTCATTTCCTTTCGGGTGACGATATTTCCTAATTGGGATCATCCATTCACCGTAGGAGCCTTTGGCTGTTCTAGCCACCTCATGAGCTGTCATCGGAGCTTGCTCGGACATGATCATCTTGTGATTTTCCGGTGACGGAGTACTCGAAGTCGAAGAACTTGGAACTTTACTTTTCAGTATCTCCTTGTCATTCGATAGTGAAGGACTTGGACGGAACGGGCAATTTGATTTCAGATGACCAAATCTACCACACCCATAGCAAATTGTTGGAAGCCCCTCATATTCCACTAGATACTGATCACCATTGATACGAATAGTTCCTTTGAGAGGGCGTTCTAAATCAATTTCCACACAAATCCGGGCAAACTTTCCCCTATTTGTATATAGCGTTCTGGTATCAACTTTGATCGGCTTACCAATCCCCGCAGCCACCTTCATAAGAACCTTTTCCTCGTACAAAGTAACGGGGAGATCGGATATACGAATCCATGTAAGAGTCGTCTTGATCGGATCAGACGTTCTTAGGTTAGGAACCCAACTACGAACCGTCATACATCGACCAAACACCATCCACGGTCCATACGTCAAGGCCTTGATGTAATCCTCTTCGCGTTCAAAGCGCACCAGGAAACAACCATGGGTAAGATCCAGAACATGTAACCGGTAGTCCGTTCGCCACATCTCTCTAATTTTCCTTTCCATGATCTGGAAAGCAATTGGTTGGCCAAGGACTTTCACTACCACCGATCGTTGCCAAATGGAAGCGAGAGCATTCATCACGTCCTCGGCAATTGTAATGGCTGGATCTCCATCTTCACCGTCGGGGAAAGCGACCGAGATTTTGCCCTCCAAGAATCCCTCATCAAGATATGTCTTTTGTGCCATAGAATTGCCCGAAACCACCACTTCCTTCCAAGAAACCTTCGGGTCCGGGGGATCTTCCGGAGGCCGAACTTGGTTAGAAGCATCCACTTGCATTTCATTAGAAACCGTATTGTTCGCCGGAGCCGGCGATGGAACTTTTATGTCGTCAGTCATAGAGAACTTACTAGCGTTTTTTTTATGAGTTTACTTATTGAACATACTATGTTTTGTGCTCGAATATGCATATCACATTCTCGAATATGTCGTTGTAGTACTAATGTGATAATTTGAATGAATACGTGATTTTACATATTGAACATACTATGTTCTATACTCGGATATGCATAACACATTCTCGAATATGTCGATGTATTACTAATGTTTTGAACATGTGTACAAAAGAACCTGAATATGTATATAATATATCTAAATATTAAGTACAAAACCTCGAACATGTACACAAAATATCTGAATATTAACTTTACAATTTTGACCATATGTACAACAGAACTCGAATATGTATACAATATATTTGAATATTAACTTCACAATTTTGAACATGTGTATAAAAAACTCGAATATGTGTATAATATATCTGAATATTAATTACACAAGCTCGAACATGTATACAAAATATTGGAATATTAAGCACACAACCTTGAACATATGTACAAACTATTTGAATATTAAGTACACTGTAATATCCCTCATTTTTATAAAGGGTAAAAATGTGATTTGACATTTCCTTTAATATAATAAAATATTTGAATATTTTGTTTCATAAAGTTATTATTTTATAACATTTTAAAATGTTATAAAATTTGTAATAAGTTTAAGATCATATTAAAAGGTTATTAATATGAGTCTTATTCATTAGTAAATATAATTATAATTATGAATAATAAAATTTATGAAGAAATATTATTTTTACAATTTATAAGTAAGCATGTTGCTTAAAGTAATTAAACAAATTAGTTTCGAATAATTATAATTTTATTAAGTTTTGTAAATGTTTTTGAAAAAATAAAGTTTTAGAAAATTATTTTTATAAAAAGGGCAAAACAAGATACAGGAGTTAAAAACAAAATGGGATTTGATCTTCCATGATTCGAACTCACGACCTGTATAGGTGCCCAAGGAGAGCCCAGTCGGATTGTAGTTTCTTTCAAGCTATACTTGAGGCTTTTGGTCTTCTTCAACCTCCAGTCGGGAGCCAAATCGACCACTTCGGTTTCATTTCTATCTCGGATTTATGTACGGAATGCTGATCGTTTCATTTTCGTCCCGATTAAATCCAAAACGATTCGATTTCATACAATTTAATGAGATCTAGGGTTTAATTTGGGGATTTAAAGGTTGAATGTCTGTTATATAAGGGGGGCCACAACTTCTTCAGATTGGCATCGAATTAGGCTTTCAATCGTCAAAAATCAAATCAAACAAGTCAGGGTAGGGGTGTTTGGGTCGAAATTGTTCAGATTTTTGTTGGAGCTCGTCGCCGGAGTTTTAGTTCTTCGCCGCCGAATAGGTAAGACCATGGTGGGACGTTGGCGTGCGACGCTAGTGCGCGGAGCCGGGGTTGCCCTCGTCCGCCACCGAGTTCCGTACGGCCGACCTCTTCCACCTGGTGTCTTCCTCCGTCGTTGTTAGTGCTGCGTGTTGTTGTTGCTCTTTGTCGTTGTTGTTGCTCGTTTCTGTTCAGTAGACTAGAGAAGAAGATTTTTTAATTTAAAAAAAAAAAGGGAAAAAGAGGAATTTCGTTTTTATACAAAAATGATTTAGATAATGAAATGGGGGATCTTCGATCTTAGGCTAATAACAAACTACTAACTAGTTAGGTGGTTGTATTTTAAAAATAAAAATAAAATACGGAAATTTCGTGTGGTGCCCCTCGGATTAAGACAATTTCGTGTGGTACCCAAGCATATTTTAATTTTCGCCTGGTAACCCTCACAAATAAAATTTTTTTGCCCCATACCCAATCGTTAACTTTAGTCGTTAATTCTCACCTGTCGACTTCTCAATACTCACCAGAACCTCTTTCTCGTCTTCTCACCGGAATTCCTCTTCTCCTCGACGAAGAACAAGGTCCTGGCAGTTGTGGACAATTTCGATGAGGACGGTGGCGGTCGACCACTTTGCTGGATGCACTCTGTGACGACGGCGGCGACTCAACGTGGTCGACGGTGGTGGATTGGACGACGGTGGTGGCTTGGACGACTACTATTGCCTTCGACAAAGCATTTTAAGGTACCAATTTTGTGTTTTCAACATCTAATTTCTGCAATTATAGGGCTTTAAATTCTAGGGTTAGGTTCTTCTTTGATTGAGATTTTGTAGCCTTATTTCTCCTCTTAGTGACAACTGATATAAATTGATCGTCAATCTCACCTACTGAAGCCTCCATTTCTTCTTCCTTTAACTTGAGAATTCAAATCAAAAAATTCTTCTTTGGTCTCACAATTACAGATTCCATTGATGGGCATTTGCTTCTTATTAACATCGAAATCAAGGTATTGCTTTGGAATATCCATTGAAGAATGAAGTTAACTTAAAGTAGTGCAATCAAGTAGTACTTGAGATTCATTTGCAATTGCAATGAAGCTGCTAATTAGATGATCAAGCAAATGGTTCAGCACTGTTATAGTTCAGCACTTTTATAGTTCAACACTTTTGATTAGTAATTAATCTCTAGTTTGCTAATATTTTTTTTGCCTAATTTTCTATTGTCTATTATTTTGTTTCTTGAGGATCATAATGGAATACATGGCTGGTGGTTCTGTTGCTGACTTAGTAGGTTACTTCTATTGTTTTATGGTTTTTCTTGACATTTTGATTCCGACTGTTGACTATCCTTTGTATGCACTCATATAGGCCTTGTAGAGGCTGAACACAGGTCTGTATACCTGTTGTATGCACCCATATAGGCCTTGTAATTAACAATTTGCTGATTTTTTGCACTCATGAATGACTGTTTTTTCAAGCTGCTGCTACTTGGTGTTGCTTAGAGCTGGAACTTGTTATGCTATCATTTTAAGTGTTGGCATTTATTTTAGCCTATTAGCTTAAATGGGAAAGCAATGTGATTTTCACATCAATGTGGGTTCGAATCCCACATAGGCTACAAAACCTACATGTGTTACTTGTTATTGTTTAGGTTAGGCTGACTGGCTGACTAGTTAAGACAACCGAGGACAATCTCAGACAGAAAAACACTCAAAACTGAACCTAAACAATCTCTGACGAGTTTTAATATTCGAATAAAAAGTCATCAAATGAGCATCAGACTACAACTTAAACAATCTCTAACGAGTTTTATAGGCAAAACAACCATTAGTTTTTCAGCCAAGGACATAAAAAGGTACTCCAAATAAACATATAGTCAATATGGTCTAAAAGTCATATTCATTGCCATTTTGATAAATTAGGTAAAAGGCTTCATCCTAATGGCGACTTTCGGGAATCCAGCAAATTCAGCACGACAGCCGTGGCATGACAGCAGCAGCACAAATCAGCATGACAGTAGCCGCCCATCTCAGTCAGCGCAGACAGCAGCAACACTATTCAGCCATAACAAGACACAACAGCAAGCAACAAGCAGAGGGCCAGCAAGGCACAACAGCAGCAACACTATACGGCACAGGACACACCATTTCAACACCATCAAACAAAAGTTCAGAGCAGATTTTCAGTTCAAGATTTCAGAGGAGAAACCAGCAAGGGATAAGTACATCAAGAGCACATCAAGAGCCTAATGATCCCAAAGATATGTACACCATTTCAACACATCAAGAGCCTAATGTGAAAAAGATATGTACCAAAGAAAAATCAAGATAAGGTAGGCCATTTTATTTGTCAGTAAAGGCTTCTTGATCATTTTGTTAAGTTAGTACATTAAACTCCACAATAAACTTTGTTAATAAGTACTATGAGCAAGTTTTTAATGAAATTTTAGATGACATACAACCTATAAATTATAATTTGTAACATCTTTGCACCAGATCACATCCTCTCATCACTTTTTCTCATAAAGCCACCTCGGTTCATCTGTTTCATGGGAGAAAAGTAGCCTATGCGGGATTTGAACCCACATCGATGTGTAAAACACATTGCTTTTCCATTTAAGCTATAAGGCTAAAGTAAAACAAAATGATCACCAAGTCAAGTAAAGATGTTCTACTGTTTTGAAACTAACATCTTGGACCAAAAGTAAAGCCTCTTATATGCTCACTAGATATGTGTTGTACCTCTTTGAAACTAACATCCTGTAACTCTTTAGAGCTCTCACAATTAATGTCCAGTTACCTCATAAATTTCCATCCTAAACTAACTTGACAATTTTAATCACTATTAAACACTTTAAAACAAACTGATTTGTGGCTTAAGTTGAAAGAATACTTAAGCTGATTCGTGGATTAAATTGAAAGAATGCTCTATTCTTGAGCATTAGTTCAGGAAATAGTGTTATATTGCCACATCTTGCAAAAGTTTGTTTATTGCCTATCTCATGTACACGTGAGAGTATTGACATCCTTAGAACATGAAGATGGTTTGATTATTTTTTAAAAAGGCTAAGCTACCAGATATGCAATGTGAATAAATTGAAGGAACCCTAAAACTATGAATTGCAATATGAATTTCAACTCTAGAATTACTGAAATTGAAGCCTAAATATTCAAAACTTACAACTATTTGAACCCTAAAATTACTGAAATTGAAGATTGAAAGAGCAAAGTTCATACCTCCGACCACCTTCAACTTTCGTCCCTCTGCTAGTTTGAGAGGGCCAATGTCGCTATCCCAATCCGCCATCGCCGCCCTCCTTGCTACCTCCCTAAGAAAATTCCATTCATTGTGTTCTTCTTGTTGCCCTCAATCATTCTCCACTCTGTCGACTTTCAATTTGAGAGGAGAAACATCGAGAAGTGAAGTGAAGAAGATGTCGAAAGAAAAAGACAAGTGTGAATTTTAACCCCAACTTAACGTTTCTGGGCTGGGTTAACGACATGGGTATGAGGCAAAAAAAATTAAAATACGAGGGTCACCACACGAAATTTAGAAAGTTGCTGGGTACTACACGAAATTGACCAAAGTTGAAGGTCACCAGGCGAAATTTCCGAATAAAATAATAATAAAGTAACATGGAGTTCGGTTATTTTTAAAAAAAATAATTCTATTATTTATTTTTCAATTAAAAATAGATATTTGTACAATTCCCAGAGGGACTCCGTTTCAAAGAAATAGTGGAACATGCCTTTATTATAGACGAGAATCTAAAAGATCCATGGTTCCGGAGGATCCAGCTACAGGAGAACCAGGAACGGGGAGCTTTCCCCCTTTTCCGCCAACTCTTTGGTCTTAAGAATGCTTAAAAATGTGTTCTAGGGATTTTATTAAGATTAGATCTATTCATCTATTGGATTTTATGTGAATGAAAATAAGATTTTTTAAGTGGAAGTAAGAATAAAAAAATATAAATTCCTATTTTTTTTGTTATAATGATAAAATAAGAAAATAAAGTTTAGTTAGATTTTCTATAATTGAAAATGAATCTAAGTTGATGGCATAAAAGTTTTGTGTTTAAATAAAATATATAACCTTATATTTTTATATGTTATATATTTTTTTGGAACTGTGTTGAAATATAAATAATTTCAAGGAGCTATATATATGTATATGATAAGGTTTAATTTAATACTATGAAAATTATTTAAATTTTTATGGCATAGTTTCGTTATATTAATAAAAGAATATTGTTAATATAATGGACAAGTTCATAATTTTATGAACTTAAATCTTTTTGTGTGTTTTCTTGAAAATCAACATTTTCTAATTAACAAAATAAATTGATTACAATTTATTTTGTGGTTGATTGAAACAGGAACAAGTCTGAGTAGTAATCTCGAGTGATTCTTTCCGTAACCTGTTGTCGTCTTTCCTAAGGCAAGTGAAATCGGTTCTGTTTTCGCATTCGTTTCCTAAGCATGATTCATATAGATCATGATGTTTTTACATATATGTTGGGAATCTCCGTGTGAATAAAATTGAACATAGGATTGTTTTACATTCCTAGATTTAATGAATGTAATTCCTAGTCATATTTTAGGCTGCATTAGTTATGGATGTAGGCCTTATTGCTTTGTGATGCTGTGTGTATATTTATTTAAACTCCATTGTAAGGAGCCGAACGTAAAGTATTATGACATATATTATTTAATAATTAATTCTCGCTAGGTCGTTTTTTTTTTAAAACCCTAGCTAAGGTCATGACCCATATCCCTCAACCGCTGAGGGGTGTTCGCACTTTTTAAGTGCCATGGAACGTAGGTGCCCGTATAATCTTATTTAGTATTCCGAGTAAATTCGTGGGGTCGTAACCCACATCATGTTTCTGCTTAAAAAGAATGCTTAATCTCAAGCGTAACGATATTGTGATCCTTAAAATTAGTAGAGATTAAATAGGCGCCGTTGGCGACAATTAATATGGACAGGATGGTTGATACAAAATGAGAAACCGTCCTCGCTCTCGGGTTCCGTTGTCATCTGGTTCCAATCTGAATTCGCACAACACGTACGCGGTGAGGTTGGTTGAGGTGTGCGGGGTCAACGAGGGTTTAATGAACTGACTATAACGATCAGTGTGTAACAACGTTCCCAACATATCTGCATTAAAGTCTGAGGCATCACCTTTGTGATGGTCTCTTATTTCCTCTTTCGAAAATTCATAACGTTTTCTTGGAAGGATGTAGTTATTGGGTTTCGACCGGCTTTAATTCGGATTCCGATACCGATACCTACACTCTCTTCCTAAATAGGAACCACTTTAGAAAACCCACTTGCTTAGTCTGTCACAAGACTAACCCGACCGTTTATTTTCCTTGTATGGTCGGTTGGTGTCAACCGTATTTCTCGTCACGGCACATCAGGCGATCCTTCCATTCAGGTTGTGAGAAGTATGCTAAAGATGGGACGAGTTGCAGTACGTTGAATATTATGTCAAAAGTTACAAGGTCAACTATATTTTCGAGTTTACGCTCATCGTGTCTAGGGTTTTATTTTCTAGATAATGTATAGGCGCAAGAGTTAATGTCTTGATGTACTTTCAAATACAACATTTCATGAAATATTTCTGTTGTAAAAATTCACTCTCCTTTATGAGGAGAAGTTTAATAAAAGAAAAAAAATTCTATCTCACTTTTATCAAATATTATGCGTCGATTTGTTTTATTTATTATAATTAATTTTATTAATTGTTCGGATTCAAGCCTAGGGTAGCTTCGGACTTTAAATCCGAGGTCATTGGCGTGTGACATTCCCGATGTGAAATTGGGGTGTTACATACACAGCCTCGAACATGTGTATAATATATCGGAATATTAACTTTAGTCTTTTATCTCTATGTACACCACGCATGCTTTCGACCATCTTCGTTGGCTTTACTCGTTCTTCTTTGTCTTTGAATTGTTGATAGATTTAAATATAAGCTCTGAAAAAATAAAGATTATGTGAATATTAGATGTGCAAATTTCAATTTGCGAAAACGATTTAAAGCTGAGAAAAATATAAAAGCGAATGTACGTTAAATCGAAATGCATACTAATGAATTCAAACATGTTACTTGTTTGGCTTCTTCCTCCGCTTCTATTCTTTGTCATCATCAAATCGTCCAAATATCTTTTCAATCTTCATCCCAACCGCCGAAGAGATCTCGCATCTGGCGTCGCTGGTGGCGGTGGCGCATCCGGCGTCGACGTGGTCGGTGGGCATCTACATCTGAACTGCCAAACACGAAGAAGAGAGGTTTCGGTTTCATGGAATATTGAAAATGAGAGATCTGGGAGAAGATTGAAATAAAAATTGGGTTTTGGAATATTTGAGATATGGAGAGAGAAATTAGCATATGGAATTCCATAAAAAACGAAGATGTAGATTTAATCTAGTGTATCACATGTATATTTGATTTTGTGCACCTTTTTTTTATTTAATCTCGTCCATTAAAAACAACAGATCTAATGGCAATCCTTCCGGCTCTAGTTTCTCTATAAGTAGGGGTTTCTCTAGATACTAAACCTATATATATAATATAGATTACATACGAGTGGAATCGTGGACCGATCATGTTACGTATGAGTTATCCATTTCATATTATATTAACGAAATATTCTTCCTACTAATAATACACAAGAAATTACATATGTTGCGCGCATCCGGTTTTTTTTTCATTTTTCCTCCGTTCATAGTATTTTTTTTTTTTTGAAGAGGTAAAAATTCGGGGTACCAGACAACCCTGGCAGCCCGAGAGGCTATCAAGAGATAGCAGCCGAGAGCTCGACAAGCAACAAGCAAACAAGTAACCACAAGTAAGGTAAAATACATCAACCGAAGAAAGGAAAATGAAACAAGGTGGGAAGCTGGAGAGAAGCGCGCGATAAGTCAAAGCACCGTAGGACTGGAGGTCAACCCTGAACGATCCAGAGGGATGCGCAAAGGACTGCTGACGAGTCTCCAAAAAGAACCATCAGGAGCCGCTAAAGCATCACGACCATGCCTAGCAATCCAAACCCAAACCTCGGTTCCCAATCCCGGTGAGGTACATACACGAAACTGGAGGTCAGCAACAAGCAATAGGACACAAGCACAGCAGGAAAAGCATGCACACACCACGAATCTATGAGTAAGATTTGAACGGACGAGTAGGACACTTCCGTGGGTTGAAAACCAAGGCGTATAGTGCCGCCGGATAGCAAGATGAGATCCAAAAGATCCAACTCTAGCCGGAACCCCAACACGACCATAACAAACACTCATAAACTCATACTAAAAGAGCCTGCCAAGCCAAAACCTACAAAACTAAAGAAAACCCGTAGCTTAAAAATAAACACAACAAGAAGTAAATGGGCCAAAGCCACCCACATCTTCTAAAGGGCCGAAGCCCACAAGTCACACAACGGAAGACAACATGGTCAACCAAATTCTCGAAACACTGTTCAACAAACAAGACGTGGCCGAAAGCGTACAACACACCAGATTTCAGAAATGATACGTGGCCTAAAAAAAGGCCAAAACCGAAACACCAACGGTGAAGGAGTTCCACGTAACAAATTGGGAAACAAAGCTAGCAAAGCCATTGTCATTCAACAAAAATGATCTGAAATACGAAGCCCACAAGAGGCCACGTAGACCACCAAAATCTAAACCACAAGACCACCACCGAAGAGCAAACACGCATCATACACAAACATGGCACCAGCGGCCAACAGACAGAGAAGCCAATAAGGCCAGATCATCGGAGCACAAAAAAGGCAACACTCGCCGGATACGAGGCAAGACGACGGCATGGACCATAGTCGGAGTCAAGCAAGAACAAAATATCACTCGATCACAAGAAAACGATGGCAACAGGAAGCTACCAGAAACACTTACGAAATCAAACAAAACACGATCGAAAAAAGCATAACTTTGTACAGACTGAACAATATATACTCTCAGAAAGAAAAGTCGAAGAGACAAACTCTTTTATCTGAAAAACACCACCACGTTGTCATTTCCAAGCTTTAGCATCTTTTTATAAACAAAAGTCTAAGCCTTTTCGGCAACGGTTGAGCCTTCTCGGCCACATCTTAAGCCTTCTCGGTATACTATAGAGCCTCATCGGCTAAAACATGCCTATTCGGCGAGGTTCTTGTATTGAACTTCTAGAGAGAAGGAGGAACCCTTCTCTCTAGAAGCAATTTTCCTCCGTTCATAGTATAACTTGCTTCCTTGCATGCACATAGTTGACTTTTCAAAGTCTCTGTTTCCTATTTTCCTTCTTTATAATCGATTACTTTGACATGAAGCAATCTTTTTGTGGTGCAAGCTTTCAAGTTTCAACAATGCTCGCGAGAAGTTGTCAAAGAGAATGGTATCAAACGAACAATGCTAAAAGCCTAGAAGCTAAATATACAGCAAATAAAAAAAACTATCAAAACATTGCATCAATAAATTATATTATGAGCAAATGTCAGATAATAAAAATAAAAAAAAGCGTGAAATTAGTTTATCTGAAGTGAAATGCGTAAGCAAATCCAAAATAAGCGGAATTTTCTAAGCGATCATTTTTCTGAGGCGAAATTAATTTAAATATTACAACTTTTGAGGGGGTGTGTAAACGGTGACACAACCTTTAGGGGTGTGAATTCAATATCACGACCTTAGTTAAAATAGTGAAAACGCTATCATAAGCCCATCGACGGTGCATAAATCGTATGAGTTGGATATCGGAAAATGACATGGCATGTCTAGGTGGCATAAAAAGTCATGTGAGGGGCATATGATCATTTTATATTGTTTATTGTATTTTTCCCTTTTCTTTGTACTCATTATTAGTTATTATATTTACCCTTTCTTTATTTAACATGATAAATTTAAAATTTTGAGCACTCTTTCTACCATTTTTATGCCTTATTCCAAGATTTGTTTTTTACTTTTCAACTTAAGTTATGACCTGGGCAAAAAAAAAACAACACCTACACATAAAACAAGTAATTAAGATATATAACCTGGGTAAAAATGAGTAACAACAATATACAAAATGGACAATAGAATAATATCATTATAAAATAAAATCATCTACTTAAACAAGTGTCATGTTTAAAAGCATCATGTTGATATCGGAAAATGATGCTTTTAAACATGATACTAGTTTTAAGTAGATGTTGATTTTATTTTATAATGATATTATCCTATTGTCCATTTTTTATATTGTTGTTACTCATTTTTAACCAGGTTATATATCTTAATTATTTGTTTTATGAGTAGGTGTTGGTTTTTTTTTTTTTTGCCCAGATCATAACTTAAGTTGAAAATTAAAAAAAATCTTGGAATGAGGCATAAAAATAGTAGAAAGAGTGCTCAAAATTTTAAATTTTTATCATGTAAAAAAAAGGGATAAATAATAATGAGTACAAAGAAAAGGGAAAAATACAATAAACAATATAAAATGATCATATGCCCCTCACATGACTTCTTATGCCACCTACACATGCCATGTCATTTTCTGATATCCAACTCATACGATTTATGCACCGGCGATGGGCTTATGATAGTGTTTTCACTATTTTAACTAAGGTCGTGATATTGAATTCACACCCCTAAAGGTTGTGTCACCGTTTACACACCCCCTCAAAGGTTGTAATATTTGAATTAATTTCGCCTTTTTTTGATCGAAGGGCCAAAATCAGGGAAAAGGGGCGTTTTTCACTTTTTGTTGTATTTCAAATTAAGTGGTCATTAATTATCAAAATATTAAAATGCATGAAATTGATTAAACTAATTATACTCGCGGCAAGATGTATATAATATGCTACGAAGTCAACCACGTATGCGGTATGCCCAGCAACAACTCAAATAATCTCACATGCTGACAACTATTATAACAGAATTTTTATTGAAAACAATTTAATTTAATTTAATTTAATTTAATTTTTCGGGATCGTATAAATAAATTTATAGAGTTTTTTTATAGAATTTTTATTGATGTATCATGCATTTATTGTCTTATTATATGTTCTTAGGATACATTATAAAAGAACTTTTAATATGCAATATATCATGTCATACATGATACACTCATACTTAGTAAATATACATTCAATGTTTACAATTTTCATAAACTCAAATAATGTCTACACTTTTAATATGCATCATGCATTCACATAGAAATTAAAGTTTTATGTATGCATTCCCTACATAGTAATATTAATGTGTGTCCATGGCCCACATTAAAAAAATCTAAGTAATATATCAGTAATCAACACATGTGTTCTTCGTCATTGGATAATTTGTAAATACGGAAGGAAAGGCTAATTTATTGCAGTTGAGATAGACTTACAGTAAAATTGGTAAATGTGTACTTAGTCATTAGGACATAGGATAACCATACTTAATTTAAGAAACTAAGACCTTAAAAGAAACTAATAAATCTTTTAAAATAATTAATCTTAAATAAATATAAATTAAATAATTATTTCTATTTGAAGAATCTTAACCTTTGAAAAATTGCAGTAAAATTGCAGCTCTTAATCTCTTAAATGTTTATATATATAGACTATAGTCAATCGAGATATCGGCCGCGAACATATCACGCACCTTACAATTCAATTCTAGTACCAAATTTCAGCTTTAAAAAATGTATTTGCTTGATTTGTAAAATGATCACGACATTTGTTCACTAATAAAAACCTTTTGAGTTTAAGAACACACCAACGTAATTATTTGTAGCTCATTTTAAAGGGACTATCTATAAAGTAGAACCTGCATATAATCTAATTATCAATTATTATACAGTTCTTAGCACCTACAAGCAGGAAGTTGCAGACTTGCACGTAGGGGTGTTCATAACCGGATATCCGATCCGGCTAATTGGATCGGATATCCGCAATAAAAATTTATCTAAAACCATATCCGTATCCGATCCGGGTATACCCGGATATCCGATCCGTATAGCTCGGATCGGATCGGATATTTGTGGCGGATATCCGAATATCCGAATATTCATATTTTTATATTTTTTTTGTATTTAAGTTTCAAATAATTTATTTAGTCGGTAAATTTCACCCAAAAATCACGATCCAAATAATCATCCGCATAAAAGAAAGAGAAAAATAATAATTTAAATTAAAATAAAAATGGGGTGTTAAATATAGATTTAGGTTTTATTTATCGTTAATTTTATTTGTGGGGTGAAATATATTAAAATTAATTAGAAAAATGAACAAAAAAGGGGTAGTACTAGGAAGTCGAAGCACATAAAACTACTTGGACTATTAAACTTTTTATTGCACAAAATATATATGTATAGTATTATACCCTCGGATATCCGGGGGGTTTGACGACCCGATCCGTATCCGATCCGGTGATCCGGCTAATTTTCTCGGATCGGGTCGGATTCGGATAATTTTCCAACGGATTCGGATTTTCGCGAATCGGATCGTCGGATCACCGGATCGGATATTTTTGAACACCCCTACTTGCAGGTGACTAAGAGGGTGAAAATGTTCCTTTGACTTGTTGTGAAGGGAGTGGTTCTAACAAATCACGAGCGGGTTCGGCGATATTTTACCTCTAATGCCCTTTGTTTGACGTGTTTAACCGAGAAGGAATCGTTAATCCACCTCTTGCATAATTGTGCTAGCACAAAACGTTTTTAAGATGATCTTACTATTGGATAGATAATATTTTGTAATATTTTGTATATCTTTTCTGTTGATATTCTGTAAATTCTAGCCTTAGCTAATTATCTCATGTATTATATAAACACTCGTTCTAATGAAAGCATGGCAACTCATTCAGCCAAAATCAATCTTGTTAGTCTTATAATGGTATCAGAGCCACGGGCCAATATTAATACCGATCCTAAACCCTAAACACAGCCGTCGGCCGCATCACCACCAGTCTCTAGCGCCTCCGCAGAGTGCTGGTTGCCGCCGATCGTCATGTCAAAAGACGTCAACACCAGGCATGTTCGATTGAACGGGCAAGATCAACGCTGGGAAGACAGACCTTGGTGTACTCACTGTGACAAGGCTGGCATGAATTGAAGTCATGTTACAGGCTCTTCGGCTACCCCGAGTGGTGGGGCACGGATAGACACGAACAACAATTTGCGCCGCAGGGCGAGCGTACAGCCGCGGGCGCGGGATCTGGCCACAAGCGCCTTTCCGCGGGCGCGAGCGTTGGCCGCGGGCGCGGACTTCTTTTCGCGGGCGCGGACAGAGGGGTCGCTAATGCAGCGACCAAAACTACATCGGGCATGCAGATTGGAAAGGTAATAGTCGCGGATCGTGCAACAACTGGCCTCTCCGATGCTCAGTTTCAACAACTTTTAACCATGTTTCAATCCAACGTCGGCAACTCGTCCGGTATGTCTCATTCTAACTGGATATGAGATACCGGAGCCTCGTTTCACATGACGGGAGACGACTCCTTGTTGACTGATTTGTGCACCGTCAACGCTTCTACTATTGTTCTTCCGAATGGGGAGTCTACAACAGCGCACAAGGCTAGAATTTTACAGTTGTCGGATCAATTTGTGTTACATAATGTTCTTGTTGTCCCACATTTGACTTGCAAGTTGATATCACTTGCTCAGTTGCTTAAAGATCAGAATTGTATTGCTCGTTTGACTGATAAGCTATGTATTCTGCAGGATCGCACTTCGATGAGTTTGATTGGAGCGGGTGAGGAGAGGAATGGTGTCTATTGGTTTCATGCGGCTGCGCAGCAGGCTCATGCTTCACGGATGGATGTAGCTTCACCCACCTTGTGGCATTCCCGAATTGGTCATCCCTCACTCCATGTCCTTAAGTTATTGCCTAATGTTAAAATAACTGAACCTTTAGAACCGTGTGATAGTGGTCATAGGGCTAAACAATCTCGTCCTTCGTTTTCGATTAGTCAAACACATGCTTCTGATATGTTTCATTTGATTCACTGTGATGTGTGGGGTCCTTATCGGACCCCATCTTCTCAAGGAGCTCATTATTTTCTTACTATTGTTTATGATTTTTCTCGTTGTGTTTGGGCTTTCCTTATGAAACATAAAACCGAGGTTGCTTCTTTGATTCCAAAATTTTGTGCCATGACAAGTCGGCAATTTGATAAAAATGTTAAATGTCTTCGAAGTGATAATGAAACTGAATTTACCAGCTTACGATCTTTCTTTGATAAAAATGGTATTTTGTTTGAAACCTCATGTGTTGGAACTCCTCAACAAAATGGTAGAGCTGAACGAAAACACCGTCATATTTTGAATGTTGCCCGTGCTTTGCGATTTCATGCTAATTTTCCTCTACATTTTTGGGGAGACTGTGTCCTTGCTGCTTGCTATTTAATAAACAGAACGCCCACTCCAATTTTACAAAACCGAACTCCTTTTGAATTGCTTTATGGTCGACCACCTAATTATGATCACCTTCGTAAATTTGGTTGTCTTTGTTATGCGTCTATCATTCCAAAATCAACAAACAAATTTGCTCCTAGAGCTAGAAAGTGTGTTTTTATTGGATATCCGAATGGACAAAAGGTTGGAAAGTTCTTGACCTAGACACTAAAGAACTGTTCGTTTCTCGTGATGTCATTTTTTATGAGACTAAATTTCCATATCAACCTGCTGATTCCATGCTTGTTGTTGACCATTCTTCTACTATTGATGTTCACCCATCTATTTATGATATTACCCAAGACCCTGTAACCCCAACACAGATGGATGACAGGGGGAGTGGGGTTCAATCTCCTCTTGTCACCATTCTAGAACCATTACCTAGCTCCAAAGATTCACCAACGCAAACGGATGTCAGGGGGAGTGGGGTTCAATCTTCCCTTGACGCCGTCCAAGCCAATTTAATACCAAGCACCTCAAATGCCCCATCGCAGGTAGTTGATGGGAGTGGTGGGGTTCAATCCTCTCATGTCACTGCTCAAGCCCCTACCCGTCGTTCTACCCGTGATCGCATCCCATCTGTGAAGCTACGTGGCTTTATTTGCAACACTGTGCGGAAACAAGAAACATCACAGTTCTCTTCACCTCAACTGTCAGGCTCGTCAGGTACATCCTATCCCATAGCTAATTATGTCTCTTTTGATCGATTTTCTGCTGGACACACTGTTTTTGCTGCGTCTGTTGAGTCTGTTATAGAGCCACATTCTTTCTATGCTGCCGCTCGGGATCCTCGGTGGCGAAAGGCCATGGAGGCCGAAATTGACGCTCTTGAGCGTAATGGTACCTGGACTATGACTTCTCTTCCGGCAGGGAAAAAGCCGATTGGCTGTAAATGGGTGTACAAAATCAAGCAGAAATCTGATGGTTCTATAGAGCGCTTTAAGGCGCATTTGGTTGTTCTTGGGAACAATCAGAAGGAAGGCATTGATTATAAGGAGACTTTTGCCTCAGTGGCGAAAATGGTTTCAGTTCGTACTTTTCTAGCAGTTGTTGCTGCTAAGAATTGGGAGTTACATCAGATGGATGTGCACAATGCATTCTTACATGGAGACTTGCACGAAGAGGTGTATATTCGCCCTCCTCTTGGTTTCTCTCAGCATATGGCTGGTCAGTTCTGTCGTTTGAACAGGCCCTTGTATGGTCTCCGGTAGGCTCCAAGGAATTGGTTTGCTAAGTTGGCCACGGCTCTACGTGGTTTCAGATTTGTAGTCCTCGGTTTTAGGACTTTGATTGAATGAGATTCTAGATATCAAAATAGGAAGTTGCTATTTGAAGTTATAAAACCTTTGAGGGAGGGGGAGGCTCATATTGTTTTAGATAAGAGGATCCCGAAAGATGCTCCTTTTCTTCATTGTTTCTTTGTGCTTTTCTACGAATTCTGCAAAGTGTTGAGAGTGCTCTTTAAAAAGGTTGTTTTCTTATAACCGCGTTGGTATTGTTTGTAATAACTGTGGTTTTTAAGGATATTTTTGAATTTTTCTCGGATATCCTTTTAACTTCTTTGTCCGTTTTAACGCTTAATCCAATATTTTTATTGGAATTTAAATCCTAGAAAATTTATGGTGATATCCTAAAATCATAAAGAAATGATTTTATGGATCGGCGTGAATTCTAGGATTTTTCAGTGGAAAAAGAATATTTATTGGATAAGCCGTCTTTTTAAATTATGTATTGTAAAGGATTTAAAATACGAAACGGAAGTCTTAAAAATTGAAGGTAGCATGATAAAATCATGGAAAATTGGTTTTATTGGTCTACATAATTTACGGGACGTTTTTCGTGTAGTGAGTTTTTCCACCTGAGGTACATAATTCTACCGCTTTAACGCGAGTCCCGTTCCGAGACGGGTTTTGTTTATAAACCGCCTTTCTCTTGCTTATTAAGGAAGGAACCCGATTGGAATTTCATATTAATCTTCTTCGAACTTCTTCAACAGAAAGGAAGGAACGAGAGAAATCAGGACAACGACGGACTTGAGAACTCACCTTCACATACCGGCTATCCTCTTTCCCTACCTCCTCCTCACCTCCTTATCCCCTCCACCTCATCATCTTCCTCTTCTCGTTAGGCTCGGGCTGCTGAAACTGAACCAGAAGAGCGGGACGTCAACGACTCGGGAAGAAAGGATTCGAATCATCACTGCCGGCAATCTTTTCTGCCTCGCCGCGCGACGTCGCCGGCGATCGCTAGCTCCTCCGACCACCACCCACTGCGAGGGCTGCCCCCGGGCAATACTCAACCACCCTCGAGCTCGGGGATCGAGCCACTATCGAGCCAAACGAGCCATGGGCTCAAGTGAAGGTATATACGATCGAAATTAATTAGCGGGTTGGTTGCGGAGCCACCGTAAGGGCCTTTCAGTTCCGCTTTGCTAATTAAATTTATGGTTTTTATAATCTTGAGGTTGATACGGTCTCACATGTTCAAACCGCTCGAGAAACGGACGTCAGGATCTTCAGTTATAGCGAATACAAGTTTTGACATCGATTGGCAGGTAAAGGACTTCGGATAATTACTCAGGATTCGTTGTTAATCCGTTTGATCCGAGATTTGGTCACCTTTAAGAACCGTTACTAATGAACAATTTTTATTTAGAAAATTGTTTCAAAAATGAAGCGGATAATTAGTTATAATTTCGCCAAGATGGCTCCTTAAAGTATGATAACTAAGGATTATTTATGAATCGATATTCGGGAATCAAATCGTTTATCGATTAGGAAGTTGTAGGAGTTGAAAATACAACTAAGAAGTGTATCCATGAGCTCGTTGTTAAGAAAAAAATTTTATATTTGACAGAAGGGTGATAAAGATTACTGCAGAATTGCTAAGGACGTTGAGCACGCCTTCTAAGGCAAGTGGACAATTCTCTCTTGCATTATTGTATTAAATGAGGAATTGAATCCCATTTAATATTTGCATTGGGAACAACTAGTATGATTAATAAAATATAATAGGTTGTTGTTTTGTTAGAAATAATGACCATATTGTTATTCATTCGGTTTCGCGCTAGAACTGGATTTAGGTCTGTTGTGTGTATGACCTTGTTTGTTTAGTTGTCTCATGCTGAGACATTGATATAGATTAATCTAGTCCAGGGATGTGAGCTTAGTCTCGGAAGCATCTCTTTAAAACTCATGTTAGGCAGTATCAATATTGATCCCCTAACACTAAGGTCATGACCATGGCCCGCTCTACGCTTGAGGGGCGACTATGCACTCTAGCTAGGTGCATTTATTAATATGTGTTGGTAGAGGATTATGGATGAAACAGGCCCTCTAATCTCTCCATCATTGAGACCCGTACTATTCATTGTTCAAGGATGAAACATGCCCTCTGACCTCGATAGTATTGTGTTCCATTTAATATGTGTTGGTAGAAGATTATGGATGAAACAGGCCCTCTAATCTCTCCATCATTGGGACCCATACTATTCGTTGTTCAAGGATGAAACATGCCCTCTGACCTCGATAGTATTGTGTTCCATCGGTAGTAGTTCGAGTCGATTAAAAGATGTCAACTTGTTTGTAAAAAGTTTGGAAAGTAATATAAGATAAGTGCGTTAGGCACATTAATATACCCGAATGGTTAGTCTATTCGATAACCATTCTTACTCCCGGTTATGAATGATTCTTAATCAAACTTTGATTAAGTCAATCTGATTAGTCGATGGAGACTTTTCAAGATGTTATGTGATTAATATGAGTTCCCAAAAATTGTTTATGCTTCTTAAAGGAACCACAAGTTGTGGTGTTCTCTCTCTTGTTTATGCAAGTCTCCTTCTTATTCTCTATAAGACTGCTAACTGTTGGATCATAATCTGAGTCTATTCGGATTTTGATGCCAATATGTTTAGTTACAATCATAAGAACCAAGTTAGTTTCTCCACTTGCTTAGTCTTTCATTAGACTAACCCGTCCATCTTCTTTTCTTTTATATGGTTGGCTGGTGTCCACCGTTGGTATACGACACATCAGGCTCTGCTTGGAAATTGATTCAAGAGGTAGATCCAGAAGTTTGAAGCTTCAGAAGTTGAAGAAAGGTTTCCAATGGCTATACTTGAGTGAAGATCATGGTTGAACTACTTCAAAGCGAAGATGAGTTTCAGAAATAAGAACTTAAGAAAGACTGGATGAAGATTTTGTTTAAATAGAAGGTTGTTCTATTTATTTACTAATTCTTTTTAAGTTAAGGCTTGTATAAGACCTTTTATTCTCTTTTACGCTGTAAAATTTTACTTAATTTTGTTAGGTTTTAAACGGATTTATTTACCTTGTTCTATTAAGTTTTGTCTGGTTAAAGCCTTGGGTAACTCTGGTTTAGTCCTAATCGGGGTTACTGTTGATGAGGGTTTCTTGACAACAAATAAATTTATAAGTCAAGACCCCGTTGAGTATAGCAGAGTCATGATCGTTCCACAGAAAGCAAGGTTATTCGTTTATCGACTACTAAAAAGCAAACAAAATCAAACAAAAACACTCACAAGCAGCCTCGTTAACGACGTTGTCAGGGTCGTTAACGAACCACCGTACACAAAAAGACTCAACTAACGACCTAAAATAAATTCGGTACCGAGCCAAGTAACTCAGCAACGAAATTCACTTAAAGATAATTCAAATAAAAACAAAAATCTAGGACTAGGGACACCACAACATAGCCAAGCATATAAACTCGCAAGAAGAATAGATCATGCCTTTAAATAGATAGAGTCATCAACTTTCGTTGACTATCAAGTAAATTAACCTACTTTCGCATCCTAATTCACTTAATTGTTTGTTTTGGATCTAAAGCTTGAAACTTTCGTATTCAAACAATATCAACCTTCAAGTTACTAACTTTCTCTTTCAATTAAGTTAAAAACTCAAATTACCTCAACTTTCATCTTGGTATAAGCACAACAAACAATCTCAATAATAGATAAAAGGGCATTCAACACACAATCTCACTTATCAAACATGTTCAACTATGCCGGGCTTAACCCCGATCCTAGAAAAGAAGACTACTCACTAATCATAACTATGAAACAAGAAATCATTGAAAACAAATTACTACTTAAATTAATAACAAAATATTGTCTTACAGAAAATCAGAAGAAACCGAAAATTATACTAAAAACTCCCCGCTTCTAGGCTAAACAAGAGGGCTATTTATACTAAAAAAACTAAAAACTAATAAGGCTAGAAGATAAAAACTTTCCTAAAAGATAGAAATAAAATCCTAAAAAGATAGAAAGAAAATCTAAAAAGATAGAAATACCTAAAATACATAATATAATAACCCTAAAAATTATAAAAAGATACTCCACCGATACGGAAATAATTTCCCGCACACGATCGGTGAGTTACAAAGTCAACCCTCGAAATTTCTATCACGTGGCCTCGTTAAGGAGCCCTCACAGCCTCGTTAACGAGCTTGGGCTTGGTTTCTTCCACACTTCATCTCGTAAAACCTGGGCTTTGACTTCTTCAAACTTGTATTCCTCTGTCTTTCACTGTAGCGCTCCAAATTCAGCTCCATATAGCACCTTTCCTTGCTAAAACCTACAAAATACACAAAACAGAGTAGCTTCCATACTTTCTATGAAAATATGCAAAACCATCCAAAAACACACAAAACTAAACCTAAACTTATCAAAACTAGACCTAATAAACAAAGAAAACCTACTAAAAACTATACTAAAAATGCGAACATCAAAATATCCCATACTTAAACTTGTTTGTCCTCAAGCAATCACTAAACAATAACCAAAACCAAACAAACATACTTATCAAGATATAGCCATCCTCTAAAAAGCAACATCTACACATGAGAAAAATATAGCAAAGGATATTTAACGTCATCACACATATATGCACCAAATAGACATAAGAAAATACAATCCAACCTCACAAGGGATATAATGTGTTTCACTCAACTCTCAAGTGTTTAACCTCATAAATTCAATCTCTCAACTCATCTTATACACAAAAACTCATAGAAATTGGAACTTATATCATCAATACTCTCCACCCAAGATTTGTCAAAACAAGCAAAAAATCATCAAGAGAAACTTAGGGGGCTCAATGAAAAACTTCATAGAAGTTTCCATTCGGCCGGGTTGTAATGGGGCTTGGTAAAGACAATAAGGCGAGGAAAATATTTGGTCATGTGGTGGTAAATATATCCGGGAATCAAAAGACTCCTAAAACTCACACATAACTTCAAAAACTCTCATAAAAACATATACCAAACTCGCTCTCTCATTATGCACACTCATTTTACTCACCCAACATATCCTAGAAAGTCTCATAAGAAATAAAAGAATCTCTGATATTATCTATAAACACATATGTACTTCAAACTTCTTTCTTCTCTTTTCGCTGCCTCGTTAACGAGCCCACTTCAGGGTCGTTAACGAGCTACATCGTGTATTCTTCCATCATTTTTCACTTATCTCCAACAAATAACTTTATTTTGTGCATCCTTTTTTTTTCAAGAGATCTTTCTTATTACAAGTAAAACAAGAGACTTCCAATCTATCCTTCCCCATAATCCCTCAATCATAGCAAACAGTATATGTCACTCCTTTTTTTTACACTCAACAAAAATACCTCTCCAATCTAAGTCCTAATCCCCGGATAGGGTCAAGCTTATCTCGGCTAGGAGAAATTTTGTGGGGCTAAAAATAAAGGCTTCAGGCTAGAATTGGCTATCAAAAGAAGGATCATGTAAGGGTGGATAAGGAATAATAGGGCTTATAAAAATAAGTTCTCTATCATATGATTCTCACAAGTAATGAACTATAAATCTCATATGGGTCTCAAGAAATAGATAACTATCACAATTCCAAGAGATAATATGCATATAGAGAGTAAATCACACAAGAAAAGAAGAGGGATTTAATGATGTTCTCCCTACAAGGCCAAAATTCCTCACTAGGTAATAATTTTTGTTGGATTGCATCACTTATGCTATAAAGTATATGTGGTCAATTTCATCAAGTGCTATCTTCTTCTAAAAACAATTTTAAGTTTAAAGATTCCGGCTATACTTTCAAAGACATGTTTGTAAGGAATTATATGATTAAGCTAGCAATTACTATCATAGAACCTAAGAAAAGGGATATCTATCAATTCTAAAAACTCTTTTTTTTTAGATTTTTTTTCTTCAAATTTTCCGATTTTTTTTTTGTTTTTCTTGTCATTTTTGTTTTTTCGAAACTACTCAAAACACATAAACACATAAGATAACAAGTTTTCTACTTTCTCCCACCCATACTTAAAATTACAGTGTCCCCACTGTAAGAAAAATAAGAAGAAGGAAAAGAAATAGAAAAGAAAAACAAACAAATATAAAAATAAGAAAAAGAAAAACATAAAAACTTACAAAGTCTCAAAAGTGGAAAAACAAGGAAAAACTGCATCTTCAGGCTGAATCACTGGTTTGGTGGAGGAAAGTAATGCTCAAAGTTCCCCATGAAGTCGTACATCGTCCTCCAATGCTCAGCATCATCCGTCTCTCTTTGACGATGCCTCTTATCCTCCATCGACATACGAGCAGAATAGACGGTCTCCCATTTGTCCATCCTCCGATGAATATGGTCCTGCTGGAGGTGAAGCTGCTGCATCTGAGCAGAAAGATCCTCGGCCCACGGTGGTGGCATACTCGATCCTGTGTACTCGGGCTGAGGAGGTGGTGGATAGTGAGGCTGGAAATGGTCTTGGTACAGCACCGGGTTGTATGGCATGAGTCCATAGGAATGAGGGTCGGCAGGAGCTGGCGGTGGGTCGGTAGTGGTCCTCGGGGCCTCGTTAACGAAGCTGGGTGCCTCGTTAGAAGTATAGGAAGGAGGCTGGAAATGGTCGTTAACGAGCCTAGTAGGCTCGTCAATGAGGACGTTGGTGCCCAAAACTTCCGTGTCGAGGTCTTCATCTTCGAGGTTAAGCTCTTCAGTACCTCCCTCGGTGTCGGCTTCCTTAGTGTGCCAACTACCTCGGTATCCTCATCTTCATCTTCATCCTCATCCATTGCTTCGCCTTCTCGCTCAAATCTTGTCTCACACGGCCGTAGTGATAGATCATCCTCCGGCTTGGGCTCTAACGGGTAAGCATGCCCCGTCCACGCTTTCTACCAATTTGGTACGTAAAGTAGCTCCAACTTGTCGAGGGTAGGTTTAACGAGGCGGTCTTGCACTTTTACCTTGAACCCTCCTTCGGCTTGAATGAAAATACCGGAGCTATACCAATAGCTTTTGTTGAGAAGTTGAGCGTGAGCCGGTGTGTACCGAGTAAGGTCGATGCCGAGGTTTTTAGCCAAAAGGCTAACCAAGTTGCCACACCAAACCTCCTTGGACTTGGTTGATTTCTCGACGTAGTAGAGCCATTCGTACCACAAATTCAAGGGGTCGGGCTCCTCGAAAAGGATGGTGCGGAGACCAGCAACTTCCGTCCTCGTTGGCCTGTTCAACTCTCTCTTTGGCCAAAACATAGCGGCTAGGACTCGGAGAATGATCCTGAAGATGGGGTTGATGATGCTTGCCCCAGATAATGCCGCTGTGGAGGATTGTTCTTCCCCCGTGATGTAGCTCCATGTCCTAGTCACCCTGTAGTCTTTCAAGCTGTAGTCTCTAGACGGATTTGGAAGCTCTAGGATTGCGTTGAACTCTGCCATGGTGAACTCACGGCTCACATTACCGAGTCGAAACCGGATTCATCCCGCCGAAGTCTTCGATGGGAAGCTAGTCTCTAGAGTGGCCAAAAACTCGGATGTGAGGGCCGGAAAGTGTAGTAAATTCTCCTTCTTCAGGAGATGGGATGCACCAAGGATAAGGAAGGCCTCCTTGACGTCCGTGTAGATCCCCGTGTTTATAGCACTGGACTTCGAGAACCAACGGGTGTTGTGGTCCTTCTCTAGAATGGCACGATATCGATGCACTTGGCCTTGAGTACTCAAAATCACGTTGTCCATGCGAGGTGGAGATGGGGACCTCTGGTTCCTTCTCTTCTTCTGAGCTCGGGTAGCGGGTCTGCTTGAACTTGCCATGAGATCTACAAAATAATCAAAAACTTTTCCAAGATAAGATCTACTCAAAATAGATAAGCAAGAGACCCCATACTTGGTCTCGAAATACCCTCGGAATTATTCGTTAACTACCCAATTGGGTCGTTTATGAATCTGGACTGGTTATTGAATTTTGAGATTATGCAGGGTCGTTAACGAGCCTGGGTGGGTCGTTAACGATCCACCGAGAACCAAATCGCAGAATTTCCGAGTTTTATCTTCCTTAAAAATCAAACCAAAATCAAGCATGCAATCCTCTATACTCCCTTACTAGTCACACAATCGGATAAATTCACCCCATACTTGCTCAATTACCCATCCCGACCATGCTAAATTTTGCCCGAAATTTTGACATGCAAAGTTTGTAGCTTGATACTAGAACAAGAAAAATTCATGCTTTTCTCAATCAACTTCTCACAATGAAACATCTAACATGGATATCCTCTCTAGATCTAGAATTACGAAGCAAAATCAAACTTTCATGGGCAAAAATCCAATCATGAACATCAATCATCTATATGAACTCAATTCTAGACATGATATTTCTACCCTAAAAACCATAAATCATGCAATTTCGAGTTAGGATTTAGAAATCATACCGGAGAACCGAGAAATTTGAAGAACAAGGGGTCGGAAATAGGGTGAGTAACGAGCTCGGTGAGGGTTATCGAACGCTCGGATCTTCGACGGTGGAGGGAAGGGTTTCCGGGCTTCGGTAACGACTGTTGCTCGGTGGTGGTTGATGAGGGATTCCGATCGGTGGGAGTCTTCAAGATTTTTGGTTGAGTTTTTGAGAATTTGAGAGTGAAAGATTTTTTAGGGGTATAAGGGTTATATAGGAGAGCGAAGGGATAGGAAAGGGTAGAGGGGTGGCGGCTAGGGTAGTAAGAAAAAGATAGACTAGGTTAAAAAAACTTACATGCCCCGTTTTGCCGAATCGGGTTGTCCGAACCGGGTCGTTAACGAGCCACCGTAGCCTCTTGAAGTGATTTTCGATCCCTTCTCTTGTATCTTGTTAGCTCAAAATTTAATCCTAATTTCTATCCTAAAAACTACTAAAAAGAACTCAAAAGAAAGCTAAGAAAAAGAGTCTAAAAAGAGAAAAAATCTAATTCTATACTAAAAAGCGAGTTGCCTCCCGTAAGCGCTATTTTTAACGTCGTCAGCCCGACGTACTCCTTTGACTAGTCCGATGATGTGAGAGCCATGGTAACTCTGATCTCTTCGTCCGGGTCGTTTTGCTCATGGAACTTCTTCAGCCGGTGCCCATTAACTTTGAAGATTACACCTCGGTTATCGATCAACTCTATCGCTCCATGAGGATAAATGTGATGAACCACGAATGGCCCACTCCATCGTGTCCTGAGTTTCCCTGGGAATAATCGGAGTCTAGAGTTGAAAAGAAGTACCTTGTCGCCGACGTAATAAGTTTTGGGCACTAATTTCTGATCATGCCACCTTTTAGTGCGCTCCTTGTAAATTTCAGCATTTTCATACGCCTTCAACCTCAGCTCTTCTAATGCTTGCAAGTCCATGAATCTTTTTGCTCCCGCCGCGTCGAGGTTCATGTTGAGCTCCTTCGGAGCCCATAATGCTTTATGCTCCATCTCGACCGGTAAATGACATGCCTTGCCATACACTAGATTATAAGGAGTGGTGCGTAGAGGTGTCTTGTATGCTGTCCTATATGCCCACAGAGCGTCATCCAATTTGGAGGACCAATCCTTCCTAGAACGGGAGACTGTCTTCTCCAATATGCTCTTTATTTACCTGTTTGAAACTTCAACCTGGCCACTAGTTTGGGGATGATAGGGTGTTGCAACCCGATGGGATACCCCATACTTAGCCAAAAGTGCTTCAAAACTCCGCTCAATGAAATGGGAACCACCATCACTGATAAGGACCCTTGGAACGCCGAACCTGGGGAAAATGTTGGTCTTGATGAATTTAGCCGCAGTCTTGGCGTCGTTAGTCCTTGTAGCAACAACTTCCACCCACTTGGAGACATAGTCGACCGCAACTAGGATGTATTTGTAGGGGCCTGATGCAGGAAACGGTCCCATGAAGTCAATGCCCCATACATCAAATAGCTCAACCTCTAATATCCCGGTTAGTGGATTTTCATGTCTCCAAGTGATGTTGCCTGAGCGTTGACATCCATCACATGCTGTCACATAAGCTTGCACATCCTTGAACATGGTTGGCCAATAGAGACCACTTTGAAGAATCTTCGCCGTAGTTTTGAATCCTTTTGCATGGCCTCTAGTTGGAAGTGTGTGACATTGACGGATCACATTCTCGATCTCCTCTTCTGGAACACATCGCCTAAAAAGGTGATCGCTCCCTTGCTTAAACAAGTAGGGATCATCCCAATAGTACTGTTTTACATCATGGAGAAATTTCTTCTTCTTTTGTGGGGTAAGGCCCTCGGGAATCACGCCTCCTACAAGATAGTTAGCGAAATCCGCAAACCAAGGGGATTTTGACCCTCTAACAACATGGATTGATATTGAGGAAGAAGAAGTAGAAGTAGGAGAAGGAATGGAATTGATTTGAGCAAATTCGGTTTAAGAAATCTTACCTGGATGGGTAGTTAACGAGCTTGGAGTCATTATTTTATCCTCGGTAACGACCTCCCGTGGCTCAGTAACGACCTGATTGACTGTCATGCCGACCCATTCTGAAAGTTTATCCTTGTAATTTGTGCCTTCCAGCCTCGGCACCTCGTTAACGACCCTGAAGGGGTCGGTGACGAGGGTCTTGTGGAGTTCGACCTCGTTCAGCAGGAGGTGTTCGTCAGGTCTGGAATCGTTTATTGGTACCTCATTGTTGGACTCGGTGATATGCCCTACTGGAAATCTGGATAAGTGATCCGCCACTAGATTTTCTGCTCCCTTTTTGTCTCGTATTTCATGGTCAAATTCCTGCAGTAAGAGCATCCAACGAAGCAATCTAGGTTTGGCATCCTTTTTAGCCATTAAGTATCTAACAGCCTCATGGTCAGTATAAACAATCACTTTGGATCCAACAAGGTAGGACCGGAATTTTTCAAAGGCAAATACCACGGCAAGGAACTCCTTGTCTGTTGTGGTATACTTACTCTGCGCCTCATCCAGCGTCTTACTGGCGTAATAGATGGCATGGAGCTTTTTGTCCTTCCGTTGCCCTAAGACTGCGCCAACTGCATAGTCACTGGCGTCACACATAATCTCGAAAGGCAATGTCCAATCAGGGGACTGCATAATGGGGGCAGATACAAGGGCAGCTCGTAACCTGTAAAATGCTTCAAGACATTCTGGAGACAGATCAAACACTACATCTTTCATTAGTAGGTTAGTCAAAGGTTTAGCTATCTTAGAAAAATCTTGAATAAATCGTCTGTAAAAGCCGGCATGCCCTAGAAAACTCCTAATGTCTCTTATAGAAGAAGGAGGAGGTAGTTTTTCAATAAGCTCGATTTTTGCTCTATCTACTTCTATCCCTCTTTTAGAGACAAGGTGTCCTAGTACTATCCGCTCTTGAACCATGAAATGACACTTTTCCCAATTTAACACAAGATTGGTTTCTTCACATCTTTTAAGCACTCGTGCAAGGTTAGCGAGACAAGAATCAAATGAAGAACCATAAACAGAAAAGTCATCCATGAAAACCTCTACAATATCCTCTATCATATCTGAAAAGATGGCCATCATACACCTTTGAAAGGTAGCAGGGGCATTGCAAAGCCCAAATGGCATTCTTTTATAAGTGAAGGTTCCATAAGGACATGTAAAGGTTGTTTTCTCCTGATCATCAGGGTGAATAGGAATCTGCCAAAAACCGCTGTAGCCATCTAAATAACAGAAATAATCATGCTGGGCTAAGCGTTCTAACACCTGATCAATGAAAGGAAGCGGGAAATGATCTTTTCTAGTAGCACTATTAAGCTTCTTATAATCAATGCACATCCTCCAACTAGTGGTGGTTCTAGTCGGAATAAGCTCTCCCTTTTCGTTTTCTATCACAGTCATCCCCCCTTTTTTTGGGACTACATGGACCGGACTTACCCATTGGTTATCCGATATAGGAAATATGATCCCAGCATCAAGTAATTTAATAATTTCCTTTTTAACTACATCCTTCATGTTAGGATTTAACCTACGTTGATGCTCTATGGTGGGTGTATGATTATCCTCCATGTATATCCTGTGCATGCAAAGGAAAGGGGATATGCCAGTTATATCATCTAGGGAGTAGTCTATGGCTTTCCTATGCATCCTAAGCACATTCAAGAGTTTTCCTACTTCCTCATCTTTTAATTTAGCATTAATGATGACAGGCAAAGTAGAATTAGGACCAAGAAATTCATACCTGAGGGAGTCTGGCAGGGGTTTAAGTGTTGGGGATGGTTCAGCATGGATTAGAATTGGTTCTTCTGGTTCCGTCTTCAACACTTCCTCAAGATATTCAAAGGCTGAAATTTCGTTGTCTTCTGCTAGGGTCGTTAACGATGCTGATGGGGTCGTTAACGAGCCTGCTTCTTCTTCCAGGAGAATCGGTAACGTGGCTGGGGATCTTGTTACTGAAACTGCAGAGGTTATTTCTGCCCATCTTTGACCTGAAATTTCATCACCTAATGCTGATCTTCCAATAAGGTCTCCACATTCAATGATCTCCTCGTGGGTGTAGAGCATCTTGACTTCTGCTTTATCAGTCTCCTTAATTGACTGTTTAAATCGGAATTCCGTCACCTCATCCCCAATTTCAAAAGTTAGGAGTCCCCTCCTAACATCGATTATGGCTCCAGCTATGGCGAGGAACGGTCTTCCCAAAATAATAGGCACCACCGGATCTTCGGGCATTGTCATAACGATGAAGTCGTTTGGAACAAAGAATTTGCCAACTTGAACTGGAAAGTCTTCTATTACCTCTGTTGGTTTGATGCAGGATCCGTCTGCCATGTAAAGCCGCATGTTGATGGGCTCTAGTGGTCCCATATTAGCTTTAGACCAGATTGAGAGGGGAACTAAACTAGCACTGGCGCCCAGATCACATAAAGCCTTGAACTTGTGGTTGCCTATGCCGATCGTTATTGCAAATCTCCCTGGGTCTCCTAGCTTTTCTGGTAGAGCTATTGATCTGACTTCATCCTGCAGCTCTGTAATGGATCTTTTCCTGCTAAGAATATCCTTCAAGAACTTTGTGTAAGCCGGCATTTCGCTTAGGGCCTTAGCGAATGGGATGGAAATATTAATGCCCTGAAGAATCTTTACGAAACGCTTGAACTTACTCTCAGTAGAGTCCATAGATTTCTTAGTTGGGAATGGAAGAGATTTCACCATCCTCGGAACCAAGTTAGGCTCGAGAGGTGAAAGTATCGGGTCGATACTAGGATCGTCAAGTATGTTCGGCGGGTCGTTACCGACCCTGATGGGGTCGTTAACTACCCTGGAGTTGAGAGGGAGGCTCGGTTTAGAAAACTTACCTGGGGTAGGTTCGTCAGGAACCCTTGGAGCCTCGTCACCTTGGTATATGGGCTCGTTATTTGCCCTCGATGGCTCGTTAACGAGTTGTTTGGTGACGTCCTCTTCCCTCTTGTCCTCAGCTTGATCTCGCTCCGGCAATGTCTTCCGGCTCCTAAGGTGCACTGCTGCTATTTGTCCCCTAGGGTTCTCCTCCGGGCGGCCCGGGAGTTGCCCTTGTGGTCTCGGAATTTGGGCAGCGAGGTTCCCTAGTTAGGAATCAACACTCTTCTTCCATATATCGAACTCTCCCCGTCTTTTATTTTGTTGGTTCAGGTTGGCTTGAACTTCGTTAACCTTGTTGGTCACTTCGTTAACTTTGTTGGTCACGCCGTTAATGCCTTCCTGTAATCCTTGAACCCATGATGGTGGCTCCTGATGGCCTGGAGGTCGATAAGGTGCAGGTCGTCTATCTGGTGGAGGCATTGCATAGTTTTGATTGGTATTCTGATTGCCCCATGCCTGATAGTTGTTTGACCTGTCATGATAGCTAGGCTGGTTCCTGTATGGTCCTCTCATATAATTCATCTCAGCTATTGTCTCAGTGGCTCTAACCTACTCTATGTTAGTGCAAGCAGAAGTACTATGTGCAGAAGAGCCACATTCTTGACATGATTGAGAGGATTTCAGAAAACTTACCTGCTTCTTCAGACGATTGACCTCGTCTTGCAGAAATTGATTTTTAACATCCGGGTCAACTTCGTCTCGGTTAGGCATGTAGAGACGTTTCTGGGGCTGTGGAGTCTGCTGGGTTCCATACATGGCATCGTAATTGGACAGCTTATCCAGCAATTCCCACGCAGTTGTAGGGTTCATCTCTATGAAACCGCACGTTGTATGCGTGTTGATGCGGTTCTTGGTCTCTGCGTTGATACCCTGGAAAAAGATTTCTTGCAAAACATATAAAGGTTGCCCATGAGTGGGGCATTGTCTAAGCATCTCTTTGAATCTTTCCCATGTTTCAACGAATGTTTCATTAGGCAGCTGGTGATAGGAGGTGATGCGTTCCCTCAACTCCGTCGTCTTGGCAGGAGGGAAGAATTTTGTAAGAAATTGATCATACAAGTTCTTCCAAGTCCTGATAGACTTAGAAGGTAGGCTCTCCAACCAGCTCAGGGCCTTTCCAGCAAGAGACCACCTGAAAGCTTTTAACAGAACATATTCAAGTGAGACACCTTCAGCAGCTATGGTGTCAAATAAATCAAGAAAGTTTCTAATATGCTCCATAGGGCACTCAGTAGGTTTCCCTTCAAACTGAGCCCGTTTAATCAAGGATATGAATTGAGACTTGATCTCAAAGGGTTTCTCTATCGCGGGAAGCACGATTGGAGATTCTGGCACCCTCAGTTCTGGATGCATGTACTGTTTGGCATTCCTCGGATAGGCATCAAGCTCCTCTTGTAGACGAGCATTAGCAGCTCGGTGACGCTCAGCCTCAGCAGCAGCGCCTTCTTTCTCAGTTTTTAACGCCTCCATCTGATTTCGTAGGTCTTCCATTTGAAGAGCCATCTCTTCCGGTGTGGCCATGGCTCGGTTTTCTCGGAGTCTATGGTGCAGGGAACGTTCGGGTTCTGAGTAATAACCAGTGTTGTCAAACTCGAGCCTTCGTCGTCCTACCGGCATACGCTGAGAAAACAGACAAAGAAAGCAAAAATTAAAAACAAAAACGGGGTCGGGCTATTCCCGAACCCACAAATAAACTAACAAACACGTTGCTTCCCCGGCAACGGCGCCAATTTGTTGATGAGGGTTTCTTGACAACAAATAAATTTATAAGTCAAGACCCCGCTGAGTATAGCAGAGTCAGGATCGTTCCACAGGAAGCAAGGTTGTTCATTTATCGACTACTAAAAAGCAAACAAAATCAAACAAAAACACTCACAAGCAGCCTCGTTAACGACGTTGTCAGGGTCGTTAACGAACCACCGTACACAAAAAGACTCAACTAACGACCTAAAATAAATTCGGTACCGAGCCAAGTAACTCAGCAACGAAATTCACTTAAAGATAATTCAAATAAAAATAAAAATCTAGGACTAGGGACACCACAACATAGCCAAGCATATAAACTCGCAAGAAGAATAGATCATGCCTTTAAATAGATAGAGTCATCAAATTTCGTTGACTATCAAGTAAATTAACCTACTTTCGCATCCTAATTCACTTAATTGTTTGTTTTGGATCTAAAGCTTGAAACTTTCGTATTCAAACAATATCAACCTTCAAGTTACTAACTCTCTCTTTCAATTAAGTTAAAAACTCAAATTACCTCAACTTTCATCTTGGTATAAGCACAACAAACAATCTCAATAATAGATAAAAGGGCATTCAACACACAATCTCACTTATCAAACATGCTCAACTATGCCGGGCTTAACCCCGATCCTAGAAAAGAAGACTACTCACTAATCATAACTATGAAACAAGAAATCATTGAAAACAAATTACTACTTAAATTAATAACAAAATATTGTCTTACAGAAAATCAGAAGAAACCGAAAATATGCAAAGTACCGAATCACAATCTCGATTAACGAACTCGGTAACTTTCGTTCACCGACCTCCGACTTCGACTCCGATCCTCTCCTCGGCTCTTCCTCTTCTCTCTATGTCGATCTCTCCTCCCAATCTCCCCGCTTCTAGGCTAAACAAGAGGGCTATTTATACTAAAAAAACTAAAAACTAATAAGGCTAGAAGATAAAAACTTTCCTAAAAGATAGAAATAAAATCCTAAAAAGATAGAAAGAAAATCTAAAAAGATAGAAATACCTAAAATACATAATATAATAACCCTAAAAATTATAAAAAGATACTCCACCGATACGGAAATAATTTCCCGCACAGGATCGGTGAGTTACAAAGTCAACCCTCGAAATTTCTATCACGTGGCCTCGTTAACGAGCCTAGGCTTGGTTTCTTCCACACTTCATCTCGTAAAACCTGGACTTTGACTTCTTCAAACTTGTATTCCTTTGTCTTTCACTGTTGCGCTCCAAATTCAGCTCCATATAGCACCTTTCCTTGCTAAAACCTACAAAATACACAAAATAGAGTAGCTTCCATACTTTCTATGAAAATATGCAAAACCATCCAAAAACACACAAAACTAAACCTAAACTTATCAAAACTAGACCTAATAAACAAAGAAAACCTACTAAAAACTATACTAAAAATGCGAACATCAGTTATTGGCGGTAATACCTCCAGGGTAAGTAAGGGGGTGTTACATTGTTCTTCATGTTCTAGTCTATGTTGATGATCTTATTGTTGCTGGTAATGATTCGGCTGCGATTGCTAAGTTCAAAGGTCAATTGAGTTCTTGTTTTCACATGAAGGACTTGGGACCTTTGAAATATTTTTTAGGCATTGAGATAGCTCGCTCTGCTGGTGGTCTGTATTTGTGCCAACAGAAGTACACCATGGATATATTGAGTGAGGCTGTTTTGTTGGCTAGAAAGCCTTGTGATTTTCCGATGGAACAGATTCATCGACTTGCTCTTTCCACTGCGCCGAAATTTGAGTCCCCTGGTCGATTTCGGCGCTTGATTGGTCGCCTGATTTATTTGACTATTATTGTCCAGAGATCTGTTATGTTGTTCATACTTTGGGTATGTTCATGCAGGACCCTACTGTTGATCATTAGGACGCTGCCATCAGAGTTCTTCGGTATCTGAAGGGACATCATGCTCAGGGTGTTTGCCTTCCTACACTACTGGAAAACGCGCATATAGCTAGGAAATCATAGCTAGGAAATCCCTGCGTGGTAAAGTTTGTGGGTAACTGCCACAACATACCCCACAAACCTCAAATTTCCTGGTTGATTACCCATGAAATTCATGGTTGGGGCTATATTTGCGGGATTATTGTCGCGAAATATACACACAGCTAAGTTCGATTCTAAGTTTTTGGCCATATAGCCATGAAAATATGGGTTGCGGCTATAGTTGCGGCCATATTGGCGCAAATATATTATGAAGCTAAATTCGGTTCTAAATTTGTGGAAAAATTGTCGCAAAATAGACACGCAGCTAAGTTCGATTCTAAGTTTGTGGCCATATAGCTGATGTTTGTGTTTTTGGTATAGTTTTTAGTGTGTTTTCTTAGTTTGTTAGGTTTAGTTTTAGTAGTTTTAGGGTTAGTTTTGTGTATTTTCGATGGTTTTGCATATTTTATGAAAAGTATGGAAGTTACTCCGTTTTGTGTCTTTTTGTAGGTTTTAGCAAGGAAACGGTGCTTTTTTAGAGCTGAATAGAGTGCTATGGTGAAAGACGGAAGAATACGAGATAAGAGAAGTCGAAGTCAAGATTTTTAGAGAAGAAGTGTTGAAGAAGCCAACTTCAGGCTCGTTAACGAGGCTGTAAAGCTCCTTAACGAGGCTTAAAGATAGAGTTTTTCGAGAATTCAATCTTATGATTACCGACCCTGTGCAAAAGTTTGTTCCGTATCGGTAGGGTTTTTAATAAGTTTTTAGGGTTATTATATTTTGTATTTTAGGTTTTGTTATCTTTTAGGTTTTATTTCTATCTTTTTAGAGTTAGTTTCTATCTTTTAGGAAAGTTTTTATCTTATAGTTCTTTTATTAGATAAGCTTTATTAGTATAAATACCCTTCTTTTCTAGCTAGAGGGGGGGTTCGGACGTGTTCGAGAAGGAGAGAAGCTGAGAGAGAATAGTCGAACCGAGGCTAACGAGAGTGGAGCTTAGGTCGTTAGGCGTGTTTTCGATTCGGTGTTATTGTTCTTTTCGGGTTTCTTTTGAATTTTGTAAGACGATATTTTTCTTATTAGTTTGAAGTAGTTGTTTTGTTTTCAATGTTTTCTCTTATAGAAGTTGTTTTCTTTATAATTATGAGTAGTGAGTAGTTTTCTTATCTAGGGTCGGGGTTTAAACCCGGCATAGTTATGCATGGTTTGATGAGTAAGTTGATGTGTTGAATGCCTTTTATCTATTTTTATATTGCTTGTTGTGTTTATACCTAGATGAGAATTGAGGTAATTTGAGTTCTTAACTTGATTGAAAGAGAAAGTTATAGACTTGAAGGTTGATATTGTTCGACAACGAAAGTTTCGAGCTTTGGATCCAAAACAAGTGATTTGGTGAATTAGTTTATGAGAATGAATTAATTTGCTTGCTAATCAGCGAAAGTTGATGAATTTATCTATTTAAAGGCATGATCTTTATCTTCTTACGAGTTTATGTGCATGGCTATGTTATGGTGACCCTTGTCCTAGATACTTGTTTTTATTTGAGTTTTTCTTCAATTATATTCGTTACTGAGTTCGCTGCCTCGGTACCGAACCTGTTTTAGGTTGTTAGTGTGTGTTAGTAGTTTATCCAGGCTCGATAACGACCCTGACAAAGTCATTAACGAGGTTGGTCGTGTGTGTGATTGTGTTGTTTTATTTGTTTTATTTTTAGTAGTTCGATAAACAAACATCCGTGCTTCCCGTGGAACGATCCTGACTCCCCTATACTCAGCGGGGTCTTGACTACAAATTTATTTGTTGTTAAGTAAATCCCTATCAACAATAGCCATGAAAATATGGGTTGGGGCTATAGTTGCGGCCATATTGACACGAATATATTATGAAGCTAAATTCGGTTCTACATTTGTGGGAAAATTGTCGTGAAATAATCGTGCAGCTAAGTTCGATACTATGTTTGTGGCCATATTGTCATGAAAACATCATTTGTGAGTATATTTGTGGCCATGAAAACTCGAACATGAGACATCTCGCCTCTCACACACATAAGACTCCTAAACTAGTATGCCATCTCAAGTTTCAAGTTAAATAGGCGCATTTTTGTATTTATCCTTTCCGAGTACAATGGTCATCTTCAACCTCTAGTTGAAATTGAAGAACAACGCTTTAACTTCGATCTTATCTACACTTGTTGTCAGCACGTCAGATTCGGATTAGAGGAACAATCAATTCATTTCAAGGGTATTCAATTCGAATTAATCAAGGAGATTAAATTTGAGTCTATCTTTTTGAATTTATTGGTACCCTAGCCATGAATATAAAAAGGAGGTTGAGTTTCAATGGAATTCCACATCAATTTCGATTTCAAATCTCAAATCCTAGAAGTAAAAGGGAGATTAAGTGAGCTTCAGGTCGGAGTTTGGTCGAAAGAACCCATCCTTATTACCCGTTCAATTCTACCTAAGCTACTAGTCTAGCACACTTTAAAACCAATTGCAAATTACAAAAAGGATCTGATCGAAATAATATAATAAAAGTCATATCAAACAACTTACAATTTCTTAATTTTAATTAATTTACAAATTTATTGACAACATTATATTCAAACCGATTTCAATAGAAATACAACATTACCGATCAAATTCAGTACCAAATTCCAAACCAAGACATTCAACCATTTCACATATGGACTAAAAAGTCAACCAACAACAATTGCCATAGTTGTCTCTATTGAAAACACCATTATTGATCAAAAAATTTTAAATAACTTGATCGACCTCTCAGAAGCAATACAACCCACCAAACTTGACCAATCCTCCCTGTAAAACCAATATCGGCCCTAATGGAACCAACATCGATCAAGCCTTTTACTAAACAACAACAAAAACATGTAAATCCATTTGAATGAAAACATAATTGGATGAGAAGTACAACCTCTTGCACTTGTATTGATTGTAAAAATGGAAACACATATCGCCTTGCATTCGATCGAATTCAGACCCTCGAAAGTGTAAGCGTGCTCCACTTATATGCTAATAGGTGAGTTTGAAGATGGTGAGGTGAGCACTCGGCGGAGATGGTAGTCGTTAACGGCAACAACGAACAACAACAGTGAACATGGATGGTGAACGACGACGGCGAACGACGACTTTGACTGTGAAACAATGCACTCGAACGACGACGACTTCTCCAACTAACATCACTTTTGATTTCAACAATAGGTTCCTCACTTCCCAGAAGAGCTGCCAAGAGCTTGGCACCAACCATTCTTTCCTGGATATAGTGAGACAGCAAAGGCACAAGTCAAAGGTGGGGAAAACATAGATTTAGAAATGGAAGTGCATGAAACCAAAAGTTGTATGTTACTGCAGATTTTTACCCTTTCAAATCCCTCTCTGAGTGATTCTAGAGTGATATCTAGAAGAACAGATGTGTAAGGAAGAACCGCCAACTTGAGATAATATACAGCAGAGAACAACACTTGGGTACAAGCAACTCTGATCTCTTCGTCCTTCACATTTTGTATCGTTTGCGAAGTATAGGAGAAAAAACATAAAATTATAATCTTAGTATTGAAAGAAGAAGAAAAAACTAAGGCAATAGAAACCAGGATTTATGTTTCACGATTAATTAAAAGCAAAGTCAACTGGACAAACTGGATAAGAGCAAATGTTTAATATGTGCTTTGGCAACCTCACAAACCATGTGTAGTCAATGCAGCCATGCTGTGCTTTGGCAACTGCAAGGGAAAACAAAATTATGTTTAATATGTGCTTTGGCAACCTCACCAACAACCTAATACCACAAGAGAAGAGAAAATGTCTCCATTGAACTATAATTTCTTATCAACTAAAGAGCACAAATAAACCAATCATGTCCAGTGTTGGATATTCCAATCACATCCCAGTCAAATGAAACTCAGATCCAACATACATTCCCAATGGCTGGTAATCAAAAGAGCATCATAAACCAGAAAATCTGCCCAGAATTCCCTCTTAGACTCCATCTATTGGCTTCAAAATTCACAAATTAACAGCACATTAATCCTCAATTTAGCATTCATTAGTTAATAAACCAACTCCAATTTTACGATTTAGTCGGAAAATCCCAAATTAGGGCTTGAAAGTTGGGGGAGACTCACACAAGGGTTCAAGGATACAATTGATTAAATTGAAAGGGCGGTAATGGCTAGGTTGTTGTACAGAAGAGTCAAGAAGACCCTTGAACACAAGCAGGAGGATCAGAATGAAGAGTAAAAGCAACATCAGCAGCCACAACAAACTATCAGAATGAAAAGCAGATTTCCTCCGCATCCACGGCACAATCTACCAAATAATCAATTTCTGAATCTCAATTTCTCAATTCATCTACAATCGCGATTGGATTTCAAACAGAAATCGAATTTTACAGGCGATTTGAATCGATCGGGATGAAATTAATTAGGAATGGAAAAGAATCAAACCTGCATATTACATTTGACGAGATCTAGAGGAGTGACGACCATGTGTGTGAGACCGCAGCTGACAACGCCTCCGGCAGTGCGGGCGGCGTAGAAGGCCATGTGTGTGGAGCGGAGGCCGGAGTCGCCGAGTCGGGGAAGGAGTGGAGGAAGAGGACGGAGTCTGAAGGGTCGGGTAGGCGAGGAAGGAGCGGACGGAGACGAGCACGGGGTCTCTGGAGGATGAGCGGCCGTCGGCGGGAGAGGCTATCTAGTTCTAAGGTTTATCTTTGGAGTTTCAACTTTCACGTTACAAAACTTAAAAGCAAAAATGAAATGATGAAATCTGTCCCCAATTGTAAAGGATTGGTAGTGATTTGTTAATTTCACATATAGAAATCATAAAATATAAAATATATATAGATTTGTTAATTTTTTAAAAAATGCTTAGGCGGCTCTATCCACCTAAAAGAGATCCGGTAGTTTTTTATAATCTAAATTATGGTAACTAGTTATACCCATCGTACCACGTACGACTACGATTCAATATTTTATAGACATTATAAATAGTATATTAATAAATAAAAATATAATTTAATATTTAATATAGGTTTAGTGTATTTTAAAATAAAACTATAAAATTTATATTTCTTTAGACTTGTTCATTTTTATAAGAAACCTTTACATTCCTTTTGAATGGTTCATTCTTATAAAAATCATTATATTACCTTAGAATTGTTCATTCTTATAAGAAATCATTATATTCATTTACAATCATTCATTCTATCTTTGAGTCGTTCAAAGATAGATTAATAACATTATATTCCTTTAAAGGAATATAATGTTCATTCTTATAAGAAAACGTTATTAACCTTTAGAGTCGTTCGTTCTTATAAGAAAACGATATATTCATTTAGAATCGTTCATTCTTATAAGAAATCATTATATTCATTTTGAGTCGTTCAATCTTATAAGAAATCGTTATTTTCCTTTAGACTCGTTCATTCTTATAAGAAATCGTTATATTCTTTTAGAGTCGTTCATTCTTATAAGAAATCGTTATATTCCTTTAGAGTCGTTCATTCTTATAAGAAATCGTTATTTTCATTTAGACTCGTTCATTCTTATAAGAAATCGTTATGTTCCTTTAGACTCGTTCATTCTTCTAAGAACTCGTTATATTCCTTTAGAATTGGTTATTCTTATAAGAAATCATTATATTCTTTTAGAATCGTTCATTCTTATAAGAGGGTTCATAAATTAGTTTGCAAATATTTTTTTTTTAAAACATTTTCTAATTTTATCATCTAGAATTTTAAATTATATTAAGAATTACACTAAATAATATGTGAATATAATTTTATAACTTATTATAATCTCATTTATTTATAAATTATTCACCTTGTAAAAAATAGGAGGGAATATTACTTTTTTTTTTATTAAGCAAGAGGGTGTAGGAGGGAATATTTATTTAAGAGGGGAATGAAAATTTTAGGTTGAATTATTGGCGGGTTAATAGGAGGGAAATGAAAATTTAAGAGGGAAATTGAAATTTTGAGTTGAATTATTTGGGGGACTCAAAACCTATCTCCTCATTTGGGCCGCTCAAACCCTATCTCTTCTAACAAGGAAACCCGAGAGAGAATCAGGAACGACGGCGGACTCAGAGAGAAGAAATTCGGATTTTTCATCGTCGGCTTATCTTCTCCGCCTCGTTAGGCCTACGCCTCGTCAAAGTCTACAGATTTGTCTCCAGATTGTAGTGTGTAGGGTACGAATCCGAGAGAGAGAGAATCAGGATGGAACGATGGACTCGGGGAGAAAGCATTCAGATTCTTCACCGTCGGCATATCTTCTCCGCCTCGTCAAAGTCCATAAATTCGTCTCCAAATTGATCGGTTTGAGCCTATGCTTCTCAATTGAATTTTTTTCCCTAATGTCTTTTTGTCAATCGTGGTTCTTATTTCACATTGAGATCTAAACTTTCACTTGTTTTATGTCACTGGTGCCTGGATGAGAACGGCCGCCTATAGATGCCTGGCTGGGAGAAAGCATTCGGATTCTTCACCGCCGACATATCTTCTCCGCCTCGTCAAAGTCTACAAGTTCGTCTCTAAAGTTGATCGGTTTGAACATGTCGCTCTCAATTGATTTTTTTTCTAATGTCTTTAGGTCAACCGTGGTTCTTATATCTCCAATTTTATTCTGAATTCAGATCTCTCTCTGTTCAAATCAGCAATGGAGACCAGCGAACTCCTCAGCGTTGAAACCACGGAGCTTGAATTCCCATGTGAGTTCCCCTTTTCCCTTCCTTGATTTCAACCTTTTTTCCCCCAAGTTCTAGTTGCTGTTTTACACTGTGTAGTTGGGGAAATGTTCAAAGCTCTCCCTCCCCAAGTGAAAATGTTCAAAGCTCTCCCTCCCCAAGTTCTAGTCCCTGATTTCAACCACAGAGCTTGAATTCCTATGTTGATCTTAAACTTCATGATTTTGATTTCTTCTTCCTATTGTTTGTAGGTGCCAAAGAGGCATGTGTGGGTGCAAGGAGATAACATTTACGATTCAAGGGATTCTCGTCAATTTGGTGTTGTTCCATATGCTCTATCCTCTGTCCCCAACTCTATAGCATGAGTATTTTTGCTGCTGCAATTTATGAGTTAATGAGTCATGATGAATGCAACTCGGAGCCAGTGTATCCTTTCCTTGGTTATTTTTTATAGTATTTTCAGCATAGCCATATCAATCTTAATATTATAAATAAATTCTTAAGCAATTGGAAATACAAGATGTTCAATGTAAATAAATAGGAAATGGCATGATAATATGGTATCCTCAAATTTTAGGAACTTAATTAATTTGGGAAAACACTAAGGTTGACAGTAAGCTATCAATAAGCTATTCTTTCACACTGTTTAATTCTTCTTTCTTAAAGCACTGATACTATGATACTATCTTGTCAAAAATGTTATGGATGTCTTGCTTTAATCAAGTACAACCCTTTATTTTGAAAAGTCATCTATTCCTTAATACAATTGTAACATATGTTACGGATGTTTGTATGGATGATAACGTGGTGTCTAGTGACCCTGTGATTGCCTTTTTGCTGGATGAGATAGTTGTCAAAGATTGGTGCAAGAAGACATTCAGAAGCATAGTAGCTGAACTTCGGCGAATATGTATCCTTTTGTGCTTCTTTACAGTCATTTTGTTATAGTACTTAGATGTCATATTTCTTTCTACCATTCTGTTGCTTGCATCACTTGACTTTTTTAAACTAGATAATCTTGAAGGTGATAGGTTGAATGAAGGGTTAGAATCTCTCCTAGGTATCACAGTGAAGCTAGATGATCTATAATATCTTCATGAAAGTATATTAAAGACCAAGCAGGTCTGGTATCAAAATCCCTTTGTTTCTTTAGGTTCATAAACCACTTGTTTTTTAATGTATTGTTACATACTTTTTATGCTCTTGGATCTTGTTACTATATTTACTTGTGGAGCACTAGGGTGATAGTTAAAGGGTTAATTTTTGCCACACAATGTGGATATTGGTAAATCTTGAAAAGTGACTTGAAGGATTTGATTTCTTTCTAAGTAATCAACGGTAATACTTCTTCTGTTAGAGATCCACACAATTGCATGATTTATGTAATATAGGTTAAAACATTTTTTGTGAGAAAATCATTCTAATTGACATGTCTGTATATTTTGATTATCAGAAAGAAAACAATATAGGTTCAAAGCTTTTTAGGTAATTATGTTTTTGTCTCTCATGATACATGTGCTTTGCTTCTTCCATTTTCTATAATTTGCCCGATAGCAATTTATAGGTTGATACTATTTGTTGAATATTTATTTAACAAAGTGAATTATTGGCATATTTATTCAAATGCAACCATTTGAAATGCAATGCTTAGTGGTTTTGGTTGATATAGGTAACTATGACTCTTAGCTAATCTTCTTTTTTCAATTTGTTTGAAAGGTTGACAAGGGTCAGGCAGATGGAGAGATTGCATGCCTACAAGCAACTCCTTCAATTGGGCAACTCCTTCAATTGGGCAATGGAGAGATTGCATGGTTAAGTGTGGAGGATTTGAAGAAGAGGGTGTTGTAGCTTCATGAAGACAATATGGACAAGAGATTCAATTTCCTTACATTTTTAGATTGATGGCATGTGTTGATGGTTGGATTGCTAGCTAGGATGTGGATTAACTTGTTGTTAAACTTAGGTGTAGTCCTTATGGGTGAATTTTGGCTTTAAAGCATGTATGTTTGACAAGTGACTTGAATTTGTACATTTTATGTAAATTTAAAAAGTGGTTATTATTAATATAAATATTGTTCAAAGGTAATTATTATTTTGTAATTTAATATTGCAAATAAATATGTGAATTATAATGATTTTTAATATTCTGAATACGTAAAAATATAACCACAAATTTTGACACTAAATATTTTCGTGGCCAATTTTCATTCTAAAGGGCCACGACATTGGCCATTAAATGTATACTGCCAATTCGTAGCAAACTTTGATACTAAATGGCCACGACATGTGGATGATGAACACGATTTATTTCTACCAAATTTAGCCAGAAAAATACTTCGACGCTACTTTTTTTGTAAAATAGACTCAAACTTAGCCACGAAGTGTCTCTGGCTATACCATGTATTTAGCAGAACATGATTTTCGTACCTAATATTGTGGTTAAATAGGCACGAATCTAAGGTTTGTGGCCAGTTTTCACAGTATGCTATACCCACGACCGTTTTAACCACAAACTTTTCGTCTTGGGAAAACTAGTGGCTATCTTTGTGGCGAAGCTTTTTTCCTGGCTAACTTTGTGGCTTATCGCGTGCCAACGCTCCTGGCTATAGACTCGTTTTCCAACAGTGCTAGTGAGTGTAATCTGGAGCTTACGGCATTCTGTGATTCTGACTATGCTACATGTCCGCTTACTCGTCGATCCATTACTGGGTATTTTGTTCAGCTTGGTTCTTCACCTATTTCGTGGCGGACTAAGAAGCAGAAAACCGTCTCTCGTTCTTCTGCTGAAGCAGAATACAGGGCCATGTCAACTGCCTGTTGTGAGCTGATTTGGCTGAAGTCTTTACTTCGGTCTCTTGGAGTTAGTCATTCTGGACCTATGCAGTTATTTTGTGATAGTCAGGCCGCTCTACACATTGCTGCTAATCCTATTTTTCATGACCGGACTAAGCACATTGAGGTTGACTGTCATTTTATTCGGGATCTCCTCTTAGCTGGTTCTGTTTGCACGAGACACATTCGCACACATTTACAACCAACTGATATTTTCACTAAAGTTCTTGGTTCTCAACAGTTTCAGACGTTATTGGGCAAGTTGGGCATTCAGGATCTTCATGCTCCAACTTGAGGGGGAGTATTGGATAGATAATATTCTGTAATATTTTGTATATCTTTTCTGTTGATATTCTGTAGATTCTAGCCTTAGCTAATTATCTCGTGTATTATATAAACACTCGTTCTAATGAAAGCAAGGCAACTCATTCAGCCAAAATCAATCTTGTTAGTCTTATTACTTACCCTCCTCTTGCTAGAGAAGTATTCTTTCAATTTGATTTTGACGTTCTTTGGTTACGTCTTAATATCTCTAGTTCCTTGTTGCATCGCAATGGTTTAAAATGGGCTAATATTTTTTTCACTTCTATTTGGTGGATTTGGAAATGGCGTAACGAGGTTGTTTTCAATCAACGGGGCTTTGAAGGAAATCGAATGACTTACGTTTTGAAGCAGTCGGCTAAATATGTCGTTGCTACTTGTCTTGTGGCGCCCTACGGTGAAGGTCATCGAAGAGAGGAGTCCTTTATTCAATGGGAGTGACCTCATATTGGTTATGTTAAACTAAACACTAATGGATCCGTTCGTGATGGTCTTGCAGCGGCAGGAGGGGTTATTAGAGAGAGTGATGGTAAATGGCAGGTGGGCTTCATTCATAATATTGGTATTTGTTCTGTTCCGATGGCAGAGTTATGGGGTGTTCTTCGAGGTTTGAGTCTTACTTGGAGCAAGGGCTACAAGAGGGTTATTTTAGAAGGTAAAGTCAACTCACAGTTGTTGTGTCTTCTTCTTGGAAAATCTGGAAGATTAGAGTTTGTGAGACAACAAAATCAAAATTAAGTATGTACAATGATACGGTACAATCCGGGTTAAAATTTACTATTAGTAGTTTATTAATGTAATATTTTTAAATAGAGTTTTACGCTCCTTCATGGGTTTTCTTTCTGGTTCTTTCCCATGACGCTTTTATTGAACCGGTAGGGCTTAGTACAAATACTCTTATATTGTTATGCTTTTCAATTAATCAGAATATCAATTTCTTGCCCTAATTCTCTCTCTCTATTCTCCTTAATCTGCTCCCTCGTCTCCCCTTCACATCCGCTTGGCACTTCTCGTTCTATTTCATCAATTTCAAGAGTGTTTGCTTAATTTGGTACTAGCACGATACATGTTATTGTATCAATTGGTGCTTTCATTCTTGAACATCGCAATTACCATGTCCAATGACGCGGATATCCGGGATATCTGGGAACTCCTCCAAAATCTACGTTGGAGATCAGTAATACTCTACATGAGCAAGAGGCTCAAAGTCGAACTCTTTTCCTTAAGATTCATCTTGAAGTCTACTTAATTTCATGTGAAGTGTTGCAGGAAGTGTTTTCAGAAATTGGGAATTTGGAATTCAACGAAAAATTAGATCCTGGATCCAAATTTCATTCAAGAATCGTTTTCCGAAATCGCAATTCGGCTTTCAAAGCAGTTGAACGTTATGACAGCAGATGCATCTACGATGGATGTTGTCGAATGGAATTGTTCCATGGTGACCGAATCAGCAGCAAACGACAAGAGAGTGAGACTCCTATTGAAGATGCGAGCGAACCCCCGCCCACCACTGAACCCACACCCGTGGCCACTACGCCCGCGCCCCCATCCCCTTCGGACTTGGAAATTGTTGTGCAAGAATGGTGGAATTCGACCTTAGGGTATTCGCGAACCACGCCATTCCCGGGTCCCTTTAAAGATTGCCAAGATTGGGGCACAAATCGTGAAATCATGGGTTCACCGTTGAAGGAATTTCTAAGAGGTAACGATCAATCTTTAAAACTGGGAAGTTTTCTTTTTCTGAGGATATGATGGTTGATGTTGCATTTTCTGGTATGGGCGAACTTGTTGATGAATCAGTTGCCTCTGTTGAAATTAGTTTGGATGGCTCTCAAGTCTCTTCGTTTGGATTCTTGGCTACTTCAAGTGCATATAACGTGTTTGATAAAATGCCTATATTAGAGTTTGATCCATGAATTTTTAGTTCTTTGAGTTTTGATCCGGGTGGATGCTTGATCTCTACTGATTTTTGGGCACAAAGGATGCTTAGTTATCAATTGTACAATGATTTCACCATGGTGATGAACATTAGTAGGAGATTTACGGTGGAGTATGGGTCTGCTGATGTGGATGGAGATGGATCGACTTTTGTTTTTGACCCTGGCAGCAGTTGGCTACAGGTATTGCTAACTGCTGAATTTGCAACTCCTTTGAAGTTGGCTTTGGTTTTGGATTGTCAAGCGAGTGCTGAAATGCTGATGTTTGAGCAACTGATGATTTCTTTTCCTGATTTTCGACTTGAGGCCTCAAGTTGATTGTCAACGGGGGAGAATTGGTACGGTACAATCCGGGTTAAGATTTACTATTAGTAGTTTATTAATGTAATATTTTTAAATAGAGTTTTACGCTCTTTCATGGGTTTTCTTTCCGGTTCTTTCCCATGACGCTTTTGTTGAACTGGTAGGGCTTAGTATAAATACTCTTATATTGTTATGCTTTTCAATTAATCAAAATATCAATTTCTTGCCCTAATTCTCTATCTCTCTAATCTCCTTAATCTGCTCTCTCGTCTCCCCTTCACAGCCGCTTGGCACTTCTCCTTCTATTTCATCAATTTCAATAGTGTTTGCTTAATTTGGTACTAGCACGATACGTGTTATTGTATCATACAACCAAATTTGTTTAGGAAAAAAACTAGAAATACAATGTGTGATACAAACAAGAAAGCAACACAAAATCTCATTCCCAAGCATAAGTAAAAGGTTCGAACTTTGTGCACATTTGAACCTACAACCACCCAAAACATAAAAGAAGATAAAATAAGAGTAAAATCTAGTGCAAGAAGAGGAAAGAAAACAAACAAGAATTGTGAACTAACATAAAAGCAAACCTGAAAGTTAAATATATTACAAGGAGCAACATTTATACATACATCCAAAAGCCTAAGTAGAATACCAAAAGCATCTTTAGTCAGATGACCAGAACAAAGACTTGGATTTATAAACTTTGAAACAAGTAATAGGAAATTAAGGACATGGTAACTAGAGACTTGCAGAGGTATTTTACAAAGACCCAAAAATAATTTCTCATAAGCACTAATCATTAACCAGCTTGCACTTTATTTGCCCGAGTCTTTTTTGCTTTCTTAGATGAAGCAAAAGCAACTTGTGTCTTGTCATTGACCACACTAGATTCATTACGTTTTGGAGAATAAGAGGAACTTTCACCGGTGGACTTAAGACCAAGCCTTCAAAGTTGGGTATTAGATGACTCATTCCCATGATCTATACTAGTCATCCCCATGTAAGCAATTTGAGGGATTAAAGGACTAACAACATGGCCAACACCTAATCCAACAAGGGCTAAAGGAGAGGCACAAACAAAAGATGGGATCATTGTTGTCTTAGGATAGGGAAAATTCCTTACTGAAAGAGCATAAGCCATTTGCTCATGGGCTTGCATGGCCATCACAAGGTTATCAAAAATAGCAGGATCTATAGAGAAGAGCATATAAAAAATCCATCACTAGATTCATTGAGGTCACATTAGGCAAAGGATTAAGAGTCAGTGCACTCCCAGCAAAAGCAGGGACAACATGCACCCCAGGCACATGAGCCATCATATTTGCAGCATGCATAGAATTCACAATATTGGACCTAACAAAATTCAGTCCAACAAAAGATTTAGGATTGACATCTCTACCCACCAAGTTTCCATGCAACTTCAATCTAGTTTGCTGAATAAGATTAGCATTAGCAGAGTTATTATCCACACTTAACTTGATCTTCCTTGGTTGAATGTTATTTAGAGGACACTCATCGAAACTATGATCAACCTCCCCACAACAACCACAACCCAAAGAGACAGTTTCATACCAAACCTTAAGAGTGATCTCAAGGATTTTGACACAACCTTTGAGAGGGACAGAAACATCAGTGTTAACAAGCGCCTGACAAAACTTCATATTATTCCTAGAATTGGAAAACTCATTCAGCCTAATGAAGTCTCCAATCAAGTTATCTCTTATTATAAGATCAAGAGCAGAAGGAGTGAATAGGTAGTAAGACAAAGAAGGAATAATGATCATACAATTTATTGCAACCAGCTAACACAGAGGTCCTAAGTAAATTAAAAACTGGAGAGCCAGGATGACCGCACCGGGCATGCCAAACTGGAGCTGACACAACAGAAAGAGCAACAGGGTCAGAAGGCCGAGAAGAGGTAGATGAAAGGCATGTGACAGGATATAACTCGCCAGAGCTAGTGCATCTCATTCGATTGGTTCCCGTTTGAAGATCCTTCACAGAAAAACCTTTGGGATCAAATTCCACAGAAACATTATTATCAGTAGTAAATTGACGAACAGAAATTAGGTTTTTGATAAGTTTCGGGGCAAGAAGGACATTATTAAGGTAAAGTGGGCGGTCAGTGGTGGGAATTAGGGCAGAACCTCGACCCAAAGTAGATATACGCTTGCCATTGCCAACAATAATCGAATGAGAAGAACCCGAATTAGTAAAGGAAGATAAATTACCTTGGTTGTTGGACATGTGGCCCGTCGCCCCCGTATCCATGTACCAATTGTTGTCCGGTGGGTACAACGTCATAGTATTAAACGCATGAGAGAGATCCGTTGTAGGCTGGTATCCAAGTGACGAATCAATAAATGCTGCATTGGCATGAGATTGCTGGCCACGTGGTCCCGGGCCAAGAAGTCCAGCCGATGGCATGGAGGGGTAGGGGCATGGCGCAGGCATCCACGGCTGCATGGGCCATTGTTGGGGCTGTTGTGAGGATCCCCCGGACGAAGGCACCCAGCCATATGGCGTTCTGTGGAACATGATGGAGCCATTGCCACGTCCACGCCCCCGACCGCGACCTCGGCCACGTCCACGCCCCCGATTGGATGACGATTGTACGCGACCCGAGTTTTCAAACGAAGATGGTGCCGATGCTGGTTTGTCCGATGGTTCAGCAGGTGGTGATGTTGAGGCGGCAGCGAGCGCCTTAAATTCAGCGGCAAGCGAGTCTCGTTTGGAACGGCGAGTCTCTTCTAACAAGACCATGGATCGAGCCTTGGCAAAATCAGGGAGCGGATTGGTCTGTTGAATGAAACTCGCAACGGTGTCGTATTCACTTGACAAGCCAGCGATGAGTTGAATGACAAGTTGTCTTTCAGAAACCTTAGCATCGACATTAGCCAATTGATCGGATAGGTCCTTAAGTTGTTGACAATACGCCGAAACCGACGGGAACGATTCCAGACGACACCGGGCAAATTCGTTTTGCAAATAAACCGCTCGTGTGGCTTTGTTGTCTTGGAAGATGGACTCAAGACGGTTCCAAGCTTGAAGAGCCATAGAGTTGGCCTCTAGAATAGTGAGTAACAGATCTTGTGAAATAGTGGCGTATATCCATTGAAGCAAGACGGCGTCGAGTTGATCCCATAGGAGATCGTCAATATCAGCAGGACGCGGAATTTTCGAATCGATGTGGTCCAGAACACGATGTGCACGCGTTGCGACCTTAAATAGCTCCGACCATGAGTTGTATTTTGTGTTAGAGGCATCGAGAGTAAGGGGGATTAAGTTCTTGATATTAGAAACCGCAAGCGCCGAGTGAAAAGGATGCTTGGACGATCCGGACGATGACGCAGAGGAGGAGAGAACAGCTGGGTCTTTGTCCTTGTTCGCAGGCGTTGTAATGTGAGACGTAGAGGAGTCTTTGGGATCCGACATGATACTGGTGAAAAGGCAAGAAAATTAGGGCAGATGGTGTTGGAGGAGAAGACAGCGTACGGTGGAAGGTGGAGGAAACGTGTATAGCGGCGGCAGAGAAAGGAGGCCAGCGGCACTATTAGGGTTAGGCTGATACCATGTTAGGTTGGATAATTCCCCCTTAGGGTTGCCTTGTATTCCATTCACAATATATATAGGGTACAATATCTTATATGACACGCTAGGTCATTTATAATAATATACAAATATAATATATACTATCACCCACATATCTGCTTTAATTGCCTCATCATTTGTAAACTTAAGATAGGAGTATAAAGCAACTAACTGGCCTTCTTAAATGATAAGGTCTCTTACTAAAACACTAGATCTCTTTATTCCCTATTAAAAGATGCTTTGTTAGTTGTTGGCTTGATCCAGACACTTTTCAAGGGCGAGAGATTATTGGATCATTGTTCGGATCTTTTCCGTGTAAGATATATTTTCTCACCTTTCTCCTTGGTCTAGTCAAGCATATTTTATTATCGGATTTCTTTTTCCTTAATACATTCACCACATTCAGATAAAAAACTAGCAAGCCTAGCAAAATTAAATTGTCATGATTCACATCCACTTAGCACATGCTTATCTCTTTAATTAGCGTGGGTACAGACTTACAATGAAATGCGTGTTTCTTGTAGTTGACAAAATTGATACATTTCAAATTGGACAGCAACTTGAGAAATTCTAATACAAAGGCTCCTAGATTAATAGAACCAGATTAGGAGATACAGTATGAAGTTTGAAACAAGGCCTATAGGCTATAGCATGAAGTGAACTGCTTGCTTGGTCATATATATTATCCTTATCTTTATATTCCAAATAGGCGCTGATGGCAACAGTTAGCTGGCTTGTCGTTCTCACCCTTTTGTATTCTTTCAAAATCCATCTCGTTTCCGCCGTGGACTGGGCCCCATTCCACGTCACCCACACGTCCTCTCCTTCATTCTCGGCCCTTCAACTCCCGCTTTTATAAAGTGACTCATCTCCAAATCCCCCCAGCCAACTCAACTCTTCATTTCAAATCCCCAATTGTCTGGTTTTGGCCCTCTTTCAAATCCCCAATTCCCGATTCATAATTAGACGATGGCTTCGACTCTGTTCTACTGTGAAGCGGAGGAATCGTTCGGCCATGGAAAAGAGAATAATTTCCTGGAAGCTTGCTCCATGTGCCAGAGGCCTCTCAACGTCAACCGAGACATCTTCATGTACAAAGGGAACACCGCGTTTTGTAGCTTCCAGTGTAGGCAAGAGCAGATCGAGATCGACACTCGGCCATGGCAGCCAAAGAAGTCCTCCAACGGCTGGGATCTCTCCGCCTCCTGGCAAGCAATAAGATCCGCAGCCGCCGCCGTGTCTTGGAGGCCGTCCTCCGCCGCCGCCGCCGCCTCCACCGCCGTTGTGACGGTCGATCCGGAGTATTTCTGGTTTTGATGTTCGTCGTAGGTGTTAATTGTCTGATTTTGGCGAATTTTAGGGACTCGGAAGAAACTAGAGTGCTCTGATTTTCGCCGTACATGAGTATTTTGGTGATAGCGTTTGGGTTTCAGTCCGGGAAGATCTGGATTTGAATTCTGCAAACGTATTGTAAATAGTGTTAAGAATGCTGTATGTCGTCGTTTGAATCCGACGTTGCTGAATCAATGGTTCAATTGATTTAATGCAATTGATCAAGCATATCTGAATTTGGCATTGCTTAATTCATCAATTCAACTAATCGACCTGCAAACTTTGCAGATATAGTAAATTAGTGTTGATCAAGCATTAGGGGAAATGCAACTTATAATTATCTGTAAACCTATAAACTAAACAAAAATTTGACAACTAATGTTCATACACTTACGTATTTTATACTTATTTAATTTATTTAATTTTTTGATTGCATAATTTATATAAATTTTATAATGATTTTTAATACTGAATATATGAAATCAACAAGCATTTGATATCATAAAATAAACTGTATATTTTGAAAAGTTATAACATAAATTGAATCATCTTCTTACATTATATTAAAATTGTCAAATATAAGTAGACTTGTCAATCGGGTCGGATCGGACGGGTTCGGGTTCAGTCATTTCGGGTTCGGTTTCGTTATGGGTCACGGGTCAATCGGGTCGGGTTGTAGCGGGTTTTCGGTCGGGTCAGGTTGACCAGCGCGTCTAAAATATCCTTTTTTATGATTATTAAAATAAATTTTTAATTAAATAATAATTTTTAATTATAATATATTATTTTTATGTATTTTAATAATAAAATATATTATAAGTTTCAAAATAAATTTTATAAATTGTATAAATATACTAAATCGATCAACCCAACGGGTTTCGGGTTCAATCGGATTCGATTTATTTCAGGTTTCGGGTTCAAATTTTCGGGTCTTGACCCTAAAATTATCAATCGGTTCAGGTTGGGTTTTCGGGTTAGGTCAGCTTTTGACAGCTCTAAATATAAACAACTGAGAATATAAAATAATATGTATATCTATGTAATGACTATATTTGGAAATAAATACGGATTGAATCATCCTCTTGCACAAAAATTGTCAAATATTAAAATGTAAGAATATGACTTCATACATTTTAAAAAAAAATTATAATAAATTTTTTTGTTCCCATTATAAAACTATAAACGAAATTATTTGATAAATTTATTTGATTTATTTAATTTATTTTTTATTACAAAATATATGAATTTAGATAAATTTAATAATGATTTTTATACTAAATATATGAAGTCAAAAAACATTTAATATCATAAATAAAATATATATTTGAAAAAAAAACATAATATGAATTGAAGCATCGTTTGCACGCAAGGTACCAAATATAAGAAACTAAGAATATAAAGTGATATTCATATCTCTATAATGACTATATTTGGAAGTTAGTACAAATTGAATCATCTTCTTGGATGAAAATTGTCAAATATAAGAAACTAAGACTATGACTTCATACATTTTCTTAAAAAATTATGAGGATTTTTACTCACGAGATTTTTTTAGCTGGGCCTAGATTCTACATATCAAAATGCCTTTCCATATCATTCTTAGTCCATTATATCCCCTTTAGAACTATTGATTAACACAATGTCATCAACATAAAGGAGCATAAGTAGTCACAATTTTGAAGTATAGTCAGGTGTCTTATTTGCTTCTAGTGAAACTCATTTTAAGGATGCATCCATCAAACTTCCTATTCCATTGTCTAGGGGATTATTTCAACCCATAGATAGATTTGTTATGTAAACAAATGTACTTAAGATTTTCTTATCCATAAAAGCCTTTAGGCTAGCGCTATATAGTTTCAATCAGATCGCCATGCAGGAAAGCAATTTTAACATCTATTTGCTATAATTCCTAATCAAATACAACAATCATTACAAGCAAAAGCCTCGTAATTTTTGAGTAAAACCTTTAGCTATAAGCCTAGCTCTGTATCTAGGTGGATCAGTACCTTTTTTTTTTATCTTAAAGATCCACTTACAATCAATTAGTTTGACTTTATCAGGTTTAGGAACAAGAGTTCAGGTATTATTAACACGCATAGACGCAATTTATTACTTGTTCATAAGTCTCAAGAACATGATTTCTCATAATATAAGCAACTATGAAAGAAAAGTCAACATTTTTTGAGTAATTGTGAGACAAGTTCACATAACTTTTATGCAAGTTTATGAATGAAAGAGTCGGATCCAGAAATGGGACGGAGTTCCAACACCTAGATAGGGTGTATCGGTGATCCTTCAAGTAGGAGCGGAAAAGATCATGATCCAAATTACCGAGGGAAGAGAGGGCGGTGAGCCATACCACTCGATAATACCGAGAGCAAAGAGGGTGATGAATAATAGCACTCGGTGAGTTATAAAGAGATGTCGGGGTAAAATCCGCATCCCTAATCCTATACTAGTCTATAGCAAAATCACGAAAAGTGATTGAAACAAACAAGGCTACACACAAACATACCTAAGTTCAGTACTAGCATAGTACGAATAACAATAACAATATGTCGTTATTTCTAAGCAAATAAATAAACCTAAGCTCATTTATTTAACAAACAAGTATTTCCCACATAGAAGAATATCCTTAACGGAATCAAAATATTAAAAAGGTTACAAGAGAGAATATCCACTTGCCTTAACTCGATTTGGCTTTCGGAATAATGCGGAGTTATGGGCGACTTAAGTTCACGGGAAAACGACCTAAATACCCTAGCATGGATAATTCAATAAAATGAAATATATCAATTCTCTTTATTTCATTTCTTAGTTTTAAATTCATATAATTCCACTTTATATGAATAAGGAACAATCTAAATTATTATCCTAATAATTTAGTTTGGAAAGTTCAATATTAGTATTTCCTATATCATTATTTCATGATAAGGTCATTTATAATTTTATAAAAATTATAACTTATCTAAATGAGCATGCATTTAAATAATTTCATAAAATCCTAAGTAATAGCCTTATGATAATATTTATTTATTTAGCCTTAAATAAATATTATATATATTTTAAAAATAATTTTAGAATAGGAATTAATTAGATAAGAGTAGGGAATTAAGATCGTTACGGAATGGGCTCAGTTTTGGGCACGAATTCCTATGGTCAAAATTAAATGGGTATATAAAGATTTGAAATCCTAATATAACACTTTTTATGGGTCTTTAATATGCAAATGAGCCTAATTTTAAAATAAAGCCCGCAACTATAAATAGAAGACTAGCCCTTTACCTAATAAAGGGGCCTTGTCTCTTCTTCCTTGTGTGGGTGGACGACCAAGCAACAGTAGAAGCCCCTCCTTCGACTGGTGGCAGACGGCGGCGGGAGTAGGTGGTGGTGGTGGTGACCGGCGGTGCAGTTGGTGGCCGGAGTTGGTGGTTGGAGGTGTTGGCACCCTAAAACAACAAAAAAATATCCCCAAATCCAAGAATAACAACCCTTAAAAATGGTGGGAAAAATCTGATTTCTTATGGTGAATGGAGTGAATTATAAGAAGGAGAAGAGAGTGGAAGTGTGCTCTTCTTGCTAGCACAAATGCCCTTTAAATATGGAAAGGAGGAACTTGTAAAGAAGAGAGGAATGGGAGCCATTGGTGGAGGGTGGAGGTGACTTGTAAGAAAAGAGAAATGGAGATTGGGTGGAGTAGATGTGCTCTTGGGAAGAAGGTGGAAGAGACCACCACCCAACCATCTCGTTGATGGGACATGCATCCATTGCATGGTCTTGGAAGCTTCCATATAAGAAAGAATAAAACAATTTTAACTCCTTTAAGTGTTAGAAAAAACAACTTGGTATAGTGGTGGGAGTGTGAGTGTGGAGTGTGAAGGTCATTGGTTCAAATCCCACATCTATCATTTTTATTTTTCCACCACGCTTGAGTGATATGGGGGAAAATCATTGGGTCGAGATTAATGGGCTTCGCCTAGGCCCAATTTATTTTTATTTGAGTTTAATCCAAATGATGGTCTTGCTTTAATTAAATTCATCTCATCACATTTCCGTCTTTATAGCTTATCTCGAGAATTAAATTATCTTTCCAAGATAATTTAATTTATAAGGTTTTTATTTAACTATTTCAAAGACGAAAAATTAATTTAAATAATATTGAGTATAGACATTCTTTAAAAAATATTTATTTATAAAAATAGCGGCTATTACACGCCCTATGTAAAGACAGGGTGTTATAGGATAGACCATCAGTGCGTAGCTCGGTGACCTTATTGTAACTCACTCTCCTTATGATCATCTTCTCATAAGTCATGTCAATTGTGAATAACTGCAAGTTCATCCTATTCATCACTTTGTACTCCAAGGTTGTCCTTTTTTAATGGGCACGCAATCCTTGTCAAGGCGAGTATGATTCTTCCCTTAACTATCACTCCTAGCTGAAGTTCGATCATTACCACACCTATCTCTTGAGTGCCAAGGAACAATTCGCTATAGTATCGATGTAACCTTCTTTACGTCGACCACTTCTTCTTTCTCTTTTTATTAGATCCAATCACTTGATCGCTTATCGGACTAGTACCATGCAACCTTCGGGAACATAGAGCTCGATACGTCAACACTTCCCTTGATGTTCACTTAACACTCCTCTAGTGATGCCAAAACTATAGAAATGATATTGCCTCCCAGTAAACTTATACTAAGAATTATAAAGTTAGAGAACTAAACTACAAGATGTTCTTTAGTTGATGGTGGTGAAGTCGTGACGTCTCATCTACCCCTTAAATGAAATATGCATATCTTGTAACATCCCTATTTTACAATGATGGGTATTACTGCTAGTGACTTCAGATTTTTCCCGTCCAAAGTTACGCAAGGCTTTCAAGTTGATGGAATTCAAATAATAATGCGAAAATTGAAAGATATTACATAATATCAAAAGTGCTCAAAAACACGAGACTTCAATTATTGTTATGACAACTTCATTGTTTAAACGAAACACAATACGGTAGAAGTTATGCAGTAGAGCTAAAATATAATGTTCTTGAAACGTCAAGTGGGACCCAAAATGTAAGAAAGTTTTGAAAGCATCTTGACCTTCCCTTCCTTCAAATCTTTGAACCTTCATCTTCAAACCTTCGGTGGAATTCTCCTATTGTTTGATATTTTCGCAAAGAACAAGAAATATCAGGCAAAAGTGCAGAAATAAAACAATGGAATTAATCTAAGGAGACTAATCAAGTGTGTTGAGCAAAAATGTGAACAAAATTGCAAAACACATTAAAATTATTTTTATTTTAGTTCGACCCTCTCTTTTGACTCTTTTGATTAAAAGCAATACCGATACAAAATATTAAGTGGTTTTTAGGATTTGGGCTGCACCCAGTTTTAGTGGGTTGCCTACGTATCTCTTTAATTTAAAAGAGAATCAAGCCTTACGTAGTTCAGATTATTTAATTTTGTTTTGGTTTGATTTTCACGCATCAGTGGAACGAGCCCGAACCCACCTTCTAGGAAGGGTTGCTCGGATTGTAACCAAACTATCATTTGCGTGCTGTGAATAAAATTAAACCCACCTTCTAGGAAGGGTTGCTTAATCTTTTTCACTATCAAACATGTGACTTAAAGTTTATATATTATAATTTAATTTGTGACTAAATATGACATTTTTTATATTTTATGTCAAATTTCCTACGTATCCACCTATATGATGTGGAATCAAGTCAAACGTAGTTCTTAATATAAGAACAATTAAATGTGATATATGATCTTGATTTAATTTTAATTAATTTTGAAGTTGTGATTGAACCTGACGAGATGTCAAGTCTCCTACGTACTCTTTTAAAAGGGATCAAATCATACGTAGTTCTATCAATCAAATTTTAACTTAAAATATTTTTATATGCGACTGTACTCAATATTCTTTATATTTAATATCGAGCACCTACGTAGCTTTATAAAAAGCATCAAGTCTTAACGTAGTTCTACCAATAAATTATTTTTTGTCTTAATTCAATTTGTAAAAAAAAAGAGTCATACTATTTATAAATTGAATACGTATTTTAAAATAATCGTACATAATTATATACATGTACGAAGTATTTTTAGATAGCATACGGATTTTGCTATTTGAGGCCTGGTTTCTTAGCCCATAAATTACCCAAATTCCCTTAATTAAAGTATGGGTACCAAAGAAATAGAACATGCCAATTTCTTTGTTCAAGACTTAACGTAATTTACAATTATATTGATTTTAATCAACCAATATTTTCCTCCTTTCTTCAAATGTAATTGCTTCCTTCCTAAAATCATAATTTAAGCTTAAAAAATTTAACATGGGATTATCGACTCCTCATATTGGGGATTTGATAATTTATCCAGTTAAATTAAAAATCCAATTAACTCAGGATCACTAAATTTTTTTAAACTGAATAATTTTATCTTAATCAATTTTAAACCCTAATAGGAATTCAGAACCCTCTTTCAAGGAAGTAAACGCGTTTCTATGGAAGCAAGGTCTCCATAAAAGTCAAGAGCGAAAGTTATTCCTCTCAACCCTTACTTGATTTCAATTACAATTTTGAAGCAATTTAGTAAAGAGGTATGTTCACTTATTTTCAACTCACTCCTCTCTTAATTTCCATACAAATACTTCAAATTTTGCACATTAACCGGGTGATCTTATACATAATCAATTTAGGAGGAACTTCCAAAGTCTTTAAACTTGATTACATGTGAAAATATTGATAACACCCGTCATAATCAAGATCATTGTAAATTTTTTTACTGATGACCGTCTATAGCCGTCTCCCACTCTTGTTTTTTTTATTAATTGCCTTCTGCAACTTTATCAACAAATGTTACTTTCTGCAATTTTTGTCAGTAGATGCCCTTTCATGTACACCATTATATAAGGAATTAATATCAAACTCTTCTTATCCATGTATATCTTGGTCATCAGATTAATTATGAGATGCCTCTTTTTTATTTGATAAATGTATATATAGGATACAAAATCAAAACCCTTCAATTCGAACCCAATAGTTCAACATAAGAGACAACTGTTACTTTAAATATCATTAATTAGTGTGCATATCATTAATCCTATGAAATCAAACGGGCATTATAACGGCATGAAAAGGGCTTAATTGATGTGGTGTTCGGATCCACTCGGTTCCTCCCAGGCCACAAATGACTAATTTACATGGTGTTCGGATCCACTCGGTTCCTCCCAGGCCATGAAATTAACCAATAGAATACATTTAAGAGAAGATAATCAAGAGTATATAAAATCAAGAGTATGTGTGGTGTTCGGATCCACTCGATTCCTCCCAGGCCACAAAATCATTTTTAAACGGATTTATAAACAAATTTAAACTAGGTTTTGAAAGAAAACACAATATATATTCATGTACAGTGTACACGCCCATGTACATATATCAAATTTGTACTACCTTTCTATCCAGAAATGAACGATATGGGTAAATGGTAATGGTGGTTGACTAATGATGATTGATAGGACCTTACAATCACTATGTGCACTGTACGTATTTTCTTTCCTCACTTTTGTTTTTGACAGATTTCTTCTCTTTTGTGTTTGCAGATTACAGTTTTTTTTTCTGAAAGCAGGAACCCCCTTAACGATCAGTCCTTTAGTGATTTATACTGGTGGACTCTCAAAGGTGGTTAATTAACCGCCTCTAAAACCGGTTTATTTCCTTTTATTATCATACATTTTAAAAAAAAAAAAAAAGAACAACTGTGACATCGGACAACTGCCATTTCAAAATTACAAATGTAACTAGCAGACGTATTGTTGTATCACAGTATTATATATTTTTTTTTGTTTTGAATAAACAAAATGAAGTAGGGGATGGAAATAAATTCCTTTGTATATTTAGATCCCACTTTAACAAATTACACACATACTACTTTTAATATACATGTGTGATATTCAATACAACTCCATTAAACGACTCATAATGAATTAATTAATTTAGGCTCTAAATTAATTTGCTTATGGTAGACTTAATTATATGGTCAAAATAATTATAAAAATTTTCGGGTAAACAAAGTGAGAATGGATAATTCTCAGGGCAAAGTAATATAACAATTATCAACAATGTGATAGAGGAGATATTTTGGGAGTAGCAACATTTATGTGGAGCTTTAAAAGAACAACGAAAAGATATAGACTATTTTACGAGAGGAAGGATACTACGAAATTCTAGTTCCTTTTAAAATATGTATATTGTTGAGAAGTTTTATTTCACGTCAAGTTTTTAAAATCCTCCGTCGACTTTATCTGACCTCAACCAACCTCATTATATTCGGAGCTCTAGATGGGGAGGTGGTCGTGAAATCGCTTAAGTACCAAGCCCATCTAGATAAGCCTGAATAAGCATTCAGATTAGAAAGATGATTGTCAAAAGCAAGGAGCAAGAATGGACTTTCCAAGTTGTACTCGATCCATCCTTGTTCATTTATTATTGTTCACTAGCACTTATCTTTCTTAGGTAATAAAACATTGCATACAGTTGTCAGTTTTTAGGTGTGGGGGCTACGAAGGCCTGTTCCATGGATGGGAACGAAGTTCTAGCACCTAGCTAGGGTCCAGCATCCCTCCTCAAAGAGGAATGGATACGAGATCATGATCCAAATATCGAGGTAAGAGAGAGTAGTTAGTCGTACCCCTCAATAGGTTATAAAGAGACGCTAGGGCAACTCGCACCTCTAGTCCTATACCAATCCATAACAAATCTCGAAACGAGATTGAAACAAGTAAGACCACAAACAAACGGATCTAAAGTTCAGTACTAGCTTAGTATGGATAATAATAATAATAACATGTCGTTAAAACTAACAATAAATAAACCCTAAGTTCATTTATTTAGCAAGCAAGTAGTTCCTAACATAGAAGAATATCCTTAACGAAAACAAAATATTAAAAAAGTTATAAGGGAGAAATATTTACTTGCCTTGGAATCGACTTGGCCTTAGTGATAGCGTGGAGTTATGGGCGAATTAAGGTTCTCGAGAATTCGAACTAATAATCCGAGTACGGATAAGTTCAAATAAAATGAAATATATTAATATCATTTATTTCATTTCTTATTTTAAATCCATATAATTTCACTTTATATGAATAAGGAAAAATCTAAATTATTATCCTAATAATTTAGCTTTGAATATTCAATAATAATATTTCCTTTATTATTATTTCATGATAAGGGCATTTATAATTTTATAACAATTATAACTTATCTAAATGAACATGCATTTAAATAAATTTCATAAAATCCTAAGTAATAGCCCTTTCATATTATTTATTTAATTAGTCTTAAATAAATATTATATGTATTAAAAATAAATTTAAAAATAGGAAATAATAAGATATGGGTCAGAATTCAAGAATTAATATTGATATAAGATGGGTTCAGTTTGAGCACGAAATTCAAGATGGGCAGATTTATTGGTCTAACACATTCAAATTCCTATTAATATTATTCCGATGGGCCTATTTAAACAAATGGGCCTAAATTCTAACTTAATCCCAACACAACAAGTAATAAGATAGCCCAAAAAATACCTCCTAATAGCCTTTCTTCTTCTTCCCTTGGATCAAAAAGCAACAACGGTGCCGGAATGGTGGTGGCAGGGAGGCGGTGACGGGCCAACAAACGGCTCTGGTGAGAAAGGGGAGATGGTCGGCGGTGCAGCTGGTGGTTGGAGGCTATCGGACATCTAAAACAACCTAGAAAATGAAAAAAAAACTAAAATATGAGAAAAATCTGGGGGAGAAAAATCCAATTTGATTTTTGGTGATGAAGGGGACGAATGGGAGAAGAGAGGGAGATAAAGTGTTCTTCTTACCTTCCCAAGTGCTCGTTTAAATAGTGGAAGTGGAAGCTTGGAAGAAGAGGAAGAAAGAGAGCCATTGGTGGTTTTGGAGGTGGCTTAGGAAGGTAGAGAAGAGGAGATTGGGTGGTGTGGAGGTGGTTTAAGAGAAGGGGGGATTAGGTGATGTGGAGGTGGTGTAAGAGAGTTCTTTCATCTCCTAATGAACCTCTTGTGAAAGAAGAAGGTGCCCCTTCTACAGTGGTAAGAGAGTTAGCCTCAATCAAAATCAAGATGAATCTATTTAAAAAAAGGGATTGATAATGGAGAGAAAGACTCATTCAATCGACTCCAGTAGGTATCCTTGGCTTAGTTGGCTGGGCTACCCAGTTTTCTTTCTGAAATTGAAAGAAAAGGCTAAGGGCAAAGACTTTTCAAGTACTCGAATCTGGGAAGCTGGCTAGCTCCAACCATTAGCCGGTGCTCATTGATAGGCAAAAAAGTAGAGATTTTTTATTGCCATTTCAAAAGATTGACTTCGGAGGTAAAACCTCAGCGAAGGTAACCGAACACGAACAAGATACGAAAGATGCTAGATAGCGGACCACTTAAACTACTTAGTTGGAGATTTCTTGCTATTGCTTACACCTCAGCAGAGAAGTCAAGTTCTGCTCTCTTTCTCTTTCGCATTCTTAGTGATTCCATTCGTTAGTCTTTGGGTTGGTCTTCTTTAACCTTGACCCGAACTTCTGATTCAGCTAAAAAGATTGATTTCTTTTTTTTCTGTAGTGTAGTCCCGTCTCCCTTATTCGTTTTTTATTGAATACCCATTTTGGACATTCATGATGATAGAGGGTTACGCAGGGTCAATAGACCTCCACCCAATAATCTCATTGATGGGACAAACACCCAATGCATGCCTTTGGAAGCTTACAAAGGTAGAGGAAATAAGAAAAATTAGAATACCTTAAGTTGCAAGAAGAACAACTTGGCATAATGGTTTGGAGTGTGAGTGTGAAGTGAAGAGGTCATGGGTTCCAATCCCACTGTAACACCCCTATTTTGCAACAATGGGTATTACCGCCAGTGACCTCGGATTTTACCATCCAAAGTCACCCTAGGCTTTATAAGGTATTAAACTTAAAGAAAATGCGGAATTTAAATGATAATACATGATATTAAAAGGTGTTCAAACTTGAGACTTTAAATATTATCATTACAACTTAATCTGTTTCAAAACAACATGATAGAGTTAAGCAACGGAATTAATGAAACCTTGTTCTTGCAAAGCGTAGTGAATCCAAAATACGATAGAAATATCTTCGAGAAGACTTGACCTTCCTTTCTTCAACTTTCTTGATTCTTCGTCTTTAAACCTTCGAGGGAAGTTTCCTAAAGTTTGGCATTTGTTGCGAAGGGCGAGAAATACCAAGCAAAATGTGAAAAATAGCGGAATTAGTCTAAGGAGACTAAGCAAGTGAGAATGGAAATTCTCAAGGGTAATTTGGTAATTTAACATTTCATCAAAGAGATATAGGAGAGAGGTGTTCGAGATTTATACACTTTATGGGGAGCTTAAGGACGGAAATGAGTCGATCTCGAAGTGAGATAACTTTCAACCGAAAAGAAAGAAACTACGAGATTGTAGATCCTCTTAGAGTACAATAATGTTGGTAACGTTTTAATTACACAACAAATTTTAGAAAACCTCTCGTGCCCTTTTCGGACCTCAACCAACCCCATCTTATCCGGTGCTCCAGATCGGGGAGGTGGCCCAAAGGCGCTTAAGTACCAAGCCCACCTTGACAAGCCCGAATAAGCATTCAGATTGGAAAGACGATCGTCAAAGAAACGAGAGTCGGGTCGGTCTTCTAAGTTGTACTAATCCGACCCGATTTACTTTAATTAATGTGTACTAGCACTTATCTTTATTACGTGACAAAACGGTTCATGTCATTTATGGCTTTTAAGGGGATGGAGGCTATGAAAGAGCAGAGTCCACAAACGGAATGGAGTTCCAACACTTAGTTGGGGCACAACATAAGTTAATTAATGGATTGAATAAGGCAAACCTTTAGCCTTATTATAATTTTTGGAATGTCGGCATAGCATAGACATTAACCTAATTCGTGAATTTTAAAAGGCAACATAGTAAAAGACTTTAGTCGTCTTTTCCATTTTATGTGGCATTGCTTAAGACTTTAGACGAAACCTTTTTATTTCGATATTGCTTTAAGACTTCAGCCCACATTTATTTTCCGTGTGACATGCTTTAGACTTTAGACGAAACCTTTCTATTTCGACATTGCTTAAGACTTCACTCAACGAAGTAAGAGTAGAGTCATGACCTACATATAATATGATGTAATAAACAAAAAGATTCAAGACATATGTCCAACACTTTTTCCTATACTTTTCCAAACGAGGTCTCTAAACGAGACACTTTAAACAAACAAGGCCGCAATCATCGGTCCTAAGTTCATTTCTAGGATTCGAATAATGATAACAATAATATGATGTCGTTATTTCTAGCAATATATATATCCTATGGTCATTTATCTAAGCAAACAAGTTTGTTCCCAACATATAAAAGATTTAATGGAATTGATATATCGAAAAGGTTTCAAGGAGAATATCCACTTGCCTTGAATAGTGTTTGGACTTTTCACAAGGCTCGGAAAAATTCGACGGACTTATTGAGCTCGAAAGCTTTGACCTAGCATTTCGAGAGATAACGAGCGAATTTATATTAAATTCTTATCTCATTTATTAAACTATCCTTTTCTCTTATTTTTCCTTTCACTAAGAGAAAATATTATAATCTAAATTATTTTATTTAATAATTTAGGTGGAAGTTGTAAACAATAATAATCATTGATTATTATTTTCAATTAGATGTTTTAAAATAACTTTTATGAAAATACTTATACTCATTTAAAGGTTCATGCAAAGGTTGGAATAAATCAAAGAAATTCCTTTTTAACCCCCACTTGCAATATTTATTTAATTTGTGTAATAACTGTGGTTTTTAAGGATATTTTTGAATTTTTCTCGGATATCCTTTTAACCTCTTTGTCTGTATTAACGCTTAATCCAATATTTTTGTCAGAATTTAAATCCTAGAAAATTCTTGGTGATATCCTAAAATCACAAAGAAATGATTTTATGGATCGATGTGAATTCTAGGATTTTTCAATGAAAAAAGAATATTTATTGGATAAGTCGTCTTTTTAATTATGTATTGTAAAGGTTTTAAAATACGAAACGGAAGCCTTGAAAGTTGAAGGTAGCAAGATAAAATCATGGAAAATTAGTTTTATTGGTCTACATAATTTACGGGACGTTTTGTATTTAGTAAGTTTTTCCATCCGAGGTACTTAATTTTAATGCTTTAATGCGAATCCCGTTTCGAGACGGGTTTTGGCTACAAAACCAATATTTTTTCTGCCTTGTTAAGTAAAGAGAATCAAAGAGAGATAAGATGAGGATGGAACAGAGGCTCGGTTCGAGTGCCTTCTCCACCGGCATATCTTATATGCCTCATCAAAGTTTACGAATTTGTCTCAAAGAAAAAAGGAACCAGAGAGCCATTTAGGACGGAACGACGGACTGGGGAGAAAGAATTCTACACCGTCGGCAATCTTCTCTGCCCCGTCCACCTCCTTCTCCTCCGCCTTCTCTGCCTCACCCTTGTTTCAACCACCAGCACACTGGCTATCTCGTTCAAGAAAGGGAGAGAATCAGGAAGAACGCCGAACTCGGGAAGAAAGAATGGAATTCGTCACCACCGGCTATCTTCTCTGCCTCGCTGCGCGTCATAGCCGGCGACCCCCTCGCCTTGAGCCACCACCCCGGAGCTGCTGAAGGCGGTTGGGCCACCAACCAGTTGTGGCAGCGGAGCCATCCATGGCATCGAGCAGCTCGCCCGAGGCCTCCGGCACCTGATTGGTGCATGCGCAGGTCGTTTCTGACCACCGTTGGGCCACCACTCAGCCACCTCGACACCCCAGGTAGTAACTCGCCATCCAAGCTCACCTCTCTAGCCTCCGATCGAGCCATTAACGAGCCGAACGAGCCATATGCTCAAGTGAAGGTAATTACTATCGAAATTAATTAGCGGGTTGGTTGCGGAGCCACCGTAAGGGCCTTTTGGTTCCGCTACGCTGCTTGTTTTTTATGTTTCTGAGATCTTGACATTGATACGGTCTCATAGGTTCAAACCGCTCGGGAAACGGACATCCGGATCTTCAGTTATAGCGAATACAAGTTGTAACATCGATTGGCAGGTAAAGGACTTCGGACATTTACTCAGGACTCGTTGTTAATCAGTATGACCCGAGATTTGGTCACCTTTAAAAACCGTTACTAATGAACAATTTTTATTTAGAAAATTGTTTCAAAAGTGAAACGGTTAATTACTTATAACTTCGCCAAGATGGTTCCTTAAAGCCTGATAGCTAAGGATTAATTATAAATCGATATACGGAAATCAAGTCGTTTATCGATTAGGAAATTGTAGAATTTGAGTATACAATTAAGAAGTGTATCCGTGAACTCGTTGTTGAGAAATCTTTTGTTATATTTGGCAGAAGGGTGAGTAAGATTACTGTTGGAATCACTAAGAGCGTTGAGCACGCCTTCTAAGGCAAGTGGACGATTCTCTCTTGCGATATGGTTATTAATGAGGAATTGAATTCCATTTGATCCTCATGTTGGGAATAATTTGTATGTTGAATAAAGTTTGACAGGTTGTTATTTTGTTAGAAATAACGACCATGTCGTTATTTTAGTTTTTACGCTAGAACTGAACTTAGGACCGTTGTGTGACCTTGTGTGATTAGTTGTCTCATGCTGAGACATTATTGTGAAGTAAGATGGTAGAGATGGGAGTTTAGACTCCAAAACATCTCTTTAGTGGTCCTATGCTGAAACACTGTTGCAAAATAGGTAGTCCAGGGGTAGGAGTCGAGTCTCCAATGACCTCTTTATAACAAAGTCTGTATTGAGGGGCGTAGCTTGCTAGAGTATCCCAATATTGGAGTCATGACTCATGTATCGCTCCACGTTGGAGGAGGACAATGGTGTACTCTAGCTAAGTGCAAAAAGGAACTGATGTTGGTCAAGTGGTCACGGATGAAATAGGCCCTCTCACCCAGACGACATCAGTTACAAGGAAATTTATCGGCAACAGTTTGGGTCGATTAAAAGTTATTAAAATGGATGTGTAATGTTAAAATCATAAAGTGAAGAGAGTGCGATGGGCACATTTATGTAACTGAATGGTTAGTTCTTTTGATAACCATTCTTGCTCTTGATTAAGGATGATTCTTAATCAAACTTTGATTAAGTTAAGTTGATTAGTCGTTGAAGAAGATGGTGAATGTTGTGTGGCTAGTATAAGTTTCCATTAATCGTTTATGCTTCTTAAAGGAACCACAAGTTGTGGTGTTCTCCCTCTTGATTATGAAAGTCTCCTTCTTATTCTCTATAAGACTGCTAATTGTTGGATCATAATCCGAGTCTAATCGGATTTTGATGCCAATATGTTTAGTTACAACCATAAGAACCAAGTTAGTTTCTCCACTTGCTTAGTCTTTCATTAGACTAATCCGTCCATCTTCTTTTCTTTTATATGGTCGACTGGTGTCCACCGTTGGTATACGACACATCAGGTTCTTCTTGGAAGTTGATTCAAGAGGTGGATCCAGAGGTTTGAAGTCTTAGAAGTTGAAGAAAGGTTTCCAATGGCCATACTTGAGTGAAGTTATTGGTTAAGTGGCTGCAAAGCGAAGTGTTAAAGAAGTTAAGAACTTAAAGAAAACTTTTTAAAGACATTGTTCAAATAGAAGGTTGTTCTATTTATTTATTCTTTTTAAGTTAAGGTTTGTATAAGACCTTTTACTTGTTTTTCCTCTGTAATATTTAACTTAATTTTGTTAGGTTTTAAATCGTTTCTTTTACCTTGTTCTAGTATGTTCTATCAGGTTAAAGCCTTGGGTAACTCTGGTTTAGTCCTAATCGGGGTTACTGGCGGTAATACCTCTAGGGTAAGTAAGGGGGTGTTACAATTTGTTTAAATAAATATTATTTTTCATGATTCTTAATTCTTATTATGTCTAAGATTGTTTATAATATTTTCCAAAAGTATTCTTAAGGTCTTAAGTTGACATGCAACGGTGAATAAATGCACATAAAGCCTTCTTAGAAAATCCCATGTACTTTTATCCCTTTTATTTAAATAAAAATAAAAATTATTCTCATGGGTGATATGCAAGAGTGGTTTAGTCCAAATGAAGTCTTTTAAATCCACATGCAAATACTTATTTAATTTATTTAATTACATTTTATTCTCATGAATCTACTTTAGTCAAAAGAATCATATATAAATTATTCCAAACGTATAATAAGGTTAAAATGACATGCAAGACTATTTTCTCTTAACAAAACCTAATTTTATTTAATTCCCTTATTCTAAGCTATTTCTTTTATAATAAAAGAAAAATATGTCTAAGTTAATATAATTTTTAAAATTTGATATTCCATGCTTAAAATCACTTTTATAACCCGTAAAAATTATTAGAATTTATTTTATAGTTTACAAAAATTATTTTCCTCTAGAATCATACATGCATGTTTATTTTTATTAAAATCTATGTACAAGCAATTAAATTTTATAAATCTGATTTTAATTAGTGATTTGGGCCCAGAATTAATAGTCCAAATTGAATTAGGATTACCCAAAAATAATTAGGCTCAATTTCCACTTCTATCTCCTTTCTCTTCTTCTTTTTACGTACAATTGATTCAGAGAGAGACACCTGGAGGAACGACGACGGACTGCAGGTGGTGGCAGAGGCGGCTCGGTGGTGGAAGGTGGCGCACATGGTGGTCGTTCGGTGGTCCAGCAGTGACTCGGCTAAAGTCGTTGTTGCCAAGATCAAAAATAAATTACCCTAAACTACAAACCAAGTATAGCATGCAAGTAAGGGATCGAACCCAAGAGAATCGGTATTCTAATCAATCAGCAAAGAGCAAAGACGGGATTTTTTTGGATTTAAGCAAGCAAACAATATTAGGTTTCAACTCAATTAAAGGAAAGCAGAGTTCATTCAATCAATTCCACCTTTTTAATCATTCGATCATTGATCCATCCACTTTTTCTTTAATTCCCAGGTTAATTCCAATCCTTATAAAAGATTTCCGCTTGTCCACGGTCCAAGCGAAATTATGATATGAACAAGAACGCTTAATTCAAATCATGCAAAGTATTAAGGATAAAAGGATATCAATTCATGCAATCAAGCTATGAGTCTCATGCATAAAATAACAATCAAACACTCTTTCTCAATTCCAGTTCACGGTCCCGAAAAAGAGTTGTTTCAAGAATAAATAAGATTGCACAGACAACAATCAAACCTAATCCAAACAGTAGATCTAAGTCAATCAAACAAGTTGATCAGGCTCATAAAATCAAACATAGATCATATAAATAAAAACAAGAGTTTTGATATTAACCAAAGGATAGAAAAGTTACCAGAATCTCACGAATTACATAAAAAGGCTTCCTTGATCAAACAAACTCCAAGGAAGATTAGTTCTCCATAATAGAAATAAAAACTGAAATAAAATCTAGAAAATTCAAGTCTGCTACGAAACTAGGCTTAAATAGTAGAAAATTCAAGTCTACCCCATACTGAATTAAAACAGAAACTCAGAAATTACCCGAACTGAGGTACCTGCGATCGAAGGATAAAAGACGAGGGCGCGGCGGCTGGTAAAGGAAAACCGCGAGCGCAGGTGTACGACCGCGAGCGCGGCATCTGCCAGTGCTCCACCCGCTAGCGCGGGTTGTCAGCCGCGGGCGCGGTTTTCGGCGAATTCCAGATCTGAAACTTCGACTCAACAATGGCACCCGAAAACTCCTTAATCTCCTCAAATGCTTCTCAAGGAACAACAATTCGACCTCAACAAGGCAGAAAATCAACTCCAATTTCAAGAATGAGTACTTATAGATCTGAATCCAATTTTGCACAAATGCCTTTACTCCAACCAAACGCCAAAAGCCTTGCTTTGGGGGTCTCACCCGAAAACCTTTTATTTCAGGGGTTTCACCTAAAAGCCTTTTATTTTCGGGGGTTTCACCCGAAAACCTTTTATTTTTTTATTTTTTTTATAAAAAGAAAAACAAGATTCCGTCATGGCCGACCCGCGAGCGCGGGTCCTGAACCGCGGTCGCGGGTCCAGCTGCGACCTAGGATCATCGCCTCAGCTTGCACTGTCCTTGAGATTTGGAATTTTTAACTTGCAAGTTAGCCTGACAAAACCAAAACGAAACTAAAACTAAACTAAAAAGACAAAAAGAAAAGAAAAGAAAAACTTACCTCGGGTTGCCTCCCGAGCAGCGCCTTTGTTTAGCGCCGTTGGCCCGACGTCATTTATAGCTCAGAATGGGTCCTCATCTAATTGAAACTGGACCTTTTTCCCTTCATGTGCCATGGATAATAGGCCCTTTGAAACATTAATCACGTTGCTCGCCGTCTTCATAAATGGACGACCTAACAGTAAAATTGGGTCGTATCTCCCCTTACCAATCTCTAGGACATAAAAGTCCGTCGGGAAAATTAAGCCGTCTACCTGCACTAAAACATCTTCCACAAATCCTTTCAGATGCACATTAGAGTGATCAGCCAATTCAATAGTAATATTTGAATCCTGTAATGGCCCTAGACCTAACCGCTCATATATGCTAAGTGGCATGACATTTATAGATGCTCCTAAATCAAGCATAGAATGCTCAATTTTTGCCTCACCAATAGTAACGGGAACAGTAAACCTCCCTGGATCCCCATACTTCTTAGGCAATTGCCTTTGAAGCATGGAAAAAACATTTTCAACGAGATTAATTTTCTTAACCTGCCCTTTTTCTTTTTGTTTCCTCTTTATAGTACATAATTCTTTAAGAAACTTAGCAAATCGAGGAATATTCTGAACAAGTTTAAATAAAGGGACATTTACCTCACACTTGGAGAAGGTTTCGAAAATTTCCTTGTCGTTGGATGGCCTCCGAGTGTCCTTCAGTGCCTCAGGGAATGGTGGAGCTGGCTTTTGCGAAGCCATGGGAGGAAACGAAGGCCGAACATAAGAATCAGATTCTGTCGGAGAGGGGACCCGCGAGCGCGGGTGGGGTCCCGCGGGCGCGGTTCTGGTCCGCGGTCGCGGGTTCTGGCTGACGCTCAGTTTCAACTTCATTTTCTGTACCGCGATCGGGGTTGTCCTCCTGCGAGCTCGGTGAGTTTCGGCTGATTGGGACTTCAATATTCAGCTCCTTCCCACTCCTTAATGTGATGGCACTCACATTCTCCCTCGGGTTAATGGTCTGAGATGGTAGATTCCCCGAGTCTTTGACTTCAAGACGATTAAGACTGGTTGCAATCTGATTTAATTTATTTTTAAGATGTTTCATTGCAGCCTTGGTCTCTTGATTCTCCTTTATGACCTGAGCAATAATAGCGGGATTTTCAAGAGGGACTTGAGGCCTTGGCACATAATTAGGCTGGGAACATAGTTGGGTTGACCTCCTTGTTGTGGAAAAGGTTGTTGAGGTTGTTGATTCCATCTAAAGTTAGGATGGTTTGCCCACCCCGGATTGTATGTATTTGAATATGGGTCATTTCGGGGACTTGCTTGATCATAGTTCCCTATAGCATTGACATCGGTTGTTGGCTCTTGCATGATAGGACATGCATTAGAAGGATGGCTTGTTTCACCACATATTACACAAGCCCTTGAACTTGAAACTCCATTACCCACCAACAGTTGCTTCATCATAGCCTTGAGCTCCCTTACTTCAGCATTCAGGGAGTCATTCACCAAATTAACAGACCTACTGTTGGACCTCTTTCTTTGGTTTCTGCATTGCTCAGCTAGAGTCTCCAACTTTTCAAACGCTTGCCTCGGAGTGAGATTTTCATAAGAACCCCCACAGGACGCATTCATCATGCGTTTATCAGCATCATAGAGCCCTTCAATGATATAGCAAATCAGATCTTTTTCAGAATAGCCATGGTAGGGACAACTGGCTATAAGCCTCTTGTAACGCTCATAATATTCATATAGATTCTCATCATCACCCTGCTCCAGACTGCTCAGCTGCTTCTTGATTGATGTTTGCTTGGCAACAGGGAAGTACTTATCTAGAAAAGCACCCTTCATCTGAGCCCATGTAGTAATCGTCTCAGGTGATAAGTATAGATACCATTCCTTAGCTGCGTCAGCTAAAGAAAATTGGAAAGCCCTCAACATAAGCCGATCTTCAATCACATCAGTCGGCTTCATTCCCAGACAGACAGAATGGAACTCTGCCATGTGTTTATTCGGATCCTCCCCACTCAATCCATGGAACTTGGGTAGATAATGGAGAAGACCGGACTTAAGCTCAAACTTCACACCTTCCCCTAGTGCGGGTAATTGAAGACCAAGTTGTTGTTGCTCTAGATTAGGCGCAGTCAGTTGCCTAATAGTACGATCTGCCATGGTTATGAACTGTTCTTCAACCTCTGAATCAGATGATGAGGAAGAAGATGAAACTGGATCAAACTGGATGTCTAGCACTTGAGCTTCAACTTGACGTCTCAACTCTCGTAGGGTCCTGTTAATTTCTAGATCAAAAGGAACAATAGGCGAATTATCAGTAGAACGGGTAAGAACCATAAGATAGGTTCTTACAAGATTCAGGGGTTCTGGACGAACCAAACCGCGAGCGCGGGTTTCAAACCGCGGGCTCAGATCTGGCCGCGGGCGTGGTCTCCGAGCCGCAAGCGTGGGTCGTCAGAAACGCTGATTTATTAGAAAATTAAAACTGATTCCCCGGCAACGGCGCCAAATTTTGACTCGGCTAAAGTCATTGTTGCCAAGATCAAAAATAAATTACCCTAAACTACAAACCAAGTATAGCATGCAAGTAAGGGATCGAACCCAAGAGAATCGGTATTCTAATCAATCAGCAAAGAGCAATGACGGGATTTTTTTGGATTTAAGCAAGCAAACAATATTAGGTTTCAAATCAATTAAAGGAAAGCAGAGTTCATTCAATCAATTCCACATTTTTAATCATTCGATCATTGATCCATCCACTTTTCTATAATTCCCAAGTTAATTCCAATTCTTATAAAAGATTTCTGCTTGTCCACGGTCCAAGCGAAATTATGATATGAACAAGAACGCTTAATTCAAATCATGCAAAGTATTAAGGATAAAAGGATATCAATTCATGCAATCAAGCTATGAGTCTCATGCATAAAATAACAATCAAACACTCTTTCTCAATTCCAGTTCACGGTCCCGGAAAAGAGTTGTTTTAAGGATAAATAAGATTGCACAAACAACAATCAAACCTAATACAAACAGTAGATCTAATTCAATCAACAAGTTGATCAGGCTCATAAAATCAAACATAGATCATATATATAAAAACAAGAGTTTTGATATTAACCAAAGGATAGAAAAGTTACCAGAATCTCACGAATTACATAAAAAGGCTTCCTTGATCAAACAAACTCCAAGGAAGATTAGTTCTCCATAATAGAAATAAAAACTGAAAATAAAATCTAGAAAATTCAAGTCTGCTAAAGTCTGCTACGAAACTAGGCTTAAATAGTAGAAAACAATATCCGAAAACCTAAAGATATAAATATAAATAAAGATAAAATAAAACCGAGTCGGCGCGTTGAAACATAGCCACCCGTGAGCGCGGGTCCAGTCATCTTCCCTCGGCCGCGGATCCTCGTCAAACCGCGGGCGCGGGTCCTGCATTCTTCAAACCTCTCGAATCTTCTCTTCACCGCGGTCTCGGGTCCATGCCCGAGGGCACGGGTCTTGGTCTCCGTAAAATCTTTAGCTTGAACTTAGGACTTCTGTCTTCAAAATCTTCAAATGTAGGCTTTTCTGATATTACAAATAAACACCCTAATCTAGCCTAAAACACTCAGAAATCCTAATAAAAAATACATAATTACGCTGTACTAAAACCAACGTATCAAGCAGCAGGGCAAGGTCGTCCGGTGGTCAAGGATGGGCAAAACTAGGATTTTTTGTGGATTTTTCAAAAAAAATCAGATTTGGGCAAAAAATAAATTTGAGACTTTTAGGCTTGAGTTAGAACGAAAAAAAAAGGATTGAGAAGGAGAGGATTTTGTGTGTGGAAAAAACCCTTGCTCTTACCCCTATTTATGGAGGTGGATAGAAGCTTTGATGCTCCTCCCATGGTGAGGTACTGAGGTGGAGGAAACTTGTTCAAGTACAAAAACAATTAATAGGTGGAAGGGGGTGGTAAGGCATGTAGCTTGATTGGATGAAGAGAAGGTGGAAGAATGAATGGGATTGATTCAACGTCAAATCAAAATTCACCATTGTTAGTCTTTCTAACAAGAAGGGGAAAGAAAAGAATAAGAGGATTTAAAATCCTAAGTGCGTAGAAAAGTTACCATAGCATAATGGAAAAAGGAGTGTGTGTTAGTTTGGAACATGCAAGAGGTTATGGGTTTGAGTCTCGCCTCTCGCATTTTTCTTTTTGGCTCATTCTCCGTATTTTTCATTTAGATTTTAATTCAAATGCGAAATTAAATAAAAAATATTATTTGTTCTAAATTATTTAAATTTTTATTTGACATTATGCTATGCTTTTACAAATTTTAATATTAGATTATGAAAAATCATAATAATGAATAAACCCTCTATTTTAGAGAAATAATTAAATAAATAAATAAAAATAATCGTTTCTTTTATATAGAAATAGCGGCTATCACACCCACATTCCCTATTTTATTTTTCATATGATTGCCTTGTTCAAAAAAATTAAATTCGTTTTTTTGCCAAATTTTGCCTTTATAGATTATTTTGAAAATTTAAATTAAATTATCTTTCGAAAATAATTTCATTTTTAATTTCTTATTTATCTTTCTCAAAGATGGAATTTAACTAAAGTGATTTCAAAATGAGACATTCTTTATTATTTAAATAAAAATATTTATTTATAAAATAGCAAGCCATTACATACCCCCATTTGAAAACATCGGTCAATTTTTGTTTTAAGTCGGACCTCGTTCGTGTACATTTGTTGTCAACTTGGATTTGATACCAATTTGTAACACCTTGTCTTTACATCGATGTGCTACTAGGTAGTAGACCTTAGACGAAACTACTTAGAATAGCCTGACAACGTGTTCACTCGGATCTTGTAACTCAGACTCATTGAGAAAACTTATAATTAAAATAACCAACTCATTATTTATAAAACATAAAGTGTTAAAACATGCATGATTCAATCCTCTTAATATAAAATAAATAATGCTCCTAATAACATTCTCGAATTCAATGCTAAATAGTTCTCTTAAGCTCAACAACATATATATAAACTAAAAACTCCTGTAACCAACTCGAGCCTAACGACACGTGTGTTAGCATTCCGCTCCACTACTTGGTTGAGGATCCATCACATTTCCTAATTTGTACTTGAAATTGTCAACTACCATCCTAATTCAAGTCAGAAGTCACACAATATTAGTAAACGTTTTAAAAACCAATCAATTTCGTAACACACATACACATACAAGTAGGGTCAGCACACCAACCAACAAATACAAAATTCTGAAGTCCATACATAGCTTCCATTTAGTCAAAACTCACACACAATTGCACATCCAAACATACACAATTCACACACAGTCCTACTTGACAATGACACTCTTTCCCATAATTGCATTCCGACACTATGACGCTCACACACCTACACCCGAGTGTAAAGGCATGCCCTCCCACTCCTCACAATATATCATCTTTCTAACCCCTAGTCAAGCCTCCACAAGAGCAATAGCCAAAACAATTAGTATTTTTAAGGGGCTCGGCTGACACACGATCATGCCTAGACGTCCCTTCACCACCAACAATCATCGTACATGGTCGTGTCGGTTACGTTGCCAACACAGAAAAAATATTCAAAAAATCTTATTCGATAAAACACGTCTGAAATCCAATTGCACATGATATCACACAAATAAACATTTTCATTAAAGAATGATTTAGGAACTAATTCCCAAAAACCAATCCTATGAGTACGACACAAAATCTAACAAGAATTGACTAAAAATTGAGTAAGTCATTTACGACTCACCTCAGATGAAGGATTCTTGACAACAACGGAAAGCTAAGAACCCGAGTAGAAGTGATCTCCTAAACATATTAATGGTAAGATTAGTAACGCAAATTCTATGAATTTAAAAAGGGTTAGTAAACAAAGACCGAACTCTGAACCATCAAATAAACCAAAATTATACTATAACGACTCACATTAACCTTAATTAACTTAACTCCTAACAAAACCCTACACCTTAACTACCTCAAAAAACTCTAACCGTGATCCATAACTTCATATAGTTAATTAATCTAGACGTGATCAATATATATCTTCTAAACCTGAAGCACTTTTGGGCAGATTCGTCATTAAAAATTTATATTACAGTTACCCTATTTTTAATAATGATTTTTTCATTAATTATATATTATGTAATTCAATCATCTTAAGGAATTTCCAATTTTATGCATTCATCTTATTTAATAATTTTTTTATCAATTTACTATGAAATTGGATAAATTTTTATCTCTACCCATTATTGTTATCTTTGTTCATGTTCATTATATTATAATACTCCCTCCATCCCATAATGTTCGTCCACTTTCCATATCCATCGTCCCGAAATGTTCGTCGTACTATCCCCTCTTTCCATTTATATCTACACTTTACTCAATCTATTTCCTACTTTATCTACATTTTATTCACTCTCTTTCCTACTTTATCTTTTTCACTCTCTCTTCTCCTCTTTACTCCATTGAAATCACCTCCATTAAAATCATCTCCATAGCCCAATGTGAATTTTTTTACGTTGATTTTAAAATAACCAAATTTTTTTTTCACTCTCTCTGGTTTTTTTGAACCCATTTCAATGGCAGCCCAAAACTTTGCCTTCCCTCTCCTTTGCCTTGCCCAAAACCGAGCCAGCCCAAAACATTGCCTTGCCCCACCATAAAACCCTAAGCATGAGGCTTTAGATCTCACATAAAGCTTCTGGATCCCTTCCGCCTCTCTAAACACTATCTCTTGCAAACCCTAGTGGTGGCGGCGCTAGAGAGCTTTGCCTCGCTCTCTGGAATCTTGCCTTCCTCTCTCGAATTTATCCTCGATTTGGCTCAAATTCCTTCGATCTGTCATTTCTTTATCGGTTTTTTTCCTCTGATTTCTTCCTCGTTCCTTCCCTCTCCTTTCATTCTCTGAATCTTGGCTAATTCGGGTGTTGGATGTCTTTGTTGCAGATGGATCACAAGGGCTTTCACTCCATGGCTGACGAGGAAGTGGATGCCTTCTTCGCCCATTCTGATGATGATGATGGCCTGTCTTCGACTCCTTCCGATTTTGTCCAATGCTCCTAGCATCCGAGGTGTGAGTGGAGCTACGGGTGCAAGGGAAACCATTCCTTTAGTCCTAGTCAGTCTGAGGAGTTCGTTGAGGGCTTCTTGCGGTCCGAAGATGAGGACTCTGTTGACCAAGCGCGTCTTCCCTTGTCTCTGGGAATGGTGTGAAAGTGGGAGCTCGAGATTCAACTTTTGATGACCCTAAAGAGATTGATGGCGTAGTAGCATCAAATTTGAAGCCTGATGCTTAGATAAGTCCCCTTTGAACTTGTATTAGCTTCTGTTTTATTTGCATGGTGTGTTGGACATGTTTCTTCTGTTGTGCGTCCCCTTTTGAATGCTTGACATTGATGTTATGAATTGAGAAGCTTCATGTGGTTGATTCTATTGAAACTGATGTTGAGATGTGTTTCTACTGGCCTGTTGTATGCTTGATTTTGTGGATGATATGGAATGAAATTGAGCTGGTGATTTGTGTTGGATGAATGTGTTGACATATGTGCATTGATTTTTTTAAATGCATTATTGATGGGTGTATGTTGTAATCTGAAATGGATGCTTTGTATGATGTGTCTCCTATCAGTTAGAGCATGTGCAATGGTGAGGGCTTTTAATCCTCTCTTATTTTTCTCTCTCCTTCTCTCCTTTTGACACATCATTTTCTCTATCATACACATCACTTTTCACTTTTTCTTTCCTCATTCTCTTCCTCTTTCTCTATTTTTCCCCACAACAAAGGGTATCCCCTTTCACTTCCTCTATCACATATATATTTACTACATATTTTATATCATTTAATACTTTTACAAAGTTAGTTAATCAAATAAATTAATAATAAACTGTATTTACTTAAATAATTTGGATGATATTGAGTGTTTGGATTATTTTAAAAGTTTGAGTTGTTTGAATTATTGTGATGATCCATGCAATGGAGTAGTGATTAGGCCCCTTAACTAATTTGGTCAAATTAATAAAATCACAAATGACTAATGATAATGTAAATGAATTACTAATGAGAGAAAAAAATTAATTAACATTAACATAACTTTAAGAAACATTGTAAACTACGAAAAGATAAATTAAAAATAAAATCAAGCATAAATAATTTCAATATTTTCCATAATTTGAACTATTTTGATGTATGATACTAAGAAAGGTGGGGGAGGGGGAGAAGAAGATAATTTGTGTGAACTACGGGAAATTTAGACTTATTTTGTAGATAAAAAAATTTTATAGACATTGGTTAAATTTTTCTAAAAAAATAATGCCACATTTTATCAATTTTTTAGTTATAAACTTATCAATTATAAGATAAAGTGAAATAAATGATAGTGGTTGAATGTTGAATTGGACACATATCAACATGTGAATGGATCTTAAATCCTCTTTGGCACAAGAGCCAATGTATGAAATCCTCTACAAAAGGAGGATTTCAAGAAATCCTCTTTCAAAGAGGATCCTCTTTCACATTTTCACTACAATGAGGAGCTCCTCTATGATGAGAGAGAGTGCAAAGAGTAGCTACATTCCTCTCCATTGCACATGCTCTTAGAACTTGTGCTTACATGACAATCAATGAAGAGAACTTGCTTTGTGTTCTCAGAGATTATTTTTTTTGGTAATCGATGAAGAATTTTTTTTTGGGAGCCTGAGATTGACATTCTGATTTCATACTACCATTACATACAATTGGAAACCGGACATGAATATGTGGTTGAATTGAGGCCTTTGTATGTGAATGAGTTTTGTGGCATTGGTTTTTAATCAATGATGCAAAAGGGGAAAACCGAGATTGCCTTTTTTTTAAATCAATGATGAGTCTTTTATGAACTGAGAATACAAATCATATATATCTACAGATTTGTTGATATACTATAGGAAACCGACCATGAATGTGGCTGAATTGAGGCCTTTGTATTTCAATGAGTGTTGTGGATTGGTTTGAATTCAATGATTGTTTAGGAGACACCTGAGATTTTTTTTTAATCAATGATGAGTCCTTTAACTGAGAATGAGTTTCTTTGCATTCACATATGCATGAGTTGCAAAAGGAAACCGGCCATGAATATGTGGCTGAATTGAGGCCTTTGTAATTCATTGTTTTATGTGGAGGAGGATTTCATTCAATGATTGAATCGGGGACAACTGAGATTGCCATTTTCATTACACACTTGGTCATTAAGATCCCAAAATGCCATATGTTTTCACTTAACCATTTACACAAAAGGCTAGTAATTACACAAAAGTGGATGAATGCTTAATTACATCCTAACTGAATTAACTATCCTCTCCAAATTCATCTTCATTGTCTTGGTCTCCATTGTTGGTTTGATTCCCCTGCGTTTCTGTTTCTGTTTCTGGTTGTTGACCTGCATGGCTTGCTTCTATTGCATTTCCAACTCCATGAATTCTGTTCCATGCTTCAATAACTGCCCAACTAGGTGCTTGCACTTGTTGTGGTAAATTCCCCTCAGCTCTTAATCTGTTTTTGTTGACATGTGGGACATCATAGTCATTGCCCCCTTTTGCTTTTAGTATCTCATTCATGACGTATTGTAATGTCATCCACACATTAGCTAGTGTTGTTGGTTGTAGCTCATAAAATGCCTCCTTCACTGCATCCAACATGAGATCAATATTCTTGGGCATCTTTTTATGCATTAATGACTATATGCTTCTGAAAAAACCCAAGGTCTAAGATGTTTAAATCCGGACTGTTTGGTGGTTGTTGAATTAATATGAATGTGAAGTCCTCTTTCTGATACACTTGTTGCCACCCTGCATCTTCTTGAGTGATATGAGCTTTTGCATTATCTTGTTGGATGAATATGACCTTATGCCCTGGATGTTTTGGCCATTTTGATTTTATTGCTGGGCCTATCTGGTCAATCATCATTCTCCTTGTGACATTCTTGTTGACTGATTCTACCAGCTTTGTTACAAACTGTCCCCTTCTCCCTATTTTTTTATTTCCTTTTTGATGCCTCTTGATAAGTGAATGGAAAGATCCCTATCTTTCCATCAAATGTGCATTGCCCCTCTGAATTGAATCTTGGTCTGGCAACTGCTGCTGTGAACATTACTTTTGGTATGAACTTGCTTGAGCTGGCAGCTTTGTACTTGCCCCTTTCATTTTGAGCTAGATACACTCTTTGTGTCTTCTTGCTTAGATGGAACCATTTTTCATCAATATGGACGAAATCATACATGATGTAATATTGTCTTTTAGTTTCTGCATTAGAACCTTGCAAGAGACTTAGGATCCACTCTAACCTGGTTCTCATGTTTGCATCTTTGAGGCCAGGGTGGAGTGGATTGGTATGTGGCCGTATAATTTTCCTCTTGACCATTCTATGAGTTGTGCTTTTTGACACTGCTAGATGGATGGCTAAATCTCTGATGCATGATCTGTCTCCCATGTTGATTTCAGTGATTTTTGCCGCTTCTACTTGTATTCTTTTCCTACCACAGTTGTGATATTTTGTGCTGACATTGGGCACTTGTGATGCACTGTCCTGCTCCTTGTATGTGTTCCATAACCTGGATATTGTCCTTGTTGTCAGATCAAATTCTAAGGCAAGATCCTTGAATGCACTCTTTGGTAGATGTCCCCCACTTGCCACTTGTAGAAGCTTCATGAGTATGTGCATCTTTCTATCAGAGGTGAGTTTGGTCTTGTAGCGCTGAGGATGTGAACTTGCTGGTGGTTGACTTTCTGGTGTTGCTTGATGCTGACCTGCTTGTTGGCTGTCTCCATTAATGGAAGATTCTTCTTCCATGCCTCTGATTAGCTCGTTAAGATCAAGTAGGAAAACATTCTGGTCAGCGTCACAACTTTCTTCCTCTTGTGGAAATTCATTTAAGTCAAACACTGAAGCCATCAAGGCCAAACAATGATGCAGAAAAAAAAAAGATGCCCTCTCTTTTCACTAAATGCTTTGTTTTTTTTTTTTGAGTAAATGTTCTTTGTTGCTCATAAATGGAAGGAATGAATGTGAAGATAGGTTAAAGAAGAAGACTGTAAAGTGAAAGAAGATAGCCATCCGTGTGCTTTGTTTCTATTGGTTCATTATGTATGAACTTGTTTCTTATTGGTTGAAGTTAAAACACACGGATTACTCTTTTATTACTCATTGGTATATACTTTTTGTATATACTGTTTGAACAGACATCTACTTTGTACTTTCAACCCCCTTTTTTACTTTTCTTAAATGATGTGCTCTTTGTCCTTTTGGACAAACATATTGTGACAGAGGGAGTATGTAGTTTTCTTCTATGATTCTATCCATATATTAATAACGAATATTTTTATTAATATTTTTAATTATGTATTTATATATTAATTATATAATACAAGATCATGCACATATTTATCATATATAATATATTACGTTATAAACTATATATATGTAATTTAGTCTCGCGATTTATAAGAATATTTTATATTATAATAATACTACTCTATCTATATATACATCATCGTACATGTAATTATATATACATACTATATAATTTAGTCATGCAGATTTTTTTTAATTTGTCTTAATGTTATTTCTGATCCATATTATAGTTTTTATATATGACAATTAATTTCCTATTCATAAAAAAAATATAGTCACGTAAATGTTTTTAAAATTTGCCTTAGCATAGTTTTTTATCCATATATACAACACTTTATTTAATTAAATGGACCATATTTTTATTGGATTTTTAATTTTTTTAATAACTTTATTACATAAGTATAATTTTTTAAAAGGGTACTAAAGATTTAGATTAATTTTAGATTTTAAATATTAACTTTCAATCCATAAATATATAAAAATGTTTTTTATAGCATAATTTCTATCCATAATAATGATTTTTTTATATTTCTATCCAAAAATTTTATTCTTTTTTATATTACTTTCTACTTATATGTATGACAACTTGTAATTAGTATGAACCATATATTGAATTACCAAATTTTTATATTATTTTTTATATTCATTTATATTTACTTTCTACCCATGTGCGGTATTTTGGACAATATATTTTTCAAAACTTTTAATATTAAGTTTTGGAATTTTATATTAATTTTCTTTAATTAATGGTAATTTAACCTAAGGGAAATTATATATATTTAAATCAAATTTGATGGTATATGATGGATGAAAAATGAGATGTCAACTTTTTAAAAATTAATTTTCTACTTCATTATTTTAATCTTCTATAAATGGAAACTTTTTAAATTTTCATCCACAAATATACCGAGTTTTTATGTTAATCAATATATCTATCTATTACCAATAACTAAAGTCGAAGCATTTTTTGCCACCACATTGCGCCACAACACCCCTTTAATAAAACAATAATTTTAAATAGTTAATTATGCAAAAAAAAAGTTATCTCCAAGCAAACATAAAGATAAAATAATATTTGTAAAAATTTACCCCCAAATAAACATAAAGATAAAATAATATTAGTAGATTTGACCAATATAGATAAAAAAAAAGACATTACATTTATTATATTGTAAAAGATATAAATTAAAAAAATATAAGAAAAAATATGTACACATGATCAAATATATATCTTTGGAAAAAATAGTCATATCTATCTATAACTATATGTTAATATTGGCCATCCCCAATTTATATTTAAAACAATTATTTTTATTATTTTTTCCAATTAAATTCCTTTCTATTTATTTATGTGGAAAGAATTAATTCAAATTTTAATTAAAAATAACAAAAATTATTTTATCTTTATCTTTTTATCTATTTATAAAAAATATTTATCTTAAATCAAATTTTGATAAAAAAAAGTAAAAAAATCTAAAATATATATATAATCATTTGCCTAAATTAATTTTTTATAAAAAATTATATTATTTTTCCTTAATTTCCTTTTTGTATTGTTTATGTAAATATAGAAGATTTTTATCTTTAAAAAATTCTATATTTTTTTTAACTTTTCTTATTAATTATCTTTTTAGCTTTTTATTGAAAAGATTTTTAAAGAATTTAATTTGATTAAATTTTTCTAAGAATTTATATTATTTTTGGCTTTTTATTTATTTTTTTATATTTACTTTATTAATATCATATTTATAATATATCTAAAAATTGCTAAGTCGTAGTCGTGCATGACACGACGGGTACAACTAGTATCTTCTAAACTTGAAGCATTTTTGGGCAGATTCGTCATTAATAATTTATATCCTAGCCAAACCTATTTTTAATAATAATTTTATAATAAATTATATATTATTTAATTCAATCACCTTATGGAATTTCCAATTTTATCCACTCACCTTACTTAATAATTTTTTTATCAATTTTATATGCGATTGGATAAATTTGTAACTCTACCCATTATTTTTGTCTTTGTTCATGTTCATTATATTATAATATTTAATTATCTTATATCCATATAGTATAAATAAAATATACTATATGACAATTTATATTTTTTTCAATTTACTATGAGATGAGTTTGGTTCAAATGAAACAAACTCTTATCCTGAAAATTGAAAAGTGCACTATAAAGTACGAAAAGTGCATTACAAAATACAAAAAGTGCAATTTGAAAAGTGTACTACAAAAAATATGAAAAGTGCACTATAAAGTACGAAAAGTGCAAATGCGAAAAAATTCACTCCGAAGTAGGAAAAGTGCACTACGAACTAGAAAAAGTGCATTCGTTTCAGTTTTCAGGATAAGAGTTTCTTTCATTTGAACCAAACTCACTTTGAGATTGGATAACTTTTTGTCTCTACCATATGTTTTATCTTTATTCATGCTCATTATATTGTAATATTTAATCTTCTTCTATCCATATAATATAGATAAAATATACTACATAATTGATCATATGGTTATTTTTTTTCACGATTACGGTTTGTACGTACAATATTTATAAAAATTATACTATATGGATAACGAAATTTGCAAAAAGTATAGTTAAAACTAGTTGATGACCCGGGCCTTGCCCGGGGACTTTTTTAAATAAAAATTGTAATATATTATTTAAATATGATATCTGTATTATAATTTATATAATAAACCAATATTATAAATATTTAACTTAATTATAATAATATCTTTTATTATTAAAATGAATACAAATAAAATCTTATTCTTAAAAATAATATTATAAAGTTTATGTAATAATCATACAAAAGTTGACTTTCTTAACTCATTGGGTTGACGCGAATCCGCACAAAAACCTCAATGAATTGACCCAATCAACCCGTAAATTTTAATGACGTGAACTTGTACTCAACTGAACCTGAACTGACCCGATTAACTAGTTTAACATTAATGGATCAATAATTATTTATGTATTAATTAAGGGATCCGTAATATAAAAAATCAACATACTTATGAATAGAAAATTAATATATTGTAAAACATAACATATCTATACCGATTAATTAAAAAATTGTCATACTTATTAATATAAAATGGTATAAAAAATCACCATGCTTATGGTTAGAAATTTTAAAAGTTGTCATGGGAATGAAAAAAAAATCTACGAAAATCTAAAAGTTAATAGAAATTTTAGTATTAAAAACATGGTCCATGTTAATTAAAAAAGTGTGGGCATAATTATGGATGCAATATTAATAAAAACAATTTCGTAACTAAAACTATGGTGACTAAAATTAATTTAATGACAATATTGTGTTTAACTTTCATATTTATAGATAAAACATTAATATATAAAACCCGACATATTTATGGATGAAAATTTAAAAAGTTATCATTCTTAAGAATAGAAAATTAATATTAAAAATTCGAAATTAATATGAAAAATATGGTCAATATTCATGAAAACATTGTCATACAAATAAAAAAAATTAATATAAAAATTCGAAATTAATATAAAAATACATGATTAAAAATATGGTTCATACTAATTAAAAATGTTAGTATAATTTTTAATAAAAAGTTAATATAAAAGAATTTGAAAATTTGATATTGAAAACTCGTAAATTAAAAAATGGTCCATATTTTATACTTATAGATATAAAAGTTATCTATTTCATTTAGATACATTAAATTAATTTATTATGGGATTTTGAAGTAAAAAAGGATAGTTCGGATATTATATTACTATATTATATTTGTCATATTTATGGATAGAAAGTTAATATTTATACTTATAGATAGAAAACCTATAAAAATGATTTTATATTTACCATATTTATGGATAAAAAAACTTACCTATTTTACTATAATATATTAAATTAGTATTTTTATGTGTCATATATATGGATAGAATTATTTTATTATTTCTTTGTATTTGTTAAATTTTGATTAAATTGATGTATATAAGGATATTTCTAAAAAAATATACCTATCTTATCTACAAAAAACTATCATTTACAATATAATAACATGTGCAAAGATAAAAATAATGAAAACTCGTACCAAAATTTCAAATTGATAATAATACCAAATTGATAATTAAATATTATAATATAATGAAATAATTTTCAACATAAAGTTAATATTCGTATGGCAAATCGTAATCGTTAAAATAAAGGGCTATAGAAAAAAATGACATCTTATTAGTTAAATTAATTATTAGGATAGAAATTGCAAACTATTAGTAACTATTATTAATTATCTTTATTCCCAAAGGAGGTCTTAACTTTAACAACAAGCAATTTGGGTAGACTGAGGTTACTTGTGGGCCAAGAAAGAAAAAGAAACACAATTCTTGGTTCTGAAGACTAAATTGAAACCGAGCATTACATACTACCCCCTCAAGAAAGTTTCATCTCAAAACTTCCATAAATACACGTATATACCTATAACAAATCGCGATGTTTCACAATTAAAATGTCCTATCTTTCAGTTGGATATTAATAATGCCTTTCAAAATGGGGATTTGTTTGAGCGATTTTTTATGTAACAACCTAAAGGATTTGTTGATGTGACTCATCCATCTTGTGTGTATCTTCTTCGAAAGGCCCGCTATGGTCTCAAACAACCCCCTCGTGCTTGGTTTAGTAGGTTGAAGTCATTTTTGTTATCGTATGGTTTTCGGGGATGCTAGTCCAATTGCTCTTTGTTTGTTCATTCTAGCTCTGTTTGCACCATATATGTTTGGGTTTATGTAGATGACGGGATTGTGATAGGGAGCTCGTCTGCTCATATCGCTCGTTTTATTCAACGATTGAATATCGTCTTCTCTTTGAAGGATTTGGGAGATCTGCACTATTTTCTTAGTATTGTGGTGACTCGTACTAGTGACCAACTATTGTTTTGTCAACAAAATACATTCATGATATATTGGTGCATTCTAAGATGGTTGATACTAAGCCGATCTCTAGCTCCATTGAGCCCTATAATCGTCTAAGTCAATTTGGTGATTTGATGAGTGACCCGTCCTTTTACAAGAGCATTTTTAGTGCTCTATAGCACATTACCATCACTCGTCTTAAGATTTCCTTTGTTGGTAATCATGCCTACCAGTATATGCATCATCATACAAAGCTTCACTAGTCTGCTGTAAAGCGTATTCTACGGTACTTGAAAGGCAAAGTTGCTCATCAGCTTGTCCTTTGCCCTACATCTTGCTTCTCTTTGACAACATACTTTGATTCCGAATGGGCCTTTGATCTTGATGATTGTCGATCTTAGTTAGGTTTTGCTATTTACTTTGGGCATTCTGATGTAAGTAGAAGGTGGTTGCTTGGTCTAGCACTAAAGTTGAGTATCATGATATTGCTACCATAGTGAATGAGATTAGTTGGATTCAACTTCTTCTTCTTGATCTCTATCACACCTTGATCTCTCATCATGTTCTTCTTTATGATAACTTCAATGCTACATTTATGAATCGAAACCCGGTTCTCAGTAACAGGTCTAAGCATATTCACATTGATTTTCACTTTGGTCACGAAAAGGTGGATGCCAATGAGCTTTGTGTTCATCATGTTAATGCTCACGATCAAGTTGTTGATGTGTTTACAAGGCGCTTGAGTTTTGCCACTTTCATCTTCTAACGTCCAAGCTACAAGTTCGTGCCCCTCTATGAGCTTGCGGGGTATTTGAGATATCTTATGTAACTATGTTTGTATATTTCTTATCCTCTCTTTATTTATAATTATTGTGAGCGTAAAAGGGGTTCAAGAATCTGTTTTGTAATTATCTTATGTAATCCTCTTCTAGTATATAATACACATCCTCTAGTTGATCAAATCAACATAGTTTCGTATCTTATAAGAAAGAGGAAGGAGCACAGTAACCATTGACAAATGACAATTGACAACAAGGTTATTAAAATCGGGATTCTAGGATTGGATCATGGAAGGTTTCATGGATCGGATCGTACGATCGTAAGATCCTATAATATCAATAAAACTAATATAATATAGACATGATACAAAAAATATAGGCTTTAAAATGAAAAATATATAATTTTATTAAAATTTAATGATCATAATGTCCACAATTGACATTCCAAACTTATATATACACAAGAAGCACGTTTTTATTAAAAAAATATATGCTTTCATAAGCATTCCAAAGAAGCAAAAGAGTATTTTGTAAAGTCGATGAAAAATTATGGGTCTTTATTAAGAAAATAATGTTGTGAAGTCAATAATTAGGAGTCAAAAATAGGGAAATTGGGAGGTAAATAAGGTTAAAAGAGACAAAATCAGCATTTAAGTGCAACAATTACACTAATAATTGAGTCAATTGGTGCTAAAATAAATTTTATAAGCTCAAAGTAAAAAACGATCTTAACATTTTACACAGGATCTCATGAGATCATGTACGATCCTATACGATTCTATACGATTCTAACACGCTTCTACACGATTCTAAACCGATTTTAACCCATTTCGATTTTAATGCACAATCCGATCAGAATCCCATACATGATCGTAGGATCTCATGATTTTAAGTCAAAATCTCGATTTTAATAACAATGATTGACAGATTTAACAAAAATCAAACAAAAAGTGTCACTAGGTGGTGCTTCGATAAATTTTCTTGTTTAAGGGTGGTTTTGTGGAAATTAACATATTTTACGAGTGTTTTTTTATGAAATTCTCTTATATCTATCCTAATTATCATTACTATATACTAAAGTAGAGGTTAAAAAATATATGTAAAATAGTCTCACATTATACTATATTATTTTTCTTATTTAAATCAATTTGATTGGTTGACATTTAATGAGATTATTTTTATTTAGTTGTATTTATATATTAAACAAAACAATCAATAAATTATTTTTATTTTTAGATAGGATATTTAGATAAGATATGCATAATTTAAAAAAAATATATTCTATCTTATATCAATTTTTAATAATTATTTTTTGAAAATGATAGTTTTTTTAGATAACATACATATAGTTTTTTAAAAACATCCTTACTTATATCAATTTAATCAAAATTGAACTAATACTAGTACATTATAAAGCAGAAATCATGTCTATTGAAAAAATTGTGTCACGTGACATTACTTGAATAAATTAATGTTATTCTTCTAATAAATATTATAATAACTTATATTATTTAGCTTTTTATATTAGTCTTTTCCATATTTATGAATATTTAAATATATACTGAATAGATTTCATAATATAGATAGAAACTTTATCATAGATTTTATAATATATATTACAATAAAAAAATAATATAATAAATTAATTTTAGATATATGATATATTTTAGTACATTAATATTTTTTGTTTATACATTGATATATTTTATGATAAATATTTGTAAAATAGATAATATATTTCTATAATTTATATGTATATAATTTTCTATCGATCTATATGTGATATTTTAGTTTAATAGTATTCTTAGAATATATGATATATTTTTATGTGAATCCACGTTTGACATGCAATTGTTGGAATAAATTAATTTTATTTTTTTTAATAAATATTATAATCTATCTATCTATATCTATATACTATTACTAAACTCGAATCTCTCTATCCTATTTGTCACCCATCTAACTATGCCACATAAGCATCTTAATTTTTAAATTTACTTCTTTACCCTTTCTTCTTTTTAGTATTTACAATCCTTAAAAATATATAATATAATAATATTACTATTTCTATTAATATATAATGATTTACTACTTTTTTTATGGACAAAACTAAAATATTATATAATTATATATCATCATCTTTAATATGTATTGTTATTTTTTTTCAATGACAAGTATGAAATTATCCATACATAATATCTCTAATATACAATGATCTTTATATAATTGTATATCATTATCTAATATACATTCTAGAATTACCATAAAATTATTATTTTCATAATATTTTGATTTATCAATTAGAACTATTTTGCATTATTATTAATTAAAATATTCTAAATTGTAGAAGAATAAAAAAACCATTACTTTTCTTAGGATTTATATTTATCAATAGGACCAATTTTATATTATTATTATTATTATTTAATTTCAATTTAGATATTAATAACAAAAATATTTCATATATGTAAATGTATAAATTAATTAGATGCCACATTTTAGAATGAACCTACATGACTATTGTTTGTTCAAATCAAAGATATCATAGATAATACGATATTGTTGATCAATAACTAAACTAGATATTGAAAACGATACATGTCAATCTCACTTTGAACCACATCACCTATATTTTTATATTCAATCCAATTGATTAAAATATAAATGGTCAATTTTTTATTGGTTAAAATTTTATTACAGATCCATCCCATATATAAATATCTCATTTTTATATTAACCAAATAAATTATTTATATTTATTTGTTAATATTCTAAAAAATTGTAGATTTTATATCTTTAGTCATGTATCACTTCACCAATATTTTTTTATTTTTTATATAACAAAAAGACATTAAGATTTATTAAACTCATTTATGCTAAATCTAAGAAAATTTAAATTTCATCGAGATTTTAATAAAATATTTAACTTAGGCTAACTTGGATGTGTTGATGCACTTTTTGATGTTATTATCGTTCTTGCAAACAATGCAAAAGAAAAATTCAAACTCAAGAGGTTGAATTTTATCGCACTAAATGTGCCACTATTGTCAGATACGTCATCCATATGTATATATTTACAATTAAAATTTACTTTTTAAATAATTAAATTAATCTTCTTAATATAAATTACAATTTGTTATGATCAACAATGAATCTAACTCAGTAGATTTTGTTATCTTTGATCAAGATGTTAAAAATGGGTTAATCAATCAGTAACCACATTATTAGAAGCAAATATTAAGGTATTCTATAAATGATATTGTATGATTCCATTACAATTATTATACATACGTTAATTAATTATACTACGGCTACTTACATCATTTAGTTGATAACTACATTTTAGAAGGACTAAAAGTTTTAATTGGAACGACATGTTTGTTTAGAATTGATGTTGATTCCTGTAAACTTGAAAAAGCGTGCATTCACGGTTACTAATATGACAAACAATCCAAAAGTCCTTTCTAAAAAAAAATAAATCTAAACCTGAGTTATTTACTATTCTTTTATAACACCATATTTTCCTTATTAACTATTTTTAATACTTTAATCGTTAAATGTTAATATATCCTAATTATAAGTCATTATATTTCATTTTTGCATAATAATGTTGAACCATCTCCATCTAAGCTTGAGATACACTCCAATTTATCGTCAAATAAGTCACTAACTCTTTCAAATATTTTCAAATGAAAACTCATCTCTAAATGATGATAATGGAGAAAAACTTAGTGAAAATCGATCAACTTTCCACTTCCTATTCCAAAAAAAATACGAAGTAAGAAAAAAAAAAAGAATAGGTTGCTTGCAGACCCCATGCAAATTATTGCAATCTTAGAATATTAACTTTGTTTTTCAAGCATTATTTCAAATACATTTTCTAATTTGATTTAGATTTATTTCAAACATATTTTCTTATTGTTATTTCTATTTAGATTTGGAGGTTAAATGATATGAAAGTATATTGACATTAAGTTATATTTGATTTGTTTTAAAATAATTATTAAATGTTTACTTTTATAATATTATAGTATATATAAATTAATATATATGCATGTAATAAATTTTAATATTAAAGACCCGTGCAAGGGCACGGGTACATCAACTAGTAACTTGATCTATATGTTGATCTTTTCTATATTAATTTTATGCATATTTTTTTTTATCTTTTAACAAGACTTGGACTCCAAGTATATAATTTTTTTATCTATATATTGAAATTTTGTAATATAATAAATTATTTTTTAAAGTATATTATTTTCTTAAATAAATTAACTTCAATTATTTTTTAATAAATATTATAATAATTTATATTATTTTTACAAACATCAAATAGATTTTATAGAATAAATAATATATTTATATGACTTTTAATCTATGAAATTTTCTATATTAATTCTATGCATATATTCGAATAGGACTTGATTAATTAAAATATTTAATGCCGGTCAAATAAAAAATTAAAATATTGGTTATAAATTTAATATATAGTTTTGTTTAGATTTGTTCATATAAAATACTTAAAATATACAAAATTATATAATTATTACCAGTCTTCAACTAGATTATCTCATTCTCAAAAAAAAAAAAAACTAGTTTATCCCAATTCTTTACGGTTATTCCACTACAGTAGTCGCTTAACCCTAAAGGAAAGAAACGCACAAAGCTAGCGGCGCGTGGAAAAGCAACCAATCAAGCACGGTCGGCGACACGTGCGGGTCACGCGCCTCCCCATCCAACCCCCTCCTAAAAAACCTATCAAGCCCTTTTGACTCTCTCTCCGCTTCTCTTCGATATTTTCTCACTCGCCAACAACAAAAATTTCCCTTCTCTATTTTCTCTCTCCCTCTCCCCCTTCAACACTGCAACTTTCCATCTATCCCTTTGCGCTTCTCCTCTCTCTTTCTCTCTCTCTCTATATCTCGCAGCGTCGTCATGGTGGTTCCCGCCAATCTTCGCCCCGCATAGAACCCCTATCTACCCTCTCTCTCACAGTTTCGCTCTCTTAATCGCTTCTTCAGACCTTAGGTATGCTCACAGAAGCCTTTCAATCTCATGCGCGATGTTAATTCTCCTAACCCTAATTTCGATTTTAGTATTTTCTTTGATCAGTTACCGATTGCTGGTTCAAAGTGTTTGATTGTTTCTGTTATGACCTTCGTTTGTGCTGATTTCCCGTGTTTTCTTTGTTGATTGTTGGTTTTTGGACGTCGCTGCCGTGTAATTTGATTCGGCGTGGTGGATCTGGGGTTGAAAATCAAAAGAGGAGAATTTTTTGGAGGGTCTGAATTTATGTCCCTCAATCAATCAAAGTCAGATAAGAAAGAGTCTCAGTACAGGAAACCTGGTGGAGGTGTTCGATCCGGTATCTCTGGTCAGCAGAGAGCCTTCATAGGCGGTAGCGGTAGAGGCGGCGGCGGCTCCACCGCCCCTCCCCTTGTCACGAATACTTCCTCTGTATCTTCCTCTCGGAGGTAAAATTGTTTTTCTTTCTCCCCTACTGTTGTCTATTCATATATTCTGACAATTAGGATTCTGACTTTATCTTTGATGGTAATTACTAATTGCATTGTTTTCTTTATACGTTGAAACATCTCTCAAGTGATTATTGATATTTCTTTGGAATTGAATTAGGGTTTTAGACTTCTTGTTACCCGGAGGGCTAATTTCTCTTACTGGTTTGTACATCTTTTGGTATGTGTAGCCATAAGAAGATACATAATGCTCAAGGTGTGCAATCAAGAGTTGTTGTTGGGACTCTGAATGCAGCCGGTGCTGCTCCTTCTCCTGTACAGAATGGTTCTCATTCACTATCCACACATCCTGGTACGTTGCCCCTTCCTCTTTATTAGTAAAAAAGTCAACTTCTAATTAGTTGATGTTTGTTACATGCTAACAGGAAAAGAGACGATATTTGTTCTCTATTTTTCATGGGTTGTCTTTTAGGCTTACTTTAACTTGTTTATGGATGTTTTTGTACCACCTCCAGCTGTCAACGATAAACCAAATGATATGGTTACTCAGAGGAACACCGCCCCAATTCCCAGGGCTCCTTCTTCCCAATCATCTGCCGTGAAATCAGATTCTACCCCACAACCTACCACCCCAGCTAAAGGTTTGTTTTAATTCAGGTGTTGCTAGTATTTTGCAGAATTGTGTATTTTTTTTATTGTTTTTCGTGTTGTGATATTTATATCAGTTATTTGTCAAATTCAAGAGGCAAACTCATATTTAGTCAATGGTGGTTTCTTCACAGGTGATGGAGCTAAAGGATTTTCCTTACAGTTTGGGTCCATAAGTCCTGGATTCATGAATGGCATGCAGGTAGTTATATGTTGCCTAAATTGATGCACTTATTGATTGAACTTTTTGAGACCATGCCAGCTCTTTAGTACCAATCGAGTACTTTGGCAGCCATCCTTGGAGCTTTATTTTTTATTTTTTTTTATGTTTGTAGGTACCGGCACGAACTACCTCAGCCCCCCCAAACATTGATGAGCTAAAACGTGATCAGGTTTTTATTTACTTGCTCTGCAATTATTTTTTTCTGTATTGGGGTACTGAGATGTTAAGTTGTTGCTGAGTTTATCTTTTGTGCTATTATGTGATATTCTAATTTTCCCTGTGTATGGTCAATGGTTGCATCTGTATTATATGATGTGCATGCACAGGAACTTATGCTACAAGCTGAGCTTTAAAATTTTGGAAAAGAATTTCTATAATAGATTGCTCCTGTCCTGTAAAGAAGGTATTTTTACAAGTAGTCATTTTTCTCATTGATACTCTTGGGTTCATTCTTTACTCAGGCTCAGCATGCTGCTTTGAAAGGACCAGCTGCAATTCCAGCTGCAGCTGTACCCAAGCCACAGGTGCCTAGAAAGGATGCTCCCATTCCCCAGCATATTGCTGGAGAGCCAAATGCAGCATCAAAAATGAAACGGGATGCACCAGTTACATCCGCATCTCCAGCATCACAAGCACAGAAGCCACCAGTCTTTCCAATGACTGGGATGCCCATACAAGTGCCATACTCCCAGCCGTCTATACCCCTGCAATTTGGTGGGCCCAATCCACAAATGCAGTCTCAAGGCATGACAGCATCATCACTTCCAATGCCTGTGGTACTGCAGATGGGGAATCCTCCCCAAATGCAGCAGCAGATGTTTATGCCTGGTCTTCAGCATCCTATGATGCAGCCTCAGGGGATCATGCATCAAAGTCAGAACATTGGGTTCAATCCTCAAATGAGTCAGCTTTCTCACCAGTTGGGGAGTCCAGGAATGAACATAGCGCCACATTTATCTCCACCGCAGCCTGTTAAATATAGCAACACTCGAAAAGTTGTGAAGATAACTCATCCTGAAACACATGAAGAATTAAGATTAGACAAGAAGATGGATGTGCATTCGGATGGGACATCAGCTTCTAGGACGCATCATAACGTGCCACCACAACCTTATCCAACCGGCCATCCAATGGGCTATTACCCCAATACATATACTGCAAGTCCTCAATATTTTACAGCACCATCCAGTACACTTCCTTCAAGTGCACAGTTAACTCCTATTCCACAACAGGCATCTAGGTATAATTATCCTTCTAGTCAAGCTCCACATACTGTGCCATTTGCTAGTCGTTCTGCTCCTAATTCCATGCCAGCCAGCAAAGGTGGGACTGTTACACATACTACGGTTGCATCATCCAATTTAGATCCTTCTCGTGTGAATCAGAATGTCGTCTCATCTTCCCCAGTGTTGGTGACAATTAAGCCGGCGGTCAGCTCTTCTACAGAAAAGAGTATGGACTTAAAACCTGTTGAAAAGGGTGAGGCATCAAGAATATCTAGGCCAGCTGCAGAGATGAGTTCACTGCAGTTTAAAAAGGACGGTCAGACAAATCCTGACAAGAACTTGGCTCATTTAAAATTTGGCTCTGAGCAAATGAGACCATTATCTGCTTCTGTTGATGAGAATATTGTCAATGAGACATCTTCCATTTCTGCTGCTTCTCATGGCAAATCATCAACAACAGTGAAAACTGACAGCGGGATGAAGGAAACAGCTGCTTTTTCTGAATCTGTCAAGGAAAATCAGAAAAAAACAGTAAACAAAGAACATGTTCAATTGGTACCTCAGGTATGCCTCGTCTTGATCTATTTGACTTCTTGTGTTAGAACTTTGTATTGTTCATCACTAATCTTATTCATGTGTGCATTCTTTGTTTAGGCTGATGTGCAAGCTTCCACAAGCTTATCTCAAATTGTTGAACGTAATGATGGTTCACCCGTTGAAGTCATAAAGTTTAGTTCAGTTTCAGGGGCTGCTCGTGTTACAGGACATTCTCATCTTGAACAATCATCAGCAGAGACAGCTGCTCTAATTGATGATGGTAGTTCTGGTGCTGACGGTGTTCTTGAGAGCCCTGCATGTGATGCATCTGAAGTAGTTGGAACTGGTAAGGTTAAGGGTACAGGGGTTGATCATTTTGCCGAACAACAGGGTCCTCCACAAGCTGAAATTTCAGAAACTGGAAAAGCTGGAGAAAAGGAAAATCTTGATGGGGAGAAACAGAAAAATGGGATACTTGATGTTGATTCATTCAAAGAAGCAGAAATTGTTGAGAAGTCTAACCCAAATGTCGAGTTAGAGGAGAACATCCATGGAACTGGTCTTGTGGATGCATCTGATAGGCATGTGCAATCTTCAACCTCTGAGCAGTGTAGTGAAGCAGTTACAGAAGTGCAGTCATCAGGCCATGAAGGTGACGCCGTTGTTCCTTTAGAAGCTTCTGAAGCAAGCTTAAGGTCTGAAAAAGAGAGTATGGAGACCACTCGGCCAACTTCATCTTCAGGATCTGTATCATTCTTAAATAAAGCCTCAGCTGAATCAAATAAGACAAGGGCTGCATCAACCAGGGGTAAGAAGACTTTAAAGCAAATTCTTCAGAAAGCTGATGCTCAGGGAACTACTTCTGACTTGTATAATGCATACAAGGGTCCAGATGAGAAGACTGAAAAGAGTTCTAGTATAGAAAGTTCAGAAAGCACTTCTAACAATGAGATGAAGGCTGCATCTGGTGAACTCAACCAAGATGTTTCTGTTAAGGAGAAAGATGAACACAGTAAAGTAGAGCCTGATGATTGGGAAGATGCTGCTGATGTCTCAACACCGAAATTGCAATCCACCAGTAACAGAAGTCATGAATTAACAAGACAAGATGCTGAAGAGACTAAGAAGTATTCCAGGGATTTCCTTTTGACATTTTCTGAGCAATACACTAGTCTTCCAGAGGGAGTTGATGCTTCCTCTGATATTAAAGATATTTTGTCACGTCCTAATAGCAGTTCCTCTCGTGTGGTTGATCATCCAAGCCCAGGAAGGATTGATAGGCCATCTAGTGGCCATAAAGTTGATCGACGTGGGGGTGGAACGATTGATACTGATAGATGGAATAAACATCCAGGTTCATTCCAGTCTCCCCGGGAAATGGGTCAAGACTCTGGTTATGGGCCTATGCCAATGGGATTTCGTCCTGGCCAGGGAGGCAATCATGGTGTTCTAAGGAACCCCCGAGCACAGCCGGCCGGTGGCCAGTATCCTATCCTGTCTGGTCCAATGCATTCCATGCAGCGTAATAATGCTGCTGATGCTGATCGCTGGCGGAATGTCAACTTGAAAGGTTTGATGCCACCTCCTCAAACTCATATGCATAAAGCTGAGAGAAAGTACGAGGTGGGTAAGGTGACAGATGAAGAACAGGCAAAACAGAGGAAACTGAAGGGTATTTTAAACAAGCTTACACCACAGAACTTCGAAAAACTCTTTGCCCAAGTTAAAGAGGTTAACATTGACAATGTTATAACACTTACTGGTGTGATCTCTCAAATATTTGACAAGGCTTTAATGGAGCCAACTTTCTGCGAAATGTATTCTAATTTCTGTTATCAGCTTAGTTTGGCTTTGCCAGAATTAAGTGTAGATGATGAAAAGGTCACCTTTAAGCGGCTGCTCCTCAATAAGTGCCAGGAAGAGTTTGAAAGGGGTGAGAAAGAGGAAGAAGAAGCTAATAAGGATGACAGTGGGGAAGATATTAAGTTGTCTGATGCACAAAGAGAAGAGATAAGGCTTAAGGCTAGAAGACGTATGTTGGGTAACATTAGGCTGATCGGGGAGTTGTACAAGAAGAGCATGCTGACTGAAAGAATAATGCATGAATGCATCAGGACATTGTTGGGTCAATATCCAAATTGTGTTGAAGAGGACATTGAATCTTTGTGCAAATTGATGAGCACCATTGGAGAAATGATTGATCATCCAAGAGGAAAGGATTATATGGACAGATACTTTGATATGATGGCTAAATTGTCCAATGATATGAAGCTGTCTTCTCGGGTGAGGTTCATGCTGAAGGATGCTATTGACCTCAGAAAGAACAAATGGCAGCAAAGAAGAAAAGTAGAAGGACCAAAGAAAATTGAAGATGTACATAGAGATGCTGCCCAAGAGAAGCATGCACAATCTTCTAGACTAAATCGTGGTCCAAGCATGGGTTCTGGAATGAGGAGAGGCCAGCCTGTAGATTTTAGTCCAAGAGGAACTGGCATGCTGTCTTCACCTGTTGGCCAGCCGGGAAATTTTCGTGGTTTGCCTCAGCATCGTGGATATGCAATGCAGGATGCGAGAACTGATGAGAGGAACTCTTTCAACAGTAGGACCAATCCAGTTCCTTTGCCTCAAAGGACATTAGGTGGTGATGATTCTATCACTCTTGGACCCCAAGGTGGTCTTGCAAGGGGAATGTCAAGTAGAGGTCAACCATCTGTATCACCAGCTCCATCAGCAGATCATTCTCTGAGCCATGGTGATACTAGAAGAACAGGAGGATTGAATGGTTTCAGCTCTATATCAAACCGTGGAGCTATTAATTCGAGGGAAGAATCTGCTCATAGATATACACCACCAGAGAGACCTGGTGTCTCACAGTCAAGCATGCAGGATCTTGCTGCACCTTTTGTGAACAGGGATCATATCGTGGACAGGCCAATCCCAACATCAACATCTAGTAGAGGGCAGGGAATTTTGGGTGGTCAAAATATGTCTTTGGAGAAGGTATTGCCTGAAGAACGCCTCCGGGAAAACTCTATTGCTACTATTAGAGAATTCTACAGGTATCTATCTTTGACTAGTCTACATTCATTTGCTCATAATCTTTTATTCCTGTATCAAATGCCCTTCCAAGTATTTCTTCTTATGTTTATATAGTTAGATTTGTCTAGGGAAAGTATCCCCTTTGACAAAAAAAAAAAAACATATTGAAGATCATAATGTTTGCTCGGTATGTTAAGTTTTGCATATCTAATGTTGGCTTAGGTCTACCCATATACCTTTAATGACAGCAGTAGGCAAGGTATGGTGATGATAGAATGAAATGGCCCAAGTTAAGCCGTCATTGGTTCTCCTGATTGTATTTCTCTTTATGCTTTGGGTGCTGTGAAGTATACTTTCACTTCCAAGGTCACATTTTTTATTTCATAACACAAAATGCGTATGGTCTTTTATTTAGTCTTTTAGCATAAGAAAAATGCTTTCATGTGGGACTTCAACTCTAGATAGATAGCAGTAAATGTAAAAAGGCAGGGGGCGGAAAATCAACTGTGGCTGATGTTTCTTTACCTGTCCTCTCTTCTGATTGAGATCCTGCTCACTTATGTGGGTGCTTAACTAGAATTTAAAGAGAAAATTAAGTTCATAATTTTTGCTTTATTTAGTTAATGATGATGGATGGAAAAAGAAATTATGGTTAGATTTAGAGTAGCAGTGGATACAGGTAAGTGTGGCATTTTGTTTACTGGGGCATGCATAGATATAAGGGTTTTGCTATTTGTCGCCCCGGGGGCGATAAATAAGAATCCTAAAATAGAAATTAGTAGATAAGATTTGTAATTTTTAGAATCAATCTTCTTAAATATCTTTAGCAATATATTTTCCTAACTAACTACAGATTAATTACTAAAATTATTTATAAAGTCCCTTAATATCCTCTAACCAATTACTCAATAAAATTATTTTAAAAATTAATAATATCCTTTAATCCATTTATTTAAAGAATGTATTATTTTATAATTTTTTTTCTTTGCACAAATTATAAACTTAATGACTTGCGTTTTAGTTAATTAATTTCGGGTTCTCATGAAAAAAAACATGTATACTATAGTATCAATGCTTCAATTTTTTATTTATGTAATAAGTACAAATATTGTATTTTATTTTAACTTGATAAATAATTTTCACATCATTAATTCATGATATTGTGTATTACATCAATTGGGTTTCCCATCTGTTAATTAAAATTGCATAGATTTTTACGTTAGTACGTAGTTACAAATTTTATGCTTAGCTTTCTCATAAACTTGGCAAGAGTTATATCATAATTATAATCATAAATTATTAACAAAAATTTTAGTGTTAAAATTAAAATGGAAAAAAATACATATGTTTTTTTGGGTAGAAAAAATATTAGTAGCTATCATTATTATATAAGAGAAAAAATAGTTTATTTTGTAGTTTGATTTGTTAATAGGAAGTATAATTAGGGGACAATTTAAAAGAAGATTATATTAAGAAACTTTTTAAATAATTTTAGTGAGTAATCTGTAGTTAGTTAGGAAAATATATTGTTTGAGATATTTAAGAAGATTGATTCCAAAAATTAAAAATCTTATCTACTAATTACTATTTTAGGATTCTTATTTGTCGCCCCCGGGGCGACAAATAGCAAAACCCTAGATATAATTATACATTACTCCCTCCGTTACGGCGTTACACAATTATTGTCATTCTAGACTTTTTTTTTTGTTTCAAAACTATTGTCATTCTAGACATTTTGCCACGTACTTTACATTTATACCCTTGTATTTATTGTTACTTTAATTAAATGAGGGAAGAGTTGTTATTGGAAAATGAAACGAAGTAGAATAATAAATAGGGGCATATATGTCTATTTGTTACTTTTCTTAAATAGTGTGAAATTTTCTAAAATGACAATCAATTAGTGTAATGGAGCCTGGAGGGAGTATTGAATTAGGTAATAGTGTGTGCAATACTGCAATCCTTAAGACTTACTCAAGGGAGTTTCAGAGTTGGACTAGTAGAAGAACAGTTTAAAATCAGCTTCTTGTAGTGGTGGAATTGGAATATTGGATAGTCTCCAATGCACATGACTTTGACTGGAGAGCCTGTTTATCAAATGCACTTGGTACTTCCAAATTTCATTAATGATCAATGGGTGAATCACTTTCCATAGAGGAAGATTTGGGTGGGTTATATTTGTCTAAGTATCACAAAATAGTTTCCTCAATGCATAGCTTGAATTCCAAGCATCTTCGGCAGTTGTACAGTTTAGCTTGTTTTTCAAATGTGCTGATTAGAATGCTAATTTTTCAGTGCCAAAGATGAAAAAGAAGTTGATACGTGTGTACGAGAGTTGAATGCTCCCAAGTATTATCCATCTGTGATATCAACATGGGTCGCTGACTCATTTGACAGAAAAGATCTGGAGCGAACAATGTTGAATGAGCTGATTGTTAACCTTTCCAAAAACCGCAAACTATTCATACCTGACCAGCTTATTAAGGGGTAAGAAAGAAAAATTTAAAATACACTTATTTTCCCTCCTATCTCTTGGCCCAGTTACTGAATTAAGTTTGTTACAGGTTTGAGACGGTTCTTACCACCTTGGAAGATACCGTCAGTGATGCCCCAAAGGCGCCTGAGTACCTTGGCCGTCTTCTCTCAATGCTTATAATAGAAAACATTTTATCTTTGAAAGATATAGGCAGATTGCTGTATGAAGTCGGAGAGGAGCCCGGCTGCGTTCGTGAAGCAGGGCTAGCAGGCGATGTTCTTGGAAGTATTCTGGAGAATATAAGATCTTTGAAAGGAGAGTCTGCAATGAAGGAGATTTGTGTTAGCTCAAGTCTGCGTTTGGAGGATTTCCGGCCTCCGGATCCTCTGAAGTCAAAGAAGCTGGAGCTGTTTCTTTAGGGGGGTGGGTGATTAGTCTGATTGTATTGTGCTCCAGAAAAATGATGATGTCCTTAGGTATTTAGAGAATTTGCAGATGAGAAGTCTATTGTATGGGGCAGGCTGGGGTGTTGATGGATGGTATTTTTGTTTGGATGATGATGATGATGTTATTGCGATTTGAGAACAGTTTTTAATTTAAGCAATCATAATTGTATGCCCTCTCTACCCTCTTTTTGTTGCATATATGGTAGCTGTGTTGTTTCATAGCACTCCATTCATCTTCATGCATATGCTGTAATCGGAGATGTTTAAGGGTTAAAGAGTTCTATGGGTTACTGTTACTCTAATAGAATTAAGGGAATCTAATCTGTTAATTTATACTTGAGAAGTCAAGATTTAACTAACTCTGTTAAATCTCGTTCCAAATTCAATGACTAGTTTGCCAATAAGCATGTTTAATGAGGTTCATTTTCTCAGCGACAGATGAGAGTCGGGAATCAAGATTGAAGGCACTGATGGGATATGGTGTGCACTGAGTGAGTAGCTCGACATGTTTTTTTACATCGCTTAGAGAGGTATAATACGGAGCATGAAGAGTTTATTGTCTAAAATTGAAGTGAACGGTCCATTTTATTTCTCATGTTTTTATGAAATAACACTTCATTTGATCCTGTTACTTGCTGATGAATATGAATTAGTTTGAAGTCAACAAAATGTGCATCACGTAGTGCTAGAATAAGAGAGTATTTTGTAAAAAAAAAAACAAGAAAAGATTAGAGAGTACATATAGGATGCTGTTTAGGAGCTGTTTGGTAAGAATTTAGGTATGGGGATGGGATGAGATATGAGATTGGAAGGATAAGGGGGTTAGAAATAAATAAGCTCATGCGAGAGTTAGAGAGAAGGTCTCTCTGCCTTCTCTCTAAATACTCCAATATACAAGATTCGTAATTAGGTCAAAAGATTTTAGAAAATTTTCTCCTCCCCAACCTTCAAAGGCTGGGGAAAGCCTGGTTTTGGGTCTGATTCTAACCATTTTCATCGGTTGAGAAAACCGAAGATGGCCTATGCTCAGAAGCATAATCGTTATTTTGATGAAGAGAAAAGATTTTTAAGAAATTTATGAAATAAATCTTACAATTTCTCCTCCTCTACAATATTGAGATTAATTTCTTCTTCAGACTTTTGACTGGTTTGTACTCGATCTTTGTTGACAAAATATGGAATATAATCCTAATTTCAGATAAATCTCTGTTCTGTTTTGTTTCTTTTATACTGAATTTGATATCGTCCTAAGATCGGTTTGTGGAGACGTAGGCCTATATCCTATCTCGGGTTCCTTCCTACTCTTTGTGAGTGTTTTTGTGTGAGCTCTTGGCGGCGGAGGAATTTTGCTATGTGCAAGTCTTTCTCTGGCTGATGTCGTCCGTACGTGGTTCTTTCTTTTCCATTTCTTGTGGATTTTGTTCCTCCGAAGTGGTTGTCTACATGCCTTTTATTTCTATTTTGCTCTTAAGAGAAGAACTCTCCTTTTGCTTGTCTTGTACCTTTGCCCTTTACTTTTTGGGCTTTGCCCCTTGTGTTCTTCTCTTCTTATGGGCCTTGGCTGCTGGGCCTCTAGCCCTTTTACATGTGGCTTCTTTGTTGTTTGGTTTTTTTCTTCAGGTTTGTTCAGTTTCGTTCCGTTACTCTCTGACGGTTCGAGTCGTTCACTCGTCTTTGGAGATGTTGACCCGAGCACGATTTAAACAACTTGGAGATATGACTATGGTTTGGGTGTGGCTTGATTGTGATTGGCGTGGTCACTAGGACGTTTTCCTGGGTGTTGAAGATCCTTCATCCCGGTGGAGGCAACATCAATAGTCCGCTTTATCATACATGATTTGTCCGCTTTGACCCGAATGCTAAAGGCTTTGCTCTTTAGCCCCTCACTTTCTCCACTACCCGTTTGCTACAGTTCTTTATTTTCGCTAGTTGTATTTTCTCGTTGCGCCTTTGTATGTTTTTGTCTGTTCTAGCCGTTTTTCGGCTGTCGTTTACTCGGCCTCTAAGTTGTACCGGGCCTGTCCGGTAAACTGAATTCTTTCCTAATCGAAAAAGGGGGTTGGAAATCCAAATTTAAAAAATGGTGTTTGGAATAAGTTAGGATTTGATGGAGGAAGTTTTTTTAAATCATAACAATAAAGGAGAGTGAGAATGAGATGCAAACCCACCCCTGAAATGAGATATAAAAAACCCATATCTAAGAGCATCTCCAATGGTGGTCTCTCACCAATAAAATATTATTATTTTCTCATTGTTTCTCATAGAGACCCATTGGGTCTCAATTTTTCCCATTAATAGAGAATTCTTTAGGTCTCATGTTGTTTTATTTTTAATATTATATACCAAATAACACATATACTCTTAAATAATATTATAATAGTTTTTTTAATCTTATCTTATACTAATATAATATATTATAATAACTTATAATTAAGTATTCTAATAAAACATAATTATAACACTAAGGCTCCGTTAGGCAACACTTATCTGGATACTTATAAGTACCCAAATACTTATATGGAAAAAATAAGCTTCGTTTTATGTGTTCGACAAAATTTGCTTATTTGAAATAAATTACTTATATCCGATACTTATCTGCTGAAAAAATAATCAGCACCCCCTAACCTTATGTCAAATAAGCTAACTTTTACACCAAAATATAAGTAAGCGGGACCCACGTGATTTACTAATTAAATTTTATTTCTTATTTTTTTTTACCTTTCATTAAGCCATTTTAAGTAATTTTACACCTCTTGCTTAAAATATCAGCAATTTAGTTTACCGAACATATTCCGGATTATTTGAAAAATAAACAACTCATATCAGTATCATATATTAGCATCCACAATCAACATCAACAACTATAAGTATTAGCATCAACATCAACATCAGCATCAACACCGATAAGTACCGATTTACCGAACGGGGCCTAAAACAAGACAATACAAATATAATATTCACGTGCACAACACACTTAAGCATAAAAGGACATAAAATAATTCATAAAGCAAAATACACCAAATACTAGAAATCGATAAATAATACAACAAATACGATTAAGCATAAAATAACATGTTATACATCTCCACTAGTTGAGGTGGCCAAACTTTTTCCATATGTTCTAAACCAAATCGACTTTCAATTATTGGTGCACACTCGTATTGCGAATTCAAGCCCGATTACTTAGAAATGTGCCAATATCTGTTGGTCGATTTGCAGAGAATATAGATTCCGCCGGTGTGCTCCCGTCTTCATCTACTTGTTGGAATGGAGTCACATCCTACTGCGTGAATTCATCTCGTTCATTGTCGACTATCATATTATGTAATATAATACATACTCTCATGATCTTTCCAATTTTCTCTTTATCCCAACAAAGACAAGATTTCAAATTATGGCAAATTGAGGTTGTAAGAATCTAAATACGCGCTCGACATTCTTTCGAACCAATTCTTGCTATTGAGATAGATAATTGAGTCCTATATATAGACAAAAGTTAATAATTTTTTATTAAAAAGAATTTAAGAAACATGTTACATATATCCATATTCATGCTTTAAATCATAAATCTTAATATAATATCAATTATATTTATATGTAAATAATATTTAAAATTATAGTTTAAACATATATAAAATGGGTTTCTATGGATAGGTAATTTTATTTTATGCATTTAAAAAAAATTGAAAAAAAACAAAACAACAAAGTCCGAAAATCAATTTATAAGTTAGGAAAAACTAGACCATTCATTTGTTGAGACATGTCAAAAATCTAAAATTATATTTATAATCAACCAAAACTTGCCGAATATCCAATTTAACACAAGAGTGATCGTCTCTCCCCCGAGAGACGTCCCAAGCAAAATGCCCATTTTTTAAATTTCTCTTTTTTCATTTGGGTGAGGGACGCGGGGGGGAGGTGGTGAGCCCCCCAAAGTACGTGTTTTAATTTTAAAAACTTGCAAACCAAACACTAGATATCGGGTTCCTATTTCTCAAATCCATACATGATTTCTCATATCTGCATACCAAATGGCCCTTACTAATGTTAAAGGCTTTCATTGGTTAGTGGTACTCATAAGGTGAAACTTTTAAAAGACTAAGGGTCCGTTCGACAACTGAGTACTCATCGGTACTGAAGTTTATTGTGTGACAAGGTTTAGAAATTCAAATCACTGAAATTCATAACTGAATCATTCCGATTTGATTTCTAAACAATCTTTCATTTAAAGGAGTTTTAAGGGTAATTGTTTAGAAATTCAAATCGGGATGATTCGGTTATGAATTTGGGTTTTTTAAGAGTTAAATCTTACCAATTTAAGGGTGAGGAACACAATGATGGACTTGAATTTAATCAAACTGAATCGAAGAGGGGCATCAATTGGAAAAGCCAAAACCTCATGTTACCAAGAAGAATAGGTTTTTTCTTAGGATATCAGAAGGAAAAGGCGAAAATTCAAGGGTACTAAAAGGAATTTCCCAAAAATAAAACACCCTAACCCTTACAAAAAAAGAAAAAAAATAAGTTCGAAAGGGAGTGCTGATTATCTTTTGATCTTGAGATAAGTCTGATAAGCTTTTATTAGTCTAAGTATTGTCGAACATGTGAAACAAAACTTATTTTTCTCAAAAAAATATGATAGGTCTAATAAAATACCAATAAATCGCATACCGAATGGGCCGTTTCAAACAGCCAAAAAAGATGTGGTAGCTTATAAAAATTGGGTGATATTTAAATGGAAGTGCAAAAGAATTACAACGATTGAAGGCTTATATTACCTTTTTGATAAAAAAGGCTTTTTATAATTTTATACTTACAGAGCAAGGCTTTTCTTATACTTATCTCTTAAGAAAAATGCCATTTTTTTCGTAGACTCCTAGGTTCCGTTTGTATGAGCATTAGGAATTAGGATATTCCCATATGGCAGCTGATTATTACCATATCATTCTATCAAAAAGTGTTTTTTGTGATGTGAGTTATTTTATATGGTATTATTAAGTTAAGTTTTATCAGTATAAAAAGACGTTCTCACTCATTCGATCCATTTTCTTACGTATTTGCACCCGCATAAAACACCTGGGCATAATTGGCTAAACCAAAACAGTAAAAAAGATATTATGTATCAAAATATCGCATTTCATCCTTAATTTGCTCATTTTCATTTTGCGCATTCATCATGTAGGATACCGGGTGCCGAAGAAAACAGCCTTTTCTGAAAACCCACTACTTGTATCTCGTACGCATGTTTGATGCACTCAGTGACTCAGGCTTGTACATTATGCAAAAGCCAAGCACACATTAATCACAAGAAGCAGACACAGTAAGAAAACTTGCAAGAACCATATACACGAGATTTTTTTTTTTCTTATACAGATTAATAGAAAAGCTTCTAGTTCACAAGCATGCGACATCCGCTGAGTTAGCGGTTCGACCCAAGAACCAGCATCCCTCTCCCCTACATTACAAACTGAAAATGCCCTTTTCTTTTTACATGAAAATTCCAACTTTTTGAGGCAGTTGAAGGCTACAAAAACCCCCAACCCATTAACAACAAAAGGGGACTGACTACAAAGAGAAAACACAATGAACTGCTCTTCCTATAATGTGCAACTTGCGTTACACCCGGCTGTCAAGGCAAGACGAAGAGAAAGGGCGGTTTGCTAAAATAAACCATACAAGACTCGAGAGGAGATAAAGTCTGAGCTTGCCAAAACTCACTCTTCATGATTGCTGAATCAGACTATTGGGATTGGAATATTCTCATGATTGATTTCTTGGTTCATTTGTTTCTGCACTGCTTTTACAGCTGCCACTCTGGCAGCATTGGCGGCTCGATTGGCTGCAGTAACTGCCCTATTGACCCTCTCATCGACTTTAGCAGTGTCATATGCTTTCTCAGCTGCTCGCCTTGCTTCCTGATCATTCACAATACACCAATACCGTAGAAATGTCAGTTTTAAGAAAAAACGCCCTCAAGTATCCAGTTTAAACATCCTAGAAATAAGGAGTCTTTGATGAAAAGAGAACCTAAATCATTCATCTATACTGATCCAAAACCTCGTTTAAAAAAAGTAGCTCTGACAGGGAAGAGATGCATTATTTCAAGTTCATACTTCAATTGGTGGACTAAACTCTAAGACAGTTACTCGTAGGAATAAAGTAAAATGACTGTTATCTGCAGTGGAAATGCTTAATCTCAGTCGAATAATAAAAAACGTAATTTTTTTTTGTAGTTACCTGGACTGCATTGAGCACTTTGGAATGGTTAACAGCAACAGGAGATACTGGGTATGTTGGATTCTGTGTGCTAGGAACGTCAAGTATCCCATTATTCCAGTGCCCTGATTGTGTTTCTCCGTTTCTAAAGGTGTACATGCCAAGACCTTGCCTTTTTCCCTCATGCCAAGATCCTTCGTATCGATGCCCATTAGCAAATTTGTACACTCCAAACCCATGCATTTTGTCCGCAAAGTATTCTCCAGCATAAACATCACCATTTCTATCATATAAACAATTACACTCTTATCACCACCAATTCACCGTGTAGTTGCCCAAAAAATACACAAACTAACTGGATTTGAAAATTTATATAATCAAATGACAGTGTCCAAAGCATATTTTTCATTATTCGGTTTAAATTAAGGGGTTGTGAGGTATAAATTGCAGTGACTAAAAAGAAGGATACAATTCTTGTTTTGCAAATGTTAAATATTAGTGTGACATGATAGTAAACATAGACTATGAGGTGATTCTGAAGAAAAGAAGAGAAATCCATATATAAGAAAGATATCAATTAAAACTACGACTTCTGTTTAACTGAGGGGAAAATGCATATAAGTCTTCTACTTCACCATTTTACACGATGAAGCAAGCTCAGTGAGAAGGGGATACAAAACTCATACTTCAAGGATACAAAACTCATACTTCAAGGAAGTAACTCTACAAGCCAGTTTTTTTTTTTTTTTTGTAGAATAGAAAATGATAATCCACAGAAGTAGAGGACAAGAGAGGCAGCAGCTCTCTGAACTCCAATCCTAGTTTCTGACAGGCCTTATCAACTTCTAAGTTCTAATGGAGGTTGCTCAACATAAACAAAACTTTTTCCTGCTAATGATAGCATACTCTACCTTATCTCAATTCTAGCTACTATTCCCACCAATGATTAACAATTTCTACATCCCAATTCTCAACAACAATCCTAAAACATGAAGTGATAACTGACCGAACTCTCATAACTTATTTCGATAATACTATATGATGTCAATAGAAAACCGAATAAAACCTCACTCACTGAGTGGAGATACAAGATTACACACTGATAATATTAGCACACAAGAGAGACAATCAAATTTACGAGGCCAAAATATATGTTAATATCAAAAGAGTAGTAGAGAGCTAGAGATAGTCTCCTTGTAGGAATAAATAGATCAGGATCTAAGAAGCATCATTTCAAGAATTACCTAAAATGATAATGTCCAAGACCGTGCTTGACGCCCCACTTGAATTCTCCAACATACCGGCTACCATCCTCACAAGTATGAATTCCGCAACCATGGCTCTGCCCATTGGACCATTCACCTGCATACACATCCCCTGTGTAAAACCTATACACTCCATAACCATGCCTAAGACCTTGTCTATACTGCCCACGATAACGGCTGCCTCTTGCCCAGGTTTCAACCCCATACCCATCGTACTTGCCATCAACCCAATCTCCCTCATACCTACCACTCATGTAATAGTAATAAACCCCACTCCCGGTACACTTCCCTTTATGGAACTCTCCTTCAAAAACATCCCCGTTACTATACACCTGAACCCAGCAACCTGAATTCAACCTCTTCTCTGACTTTTGCTTGGAACCAATAGACCAAAACACTGGAAGGGGTGTCCGTCCCACGGCAGAAGACGGCGAGCAGAGCTTGATTGAGAAGGGAAACGATCGGTTGAGGAAGAGTCTGATGGAAGGAAGACGGGGGAGGGCTAGGTTAAGGGAGAGTAGAAGGGCAGCAGAGAAAGCAAAAGCAGAAAGAAAGTCAAGGAAGAGTGAGCGGCTGGGATGAGAGACAAGGAAGTAGAAGAAAGGAAGGGCGAGCAGAAGGATGACGCGGAGGTGGACTCGTAGCCGCCGGAGGTGGCGGAAGCGGCGGATGAAGCGGAAAGCAGCGGACTTGGCGTTGGAAATCGCCGAGAACAGAGAAGGGCAGTCCGAATTTGGTGGGGAAAACTTGGGATTGGACGATTGTGGCGGTGAAAAGGGGTGATGATGATGCAGGAAAGTAGATAGAGTTGGGGATTTGACGAGAGAAGGGCTAGGGTTCATCAAAGGCCTCTTATGGGGAGTTGACAAGAGAGACGAGGTGTGATTGCTGATCTTCTTGGGCTCGGGAGCTGGGGGTGCGGGGAGGACATTTGGAAGAGGAGTGGGATTGGAATTGGGGATCTTCCTAGGGTTTGATTCGAATTGGGAGCTGGAGGATGAGGAAGCAGCAGAGGCGGAGGAAATTAGGGTTGGCTGGATTTGGAAATTCTGATGCTTCTGGTGAATCGAGGAGGAAGGGAAAGGAAGAGGTGGAATCGGATTGAAATCGGAAGAGATGCCGCTGCTTTCTTTTCCGATCTGGACTTCAGATTTCTTCTGATGCATTTACATATGGAAACGAATTCCCCCACAAGATTTCTTCTCTCTTTCTTCGATATCTCGAATCCTAAACTCTTTCTTTAAACTGATGGGATTGAGCCTGAAACTTCTCGGTGTCGTGTGAAGGGAGTGAGCTCTACGATTACGCCGTATCAATGGAAGCTCTCTCTTTCGCTCTCTCTTCTTCCCCTTTTTGCTCTTTTCGTGAGCGCTTTCTGCGTGCAGTTTATGGTTGATTGGGATTTGAAAGCCATAGGCCAATGGTCTTCAAGTTGTTGCAAACAAATCTTTCTTTTTTTTTTTGTTTTATTTTTCTCGAATTTCCACATTTGCCTTCAATTTCCCTTTTTCCTTTTTTGGTAGGAAATAAAAAAAATTCTTAGGACATTTTTTTTAGGGAAATTCCGTCTGATACCCCTGAGTTTTGTGCTTTTCCGAGTGGTTTTCAAAAATAAAACTTAATCCGCGAAATATCCCTGAGTTTTTTAAAACTTCCGGTCGTGCCCTTTCTTTAAAAAAACTCCAACTTCCGTTTACTTTACTATTTTAAAAAAAGGAAAAGAAATTGTAAAGCTCTTTTTACCTTATACTCGAACTTCCGTCTACAAATTCATCTTCAAAATTGATTGGTTTGAATCTGTCGTTCTCACTTCCTGTACTGAATTTTTATCTCTTCATTTCTTTCTGCCCTAACTCATCACTTCTATCTCCTCCAATCTCTTCAAGTGGGTCCTTTTTGTTTTTAAAGTTCTTAAATCTATTTGAGAGAAAACAAAACCCAGATGGGTAATTGGTTACATTCTTCTTCGGCCAAAGTGGATGCATCCTTCCACTCTCATTTACTGAACATGTTATTGGTAAATTTCTCCATCTGGAGTTTTATTTGGATTGTTGTCTTCTGAGTTTTGTTCTATGGCCTTTTTCTCCATCTGGGTTTGTCTCAAATTGGGAAAATTAAAAAGGTGTGTTTGTCTCAAATTGGGGAAATTAAAAAGGTGTGTTTTTTCAACTGAAAAGAGTTCAATTGCTTGCTTTGTAAAAGCACTTTTTTTGCAATTCTCAAACTTTATACATGTGGAGTCTGATTTGATACTTTTTCCTCAATTTTGAAGATGAATTTGTATACGGAAGTTGGAGTATAAGGTAAAAAAAGCTTTACCATTTCTTTTCCTTTTTTTAAAATAGTAAAGTAAACGGAAGTTGGAGTTTTTTTTAAGAAAGGGCATGGGCCAGAAGTTTTAAAAAACTCAGGGGTATTTCGCATATTAAGTTTTATTTTTGGGCACCACTCGGAAAAGTACAAAACTCAGGGTTACCAGATGGAATTTCCTTTTTTTTATATTGCAATTAATTAGTGTTTTCGCTTAACTTGTTTTTGTAGGGAAGAAAAGTGGAATATCCTATTTCATTACCCCGAAATTTTATTTTTCTCATGTTCAAAAAAGTGTGAAAACCCATCTTTCCTGAAATCTACTTCTGTTATAGGACTTTTTTTAGAAATGCTGTTGGATAGGATAAATTAAGAGCAAACAAGTTGTAAAGAGTTCAAAAATAGTTTTCTTTATTTGGGTTTTTTTCCCATGATGTTATGGTTGATTGTATTTTTATGAGTTTAAATTTATTTGTGACGCTTAATTTAAAGAAAAAATTGTATTTAACCACTTTTTATTTTACACTTATTACAATGAACCACCCTTTATTTATAAATATGTGCATTTAATCATCATTTTGATAAAAAACGTTATTTTCTCTGTAAATAAAACAAAATACACTTTTTCCCTTCTTTTATAATTTTATTTACAAAAAAGAAAAGAAAAACCACAATTGACACTTCCAAGTTCTAACACGTCATTGACGCGTTCTCTCAAACCCTGACTTAATTTCTTCATAAAAATCTCTTTCCTCACTCAAATGGCAAAGAACCACGAAGCAAGAACGGTTATGCACTCGTCCGATTATGACTCTTCTTCGTCATCTTTTGGGGAAGAAGGCTTGTCATTGGCAGCTTCGCAACTCACCAGTGACAAGGAATTCGCTGATTTAAAGACCATGGGTGGTTTTTCTTTATTTTTTGTAAATAAAATTAAAAAGAATCGAAAAAACATAATTTACTTTATGTTTTGGGCAGATTTACCGCGTAAACGTGCTACCTGCTAAAATGAGGGGAACTTAACCAAAGAATAGCCGTAAGACGTTATACTCTTTGAACAAGATGAAATTTGAAGTGGTAAATAAGAAAGAAAGTGAAATCAAGAGCACGATTTGATTATCGATTGGTGATGATAGCCTTGTAGTAGCTATCTACTTAATTACAAACGAGCTGATGGATTAACAAACAATGTTTTCCAGCACAATGAGCAAAAATCTTAAGAGACTGTGAGTATGATTCTCCTCCCCTTTAGTTTCTTCGTCCCCTGCTTTTATACTCTTCTTCCCCTTTTGACCGTTGCAAGCATGATCAGATCTTGTGATTGTCGCCAACGCCATTAACCACGTGGCCGTTATCCGGAGACCTCATTAATGTCGTAATCTTTGCCATTATCTCCCTAACAGCCATGATCTTCGCAACTCCTCTTATGCTCGTTAGCGTTTATTGACATGGGCTTTCACTAGTACAAAATACCCGTTTTACCACGGTTATTTTACAAAGAATACCACGGTTCATAACCGTGGTAAAAGTGGATGTGGTAAATCTGTTTACTACGGGTATATTTTTACCACGGTTACAATTTTACCACGGTTGTATGAACCGTGGTAAATAAAAAACCCGTAGTAAAATAACACTTCAAACGGATGGTTAAACCCGTGATAATCTTGACATAACCGTGGTAAAATTGAATGTGGTAAATTTGTTTGACCCGTTGTAAAATTGATTTAACCATGGTAAATTTGAGACGTAGTAAACTTGTTTAACCGTAGTAATTATACAGAACCGTGCTAAATTTGAATGTAGTAAAATTGTTTGACCCGTAGTTGTAATTTGATTTAATCGTGGTAGAAATTACCAATGCTCAAGTACAAGCATGCCCAAGCTTCCTTTTATTTTGTCCACTAGGTTAGGCATAATATAGCAAATGCTTAAATTCATCATCTGAACAACCATCCAAAATATAATATATAAAATAATCATAACGTAATATCATGTACCACCAATCTCTCATCAATTCAAACATTACCATACCATAATGTCATAGACTAATAATATATATATTTCTAAAATGTTGATAAACCTGTAAACTAGTTAATACTTTCTAAGGATAAAAATCACTAAAAACTATAAAAACCTTTGCACAAATGCGACCCACTCATCTCGAACTTGATCTAACTTGTCCTTTGAAAGTGGCTTCAACGCAAGTTGTTCTTCATAACACTGCATCCAAAGTTTATAATTTAACTTTGATTGTAATTTCCTACTATTAAATTTTAAGTATATATATGATATGATTTTATGCAAACATATGTATAATATGTACCTTATCAGGAGTAGAGCCTTATACTTTTCTCATTATGTCTCGAATATAGCGAAGAACATAGTATCCACAATCTGTATTATTTGGCTGACGAGGGCACTGCAAAAATAAGTTAGTGAAATGATATTATACTTATCTCAAGACCACATTAAAAATGTGTTATCAATAATACCATCAACAGCCTGTCAGTTGCAAGTCGTTAGACCTTACGAAACTTCCTCGATATGTAATTTTGTCTTGAACCTAAAAAAAGGGATATAAAGAGTTATCAATAATACCATCTTCCCAAAACCTAAAAGCAGACTTAAATTTAAAATAGTTTTTGTTTCATGAGAGGGCATCTAGTTGAAAGTTAATACCAACTACATTGAAGCATAAAATTCTTAGACAATGGAAAGAAAGTGGGCAAGCAATTTATACAAGTAGTAATCAATATTTTATTTCCAAAGAGACTTAAACTCGGACTTCCTTAAATATCCAATTTAACTTTCCTGGCCCAAATGACCACTCTTTTTTTTGTGGAACCAAAATGACCACTCTAATTAACATGACCAACATGATATCTCTTAATATCAATTTACTTAAATTAACTGAAATAAACTCTCATGACACAACATTGATTAAAGTCACACCACATAATACTAATTAATCCATACATATTATCATTGGTTTGAAACTAACTACTACTCACAATCTATATAAGGTCCAATCATCTCCCTCAATAATTACTTCTGAACATAAAAACTATACTAACACACATATAGATACATAGCTAAGTAGCTAACCCTCCTGAACTCAAATAAACTAACTAATTCTAAGTTGACACAGGAAAACTAACATTGGGAGATTGGTTATAATAACTCCGATACACCACCCACTTACCAAACAGAGCTCGATCATTCAAATAGGAGCATAAACTTGGTATGATCTTCAAATAGGAGCTTTTAAACTTATCAAAGGCAAGCTATTGTCCTCCATTATATATAAGAGTTGACCATGATCATAGGTTTGAAAGTAAGTTATGCAGTAAATAAATACAAGGGCAGGCGTTTGGAATGAGGATATATTATATATATAGGGATTTGAGGAGGAAGGACAACAAGAAGGGCTTTGGTCATTCATGTTTTGAGACATTTATACAACTATTTTCCTTACATGGATCTATCAAATTAGTAGTCTAAGGTGTTGTGTGGAAATGCACAGTTGCTTACAATTGCACAGTTGCAAGGTGGTAGTGCAGGCTGAGAACAGAACAGACAGCTGGTTTTTTTTGTACAAAGATCGGTTTTATATGCCTCATAAATTACACCACACCAGGAGACAACTTATTCAATTCACTTCCGTTTTTCAACCCCTTATTTTTATAACATAAGTGTAAATAGTAACACAGCTCAAGACCAATAAGGATATGGTGCTTAACTTGCCTATCTCCATGATTATAAATAGTGTAAATAGTAACACAGCTCAACCCCTTATTTCACCCAACTGATTACTTTATTAAAAAATCCTAACTCCATAATATGCAAGTCTTTAACTTCAATAAACAACACAAATGCATGATCGTATCTATTGGTATGTTGTAAAACAAGAGCTTGCAGGGGTCAATTCAACTACCAATTGTTTGTTGTCAAGATTAAATTCAAACCTAGTAATTGATTCAACTTTTAATCAAACTGATGTCTTGTTAGCAAGCATTAAACATGTACACTTCAAACTAGTTATAGTCTCTAATTAAACCCATAACCATAACCAAAAAATTGATACAAAACCGGAAATCACTGCCTGCTTGGAAACAAATCCAACCCAATTGATACAAAACTAGCTAGGATCTCTAATTAAACCCATAACTCATTATGGTATCACTTCAAAACACGAAACAAATCCAACCCAATTTCCAGCAACAAAGGCAACAAACTCCACAGTACATAACACGCAACAAAGGCAGCAATACCCTAAAAAATTAATCTACACAAAAGCACAAACCTTTAACTTCAATTCCCACACTACTCTAATAAATCAAGCAATGAATAAACTTGAACATCAATCTACAACAAAATTATGAACAAACCTGAACGGAAATCACTGCTTGCCTGGAAGAAGAAGGCAGGAAATCACCGTCTGCCCAGTAGAAGGCCTGAAACCAACTTGGAATTCGATCAATGCCTTTCGGTCGGACAAAGAAGACCGAAAAAGTGAAGTAGGCCGGCTGGAATCACAGGGTCGGAACAAGAAGGCCGAAATTGCTCTGCTAGAATCGACGCCAAAGTCGCTCGAAGTATACCCGTACGATAAAATTGAAACCCTTAAGCTCTGAAGATAAAATTGGAAGGAAAAAAATCTTTGTTAAATAAATTTCTTGAAGTTATTTTCTTGTCAATATATTTAAATCTTTTGCGCGTTAATAAATTTACAATATATTTTCCAAAATACTACGGTTTATTAATAGTGTGTGTTAAATTACTACGGGTCTTATAACAACTGTGGTAGCAATTTCAAATATAAAAAACACCACGGGTTTTAGAAAAACCGTGCTAATATTGCCAAACTAACTCAATTACTACTTAAGGATAGACAACCGTAGTACTTTTGTTCTCCTAATTTACTACGGGTGCTGGAAACACCGTGATAAAATTACCACATTAACATAATCACTACACAACTGTAGTATTGTGTAGATTCATTTACCACGGTTCCGTTTGAACCGTAGTAAAATGGTGGATAAAACCGTGGTAATTTAGCTTAACTATCAACTTTACTACACTAAACACGGAACCGTAGTAAAATCAACCGTCCAAAAAACGCCTTTTTGTACTAGTGTTTGTATCCCTCGTATTTGCACTTTTGGGCTTGATCTTGAAGGGCCCAACAACACCCCCCAAAAAACCCGGGAAAACTTCCCTCCACTTTTCTAGGGTTTTTTGAGCTTTTAGTATCAGAAGTTGTTGCGCGTCCCATCAATCTTTATTTAAGACTCTTGTAGACATCATTGCGACCTCGTCTGCATTCTTTGGCTGATAGGTACGTTTCTGCTATTCTCGACTCTTCGTCTTCTCTTTGGTCTTTCTCATGGCGGACTCTAATTTTTCCATGGTAGAGAACCCTCGTTGCCTTGAACCAACCGACCCCCCTTGCTTTGCTTCTTCCGATATTCTTACCTCTTACCACCAGAAAGATAGCCTCTCTGTTGAGCCAAACTCTTTTGCTTTTTCTGTTGGATTTCCTGCCTCCGCCGATGTTTTCCTTCCTGCCCCTGGCGTCTAGGTTGATTCTTATAATGACGACATGGTATGCTTATACGAGTACCCGTTTCGTATTGGTCACCTCTTTCATTTCTCTCATCTTGTGATCGATTTCCTTACTACCCTTAATGTGTCCCCTGGGCAAATACTTCCCCAAGTATGGAGACTCCTCTTGTCTGTTGATCTCTTGTGTTCTTCTCACGATATCCCGTTCAAAGTTGTTGATTTCCTTCGTAATAACCGTCTCTCCAAAGGTGGTCCTGGTCGTTTTATCTTGAAAACCCTCAAAAACAAATCTGACCTTATTTACAACATGTCGAAGTCTGACCGAGGCTGGGCTGATAAATTCTTCTTTGTAAAGTTTTCTTCTTTGGGAACCGATACCTCTTTTATGAAACCTCGGCAACGTTCATCAGGTAGTGTTTTCTCTGTTTGGTTTAACTTACTTTGTTCAGATGTCATTAACCTTTAACTATGATTGTCTTTGATGCATTAAATCTCGCTTCTCTTCAACCCCGCAAGGTGTCGGCTCAAATCATATCTCGCATAGAAGCTCTTTCATTGGAAGAAAGATCTTACCACAATCTTGTGAAGGCGTGTTTTTCTGATTCTGAAGATACTGAGATGTCAAGTAAGTTTTGAGATCTCTTCCTCATACTAAAAGTTGACGTGTTTGTTTCTCTTGACCCTGCTTGTCTGCTTGCTGCTAGGTTCAAGGACCACTCGCTCCACTGCCGCTCTTACTATCATGGAACGGGTTGAGGTACGGAAGAAGAGGAAGGCTGAAACAACATCGACGGTTGACACGTCTTTGGCAATATCCCTTCCTAAAAAGGCAATTGACGCTAAAGCTCCCACTTCGAAGGTGGACGTTGCTTCAAACCTGACTGATCTTTCGGGTACCATGATGTCGCTGGATATGGCGGCAGAGAAGTGTTTAAGCTCTCTGATGCCTCTCCACATAAATTGTCCTCGAGGTGCCGGAAGTCGATCTTCTATGCCGGATTCTTCGGAAAAATGTTGGCCGCCCAGTGGCAGGTATGATTACAGTTTCTTGATGACTCGTTGTGTTTTAGTTTACGTGCTTTATTTCCCGATTACATTTTAACACGTTACTCATGTTTTTTCCAGAGCTTGCAGCTTACACTTTCAGCTTTCGAAACCTTCAAGGATTTACCAGGTCATTGTAACACCCCCGATTTTCCTCGGAGATGGTACACGCCAGTGATCTCAGACTTACCGTCCAAAGCCACACAAGGCTTGATTCGAACAATATAGGTATTGAAATGATAAAAATAGCGGAAGACTTTCATTGAAAACTAAACATATTTATTAAAGATTCTCCTTATAAGTGGAGGACAAAATTGTTACAACTCATAGCGGTAGCGAAAGACTTGATTAAAATTCATAAATTACATAAATGAGTCATCACTTACGGCTATACATCAACTAGGAAAAATTAAAGTCCTAACTCGAGTTTACTTAATTATGAATTACCCTAAAATTTTGAAATATTTTGACTCAAAACTTCAACTGCAGCTCGGCAGAAAACAGAGCACGCGCGCAACTGACTTTGTGTTCTCGTTTTGTACTCGATAGGGATCCGTTTGATGCGAGACCAGTGGCGTTGGATTCGTAAGATCGAGATCTTTCTAATGATATAAAACGGGAAATTTTTGGTTGAGTGTAGGAAGAGAAAAGGTCGAATTACAGAAGCAGTTCGTAACTTAGAGTACAAGTGACCGCTCGCTTTCGGGGGTGATTTTTGGGCGGATTTCGACGATTCAAGAGTCGAATTCTACTATTTTGAGGATGAGAAATCTGAATATGGGCTTGGTTTTGGCAAATTCTAACTTGAAATAGGAAAACGAGGCTATGAAAGAAGCAGACTGAAAAGAGAAAAAGAGAGGTGAAGTTTCATTGGCAAACGATTGAATTGTGTGCAATTGGGGTGTAAATCGACCCTATTTATAGAGTCATAAGTGTAACCACTTGCTTAAGATAGAAGATTCGTTCAAATCAAATCAAACTTCGAATCAAATCTTTGATTTGAACAAACCCAACGAAAATTAGGTTAACTAACTTCTTTGATTAATCTGGACGTATTTAGGGACTAATTCAATCGATCAATTGAGTGGTTGGTTTAGATAGAGATCGAAATTATCAATCTTATCCTTTTTACGGAATTGAATTTCGTTGTGAAACGAATCCAAAATCCTCAATCGAAGCTTTCGACCCAAATCCAAACAAACAACAAACTATTGTGTTTGTTTTAGATTTTATTTTCAAATATAAATAAAAATCAACCATTAATTTCTATAAATTTATATTTTCTCTCTTTTGTATTCTACTAAATTATAAAATTGGCCCAAATAATACACATATATTTTACACAATTAAATTTCATAAAATAATACTATATAAAAAAATATGTATAACAATGGAAATAAAATCACCAAAACAAATATTTATTTATAAGTCACACAAATGATTAAATAAATAATTAAGTAAATTGAAAATTGAGGGTTATTACAATCGACCTTAATGTTCAGCTTGAGAAGGATAGGAGTACTCTTTTGGGGCACGAGAAGAAAGCTTTAGAATAGAAAGTTAAGGAGCTAACGGATGCTCTTGGAAAGGTTTCCAAAAGTTCCAAGGAGTGGGAGGAGAAAGTTATGGCTGCGTCAAGGAAGGAGGCCGCTCTTGCAAAGGAGATTGAGGATATTGCGGACTACTGGTCGCTCAGGGCTCGTGTAGAGACAATAGAGGAATTCGTCGCAGGAAAACATTCCTCATGGGATGTTGTCAAGGAAAGAGAGCTATTTGAAAGCCTATTTTCCGATGAAGTGGTTGCAACCAAAAAATCCTCAATGGTGGATGACATTGCTCAAGTCGCCAAGGAGGTGGCCCGGGTGGCACTTGTGGAGAATCTGAAGGTTTCTGAAGATGTTTATAAGGAGTAACCTTATTGTTTTCTGCTTATGAATTTTAAATATTTTGGTACTGATGAGGTATTTTCAGTGGTCGTTTATACCTATCAAAGAAACCTAACTTAACCAACTCAGTAGAGCGGTAAGTAAGGGTCGATCCCACAGAGACTGTGTATTTGTGTTATTACTTGTATGCCAAGTAACCAAAGGGGGTTTTCAGAATGATTATCTAAACTAATATGCAAGAATGAAACTTAACTATGAATGCAAAAGATGATTTGAATATATGAGAAACAAACGTGTTCAACTAGTTAGATCCATCATGATATTGATTCGTTGATCATCGATTCTCTTGATTCTCTTCTCACTTGAATAATCTATTGTGGATAATGACCCTACTAAGGATTAAGATCCAAACTTCATATATAGTTGATAGAACTACCAGTCTAACAACCCTAATTATTTAACAACCTAGAAGACCTTCTAGATTCAATTAAACAACAACATGACGATTCAAGTTATCAATAGAAACAAACACTTAGAGCAACCAGACATCTAAGTGACTTGTGAATTTATCCCTTCTCTAACCAACTTGTCCAACCGGTACTAAATTGATTAAAGTTTACTCTTGATCAAATTAACTCCGACCGGTAATTAATCAGATTCAGTTGTAAATTAACCTAGAAATTCTATTAGGTAGCTAATCTAATAAAACCCTAGAATAATTCTGATTCAATTAAGCACAGGGAATAAACTCTATTCAAGTTTGTTGAGAATCAATCAAACCTCACAACTACATACAAATCATGACTTCAATAACTAGTCAAACACTAGAGAAATTAGCAATGCATAATGAAATTAAAATCAAACTTACAAAGGTTTCAAAGTCTTCCTTGAGAGAAAAACCCTAGCCTCCAAAAGTATGATCCAAAAATTATGAAAAATAAAACTAACATAAAGTATTTATATGTTTACTAAAAATATCCTCAAACAAGTCTATCTTAACACCCAATCTCGGCCAAAATACAATAAAGCCCGAATACCAAGCCCAAAACCAAGAGCTCGGCCCAAAAGTCATGTCCGTGTAAAAGCCCGAATGCGCGGCTTCGTCCCGCAAAAACGCGGCCGCGCTTTCTCTTTACCATCCCGCGCTTTTACTCGCCAGTTGAGATTGCGCGGGCACATTGCTTGGCTTCAACCCGAGCACTTGGCTTGTGCTTGGCTTGTTTTCCTTGTCTTGGCTCTTCTCCTAGCATGTCCTAGCTTCCTTAGCTCCTTTGCCTCGTCCATCACCACCATGATCCATCTGTACTCGCCCCGCTGTCGCTCCTGAACCTAAAAACCTATAAAACCGAGCAAACCAGCGCATAATACCCGATAACACAAAAACCTAAAAACTACATAAAAGCTAACCTAAAACTAACTAAAACATATATAAAACATGCATCTTAACTATTCCTATATGCTAGCTATCAAATTCCCCCATGCTTAACCCTTGCTTGTCCTCAAGCAAGACATAAATCCAATCACACCATAGAAATGCAATCTTACATCCATCTCAAATCAAACAAACATTTCACATATAATCAAAAACCCAACCAAGACTTCCTAGCATGCATTATGGTAAGCAACAAGTAAAGACCATTCATTCATTCTTAGACCTCACCAAGGATAGTGTGTTTGCACTCAAACTCTCAAGTGTTTAAGGACGTGTTTCACTCAAAATCAACCATGAAAACTAGACTACCATATGCTTGCATCAGAGTTCTAAATCTCCACCTATGGGGATCAAACACACAACAAAAATCAAGAGGTCTTTTTCCGGCTTGTAATGGGGCCAAGGTAAAGAGAAATTTGGAAGGGATAACATTTGGCCCGTGGTGCTAAATCCGGGATAAAGAACTAATCCTAACCCAAAATTCAACACTTTTTCATAACACTTCCCAACTTCACTCTAGCAACTCCTTACATTTACAATTAAGCACTTTGCTTCCTTTTTTTTTCTTCTTTTTTTTTCAACTCTTTTCTCGCTTTGCTAATGAAGACTACACACAATTTAAGCAATTTTTCTTTTCGCTTTACAACATAATTCATCTTCATTTTTTTCACTTTGAAACCCAAGAGTTTTATTTCCTCTTTTCCTCCTTTTCTCCCAACTCCCCCATACTTTGTACATAACTTACACAAAATCAAAAACAAAACCTAAAGTCCTAAATCCCGGATCCTGGGTCAAGCTTATTAGGATAGGGAAATTTTGTGGAGCTAATAAAAATAGGCTTAAAGCTCAAATAAGTGGGGTGTCAAAAACATGGATCTTGTAGGGTAGGAAGGGAAATAATAGGCTATAAGAAACATTGCCTCAATCATTTTAATGTCATGCATTCAATCATATAAAGCAGCCTTGAAATAGAGTATTAACGCAAGTTCTAGAGCTAGATAATCACGGTGATACACTCAAGAATGTAGAGAACAAATATATCATGAAAGGCCAAAAATATCTCACAAGGCTAATGATTGTCTAGAACTTCAGAATGAATCAAAAACTTAAGCTAAATACATGCTCCATCCTATAATCAAGTCATTTAATCAATGATCATGCTCATATCATATCAACTTCAGTAAATCATGCAAATCATGGGTAACTTATACTTAACTTAGAGAAACAAGAGGAATCAAACAATGGGGAAATAAGAACCTAAATGCAATATTTTTGTATTTTTTTGATTTTTTTCCATTTTTTTTAAGATTTTAATCAATGCATGCAAAAATTTTAAATATGACCTAAACTAATGCAACTACATGCAATGCAAAAGTAATTCCCTTCCCCCATGCTTCAAACATACTTTGTCCCCAAAGTATAGTAAAAAGTAAAGGAATGAGAAAAACTCACAGGACTCTAGCTGTCCGGGTAGTGCGGCGGGACATCTAACGGTGGTTGTGAAGGCTTCTTCGGGTTATCAATCTTTGGACCTGGGATATCTAACACACAAACAAAACTACCTAAAAAGCAAAAGATTATAACTGAAAAACAAAACTACTCTAAACCTTGGGTTGCCTTCCAAGAAGCGCTTGTTTAATGTCATTAGCTTGACCCTTAGAATGGGTTGACAAGATTAGACATTGTCAATGCCCTTAATAACCTGTCAAAGCTTTGCGCACACATCTCAGAAAAGCATAAGTAACACATTGATAAATCAATTAAGCATAATATAACATTCAAAGACCGTTTTAATTTATCAAACATGTGTGCCCAATTTTCATGAGGTGGCATTTGTTCAAAGAAATTCAGCACAAGTGGTGGCTTTAGAAAATACTTACAGTATGAATCAAAGCACTTGTTAGCAATACCACTTTTATCCAAGATGAACTCCATATATTCTTCATCTTTCACCTTGTGTTGTAGGCTTGGCTCCTCATCTTGGAACTCCATAAGCTCTAGATGTGAGAAGGTGGGGAACCTAAAGCATGGGATGTCAAGGCCTAACATCGGGTGCACCATGACAGCGGGAGACTTAATAGAAATATCATGTTGATTTTCTCCCTCATGGTTGTCTGCTTCATCAGCAAAGAAGTCATCATGGTCGACAAAAGAGTCTTCTTCCAAAACCGTAAAACCCTCAAGCAATTTACTCCACGTGAGTGAAGATGATTCAGGCTCCCTAGGCTCTGTAAGAATCTCTATGCCTGCACAGACTTCCTTTGGCTTTGTGATGATCTGCTCAACTTGCCTTATAGATGTGAATTCATATTGGGCATCAAATTCATCTTCATAACTCTCATCAAGTGTAGTAGATTGCTCCTCAACTTGAATCTGAGTGTCTGACTCATGATCGTTTGACTCCAATGTGATTTCACCACTCCTTTCACACAACTCAAAAGGGCATGAGAATGTGGAATGAAAACACAAAGAACAAGACTCACAATGCTCCTTGATTAAAGCATCCGCCCCTTTTGAGATATCCTTGATTATATCCTCAAGAGACTTATCAACCGACTGGGGTGGTTGGGAAGATGACTCGACTAAAAAGCTTTGATGGCTCATGAAACATAAGAAATCCCAGCATTCCCCAGGTCCCATAAACAAAAGCCTCTCATTGCTCATGTAGTCTGCCAATCCCCTTGTCTCAAGATTCATACCATGGATAACTCCCATGTTCACCTCTCTATCGCTGTATCGTAATCCCCAAGCACCAAGTTCAAACACATGGTCTTGAAATCTTGAAAAATAGTTATGGAAGAGTTCATCCTGCAGCTGTCTACAATCGAACAAAGCCATAGATTAGTAGCACGGGTGTTATGAACCATAAGATAGGTTCACAACACCAAGAATAGCACAAAAGTAAAAACACAAATAGCTACGAGTCCCCGGCAATGGCGCCAAATTTGATGAGATATTTTTCAGTCGTTTACCTATCAAAGAATCCTAACTTAACCAATCTGAGTAGAATGGTAAGCAAGGGTCGATCCCACAGAGACTCGTGTATTAATGTTATTACTTGTGTGCCAAGTAACCAAAGGGGGGTTTTCAGAATGATTATCTAAATTAATATGCAAGAATGAAACTTAACTATGAATGCAAAAGATGATTTGAATATATGAGAAACAAACGTGTTCAACTAGTTAGATCCATCATGATATTGATTCGTTGATCATCGATTCTCTTGATTCTCTTCTCACTTGAATAATCTATTGTGGATAATGACCCTACTAAGGATTAAGATCCAAACTTCATATATAGTTGATAGAACTACCAGTCTAACAACCCTAATTATTTAACAACCTAGAAGACCTTCTAGATTCAATTAAACAACAGCATGACGATTCAAGTTATCAATAGAAACAAACACTTAGAGCAACCAGACATCTAAGTGACTTGTGAATTTATCCCTTCTCTAACCAACTTGTCCAACCGGTACTAAATTGATTAAAGTCTACTCTTGATCAAATTAACTCCGACCGGTAATTAATCAGATTCAGTTGTAAATTAACCTAGAAATTCTATTAGGTAGCTAATCTAATAAAACCCTAGAATAATTCTGATTCAATTAAGCACAGGGAATAAACTCTATTCAAGTTTGTTGAGAATCAATCAAACCTCACAACTACATACAAATCATGACTTCAATAACTAGTCAAACACTAGAGAAATTAGCAATGCATAATGAAATTAAAATCAAACTTACAAAGGTTTCAAAGTCTTCCTTGAGAGAAAAACCCTAGCCTCCAAAAGTATGATCCAAAAATTATGAAAAATAAAACTAACATAAAGTATTTATATGTTTACTAAAAATATCCTCAAACAAGTCTATCTTAACACCCAATCTCGGCCAAAATACAATAAAGCCCGAATACCAAGCCCAAAACCAAGAGCTCGGCCCAAAAGTCATGTCCGTGTAAAAGCCCGAATGCGCGGCTTCGTCCCGCAAAAACGCGGCCGCGCTTTCTCTTTACCATCCCGCGCTTTTACTCGCCAGTTGAGATTGCGCGGGCACATTGCTTGGCTTCAACCCGAGCACTTGGCTTGTGCTTGGCTTGTTTTCCTTGTCTTGGCTCTTCTCCTAGCATGTCCTAGCTTCCTTAGCTCCTTTTCCTCGTCCATCACCACCATGATCCATCTGTACTCGCCCCGCTGTCGCTCCTGAACCTAAAAACCTATAAAACCGAGCAAACCAGCGCATAATACCCGATAACACAAAAACCTAAAAACTACATAAAAGCTAACCTAAAACTAACTAAAACATATATAAAACATGCATCTTAACTATTCCTATATGCTAGCTATCAAATTCCCCCATGCTTAACCCTTGCTTGTCCTCAAGCAAGACATAAATCCAATCACACCATAGAAATGCAATCTTACATCCATCTCAAATCAAACAAACATTTCACATATAATCAAAAACCCAACCAAGACTTCCTAGCATGCATTATGGTAAGCAACAAGTAAAGACCATTCATTCATTCTTAGACCTCACCAAGGATAGTGTGTTTGCACTCAAACTCTCAAGTGTTTAAGGACGTGTTTCACTCAAAATCAACCATGAAAACTAGACTACCATATGCTTGCATCAGAGTTCTAAATCTCCACCTATGGGGATCAAACACACAACAAAAATCAAGAGGTCTTTTTCCGGCTTGTAATGGGGCCAAGGTAAAGAGAAATTTGGAAGGGATAACATTTGGCCCGTGGTGCTAAATCCGGGATAAAGAACTAATCCTAACCCAAAATTCAACACTTTTTCATAACACTTCCCAACTTCACTCTAGCAACTCCTTACATTTACAATTAAGCACTTTGCTTCCTTTTTTTTTCTTCTTTTTTTTTCAACTCTTTTCTCGCTTTGCTAATGAAGACTACACACAATTTAAGCAATTTTTCTTTTCGCTTTACAACATAATTCATCTTCATTTTTTTCACTTTGAAACCCAAGAGTTTTATTTCCTCTTTTCCTCCTTTTCTCCCAACTCCCCCATACTTTGTACATAACTTACACAAAATCAAAAACAAAACCTAAAGTCCTAAATCCCGGATCCTGGGTCAAGCTTATTAGGATAGGGAAATTTTGTGGAGCTAATAAAAATAGGCTTAAAGCTCAAATAAGTGGGGTGTCAAAAACATGGATCTTGTAGGGTAGGAAGGGAAATAATAGGCTATAAGAAACATTGCCTCAATCATTTTAATGTCATGCATTCAATCATATAAAGCAGCCTTGAAATAGAGTATTAACGCAAGTTCTAGAGCTAGATAATCACGGTGATACACTCAAGAATGTAGAGAACAAATATATCATGAAAGGCCAAAAATATCTCACAAGGCTAATGATTGTCTAGAACTTCAGAATGAATCAAAAACTTAAGCTAAATACATGCTCCATCCTATAATCAAGTCATTTAATCAATGATCATGCTCATATCATATCAACTTCAGTAAATCATGCAAATCATGGGTAACTTATACTTAACTTAGAGAAACAAGAGGAATCAAACAATGGGGAAATAAGAACCTAAATGCAATATTTTTGTATTTTTTTGATTTTTTTCCATTTTTTTTAAGATTTTAATCAATGCATGCAAAAATTTTAAATATGACCTAAACTAATGCAACTACATGCAATGCAAAAGTAATTCCCTTCCCCCATGCTTCAAACATACTTTGTCCCCAAAGTATAGTAAAAAGTAAAGGAATGAGAAAAACTCACAGGACTCTAGCTGTCCGGGTAGTGCGGCGGGACATCTAACGGTGGTTGTGAAGGCTTCTTCGGGTTATCAATCTTTGGACCTGGGATATCTAACACACAAACAAAACTACCTAAAAAGCAAAAGATTATAACTGAAAAACAAAACTACTCTAAACCTTGGGTTGCCTTCCAAGAAGCGCTTGTTTAATGTCATTAGCTTGACCCTTAGAATGGGTTGACAAGATTAGACATTGTCAATGCCCTTAATAACCTGTCAAAGCTTTGCGCACACATCTCAGAAAAGCATAAGTAACACATTGATAAATCAATTAAGCATAATATAACATTCAAAGACCGTTTTAATTTATCAAACATGTGTGCCCAATTTTCATGAGGTGGCATTTGTTCAAAGAAATTCAGCACAAGTGGTGGCTTTAGAAAATACTTACAGTATGAATCAAAGCACTTGTTAGCAATACCACTTTTATCCAAGATGAACTCCATATATTCTTCATCTTTCACCTTGTGTTGTAGGCTTGGCTCCTCATCTTGGAACTCCATAAGCTCTAGATGTGAGAAGGTGGGGAACCTAAAGCATGGGATGTCAAGGCCTAACATCGGGTGCACCATGACAGCGGGAGACTTAATAGAAATATCATGTTGATTTTCTCCCTCATGGTTGTCTGCTTCATCAGCAAAGAAGTCATCATGGTCGACAAAAGAGTCTTCTTCCAAAACCGTAAAACCCTCAAGCAATTTACTCCACGTGAGTGAAGATGATTCAGGCTCCCTAGGCTCTGTAAGAATCTCTATGCCTGCACAGACTTCCTTTGGCTTTGTGATGATCTGCTCAACTTGCCTTATAGATGTGAATTCATATTGGGCATCAAATTCATCTTCATAACTCTCATCAAGTGTAGTAGATTGCTCCTCAACTTGAATCTGAGTGTCTGACTCATGATCGTTTGACTCCAATGTGATTTCACCACTCCTTTCACACAACTCAAAAGGGCATGAGAATGTGGAATGAAAACACAAAGAACAAGACTCACAATGCTCCTTGATTAAAGCATCCGCCCCTTTTGAGATATCCTTGATTATATCCTCAAGAGACTTATCAACCGACTGGGGTGGTTGGGAAGATGACTCGACTAAAAAGCTTTGATGGCTCATGAAACATAAGAAATCCCAGCATTCCCCAGGTCCCATAAACAAAAGCCTCTCATTGCTCATGTAGTCTGCCAATCCCCTTGTCTCAAGATTCATACCATGGATAACTCCCATGTTCACCTCTCTATCGCTGTATCGTAATCCCCAAGCACCAAGTTCAAACACATGGTCTTGAAATCTTGAAAAATAGTTATGGAAGAGTTCATCCTGCAGCTGTCTACAATCGAACAAAGCCATAGATTAGTAGCACGGGTGTTATGAACCATAAGATAGGTTCACAACACCAAGAATAGCACAAAAGTAAAAACACAAATAGCTACGAGTCCCCGGCAATGGCGCCAAATTTGATGAGATATTTTTCAGTCGTTTACCTATCAAAGAATCCTAACTTAACCAATCTGAGTAGAATGGTAAGCAAGGGTCGATCCCACAGAGACTCGTGTATTAATGTTATTACTTGTGTGCCAAGTAACCAAAGGGGGGTTTTCAGAATGATTATCTAAATTAATATGCAAGAATGAAACTTAACTATGAATGCAAAAGATGATTTGAATATATGAGAAACAAACGTGTTCAACTAGTTAGATCCATCATGATATTGATTCGTTGATCATCGATTCTCTTGATTCTCTTCTCACTTGAATAATCTATTGTGGATAATGACCCTACTAAGGATTAAGATCCAAACTTCATATATAGTTGATAGAACTACCAGTCTAACAACCCTAATTATTTAACAACCTAGAAGACCTTCTAGATTCAATTAAACAACAGCATGACGATTCAAGTTATCAATAGAAACAAACACTTAGAGCAACCAGACATCTAAGTGACTTGTGAATTTATTCCCTTCTCTAACCAACTTGTCCAACCGGTACTAAATTGATTAAAGTCTACTCTTGATCAAATTAACTCCGACCGGTAATTAATCAGATTCAGTTGTAAATTAACCTAGAAATTCTATTAGGTAGCTAATCTAATAAAACCCTAGAATAATTCTGATTCAATTAAGCACAGGGAATAAACTCTATTCAAGTTTGTTGAGAATCAATCAAACCTCACAACTACATACAAATCATGACTTCAATAACTAGCCAAACACTAGAGAAATTAGCAATGCATAATGAAATTAAAATCAAACTTACAAAGGTTTCAAAGTCTTCCTTGAGAGAAAAACCCTAGCCTCCAAAACTATGATCCAAAAATTATGAAAAATAAAACTAACATAAAGTATTTATATGTTTACTAAAAATATCCTCAAACAAGTCTATCTTAACACCCAATCTCGGCCAAAATACAATAAAGCCCGAATACCAAGCCCAAAACCAAGAGCTCGGCCCAAAAGTCATGTCCGTGTAAAAGCCCGAATGCGCGGCTTCGTCCCGCAAAAACGCGGCCGCGCTTTCTCTTTACCATCCCGCGCTTTTACTCGCCAGTTGAGATTGCGCGGGCACATTGCTGGGCTTCAACCCGAGCACTTGGCTTGTCTTCCTTGTCTTGGCTCTTCTCCTAGCATGTCCTAGCTTCCTTAGCTCCTTTGCCTCGTCCATCACCACCATGATCCATCTGTACTCGCCCCGCTGTCGCTCCCGAACCTAAAAACCTGTAAAACCGAGCAAACTAGCGCATAATACCCGATAACACAAAAACCTAAAAACTACATAAAAGCTAACCTGAAACTAACTAAAACATATATAAAACATGCATCTTAATTATTCCTATATGCTAGCTATCAGGTACCCCGGTGTGTCGGGGTTTTAATACATTGACTTGTTTATGTGGCCGCTTGTTTTTGGGCCGTTTGTGTGGACAACTCCTTTAACCTTGCTTATGCTTTTGGGGTTTCTTTGTGAATGCTATTTTGGTGTTTGTCTGTCTCTTTTGGAGGTGATACAACTTTTTGATGATTGCGTTCATAAGCTAAAGATTAACGCGTTGGAGAAGACGATCGTTAGTCGTGTTTGGCCAAGTTATGTCGTAGTAGCGCTTTTGTAAAGATGCTAAGAGAGAATGATATGTGTAATAGAATGTAGATACCCATATTTTATTCAATAAAATCTGAACTGGTTACACAAGTATCTTTGTTTGTATTGAACTCCTCTTGCTCTAGAGTTGTCTTCATGTATTCTCGTCTTTTGCAGCTTGTGACTAGTCGTTGTGTGCACATCTTTGCCTGATTGTAAGGCAAGGGCCTATGTTTCGGCCTGTAAAATCACAAGGCGTCCCTTGTTAGTTTTTGTAACATCTTTGTTGATCCATGTGTGTAGGACAAGGTGAATAAAATTAACAGAATGAAATAACAAATTAATACCTTGTTGTGACTTGCTTATCAAAAGTGGTATAATTTTAGATTCGTCGCATTCCCATTTCTCGGGACTGTCTTCCCATCATGGGAGATTAACTCGTAAGGTCCTTGCCCAACAACTTTCGTGATCTGATAGGGTCCTTCCCAACTAGCTCCAAGTTTACCAGCATTTAGCTCTTGGGTGTTCTGGAAAACTTTCCTTAATACCTAATCTTCTAATTGAAACACCTTCGCTTTGACGTGCTTGTTATAACTCCGAGCTACCCCCTGCCTATACGCCGCCATGCGGACCGACGGTTTGTCTCGTAACTCGTCGACAATATCTAGATGATGGAACAAGTTGGACATATTTGATTCTTCGATAGTGAGGCCGTATCGAGCCGTGGGCAGAGTTATCTCAACTGGCAACACAGCTTCACACCCATATACTAATTAGAAAGGCATATGCCCAGTAGTAGTCTTAGGAGTTGTCCGATCTGACCAAAGTATAAGGGGTAACTCGTCGGCCCATCTTCCTTTGGCCTCTTTAAGGCGTTTCTTCAAGTTGTTAATGATTACCTTGTTACTTGCTTCTGCTTGACCATTGGCTTGAGGGTAACGTGGTGTATACATCACCAAATGAATGTTCTATTGTTGGCAAAAGGATCTTGTTTTGTCGCTAATAAACTGGGACCCGTTGTCACAAACTATGGTTGATGGTACCCCTATATCAGAATTCTGAAGGACATGTATAAGGGCTCGTTGACTAGTGTGTGCATCCCGGGAGGGAGCACAGAGTTTTTCCAAGTAGGAATCGACTTGCATCAGGGGTCGGCTTTGAGCCCTTTTCTGTTTGCGATCGTTCTGGATGTTCTGACGAGGGAGATCCAAGAAGAGGTACCGTGGTGTATGCTTTTTGCCGACGACATAGTGTTGGTGGATGAGTCTAGGGAGGGTCTTTACAGAAATCTAGAATCTTGGAGAGAGAAGCTCGAGACAGAGGGTTTTAAGCTGAGTCGGACTAAGACAGAGTATGTAGAGTTTAAATTCAACCAGGAGGTGGAGCCAGATGAGGAAGTACGTTTGGGAGGAGAGGTCATAGCGAAAAAGGAGATGTTCAGATACTTGGGCTCTATTGTGCAGAGTGATGGGCCCAAAGCTTCTGGAGTGTTGTGTGACAGGAAAGTCCCACTCAAGCTAAAGGTCAAGTTCTACAAAATGATGGTTAGACCAGCCATACTCTACGGGGCGGAATGTTGGCCGACCACTAAGGCGCAAGAGCAGAAGCTAATGGTAGCAGAGATGAGGATGTTGAGGTGGATGTGTGGACATACGAGACTGGACAAGATTAGGAATGAAGTGATTAGGAACAAGGTGGGAGTGGCCAATTTAGGCGAAAAGCTCAGAGAGTCGAGGCTTAGATGGTTCGGGCACATATAGAGGAGACTACCAGATGCCCCGGTTCGGAGAATTGAAGGGTTAGTCGCTAGCGACTTTCGTAGGGAAAGGGGCAGGCCGAAGAAGAGTTGGAAGGAAGTCATAAAACACGATCTCAGCGTTCTGGTAATCTCAGCAGATATGGCCTTGGACAGGGACCATTGGCGTGAGAAGATTACAGTGACAGAGCCTTAGGAGTTACGACTTAGAGGGAGTTCCCTGCTCTTTTCATCTCTTCGCTCTAGATTTTTTGTTCTAGTTTTTAGTTATCTGGTTTTTTTTCTAGAGTACTTTTCGGCTCCTCTAGTTTTTTTCTCCCTGTTGTTTTTCCTGCCCTTTTCATCTCTTTCCTTTTGCTTTGGGCCCACCTTAGATACCCTCCCGACTTCGAGTCGGGGTAAGGGTGAGTACATCTCGACCCCCCAGATTCCGTACCTCGTACCGTGTTCCACTTGGGTAGATGTTGTTGTTGTTGTTGTTGTGAAGGAGATGACCTGTGTATCTTTTACTTCTTTGAAGGCCTCAACTTTGATCCATTTAAAGAAGTAGTTGGTCATGGCTAGTATGTAAACGCGTTGCCTCGAAGCTGGAGGGAGTTTCCCTACGATGTCTATTCCCCACTTCATGAATGGCCAAGGAGAAGTTATAGGATGTAACATCTCTGGTGGTTGATGTGGAATAGGTCCATGACGCAGACACACATCACATTTCCGAGCAAACTCCACTGCGTCTTTGTTCATGGTGGTCCAATAGTAGCTCATCCTACTTGCCTTCTTTGCCAAGTTGCGTCCCCCTGTGTGATTTCCGCATTCCCCATCGTGTATATCTTGTAACACCTTCTATACTTCTTCTTCTTTCACGCATCGTGCGTACAATCCTGATGACATCCACTTGAACAAGATGTTATCTTTAATGGAGAAAGTAGAAGCTTTTACCTTAAGTCGTCGAGCTTCATCTTTGTCATTTGGTAGAATTCCATCTCGTAACCATCTCAGGTAAGGTGTTAACCATGAAGTAGTTGCATCAGAATTCTGAACCTCAAACACGTCTGCTTCTTTTGTTATGGAAGGTGCGTCTAGATGAACAAATGGTATCTTGTCGTGCTCTCTTGGGTCAATCGCGGATCCGAGATTTGCTAGGGCGTCAGCTTGCGCATTAGCATCCCATGGCACTTGTTTTATCTCGAAGTGTTTAAAGTCTTTGATAATTTTTTGAACTTTCTCCAAGTACGCCTTCATTTTTGAATCCCTGGCAACATACGAATTCGTAACTTGATTAACAATAAGCAACGAATCACATATTACCTCGATTTCTTGTACGTTCAATTCTCTGGCAATAATTAATCTTGCGATGAGTGCCTCGTACTCTACTTCATTATTAGTAGCTTTGAACGTGCACTGAATAGCCTGGGCTATCCTATCCCCCTGTGGCGACTTCAGGACTACCCCCAACCCTACACCTACTTGATTCGACGCTCCATCAGTGCATCAACCATTTGCCGTTGCTCAGCGATCTTTCAACTTGTAACATTTCCTGATTTTCTCCTTCCGGCAAAGTAGGAGTAAAGTCTACCACAAAATCTGCCAAAGCCTGGGACTTCATTGCTGTTCTTGGCTCGTAAGTGATATCATTCTCGTTGAGGTGAATTAACCACCTCAACAAGCGACCTGATAGTTCCGGTTTCGACACAGCACTCTTCATTGGAAAGTTAGTCTTCACAGTAATAGAATGACTTTTAAAATAAGGACGTAATTTTATAGAAGCCGTTACCAAAGATAGTACGAGTTTCTCAACGGGTGAGTACCTGGTCTCCGCATCAAGTAAAGTTTTACTTACATAGTAGATGGGTAACTGGTTCCCGTCTTCTTCTCGAATTAAGATGGCGCTTACGGCTGCCTCTGTGACTACCAAATATATGTACAACATTTCACATGGCTTGGGTTTGGAAAGTATCTGAGGGTGGGATAAATAATTCTTCAATTCTTTGAAGGCTTCCTCGTCTGCTTCTGTCCATTCGAATGACTTGATTTTCTTCAAGATGTCGTAGAATAGTTTGTTCCTATCTGAGGATCGGGATATGAACTAGTTAAGTGTTGCTACTCGCCTTGTCAACTTTTGAACGTTTTTGACACATCTTGGTGATTGTAACTCCATTATCGCCTTGATCTGATCTGGACTTGCCTCAATCCCTCTCTGCGTTACTATATATCCAAGGAATTTACCCGATGTGACCCCAAAGGAGCATTTGGTTGGATTCAACTTCATTTTGTAGCTCCGCAGAATCTGGAACGCGTCTTCCAAGTGTTGGATGTGCTCTTTCGCCTTCAAAGATTTGACCAACATGTTGTTAATGTACACCTCCATTGTATCCCCCAGTTTTCCTGAAACATTTTATTAACCAATCTCTGATAAGTAGCACCTGCGTTTTTTAATCCGAAAGGCATAACTTTGTAACAATAAGTCCCTTGATTATTTACGAATGCGGTTTTTTCTTGGTTGTCAGGATGCATCATTATCTGATGGTTTCCACTGAACGCGTCCATGAAAGTTAAAAGCTTGTGTCCCGCTGTGCATCCACCATTGCGTCGATGTGAGGCAAGGGGAATGAATCTTTAGGACATGCTTTATTTAAATCGGTAAAATCAACGCAATCGTGCCACTTACCATTTTTCCTTTTCACAACAACTACATTTGCTAATTATTCAGGGTTCTTTACTTCTCTAATTTTACCAGACTCAAGTAAGGATTTTACCTTGTCGTTTATTACCTAATTTCGTTCGGGTGCGAACTTACGCCTTTTCTTCTTGACTGGCGGAATCTTTTGATTGATGTTGAGCGCGTGTGTAATCACGTTAGGGTCAATTACCACCATATCTTCATTTGACCAGGCGAAGCAATCACTATAGGACCGTAAGAACTCAACCAGTTGCTCTCGTAAAACCGGCTCCAGATCTGCCCCAATTTTGATCTTTCTGGACGGTTCTAGTGGGTTAAGGGCTACTTCATCCAAATAAGTTGGAGCCTTACAGTCCTTTAATTGCTAATCCGACGACTTCTTTTTTTCTTCGATCTGCGAAGTTTTTGAAGTCGTCGCCCTCATGGTTACAAGGTAGCATTCCCTTGCTATCTTTTGTTCCCCTTTGATATCTTGTATTCCCCATGGTGACGGAACTTTACACATTGATGATAGGTTGAAGGAATGGCCTTAATCCCGTGGATCCAAGGCCTGCCAAAGATAACATTGAAAGGTGATGGACAGTCAAGTACTTGAAATTTTACTTAGCAATTCACCCCTCATGCGATGGTTGGTAATGATATTTCCCCCAACGTGTTGTGTGATTCGCCGCTGAAGCCCACCAAAGTCGTAGACCTTTTGATGATGTTGTCCAAACCCAGGCCTAAACTGTACAAGGCATCCAGCATAAGCAAATTAGTAGAACTTCCATTATCAATTAAAACTCTTTTAACAAGAAAGTTTGCTATTGTTAAGGAAATGATTAAACAATCATGGTGATCTTCCTCTTCTTCGACGTCATTGAAGGTAATGGGCATCATGTCATGACCCCTTCGAACAGGGATTCTAGGCTCTTCTCTTCGGGTACTCCTTGTAATCCTTTTAGCTACAGAATAGGTTATACCACAAATGTCGGATCCCCCGGTGATGACGTTGATTACTCCTGTATGCTTCGGGGGTGGAGGTGGACTGGTCCTTCCTTTGTTGTGCTCTAGTTGCTCCCTGGCTCTTTCAGATATTAAATCCTTGAGGTATCCCCTGCACAATAACTCGCTTACCTCTTTCCTCGACGCGATGCACTCGTCCGTCTTGTGGTCGTGATCAAAATGGAAGTCATACCATCTGGATTTATCTTTTTGGTGTGAAGGTGTATTGCTCTTTCTTGGCCATTTGATAGTATCCCCCACGCCATTAAGTGTTCGGACTACTTCTATCGTGTCTACATGAAAGTTGTAGTGAGATAACTTGGGAGGCAACCTTGAGTCTTCATATCGCTCCATCTGCCTAGCGAACGCCGTGTTCATAGTTGGTTTGGTAGGGGACGGATTGGGGTATGGAACATATCTGGTCTCTCGCCTCCCCTGCGTACGCTCTGGCCGATGTGGACTAGTAGTTTTAATGGCGAAGAGGTCATCTTCTTCTAATCGTACATGTGTCAATGCTTTTACCTGTACCTCATTGAAGTTTGAGCAAGGATACTTAGTTAGTTCACGATAAAGATCAGGATTACCAGTCGATATGCCTCTTCGAAATGCTTCCACAGCTGTAGCGACATCACTTGCTTCTATGGTGACCAATTCCTCATTGTACCTGTTAAGAAATGCTTTCAAAGATTCACCGGTCTTTTGGACCATGCAATATAAATCACCTGAACGCTTTTTAGCGTGTCTATTACTTGCGAATCTTATGTTGAACTTGTCAATTAACTCAACAAAAGATAAAATACTCCCAAGGGGTAAATGAGAATGCCAATTAAGAGCGGGCCTTGATAACGGGTTGCCAAACCAACGACACATGACAATTTCCTTCATGTCGAAAGGAACGATACTAATATTCATAGCCTGTTGAAACGCGGCTATGTGTTGGTCTGGATCCGTAACCCCTTCGTACTTAGGTACATCGGGGACGTGGTATTTGCGAGAGATGTCTACCCTTGTGATGGCGGGTACAAAGGGAGAATCTGTATATCCATCCCGCCTTTCCACTACTATCGGTTGGGGTGCCCCTAGGACCTGAGTGATTCGGTCCTTTAGAGCTTTGAGGCATTCCCGTAATTGGGTAACCTCAGCATCTTCTCTAATAGCCCTCAAAGAATTACCATTTACCTGATAGCCAATCACTAGCCTAATGTCGCCTGGTGTCACAAGATTTGGGTCGTCCATGTCCAATCGCCTAGCGACGTGGTCTGTTGTTCCAGTAACGCGTTGACGGTTTGGTGTTGATTGTACCTGAGATTAAAGCAAATTACGCTCATTAGTTAAAGTTTCGATTTGTTTCTCGTATACCTCGGTGAATTTGGCATGAGCTTCTTTCTGATTTTCCAGATCTTTTTGAAGAGCGATCATAGATGCGCGTAGTTCGAAAATGATATCGGTTTCTGTTGTCGTTCCTCGTTCAACGGCAGCAGTGGAAGTGGTAGTCTTCCTGTTCCCATTTCCAGAATCTTGCTCGACTCCTTCCACGTTTTCGGTTCGTGGGTTGTCTCCACCTTGGTTGATTTCATTGTTCTCGGGATCGTCTACGTGAATGTAGGTAGCATGAATGCCTTCCATCTTGTGTAGGTAGAGCTTACGGTTCTTGGCGATTTCCTTTTGGCTAAGGCCCCACGGTGGGCGCCAATTGTTTTGGGCAGATTCACCACGTAAACGTGTTACCTGCTAAAATGAGGGGAACTTAACCAAAGAATAGCCGTAACACGTTATACTCTTTGAACAAGATGAAATTTGAAGTGGTAAATAAGAAAGATAGTGAAATCAAGAGCACGATTTGATTATCGATTGGGGATGATAACCTTGTTGTAGCTATCTACTTAATTACAAACGAGCTGATGGATTAACAAACAATGTTTTCCAACACAATGAGCAAAAATCTTAAGAGACTGAGAGTATGATTCTCCTCCTCTTTAGTTTCTTCGTCCCCTGCTTTTATACTCTTCTTCCCCTTCTGACCGTTGCAGGCATGATCAGATCTCGTGATTGTCGCCATCGCCATTAACCAAGTGGTCGTTATCCGGAGACCTCATTAATGCTGTAGTCTTTGCCATTATCTCCCTGACAACCATGATCTTCACAACTCCTCTTATGCCCATTAATGTTTATTGACATGGGCTTTATATCCCTCGTATTTGCACTTTGGGCTCGATCTTGAAGGGCCCAACACTTTATTTAACAGAGAAAATAAAGTTTTATGTCAAAATGGGTGGTTAAATGCACATATTTGCAAATCAGGGGTGGTTAAATGTAGAAAAAAATATAAAGGGTGTTTAATTGCAACAAATGTAAAATAAAGGGTGGTTAAATGCAATTTTCCCTTATTTAAAATACAAATATTGGGAAGACAGCTCATAAAAGCTTACCAAACCGGGAACCGGCCAAATAACCGGAAGGTTTAAATCAACGGTTGGCCAAACCGGAACCAACCAAACAGCCGGTTAAACCTAGACTAGTTGGGGCTAGTTTGAATCGGCCTCAAATGGCTGCAAAAACTAGTCATTTCTTTTTTTCTTTCCAAATAATATCCCTTAGAAACATATATCTACCCGTATAAATAACCACACTCTTCTTCATTTCCAACCCTCACCATCTCTTTTAACTCTCATTAATAATACTCTCAAGTCTCAATCTCTCATTCTCATACAAATTTACAATTCAAAAGTTTTGTTAAAATTCTTCACTTTTTAATCTTTCATTAATTACACTACATATTTCGATTTTTTTTCTTACATTACAATCTTGTTTTTGGGTTTTTAATATTTCATTTTTTGTCTTATATTACAATATCTTACTAATTACCTTATCATTCTTTCTTAATTATAATTTTTTCTTAAGAAAATGAATGGATTATATGACCATTTTTTGGCTCATAAGAGAGTGATTCCCATGTGCCTCCGATGTGATGCCCCCCCCCCCCCCCCGAGGAAATGTGGGAGAATTGGAATTGTCTCAAGCACCACCACCATCATCGACCACTCGAGAGCCGCAATCCGAAATTTTTTCAAAACATTTTTGAAAGGATTTTATGTGATGCACCTAACAAGAAATATAGCATTCATTGTAAAAAAATCATAAAAGTAGTATGTACATCTTGCATTCCAGATCGCACCAATCCCGAAGCTTTCCACGATGAGGGGACATACCAAGTCCACCAACGACTCGCGGACTAGGATCAGTCGGTGCGATCATGTACACATCTTGCATTCCAAATCACATCGATCTTGGAAGTTTGTGATGAGGTGGTCGGGGACCACAGAGGGTTCGCATGGGGACCATTGGCCTATCTGCATTCTCTAAAGAAATAAAAGATGAGCCGATGCCGAAACGCTTTCAAAAGTCGCATATGGAGCATTATAACGGGTGCACAGATCCCGAGGACGAAATCAAGCACTTCATGATCTAGATGAGTGTCAATTCCTACAACAACATAATCTTTTGTAGGTTTTTCCCTACTACCCTCCAAAAAGTGGACCTGACCTGGTTCATAAGCATTCGGCCCGGGGCGATCACATCATATATTCAAGCGCTCGACAGAGGTGTTCATGGCCTATTTCAGCAGGGTGAGAAAATGCAAAAAAAAAACAGGTGTGACCTTCAGAGTATTGAGTAGGGAGAGGATGAACCGCTCGATGTTTTCTTTACAAGATTCACCACCGCCATAGCAGAGATCAACGACGTAGAAGACGCGTTGGCTCGAGATATGTTGATGGGTAGTTTGACTCCTGGGCCCTTCAAGACCTACTTTTTCAAGAAGTCGCCAAAGAAATGTGAGGTTCTCTATGCGACAATCACCAAGGAGGTATACGCTGAGGACGCCATGAATGAAAGTTTGCAGGCCAAAGGAAACGTCGCGTTAATACAACAAAGCAGGAACAGAGTGAGGCCAAGGGAGATGAGAAAGAAAAGGCTAGGGCCAACCTTTCGCAAGTGTGTGATGCATCTCTAGCATAGTCTTAGTTCCATGTGAATCTAGAACCTCAATCCAACCCACCTAGGGGATAAGGCGACAGTTGTGGATGAGCAGATGGGCTGCTACGATAGTAGTCAATGGGGGATATCATGGACAGGGAGGACTGTTAGGCCCAAAAAATCAAGTTGGCTCAATTGATGACATTAGCCCAGGAGCGATAGAGGGATTGCATAAGAAGGCAGAAGTCTTGGAGAGATGGAAGAAGTCAGTGGTCATTCTTAGAAGGAAGAAGGCTGCGGTCGAGAGAAGAAGATATGCGTTCACGGCCGATCACTAGCGGCAGATACCTGCCTTGATATGTGCGCAGAATGGTTGACAGTTAAAGATATGCCTTAGGAACATGGAGAATGTGGGACATAGGGAGAAATGACTAGTTAAAGAGGTTATAGGCTAGATTTTCACATTCATTCAGTTATATGCAGAAGGAACCAACAAAAAACTCTCAAGAGGAGAACACTTGTAATTTTCGATTACATCAATCCAACTGTTTCTTTCACAATTCTTGGAACTTCAATTCGATCGTTGCCCCAATCTAGGGCAAGAGTTTGATTGTCAAATTTTTGTCCAAAACAAGGACCACTCTACCTCCGGAGGTAGACTAGGAGGGGGCACTCCACTACCAGGGCTAACAACATGCCCCAAGGGTAAAACAACAACCTCCTCCCTCGACCTCTATAAATGCTTCAACAACCTCCTCCCTCAACCTCCATATATAAATGCTTCTCGAGTTGCAGGCCCTTGCGAAATAAGCATGTTTAGGATCCTCAAGGAAACTGAACGGCTACATCAATACCATCTTTAGCGGGCAGTTGCTCGTAGGGTCTAGTCATCAAGAGAGGAAGAGGTACGAGGGAAGAGCCATCACGATCCCTTTGTATTCAGTATCGCGTGATCATCAAATGCTCATGCTGACCTGATTTTCACTACCGAAGATGCCGAGGGCCTGCACATGACTCAGACTAGCCCTTTGGAAATCCACGCCCAAGATGGTCAAGTGCTTCTTGGTCAACACTGGAGCTTCGGTAGACATCACGTATTACAATGTGTTCGAATAGTTGGGTATCTCCCCACCATTCCTCAAACCGTTCGCGGAAAAGCTTACATATATCGTTGGGAGATGAGGTTGTCATTACAAGACTGATTGACCTCTAGATGACACTCAGGATGGGCTCGTTGAGCCGTAACGAGATGGTTGAGTTCAATGTTTTAAGTCTCCCATCCATGTATAATGCGATTGTTGACCAAGTGTGATTAATGAAGTTTCAGGCGGTGGTATCCATTTACCACCTCAAGATGAAATTCCTAGTAGAAGGAGGGGCATATGAGGTCAAAGGGCATCAGGAAAAAGGTTGTGCTTGTTATGCAACGTCGGTGAAGTAGAGGAATTCGGTGTTTGTTTCCACCTTAAAAGAAGAGGGTTTCAAGTGAGTCTTTTGAATCAAGTACTTTCCGGATGACAATTTAGATAGTTACAAAGCCCATTTGGTTGCCAAAGGCTTTTATCAACTGCCTGGTTGTGACTATACTGAGACCTTCAGCCTGGTTGTCAAACCAGTAACAGTTCGGGTAGTCCTTATAATTTTTGTTCAAAGGAGGTGGTCGTTATGGCAACTTGATATTAATAATGCCTTTCTCCAAGGCACCTTGCATGAAAATGTCTATGTTGCTCATTCTCCTGGTTTCATTGACAAGAACTTTCCGACTCATGTCTGTAAGCTAAACAAGGCCCTTTACGGGTTGAAACAAGCGTCGCGCACCTGGTATAATAAGCTCAAGGATCACTTGTTCACACTTGGACTCAAGAACTCCCTCTTCGATGCCTCACTATTCATTCTTCAGAACTCGGGTATCTTGTTTATCGCCTTGTCTACATCGAAGATATTATTTTCTTTGGCTCCTCTCCCAATGTTGTGAACAATTTGATTCGAAATTTGGCTCAAAATGTTGCGTTAAAAGACTTGGGAGTTGGGATCTCTTGAGTATTTTCTTGGCATCAAGGTCTTACCACAAACCAATTGTATCCTCTTGTCTTAGCGAAAGTATGTCTAGGATTTGTTAAAGAAGGTCGGAATGGAAGATGCAAACCCTGTCTCCACTCCCATGGCCTTCACGCCAGGCCTAGCTTGTCCAACACAGTAGGGATTTGTTGCCTTCTCCATCTGAATATTGAATGATCATTGAATGTTTACATTATCTTTGCATCACAAGGCTAGATATCGCATACATTGTTAGCAAGCTAAGTTATTTTATGCAAGAGTCGACAACCATCGATGTATTCTCGGATACCGAGTGGGCTAGGGACAAATATGACTTCATTTCAACCATGGGCTACATTCTACACCTTGGTTCGACACCTGTTTCTTGGAGTTCCTGAAAAAAAAAGAGCATTGCTTGATCATCCACTAAAGCTAAATACAAAGCACTTGCAGATGCCATTTCTAAACTAGTATGAGTAATGTCCTTGATCTCAAAACTTGGCTACACTCACTATGGCTAATATGATAATCTTGGCGCTACGAGTCTCAACTCAAATCTTGTCTTTCACTCCCGAATGAAATATATTACGATCGCATATGAGTTCGTGAGGGAACATGTCCAAAAAGGTCACTTACAAGTCTCCACCCAGGATCAACTAGTTGACATACTTACAAAACCATTGCTCGAGCCACGTTTTCTACAATACAACAAACTACAACTCTTTACAAACACTGTTGCTTGAGGGGGAATATTGATAATATGTATTTATTTATTTAAATCATGTTATTAATTATATTTTTAGGTTGCTGCTTTATCTTAGCTAGTTGTTATCTTTGAATAACATCATATCTTATTAGGGCTTTTCTATCTTGTATAAGAACCCCTTACTAATCAATGAAAGTTACGCATATTTGCATTCTTTTATTTCTCTATACATACACGATATTCTGATATTGACACTAAACATGCCCTAAATTGGAATTTATGAACCCTAAATATCACTTAAATTAAAGAGTTTTTTTTGCCAAAAATCACCTTTTAAAATATAGTTTTTTAGAGAAACCACCTTTTAAAAAAAATTTAAAGTAAAAATACCTTTTATAATTCAAACACCCAAATTCAACCACCTTAAAGTGGAATTTTATCTTAACTAGACCAATATGCCCTTATACCAAATAATTAAATTATTTTAAAAAATATATAAAGTGGTTTAGTAAAAAGTTCATAATTTAATAGATGTTTCTTTTTAAAAGGTATACAAAAATTATTATAGTTAGATATTTTTATTTACATAAAATTTTATTTCATTATTAACTAATAAAAAAATATAGTGTTTTAATTATTTTACGTAGTAATTAAAATATAACAATAGAAAATGATTTTGCAAATATTTATATTCTTTCATTGAAATAAGGATGGTCGAAATTTATATTCTTAACTAGGAATGCTGGCAATAATATCTTTGTTCTTAAAGACTCTCAGGGTAATCTCCTTGAAGATAAAGCTGATATTGAGCATGATAATCCGGTTCTATATGGGTCTTGTTGGTGCAGATTCGTCTGATGGCAATGTCAACTTTAATGGTTATCCTAGGCCAAAGTTTGATTTGAATGCAATCTCTAATATCTGCAATCTTCCTTTTGCTGATCTGATCAAAGAAGTTGTTTGGGATATTGGAAACACAAAGTCGCCAGGGCCTTATGGGTTTGGTAGTTTGTTTTTCAAGCATAGCTGGGCAATAGTTAAAGATGATGTTATTAAGGTTGTTGTTGAATTTTTCAGAGCAGGGAGCGTTCTTAAACAGATTAATACAACCTTTGTTAGCCTAATACCAAAGGTGGAAAAGCCCTTTCTTGTTAAGGAATTTCGGCCTATTTCTTGTTGTAATTCCTTGTTGAAAATCATGTCTAAAATACTGGTTTATAAGATTCGACCTATGTTGGACAGTATTGTCGATGTTACTCAGGGTGCTTTCGTTCCTGGGAGGAATATTTCTCAAAATTTTGTTGTGGCTCAAGAGCTAATAAAAGGCTATGATAGGAAGCATATCTCTCCAAGATGTATGTTACGAATTGACTTGCAAAAAGCATATGAGTGTGTGAGCTGGAAATATTTGGAAGAAGCTCTGAATTTTTTCCAATTTCCTAGCAAGCTTGTACGATGGATAATGCAATGTGTGTCAACACCTTACTATTCTATCATCATTAATGGTAAGGCAAAAGGGTTCTTTCCTAGTAAGAGATGTCTTAGGCAAGGAGATCCTCTCTCTCCTTTTCTATTTGTTCTAGTTATGGAGATGTTCAACAGGAAATTAAAAATGTTGAGCAAAAGGAAAGGCTTTAGTTATCACCCGAAATGCAAGCAGTTGGGTCTTGTTAGTATTGCTTTTGCTGATGACTTGCTTATTTTTGCAAGCCTACTATGATGACTCTTAAGCTTGTGAGAGATTGCCTCCTAGAGTTTGGTGGTGAGTTAGGCTTGATTGCTAATGCTTCCAAGGGCAAAGTATTTTTTGGAGGTGTGACAAGCCAGGGGAAAACCAATCTAACAACCCTTTTGGGAGTGGATGTAGGGAATCTTCCAATAAGATACTTAGGCACCCCTCTGCATTCTAAGAAGTTGAAAATCAGTGAGTACTCACCTTTGTTTAACAAAATTGTTGCTGTTATTCAGAAGAAGAATATGAACAGACTATCATATGCTAGAAGAGCACAAGTAATCATATCTATGATTGAAGGCATCCTCTCCTTCTGGATGCAAGCTTTAATATTGCCTAAGGGAGTGATTAAGAGGATTATTGGTATGTGCAGAGCCTTCCTATATGGAAAAGGAATTTGGTAGCTTGGAACAAAGTTTGTGCTCCTTTTGAGGAAGAAGGGCTCAGCTTCAAAGAATTGCTCTCTTGAAATAAGACCCTTCTTTTCAAATTGTTTCATGATATTCATTATGATAAGAAGAACATGTGGACAGTTTGAGCGAAGAAACACCTTCTGAAGGGGAATAATTTCTGGTTAATCAGGCAGAAAACTAATGATTCGTGGCTATGAAAATCCATACTAAATCTGAGAGCCCCCATTCTTGATTCCCTACACCTCTCTCCTAGCCAAGTTAGCTCCTTTCCTCATCCTCTGAATGACATAACTAAACCAATTGCAACCATGTATATGATATTTTTAGAAGGTGTAAACAAAGTAAGGATTGGTGCTCATTAGTTTGGAAAGGTATTCATTCTAAAAAATGGAGTATGATTTGATGGCTTGCTACCTTAAAGAGGCTTCCCATAACTTCCAAACTGTTTAAATGGGGTATCATAAATAAGCTTGCATTTTATGTGATGATGGACCACAAGATGAAGATCATCTTTGGTTCAATTGTAGCTTTATAAATGTTGTAACTAATAAGATTTTAAGATGGGTGGGTGTTGACATAAAAAATAACAGCATTGGTGATTGGTGGAATTGGTTCTCAGCCTGTAAGACAAGTAAGAGCAATATCTATCAGTCTAAGTTGGTTGCTTTTACAAGTATTACATACTTTACCTGGGCTGCTCAGAATGATTGTATTTTCAAAAATATCAGGCCTAGTGTGGATTTATGTGTGAGGAAAATTCATGAGGAATGCAAACTCAGAATTGTGGTCAAACTCAGGCTCACAAGTAGACGTGGGAGTGCTATGAAGAGAAGACTACAACTTTGAGGTTGACTGTGTATTTTTGGCTTCCCTCGGGTTGTGTGGTTGTTTCTTCTGTTTGGCTTAGGCTTACTTGTATATGGGGAGTGTGGATTTTGTGGGTAGATTGTTTGTCAAGCTCCATTCCCTTGTTAAGGGTTTGGAGTATAGGCTTTGCTTGTATCTTGCGCCAATATCCTTTAGTGATATTGGAGTTTTGTACTTGTTTCTTCTATCAATATATTCTTTTACCACTCTGGAAAAAAAAGGATGGTCGAAATTTTTGATTAAAATTTTGTTATTAATGTAGTAAAAATATAATTATAGAAAGTATTATTTTTAATTAGTTAAGACTTAAGACCGAAATAAAATCTTATGTAAATTAAAATATTTAACTAAACCGTTTTTTTTATATCTTTTAAAAATAAACATCTATTAAATTATGAACTTTTTACTAAACCACCTTATTAGTTTTTAGAAATAATTTAATTATTTTATATAAGGGCATATCGGTCCAATTAGGATAAAATTTTACCGGAAAATTATTTAAGGTAGTTGAATTTGGGTGTTTGTATTATAGAAGGTGTTTTTACTTAAAAAAAATTAAAATGTAATTTCTTAAAAAAATCATATTTTAAAAAATGGTTTTTGGCAAAAAAAACCCTAAATTAAAATAATAAACAATCATCATATTACGTACATGTATTTACCAAATCTGGAATCGTTAACCTGTGCCCATTGGCACAATTAGAAAAATGCAAGATGTATTTGGCCGAAAAAAAATGCAAGATGTAAAAAGGTCTTGCTGCTGGTTTCTCTTCAAAGATCTTTGGCAGTGGGTAAATCTACTCATATATTCATTCTTATTCTACAGGATTGCCAAACAATTGCAGCAGGATAAATTGAAACATCAGATTGGAAGCGGTGTTCCCTACTCTCCTATGAGCCCACTTGATATTCCTACCGCCTTCAGACATACCTGAATCGTTGGCTTGGAGAGAGTTTCAAAATTCTTTAAAGAGATTGGAGACTGGAGAGGTCAATCCTTCTGAGGGACCCATGAACTCTTCCGAGGGGAGATACGTCATACGAGGACGAATACGGGAGAGATTCTCATGTTCGTAAGGGCGGGTGCTTGTATTCCCCCGCCGCTTAGGGATTCTGACACGGGAACCAATCCTGATGCAAGCGCTAAAGAAAGCTCGGGTGGGTCTAGGAGGCTCGGGGCGTCTGTTGACTAGAATGAGCCGAGCCAGTATGATGACGGGTACAGCAGCTATAGGAAACAGAGAAGCACTAATTACCATACATCCATGAGCGTCAGAGCTGTGACAAGATAAAACTGTAGGTTAACTTGATCAATAACTTTAATTTCATTGTGAATTTGGGTGGATGATTTGAACACATGTATCCTGTTCCTCTGTGATTTGTAGTAATGTCTTTTTTTTTTTTTTTTTTGTTATTAAACTTGGATTGCAAACTGGTTTCCAAGGGTAAAGATCCGAGATCTGTTGAAGCTTAAAGAAGCATTCTGAGTTAGGAAAGTTGTTAAAGTGGCAGTTAAAGCGTAAACCGTGTACATAGTGATCCTTCCCTTACAAGACTCAAACTCCTTTAACAATCATTTTTCACTTTTCTTATATTTACTAGATGGACGGGAATAATTTCGTGTCTATAATTATTGATATTATAAGTGATCATTGATAATGTGTATATTATTTGAATTAGAATAGTGTGTTTTGATCAGAAAAAATATGTAATGGAATGATATTGTAAATAAACCTTAATTTTGAGTGTTTGATTCGGTGATGGAAAAATATATTTTAAGTCGTAAGTATTTGTTTATGAACGTGTAAGCGTATGGACATAAGTATATAGTTGATCTATTATAATTGATGTAATGTTATATTTTTCCTCCTTTTGTATTTTTAAAGTTGGGTAGTTCAGTTGTGATGTTTTGTGGTATATGTTTAATTTTTACATTTTTATAAAACCAACTTGTGTATATGTTTCCTTATTTATTTAGATTAGAATTGGAATTTGAATATATTTTTGTCACTATTGTACAATGAGAAATATGAGACCGTCTATAAATTTAAGAAGTAAAAAAGAAGTATTATTAACTCTAATAATTTTCAGTATTTATCAGAGGTGTTTTGTATTTTAGAATATTTTTGTAATTAGTATTTAAATAAGGAGAAGATTGTGTAAACCCAATAGCATTTATTGGCTGGAAAATAGTTTGTCTAAATTCAAATTAAGGCTGAGGTTTTGTAACAGTCAAAAGTATTTGTGGGTTGGCTGAATTGAATTCTTTGTATAATAAATGGCTTAATAATTAAATATGAATTTGAGTGGTGGCTGAATTGAATACTTTGTACACTAAATGGCATATGAATTAAATAGGAACGTTGCTAAATTTTTTTTATGTTAATAATCTTTTATCCCATTTGAAAGGTTGGAAATTATATGGTAGACAATAAATGAATTAACTTTATTGATAATTTAGCTTAATTAAATCATGATTCAAAAGTCATAGGCAGCAACCATGCATAATGAAATTGAGCAATCATGATTCAAAAGCCATAGGCAGCAATCATGATTCAAATGTAGTGCTTAAATTGGCATTAAATTGAGCAACGAACTGAACTTTTCTCTAAACATGATTAAAATAGTTTAAAACATTGTCACTACTAACTCTACTGCTGACCTGCTGAAAACTAAAGTAAATACTACTAATCTTTCTTGCTGAAGATGACATCTTTATTCTAAATCTTGAAAAAACTAAATGATTCTCTTAAATGGATGCAAAGTAGGGAATGATGGAATGTTCAATCCTCCTTGTCAAATGAGATGATGACATTTTTCCTCTTCCTAGTATGATTCGTAGATGCAATAGGACCATCTTCTGCAGCTCTTGTAACCTTGTCTTCTACAACCCTATCGATCAACAAACTATTGTGAGTGCTCATACTGGATTTGCATTTTACACATTTATAACAATAATAACTTACTCTTCCAGCTCCTTTTCTACCCCAATCATTCCTATGTTACTTCCTCCTTCTATAGTTCTCTGTAAAGAAAAATTAAGTTTTGACATTTGAAAAACAATTCAGGAGTATGTATTAAATGCAAATAAATTGATTGTAGAAATGCATTACCTTGTCTAAAGTAGTAATTTCAGAAATGAGGTTAGTGCAAGTGAACATTTCAGTAGGTGGATAGTAGGTATAGGACATGATTTCCAAATTGTGTGATGTGTTGATGATGTTTGCCAAAAGAAAAAGAATTAATTTATGAAATGTATTATAAAAAACAGCCTTACCATTGAGGTGCAAAACCTCACCATGGAGATGAATGAGTAGATTCTCTCTTTCGGATTTGCAAGCTTTGATGTAAAGAGTCCCACCTATGGATAGATGGTGATGGATATATAGTGACAGATTGGTTAATTCAAACACTATTATAAATTGCTTGTAATGGCCAATTAATTACAAAACGGTTACAAAAATGAAAAGGCCAATATCAATTGTATGCAATAAAGAAGATATCAATTGTATTCATATTCTGATTTTTTGTGTACGTGTTACTTTCATCCAAAAGTTGTTATAGAAGGTAGAAAGACAAAGTTGAATGTAGCTAATTAAAACGATATTTCCAAATTATTTATCTTTTTCATTTTACTTAGGTAGGCATCTCAACATAAGGAAAATTGTTACAGAAGGTGAGAGGACTGCTCATCATATTCAAAATCAATGAATGTCTATGTATTTATCTTTTTCTTTACATGAATATTAAGTCATTCGTTTTTTCAATCTTTTCAATTTTGCTAAATTAGGCATCTCATTAGAAGGCAAGGGGACCACCCATCATATTCAAAATCAAGAAATATTTATGTATTTATCTTTTTCTTTCCTATAGATATTAAGTCATAAATGAGTCAAGTTTTTCTTCTTTATAGCTTATATATATAGAAGATTCAACTGTGTTTTCAATTTCTTGTTTGAAAATTCAACAACACGTAAACCGACCAGGCTAGAATGAAGAAGCAATAGACCAATTCAACACTGAAGCAAATCCATCAATGATGTAAACTGTAAAGTCATAAAATAAAAAAGTCGCCAGCCAATATTATTATCTTTTGTTGTCGGGGCGTATTTGAAAAAGAAACACGTGAAGTGAAACCCCACAGATAGACTGATTCATTCATATTTCAAAGATTTTAACAGTGGCATTCGACCAAAATAAAAAAGAAAATTTTTAACAGTGGCATTAATTAATTAATTAATTAATGGTTATGCTACCAAGATTCTTGTCTCCTTCCCAAAGTCATTTTTTATAATTTGTTTTGGAAGACTGAATTAGCACATATAAGTGCAAAAATCTTGTTCCCCTCAATCATTCTTGTTCAGCACTGAGCTGCCAATTAGTTTGAGAGCTCATCTCCCATGGCGGACTCCAAATCCCAACAAACCTCATCTCCCATGGCGGACCCTAACAAACGAAAAGAGCCTCCGAAGGCAAACATGAACTGGCTGGTGCGGTTCAAGTACAAGAAAGACGACGACCCTCACAACAACATGCGCAACGTGCTCCTGGTGGTGTCCGCCCTAATCGCCGCCGTGACCTTCCAGGCCGGCGTGAACCCTCCGGGCGGCGTCTGGCAGGACGAATCGCACGAGCACAGGGCCGGAAGCGCCATCTACGCATCCCACAAGAAGCCGTTCTACGTGTTCCTGGTCTTCAACACGCTCGCCCTCTCCTCCTCCATCTCCGTCATCATAAGCCTCACCTTCATGTTCCCCTTCTCCGTCGAGATCTGGATCGCCACCATCTCCATGATCGTCACCTACGGCTCCTCCATCTTCGCCATCGTGCCGCACCAGGGCGGAAACTACAAGTTCCGCTACCTGCTGATTACGGCGGCCTTCCCGCTCGTCGCTAGGGTTGCCATTGAGGGTTGCAGGTACGTCAAGCGCAAATTCTACCCTGATGTAGGCAATGATTTCTGGAAATTGGTTCCAGGAAGACGGATCTGTTGTGCTTGTGCCCGTGATTGATTATTGGTTAGCTGATTGATTCAGATGTTCCATACTTTGAATGGTGGGTGGGCCAATTTGGGGGATTTCTTTCCTTTTGATTCGGTGAAGAAATTGATGTTGTTTACTTTTGGCATTTGGATTTTTGGGTGTGATAATTTTGTACTATAAATTATTGGTGCACGAAATTGATTCCTTTCTACTGTAATTTGTGTGTATGTGTTACATGTAATGTGTGGATTTTTTTATGATGAATTTCTAATAAAATTAGAATAAGATAAAATTCTTTTTGGTCCTTATCACTAGCAAATTGGTGTTTAGTCAAAGTTTGACCATCCCAGTATCCCACATATATTGGCATGTTTATACAACTAGCAATCTATACAAGTAGGCCAACGGCTCAACCACATATGAGATCGACCCGGGGTTGATTGCATACACAATATCTGTATTTATGACTCGATCGGTTAAAAATTCATTTGGGGTTCATCCAATCCTGTAAGGACAAACATGACGAATCTTTAATTTTAAAGATTAAATCAAGGTGGTAACTGGTAAGGCTTGCTTTAGGTAAGGTAAGATTTTATGTCTAGGCATTTAAGCGATCCATTGACAATGAGAGAAAGAAGGATACATTATATGACATTCACATTCTATAATGAGAGCATAAAAGCGATCCATTGACATTGAGGCTTATCCAGCCAGTATGATGTCAAGATCTTGTTGCCATGAAATTATTAGTTTTATGACATTCTATACTTGCTGGTAATGAGTCATCTGATCACAGGTACATTATATAAGATCATATTTTCTCTATCTTCTTTGTGTTTTTTTGTCTCCCACTTTTAAACAAGTGAAGGTAGGCAAAAAGTCTTGTTATCCTAAATATCCTTAGGATGTGTTTTTTTTTGGTCAAGATCCTTAGGATGTGTTTTACTTATATATTAAAATGACATTCGTAGTTGAAATAATATTATATTTATGTGATAATTGTACGAATCAACAAGTTTGGGTAACCTAACCAAGTATCTCTTGGTCTAGTGGTAATTGACACTAGGTCGCTTAAGCATTTGTCCAAAGGTCTCGAGTTCGAGACTCTCCGGCGGTGTGTATGCAGCAAAGAGGCTCGGGAGGAGCAACACCCCTAACGGGATCCAACCCAACTCCGGTCCGACGTAGGCACAAAGTGCCGAACCGGGCGAGGCCCAACCCATAAAAAAAAAGTTTAGGTAACCTAATTATGAGTTTGTTTTCACAAATCCATTATTTGCACACATAATAAATTATTTAAGGATTATTTCCCTCTTTCCTTCTCTAGTTCACGTGTGGCTCTTCTCTCTCTCTAGCACTTGTCTCCTTTGTCGATTGTGGTCTCTCCTCTAACTCATCTCCCGAGTTTGTCTCCCCCCTTTCTTGCGTCTCCAGGTCTAGTCGAGTTTCGGCAAAATCTCCTTGTCGGAGTTTGAAATAACACAATTTACATGTGGCATTTCCCTTGACTACTTTGGGATTGACATTTTCCCGTTTTCAAGGCCCGTTTGGTATCGATATCTTAAGGATATCGGATATCGGTATCGATATCGGTATCGGTATGAGATATGGATATGAGATTTTATCTCTTTGTTTGGTATGGTAGCAATATCACTGATATCTCATACCTATTGTTTGGTTAGACATAAATAAATATATCTAAATATTAAATTGTATAAAAACAATATTTTATAAAAAATATTTAACTACATTGAACCTATTTTAATAAGAATAAAAAAATATTAAACAATGCCCAGATTTGATCGTTAATTTAACAAAGCTAATTTTAATTAGAATAAAAATATATTAAACTAGTAATTACTCCATTTACATTGAGAATTGAGTTCAGGAAAAGCTTTGAAACGCAATATAACTAATCAAATGAGTAATTACACATAAATGGAAGAGAATTTTCCGAGAGAGAAAGGCGACAATTCGAACGAGATTTTCAAACAACCGATCAGAAATGGAGGAGAAAGACGATTAACAACAGTTGAAGTGCAGATCCAAAACCAAAAGTCGATGAATCTGGAGAAGCAGATAAAAAAAACATTTGAAGCATTTCAGGGCCCGTTTGGTATCCATGTCAGGATATCAGATATGGGTATGGATATGACTGATATCCATATCTGGTGTTTGGTATAGGCTGATATCGATATCAAACTGATATCTGCTGTTTGGTATAGGAGTATGATATCAGCTGATATCAGGAGTATATCAGAGTGATATTAGAGTGTTATTTTCATATATCCCAGGAAATTGGTATATCAAAGATATCACCCATATCCATACACATATCCGATATCTAGATATCACTTATACCGATATCTTGATATCCATACCGATACCGATATCCGATATCTCATACCTTAGATATCAATAGCAAACGAGCCCTCAATGTTGTACGAGATTTTCCGGGAGAGAGACACAGAAAAGAAGAGGAAGAGAAAGAGACAGAGTCACGGAGATATCACCCATACCGGTTAAAAAGTCAGTACATGAAATGGGTGTATATTAGTATATCAGGGTATGAAAAGATATCACCCGATACCGATATCCAAAAATACCAAACACAAGATATACCCCAATACCGATATCTAATATTAGGATATCAATAACAAGCAAGCCCTCATGAAAGCTCATTTTATGAAGTGTATCCTCAATGAAATCCCAACTTAACCTATCATAAGCCTTTTCTAGGTCGAGTTTGAGAATCATCCAACCCATCCGCCCTTTCTTCCTTCTAAAAGAGTGGACCACTTCTTGAGCCACAACGATGTTGTCCGTAATCATACGACCCGGGATGAAACTCCCTTGAGTTGGACCGATGATCAAGTTGAGGATTGGTTGAATCCGATTAGCCATAACCTTAGTAATGGCCTTATATAAAACATTACAAAGGCTAATAGGGCGAAATTGGCTCAACATCTCCGGCTTATCCACTTTAGGCAACAAGACAATAAGAGTGTCGTTCACCCCATCAGGAAGAGTAGACGTTCTAGAGAACTCCCTCACAAACTGAATAACAAACGCTTGAACGGTACTCCAGAACTTCTGGTAAAAACCCGTCTGGAACCCATCGATGCCTGGCGACTTGAATTGACCCATACTTCTGAACGCCTTCCAAATTTCATCAACTGTAATCGGAGTAATCAGACTAGACATCAGATTAGGATCAATAACAGGAAAGTCACTAAACACCTCCTGAGACGAGCCCATAGAAACGCAAGGATCAGAGTTGTACAAGTTGTTAAAAAAATCAACAGCCATGTTCTCTAAATCCACGCAATTATCAACCCATCGGCCTTCGTGATCTTTGAGGCCCTCAACTCGGTTCCTTCTCCTACGAATGATGGTTGACGTATGGAAAAACGATGTGTTGCGATCTCCATTTTGTAACCATTGAACCCTGGACTTCTGCAACCAGAAAACTTCCTCCTGCTCAAGAACCCTTTCGAGTTCACCTTGGAGCTCCATCTCCAAATCAAGCAGCGAACTAGACATCGCCCGGTTCGGATTACGTTGAATACCTTCAATCCTATCCAACAATTGACGTTTTTTAATATGAATATTACCGAAGACTTCCTTGTTCCACGTCAAGAGCCGCTCCTTAAGAACAGTAAGCGCACTAGGAGTATCCAAATCATGATCCCAAGAACATCTAAGCTTTTCACTGAAGTCAGGATGTTGGAACCAAGCAGCCTCACATCTAAACGGCCTTCTACTCTTATTGCAAACCACCTCGGGGCAGAGCGAGAGAAGAAGAGGATTGTGGTCGGAAGAAAAGCGAGGGAGATGTCTAACTGAAGCCTCGGGCCAAGAATTTCGGCTCGTCACATTCATAAAAACCCGATCAAGCCTTTTAGAAACCACAGAAGAAGGGGACAAACGCCTACTCCAAGTAAATCTTGGGCCGGTAAAACCAAGATCAACAAGTCCGAGATTATTTTTCCACTCATTGAAGACACCCGAATCAGCATGAAGACCACCGACACCACCTTCACGCTCAGAATTAGCCAAAATACAGTTGAAGTCTCCGCCTATAATCACCCGCCCCGTCACGCGCTTCACAGCCCTCTCAAGTTTCTTCCAAAAACCAGCACGATGGACAACAGAAGGGGGGCTGTAGACCACAAACAGGTGAGCAACAGAACCATCCTCCTTAAAAGAGGCATGAATAAAGTCTTGAGATTTTTCAACAATCGACAGATTCAGCTTATCATCTTTCCAGAAAATCCAAACATCGCCCGCAAAACCGACGACTTCCACTCTATCATAATTAGAGAAATCCGATCTAACAAGTTTGTAGGATATATGATCAGCTCTTTCACCAGACACTCTTGGTTCAAAAAGAGCCAGAACATCAACTTTGTTATGACGACAAAGGTATCGAATAGCTCTTCGAAAACCCGGCTTTCCTGCACCAAAACAATTCCACATTAATATATTAATAGATAACGGATATAGAGAAAAAAAGGGAACAAAAGGGATCATGAAGTCCCTCGAGCTAGCGAGCTCTCCGCCATTTCGAGATCATTGTCGCCAAGGGCTACCACTTGAGCCCCGTTATCAGTAGAATTTTGAACGGCCACACCCGTCCTCACTTCCTGCTTATCAGATTGCAACACCGCCAGAGATGTTGGGGTGGTGATACCACCGGCCACTGGGTCATTATTCACCCTCCTTGATCCCTCACCATTGTTTTCGGTATCAAATCTCGATCTTTTTGTAGGGTGACTATTGTGAACCGGGCCAGGCTTAGCCACCTTTGAGTGACCGTCTTTGGTGACAGAGAAGACCCCTATTCTGCGTCCGATTTTAACCGAGCGCTTATTTCCGTTATTTTTCGCTTGGAAGAGACCATTGTTAAACACATGACTGAACTGATTCTTCGAATTCTCTTCTGCAGCATCTTGACTATTCTGATCAATTGAAACCATGGTTTGGGCCACGAAAGGCACCACCGACCCCAACATCTTGGTTGGTTCCTCTCCTAATATTTGGGCCGGCCCATTATCCATATCCATTGTAGGCCCAACTTTCCCTAGTCCGAGCTCATTATCATTCGAACTTTTAACACTGTTAATCAACGTAGCCTCTTGATTCTTATTTATATTTTTGGCAGGGCATGTCGCCGCCCTATCTTTCTCCGTGATCTCAGCATCAATAGGATCCCGTAAATCCATCTTAAAGAGAGCCTCGTACCGGTTTAATTGTGGAAACAAAGAATTCGTCTCGGGAAAGAGCTTATTCTTTCCTTTCTCATTGCTACAAGGCATAACCTGTTGGGGATCTTTTCAATTCTGATTTGGTTTGGAATTATTTCTGTTTCCCTTAGACGGTACTTTCCTTTTTTTGACTTTCATCCAAGCACCATGACTTCCTTTTTTGATCACCTCCGACGTTCCGGCGGCCTCTGACGGAGTTACCCCTTTTTCCATCGAACTGTTGCTACCTTCCTTGGACGCATACTTGCAACTTCCTGACTTCCTTCAATCGGAACCGAATTAGGAGGACCAGCAGGCAGGGGGTTCGAAGGAGCCGGTCTAAATGGGCAGCTTGACTTGACGTGACCAAAGCGGCCACACCCGAAACATATCGTTGGCAAACCTTCATATTCAATTAAGAACCTATCACCATTAATGTACATTGCCCCTTTTAACGGTTTTTCAAGATCCACTTCAACGCATATCCTTGCGAATCTTCCACGGTTGGTGTACAAAGTTTTGGGATCCACCCTAATTGGTTTTCCTATAGCAGACGCCACTTTCATAAGAATTTTTTCTTCATACAAAGTGACCGGGAGATCCGATAGCCGGATCCAAGTCGGAGCAGTCTTGATCGGTTCCGACGTTTGAAAGCTAGGGGACCAACTACGTACGATCAAGCATCTCCCGAAGATAGTCCAAGGACCGTCGGTTAAGGCTGACATATACTCCTCCTCTCTACCAAATCTGATCAAATAGAACCCATGGGAGAGATCCAAAATTTGGTACCGAAAGTTCGATCTCCACATGTCTCTTATCTTCTTCTCCATAACCGGAAACACAATGGGGCTCCCAAGGAGTTTCACCACCACTGACCATTTCCAAACCGATGCAAGCGCGTCCATCACCTCATCCGCAATGGAGATCGACGGATCTCCATCCTCGCCGTCCGGAAAGTGAACCTGGACCTTCCCTTCGATAAAATCCTCATCTAAAATCGTCTTATGCTGTGAAGCTCCCCCAACAATAACCACATCCTTCCACGAGGCGCCGTTATCTGTCGTCGCCTAGAATGCAAGTGCTTTGGAATGGTGAGGTTACTCGTCAATTCTCGGCTTCACGTGGAGTCCGTCAAGGGGATCCTATCTCGCCCTATTTGTTCCTCTTTTGTATTGAGAGACTCAGCCATATGATTAATCATGTTGTTGATCGGGGTGATTGGAAACCGATCAAACTTACTAGATCCGGACCTTTGCTTTCTCATTTGTTCTTTGCCGATGACATTCTTCTCTTCACTGAAGCCTCGGTTGAACAGGTTCGTGTGGTTAAAAATTGCCTTGATATCTTTTGTGCTGCTTCGGAACAAAAAGTCAGTTTGAACAAATCCAAAATCTTTGTTTCTGGTAATGTTACTCGGAGGGTCAGGCGTCAGTTACAGGAGGAAAGTGGTTTCATGGTGACTGACAATTTGGGACATTATTTGGGAATGCCTATCTTCCACAAGCAGATCAACAAAGAGACGTTCTCTCAGCTGGTTGATAAATTCAATTCAAAATTATCGGGTTGGAAGTCAAATTCGTTGAGTTTTGCTGGGCGTGTCACCTTGGTTAAGTCAGTTTTGACTTCCATTCCAGTGTATTCCATGTCCTCGTCTTTGCTGCCTGCCAGTATTTGCAATAAAATCGATGAGATCAATCGTAATTTTATTTGGGGGAGCAATGGTACTAAAAGGAAAATGCACAAGATTGCGTGGGAAGAGATTACGAAGCCCAAAATTAAAGGCGGATTAGGCATTCGCACAATGACTGATTTGAACATTGCTTTGTTAGGGAAGCTCAGCTGGCGTTTCATTACAGAGGAGGGTAATCTGTGGGCTATGGTTTTAAAGAAGAAATATGTGGACTGCGCGCTTGGCTCTTCTCCGGCGTGTTCTCATATTTGGAAAAGTATCCGTCGGGGACTATCGGAAGTCATTTGCAAAGGTCACAAGTGGTTGGTGCGTGATGGTAGATCGATTCGCTTTTGGATGGATAATTGGATCGGTGAAACCCCGCTGCTGGAGGTTGCGATTGAGAAAATCAGCATGAATCAGAGACAGGCGACGGTTAGAGATTATTGGGTCGAGGGCTCGGGGTGGAACTGGGCTGTGTTGTATTCCTACCTCCCCGCTGGTGTGCTTATGAATTTGGCGTCTGTTTCTGTTCTGCCAGAGACGGAGGGTGAAGAGGACGTAATCTGTTGGAGGCATTCTGCTGATGGCGATTACTCGGTTTCGTCTGGTTTTAATTTGGTGCAGGGACTGTCGAATCTGGCTGAGATTGATGGTGGCGTTTATCAGAAAGTGTGGCGTCTTAGGGTCCCTGAACGGGTCAGATTTTTTGTGTGGATGGCTTGCAAAGGCGGTGTCATGTCTAATGTGGAGCGACAGCGGCGTCACTTGGCGGCTAACACCGACTGTGTGGTGTACGGCGATGGACTGGCTGAAGACTACGCTCACCTTTTCAGAGATTGCAGGGAGGTTCAATTTATTTGGCTTAATTTATAGGTTACTAATTTTATCCCTTCTTTCTTTCAGATGAGCTTTGCTGAGTGGATTAGGAGCAATATTATGATCAAATGCAAAGTTGGCGAGATTGATTGGTGTGATCTTTTTGCTATGGGTATGTGGTGGATTTGGAAGTGGCGGAATTCTAAAATCTTTAACGATAATGTTGCGGAAATCGACAAGACGGCGTTCATATCTGCCATGGTAAAGGAGTACTACTCGGCATCAGGTAATATTTCGGTCAATTCCAATGTCTCTAGAACCTGTTTGCAGGATATCAGATGGGCAGCTCCGAATGAGGGTTGGATCAAGGTCAATACTGATGGTGCGGTGAAGGGCGGCCTTAACGCGGGCGCGGGTGGTGTTCTTCGAGACGAGCGAGGTCAATGGATTAAGGGTTTTGTGCACAACCTTGGAGTTTGTTCGGTGCCGATGGCGGAACTTTGGGGCGTCCTTGGTGGTCTTAAGATTGCGTGGGAAGGTGGTTTCCGGCGCGTGATTTTGGAGTCAGATTCAAAGCTGGTCATTGATCTGTTGGAGAAGAGTGTGAAGAAGAGTCCTCCTCTTTATAGCCTGGTAATGCAATGCCAAGGCTTTATTAGTAGGGATTGGTCTATCCGATTCCGTCATATGTATCGAGAGGCTAATTCGGTTGCGGATTACCTCGCGTCTTACGCTTTATCGTTTCCTTTAGGTATGCATGTATTGAGTGCCCCGACTGAGGGGATTAATTTACTGTTATTTGACGATGTTAGGGGCCGGGCTATCCCCCGTTTGATGACTACTTAGCCCATTTTTTAATATTAATAAAATGTCCCCTTGCGGGACGGAGAGTACCGCCTCTCCTTCGACCAAAAAAAAACAAGCCCTCATTTCATTTTATTTCGTTTTCGCATTCCCTTTTCCATAGTAAAAGGCCTAAATTGAGGTTATAAAGGGGCGACAATGGGCTTTTCTTAATCGAACAATCCAACGGGCCTCCACTCACCAGTTGGACCGGCTTAGTAATCCGCTCGGTTCTTCACTCGTCGCTCCCATTCCCCCAAACACTTTGCGAGTAATTTCGTTTCAGTCTCTTCTCTCTTCTCTGAGTTCTGCTGTCTCACTGACGATAACGTGAATGATGCACTGTGGAAGCGTTGGAGCCTGCAATTTCCCCAGAATACCCAACCAATTTCTAGGATTTCATCGCTTCAATTTCGCCATTTTGTACCAGCCTCAGTCACCCCTAAGCTCAGTTTCTCTCCCCTTCTCTGCGCTCCGGAATCCTTCGCCTTGTATATCTTGCTGCTTTGACGGGCACAATCGATGCCCTAGGTTGACCGGTGGAAAGGGGACGATACATAGCAGTGATGGCGGAGGAGAGAGGGTTGGATTTAGAGTTAGCGCGAAGGGAAAGGGCAAAGATAACGTGTGGAGTATTGACAATGAATTGGCCAAGGAAGTGGAGGAGAAGGGGAATAGGAGAAGGCCGAAGGGGAGGGAGAGAGGGAGAAGAGTTAAGAAGTTCAAGGATTCTAAAGTTATGGTCTCTGCAGCTATGTTAATTGAGATTGAGAATGTTCTTACAAGATACTTACCTTTTTCAAATGTGGAACTGCGTTTATCCATGCACCTAAAGTCCAGAAGGCATACTTGAAACGTTGATTAGCATCTCTAATAATCATGGTGCGAGATCCTGGATTTTCGCGTTCTAACATGAACATCCATGAGTATAGCCGACTGTAACTTTGCTCAGCAGTACCTCTTATTATATCTTGGACAATACAACGCGCCCGATTAGCCTTATGGTAACTTGCATCAATTCCCATATCTTTCATAGTTGTTTGTATTTCTCTAGCTCTTGGCCCATGTTTGCGGCCTCCAAACCTAGCATACCACAAAACTTAGTTCTTATGTTACAACCAAACAAAATTGAATACCAACTTTGCTAAATTCAATTGAACGTAACCCAAATTTCAGTCTAATACTATAAAGTATTGTGGTATGAAAGCTAAATTCGACACAAATACATTAGTAGGGCTATAATCCACTAGCTAAATATTTACTTTGTAGAACTGAAAATGAAATTTCAGTCTAATTCACTAAATATGAAGTAAATATTAACTTTACAGAGCTGAAAATGAAACTAGCTGTCTAAATACTATAGATGTAAAAGCTAAATTCGACACTAGTAGGGCTAAAATTTAGTCACTAATCAATTTCATATAGATTGATTCCCACTTTAATCCACCTAATTAAAACTCAATTGTATAAATTCAGTAACATTATTGATAAATGAAACTAGCTAATTCAATAAAATATGAAGTTCAATAGCAGTCAAACTCAGCCTAGCCGGTCAATAATAACTTTGCTAATTTAGTCTAGTTCAAACTAAATTTAAGTCTAATTCAGTCAAATTCTTTAGTTTGTATGAACTGAATATTAACTTTGCATAACTGAAAATTCAGTCCCGTTCAAGAACAGATGCTGTAACTAATGAACTGAAAATTCAGTCCAGTTTAAAAACAGATGCTGTAACTGAAAAACGTATGGTGTAACTGAAAAACTGGAAATTCGGTCCAATTAATAACTTCAGTCTAGTTCAAAAACAAAAAACTAATGCATTCCTAAGAACTTCCAACACTAAGAAACAACCAGATCGTACTGTACAGAAATTGAACACTACAACTGAAAAACAGATAACTGAGAAACAGCTAGTCACTATAACTAAAGCACATAGAAGAAGCTTAATCATGACAGCAACTGTATAAACTAAGATGAAAATAATACTATCTGTCTAGCTTCTATACTATAGATGAAAGTAAAAGACCTATTTACCTCGGCAACATTTTTTGGGCAATTATGTTTGCAGTGGCTTGTTTGTTGTGGTTGTGCCTGTATCTCATTCCGCAACTATGAGCTCCCACAAACTTTCACACTGTAAACATCTTAGTGCTACGATATACTGAGCCACGACAACTGAACGTGCATGTATTGTCTATGCAACCTACCAAATATCTTGTTTTGTCTGACTTCTTCACCTTCAATTCGAAACAACCCCGCAATGCTATTGCAGTTACAGCATCTTGCAACTCTTTTTTGGATTAAAAAAATCACCAACACTTAGTTCATTTCTACCACTAGCACCACCAATGACATTTCCATGTGTATGGTAATATCTTAGTTCAGCCTCTTCTGCAGCGTTCACAAACTCAGAATCCATATCATCCTCATCAAAACCATCTCCAAGGTTGGACTCTTTAGTTGCAACATAATTCTCTTCATCATCGTCGGGAACTACAATGATTTCCTTACCCTTATGTTTGGTGGCAGACACAATAACTTCTTCATCATCGCTACTTAATGACACAACGTTTGATTTGCTATATTTCTGACAAAACCATTTTCTATACGATTCGGTTTTTCTTTTCGTGTCAACTGTACTTCCTATCTTGTCACCCAATGATCTGTTATTTTCATCCTCAAACATTTCTTCCAATGTCACGTCATCATTCATTGTGTCACCTTCCACCATACAATTTTGACTTTGTGTTATACGCGGTGCAGTTAGAGGCACATCCATTTCTTGTCGATCATTGACAGCCTCATAATTGAAGGGTTTCTCCTCGAATTCTTGTCCATCCATGTAGTTATTGTGCTTTAATGTGAGGCTTGTGTAGATTTCTATAGCCAACACACCATCTTTAGCAGATTTGATACTCAAAAACAAAAATGCGGCTATATCATCATCATCCTCGATATCGAAAGGTGGAAGATTTCGGCTCGAGGGTGAAAGGTATTTCAGACAAAGCTGGTACCTTTCATGATCAACCGCCAACTTCTCCGAAATCTTATTTCTTAGCACATCAAACTTTATGGTATCTGACAGCATCATTGCTTTTGGAGTTCTTTGCCGTTCGTACAACCAATTGTCCCCAACCTTCCTCCATTCACCACTAGTAATCAAAGTGAGCAAAAACTTTGCTACAAAATAAAACATGAAGGATTAGTTTTTACACATGCTTTAGTGATAAATCTGAATGACAAGAGAGAGAATTCCTTCTCATAATTTGTTTAATTGCTTTCTGTATACTTTCTTTCTAGTGTCATTGTCAATAGAGGCTGGCTTAATATATTTTTTAGTTGGAAGCAATCATTGTCAAATTGTTACAAAGAAGTATATTTGGTCACTGTTTTTCTCGGATGAAACAATTTTTGTAAGTCTTTGGAGTACAATGTTTACTTTGTTAAAGAACTTGTCTATGTCAGCTCAGGCAAGCTAATACCCCTAATTGGTCCTATTGCTAGCTCATACAAAATCCGTTGTTTAACAATAGCTTCTTTTTTTGAGGTTAAAATTGCCAGAGCACTTGAGAAGCTTCATTCATCAACTCAGAATTTGCTGCAAGCCTACAACCCACAGTTGACTAGGTAGAGAGTGGGCCCAAATTCTAACCCAAGGACTACACTTAGCAAGCTCGTGTGCAGAGTGCAGACTCTATTCCCATCTCTGCCAACATGTAAGCAGCTAATATTAACAAAAAAAAAATCTAGATTTTTGCATAATGGTGTGGTAGGCGCTCTTAACTGAATATTCCCCCAATTAATCCAACTCTTCGATTGGACTAATGTTTGGTTCTTTTTGTTGTATTTTTCTTACTATGAACAGTCAAATAAGAAATTGTTCAAGGTTTAACCACTTACTCATGTCACCAGCAGGATTACCGCCGATACCGCCGATTCTTCGATCCCGATGTTTTTCGATCTTGATGTTCTTTCACAGCAGAAGAGAAGAATGACAACGATACTTTTTTAGAGGCGAGAAAACAATTAGGTTTTAGGTTTTATATTCTCACTATAAACAGTAAACAAAGATAACATTTGTTATGATTATATTTTTTTCCTATTTTTTATTGTTATTTTCTATTTAATATTAAGATTACATTTGTGTTTTTGATATGGTCGGTAGGTAACAGTAGATATTATTTTCCCTTTTTTCTTTATCACCGTTTTATATTTAATATATTTATAACGTTTTTTCCTCTTTTTTTGAAGGAATTTATTTTATTTTATCATTTAGTAGTAAATTGAAAAAAAAAGTTTATATTGCAAAAAATGCCCAAAAGGACACTCCATGTAATTTAGCCTAGAAAAGGGTATTTATTATATTATCAACTTTTTTTGGGGCGTATATGCAATTTCGCCTTATTTTAACATACCAACTATGCAACACCCCACCTTTTTAGTTTGCAATTCTCTATTTTTTATTTATTATAAAATAAGCCCTAATTAAAGTCTCGTTTTAAAGAAGACTAGGGTTTCACGATTCCCCTGTCTTCACTCAAAACTATTTGAATCTCCATTCAAAATCCTCTTTTAACGTTCAAACTTCTCCTCGCTCACTCGCTCATTGATTTCGACCTTCGTCAGGCATTTACGCGATTCATCCTGCAGCATTCGGACGAAGCACACAAATTTTTCGCGTGCATACAAATTTTGCACGCAACAATTTGATGTGCATTTCTTATATGCACACAATCTTTCTGAGTGCACTGCTTCTTTGCACACAAACTTCCTGTATGCACTGCTATTATGCACACTTGTAAATTGCGTGCACAATTGTTTTGCACGCAATCCGCGCACGTGCATGAACAACTGCGAAAATAAAAAAACGCTTATATGAATGGTGAACGTACCATGTAATTTCGATTACATAACTCATATTCGGAGTTTCTTTCATTGTTACTCGATATTCTTTAAACAATAAGAGTATGAAGAGATTTAGATTTGAATTAGAGTTGTGTACAATAGAGAATGAGAAGGGAAGGATGAAAAAGTAAAATTAGACTAATTTTATAATTTTAAAAAAATAAAAAGTTGCAAACTAATTTTAATTTTAAGAGTGCTCCATGACCCTATTTTAATCGAACAATCCAGCAATCAAACGGGCCTCCCTCCACTCGCCAGTTGGCTTCGTAATCCGCCGGTTCTTCACTCGTCGCTCCCACTCCCCCAAACACTTTTTGTGAGTAATTTCGTTTCAGTCTCTTCTCTCTTCTCTGAGTTCTGCTGTCTCACTGACGATAACGTGAATGATGCACTGTGGAAGAGTTGGAGCCTGCAGTTTCCCAAGAATCCCCAACCAATTTCTAGGATTTCATCGCTTCAATTTCGCTATTTTGTACCAGCCTCAGTCACCCCTAAGCTCAGTTCCTCTCCACTCCTCTGCGCTCCGGAATCCTTCGCCTTGTATATCTTGCTGCTTTGACGGGTACAATCGATGCCTTAGGGTGACCGGTGGAAAGGGCAAGAAACATGGCAGTGATGGAGGAGGAGAGAGGGTTGGATTTAGGGTTAGCGCGAAGGGAAAGGGCAAGGATAACGTGTGGAGTATTGACAATGAATTGGCCAAGGAAGTGGAGCAGAAGGGGAATAGGAGAAGGCCGAAGGGGAGGGAGAGAGGGAGAAGAGTTAAGAAGTTCAAGGATTCTAAAGTTATGGTCTCTGCAGCTATGTTAATTGAGATTGAGAATGTTCTTCAAACTCAGGTATTTGTTTATGACTCAATTGATAGCACATTCAAATATTCAATATTATCCTTATGGATTTTGAATCTATACTTTATAGGCGAGTAAACTTATTGTTGGAAGGGTTTTCCACTTTTCAGATATGGTTCTGCTATTAATTCCGGATTAGGTTATGATATCTGCCGTTTATTTGGGAACCTTTGATTACATAGAAAAAAATAGTGTTTCACTATTATCTTCTTCTTTTTACCAAGGAACCTGTAATTCGACCAGCCTGGAACACTTTTGTGAGTAGTGTGAGTGGAATATGGAAGGGAGTTGGAGCTGTATTTTCACCCATTACTGCTGAAATGGAGCCAATTGAAGTGGGAAGCAAAAATGAACACCTGTTTGATTGCTACACGCTTTCGCGGATTGAAGCAATGTCAGCTCGGGACGAAGGAAAGGGCCCTCAAATCCGGAGGAAGATTAATTGGGTGACATTAAATCCTCACTGTGAAATGCTGCAACAAGCTAACAAAGATGACAAGAAGCGTGATAACTTAAATTTGAGTATAAAAGGAGCAACTGGTGGGAGTAATTTAAAATATGCTGTGCCTAAATTTGAGTCATTTGACTTCGCCAGAAGTGATGTGATGGAAGAAGACTTCATGGACATGGAGGCTGGTCTTGTTTACTTTGAGGTAGGAGTCTCATTTTTCATATGACCTCAATTAGCTTACTTCTTCTTACAACATTAGTATCTTTCTTATATTATTTTAAAGTTTTAAACTTTTTATTGCCTTCTTGTTGTTGTTTAGTTAGATGACATTCTCGCTTGCTAATAATGTACAAATGATGATTCATAGAGAGGCAGTTTCTTACTTCATTTTGTTGCTGGGTCTTGCAATAAGAAGTAATATATATTAGAAAAGGATTTTTTCAAAAACGGTTGCATCTCGGGCTCGTGGACATGGAATCCAATATCTCCTGTCATAAAGATTTGTTTTATTGATTGAATTAAATATTTGCATATGGGATCATAGCTACATTATATCATATAATCTCATCCAGTTTGCGTATTTTGTTTCCCACCTTTAAAAACGACAGATGAAAATGGAATACTATTGGTATTATTATACTTATTCATTCTTTTCTTGTGCAAACTAGTTGCTTATTTGAATGGGTGATTTCTCCTTGGAATGGATAGGATGGATCTTATTCTAGAGGCCCTGTTGATATCCCTGTTGGCAATGGCGATGATTCCAATTATTACCTCTCTCCTACTTTCAAATTTGAACAAGTAAGTTCTCTAAATTCTTCTATCTCAAAGATCAAGCTCTAAAATGTTGTTATTTATGAGAAACAAGGTTTGCTCACTACTTAGTGTATGGCATTCTGTTAGATATGCTGCTTTAGCAGCTTTTTGCGAGCATGTATTGCTTGATTACAACTAGTAAAAGTAGTCCGAACTTTATCTTTTCTGCCTTCCATATTTCTGAATTTTTTTCTCGTTTGTAAATCTATCTGCTCCCCAAATCTTTTTGGAGTCTGTATCAGTCACTTAGTCCAATTTCTCCTGAAGTGAGCCAATGTAACATACTTCTCCTTTGAGTTTCTGTTAGTACAATTTTCGTGAGTCATGTTGGCAGTTTAATACGCCTTTGTTTCTCTTGTGCTATTATTTTTTCATTCAGATTTCACTATTTATTTGAACTTGATAAATCACTCAAATCTTTTGTGAATATTATTTCCAAGAATCATAATTGGTTGTTTCGTTTTTTTTTTTTGGTAAAACTGTAAGTGGCTGTATAACAGATTTTTTTAATTTCCCTTTCCAGTGCTTGGTTAAAGGATGTCATAAGCGTTTACGTATCGTGCATACTATAGAGTTCAGTAACGGGGGTGCAGACATCCAAATACTTCGGGTTGCTGTATACGAAGAACAGTGGGTCAGTCCTGCCAATATTGACGACCACAGGTCCGTGAAGTCTGGCAATGATTTTTGTTTGCCTTTTGTTGTTCTACTGTGTTGAAACTTAAATATGAACTACGTGCATATATTGTATTTCAATACCTATTGCTCCATTAAGATTCAAGAGGATTAGTGCCTGAATGGATACATATACATGCATTATTATACAACATGTTCTATGTATTGCTCTAAAATAGTAAGATATATTGATATAATGTATTCCTAGGTGATAAAACACTACATTCTGAATTTAAAGCCCGATAATGCATAAGTTTTTAATACTGTATGACATCCAAGCAAATCCCCTTGACTATTATCCATGTGATGATGTGCTGTAACAGTGATATTGAGCTTGATGTGAAGCCATTTTCTCAGAGGAAAAGAACCCGTCCTTCTGAGCTCACAGGATCTTGGAAGGTATTTGAAGTGAGTGCCACACCAATTTATGGAGATGATACGTCTGCAGATGATAGCAATAGCTTTCCTTATGTTTACCTCTGCATGGAAACGATAAAGAAAAGGACCTTCCCTGAGAGCCGAGCCTACTTTGGGGAAGAAGAGATGATGGATATGCAGGATGTGTCTATTCTGTGGCTCCCCGGAGGCGTTACGTCTTATGTTGACATCAGCAAGGACGGAATCCTATGTGTTGGAGTGGGTTGGTATTCAGATGAAGGCATTCACCTTGTCATGGAGAGGGATTATGGAACAGATGGGAAACTGATAGAGGTTAGGTCTAAATCCGAGGTGAAGAGAAGGTGGTCAGATTCAGATTCGTTTCCTGGATGAATTATCTGGTAAAAGAAAATGGTTCCCCTGTCACTAATTAGTTAGCGATGCCATGTATATTTTTGTGTCAATAAAAAGAATCTGAAGTTGCCTCTTGTGTCTTGATTATCTGCTTTAAGTGAAAAGAATCCAAGCAAGGTCGGTAGTGCTTTTCCCAAGAGAAATTTGTGCATGTTTGCTTTCTTCTATTCTCTATGTCCTCTCAGAATAGCTGAAGAGCCAAAGCATATTTTAAACTCTAAATCAGGCTCACTCAATTAACCCAAGTTAAGATTTGAGTTGTATGGTATGGACCAGCCCGGTGAAATCTCACTCCATACTCCATGTAAGTCAGTTTACTTCGATTAGTGGAATGGCAAATGAGTTGATTAGATTGGACAATCACAAGTTCCAACTTGAAAGAGTACAAACAACATCATCAATTATCATACATGATTATTGAGTATTAAAGTACACACCCAAATTCTCTGATAGACATGCTGGTAATCTAAACTGTGCAATAAGATAGTTGATAAAGGTGATAGTGTGCTGATGCAGTGCCTTAATTAGGCGCTTGATAAGGTAAGTTGTCTCATGGCAAACGTAAAATGTCCCAAGGCGAACGAGGTCCCTCTTTTGTGAGTTTGGGGTGCCGGGAGAAACTAGCCTCGGTGTTTTAATTTCAAAGGAAACAGTTTTGATCTTGTCACACCGTGAAGCCTCTTGACCGTCTAACATTTGTTTTGTCTAGTTTATGGTCGTCAACATTAGATGTTCACATGTATACAAAACATTAAACCAATACAAATTGATACAACCAATACTTGTTGGTTCAATTGATAGAGACGGACCATTATTTCTGTACATGGGTCCATGGTGGTCACCTTATTAAGTGTTACCTGTCTTTAAGAAGATTCAAATGAGTGACCTTTGAGTACTACCTAGAAGGCTTACCTGCTTAGACATCATGGGATGGTTGTTCCTATAAGGGAATTTTGATTGCAAAGGGTGACGGTGGCTGAGCTTTTTTGGATAGAATTTTCTCTTGCATAAATTGATACAGAACTTGAACCAACCATAGCTTCAAGATAAACATGCCATTTTTTCTCCATAAAGCCAGCAGCCACGGGCCAGAAATCATATTTCGGGCAGTAGGAATTTGGTGTCAGGAACAAGAACAAATTGAGCAGATTGTAGTTGGTTATTTTGAGGAACTTTTTATGATGACTGGTAATCTGGTATTGATGATATGAATGAGGCTCTTCAGGGAAGAAGGATGGGTACTTCAACATATGAATGCTGATTTGATCTGTCATCTGTATACCTACTTTAGTTGTTTAAAAATTTTCTCTTGGAATTTATGTTCAGGTATGCCGTCTACTACTCATAGCCTTTATGATCAGCATGCTCTCGACTCTCCTCTTTGTTCTCATTGTGGTGGATCAGATGAAACTGTTTTTCATACACTTTTTTATTGTGATTTTGGAAAAGTTGCTTGGGAGTTGGGAGGCTCTTCCATTGGTGAATTTCGTGATCACTTTGCTGGACAATCTCTTTGGGATATTTTTGATGACATTCACAGACGTTGTGATATATCTAGTCTTACAGAATATTGCACAAATTCTTAGATTAGATAGCATGGATTCTCAGAAAATAAATTTATGTTCTCAAATGAAGATGAGAGTGCTCCAATTTTGCAAGAAGGCTTCAGGAGGTTTGTTAATGATTATGTAGGTTCCCGACGGCCTCCTCTTGGTTTGACAAGTTTTGTTTCTAACTCTAATCTTGGAACTTGCCAACCACCTCAAGAAGGCTTCGTAACTCCGAAGCCGCTCTTTTTCGAGGAGGTTGGGTTGGGTTAGGTGTGTGTTTTCACAATTCTTCCGGAACTGTTTTGGCTGCAGCTTCTTATGGTGTTTGCAGTACTTGGGAGATTGCTTGGGCTGAAGCTAAGGCTGCTTTGTTAGGTTTAAGGATTGCTTCCCAATTGGGTTACTTGTCCATACACATTGAGCCCCCGTTTGGTATAACAATGAGGAAAGGAAAGGTTAGTGATTGTCTCTTTTTTTGTAAGAAAAATGAGGAGAGGGGGGTGGGGAGAATTATCTAAATTTTATATAAAAATTGGGGGAGAAGGGGTAATAGTTACTATTTTGATCAATAAACTATAAACTAAAAATGGACTAGATTCATGCTCTTCATCATTTCCTTTCCTCAACAAATACCAAACGAGCCTGAATCTGGTGACTTGTCGTCTTTAGTGTCACACCTTCATTCTCATTGCAATTCACTTTCTTACTCTGTTGTCTTATACAAGGATATTGTGAGCTTCTTCCCACTGTTTTCTTCTGTTCATAATTCTCATGTTAGAAGAGGTGGGAACTCTGTAACACAGAATGCTTGTCTAGCTTCCTTGATGACACAACACAATAATTCCCCGCAATGTCTATTGGATCTTGCTGAAATTAATTTCAGCTAATATTTCTCATGTACTTGAGTTGGTTTTTTAAAAGAAAAAAAAGATAAACCGACCCGGTAAAAATCATCCGACCCGAAACCAAATCCACGTATATTCGGTTCGGCGGTGCGACACTCTCTCTCTTGTGTTCATCATACCCCACATGGCCACACGGCCACACAAGACACAACTCCACGACTCTGGAGAAAACAGAGAGGAGAATCCATAGTCGCCCTTATTAGGTTATCATTAGTCTTCCCACACTCCTTCCCACCTGCTTCTCGATGGCGGAAGAAGAGGTAATCATGGAAGTAGAAGCCGTCAAAGCAGTCTATGGCGAAGACTGCACTTTCCTCTCCACTTTTCCTCCTCACCTTCTTCTCCAAATCAAGCCTCGAACCGCCGACGACTCTTCTATACAGGTCTCTCCTCTTCTTCCGTCCATCAATTTTTACGCTTTCGTTTCGATTGCTTTCCGAATTTGGAATTTTCTGTCATGTTTTTCCACTGCCCATACGCCGGTGATCATCTCATTTTTGTTTGAGATGGAATGGTTTGATTTTGTATCGAACTTGAACGGGGCGAGAGACCTTGGTTGTTAAGCAGGCTAAGCTGTGGTTTATCTACCTCTAGGTCTAGTATTGTCCTCTAAATTGTCAAATTTGATGCTTTAATTGATGAGAGCTGTTCCATGTCTGTTTTTGTTTGATAATGTAAAATGAGGTGCTTCCGAACATTCTTTGGTTGTATGTAGGAAAATTTCGTGGCTTTTGGGATACTCAAACTTATAATGTTTGAGTTTGGAAGTTTTGAAATAATTTGAGCTTTGCTTGAAAAATTATATCGCCCCTAAAGCAGCTTGAACTCGGTTTATGGTTCTCACTCTTTCAAATGACTATAATCTATGGACTATTGGTCTATCATACACCTTGTAAGAATTTCAAAGTAGGTGTAAATTTATTCATTCTAACTGGTTTTCTGGGGAAGCTTGCCTCTTGACTTCACATGTGGAAATAAAATTCATAGAGTAGATTTTCATGGATAACATGAATTTGAGTTTCATATTTTATATTGCTTCAAAATATTATGCATTGTTTCTTTTTTCTTGTGCAGTTTGTGGAAGCCTCCATTGAGATACAAGCTGACTCACAGGTAGGATATAAAATTTAGTTTCTTTTCCTTTTTCAGTCTAGTAAAATGCTAGTTGTATTGGAAGTGAGCTGCTAAGAAGACATTTTGTCTGTAATTATCGAGGCAATACATCATAACCAGTGAGTTGCTAAAATTCTTGAAAGTTAAGAGACCTTGATTGTAAAAGAAGCACCCTGCTGATTAGTATATTACGGTGTTTTCATTAACACGAATTGGGAATAAGTGTGTGGGATATGTGTGCCTAACTTAGGATTACATTCTGTCTATTTCTTTTCTGTCCATGTCTTTCGAGTAAAAAAATTTCTTGCTCAGTGCCTTTGAGACTGCTCTTCCTGAATTCATCGCTAATATGAAGGATAAGATCTGCGGTTTACTCATAAATTGTCACGAACTAAACCAAAGCCAAAACCTTATGTATAATCTCTCTTACTTTGTTTTCGTTGCATTTGTGTAAAGGATAAAGATTTACCAAGGGATTCTGAACTTTAATCCGAAAAGTTTATAATGAAAGTTAAGTCAAATTTGATATATTCTGCATTTGTTTTGCTTCCCTTCTATTTCAAGAAGTGCAATTTGTGATATTGTCTTCTATAGTCGTTCTGTGCTTATGTTTAACTCATCTGCTTGATTTTATGAGTCTCTGATGGACTTTAGAAACTTTTGGCAGTATCCCAATGATCCACCTGATATAAAGATTTCATCATCCAAAGGTCTTGATGAAAAAAGGCTAAAAGATCTCCGGACTAGCCTACATGAAAGGGCTCGTGATCTCGTCCCTTGCCCGATGCTTGTAGCTCTTTGCGAGGTAATTTTCAGTCACCCTAGAAATTTTGATGTAAAAATATTGCATTTGTTAGCAATAATGCAGATTTTATTTCTGTATAATTTTCAAATCTGTGCACTTTGGGTATGTTTAGAAGCAGCCTATTGTTTCTACCGGAAAAAAAAAGCAAGCCTTTTGTACCTTATTTTTTAGGTGCTTATTTTGTCTTCCCTTATAAAAAGGCACTCTAAACATTTCAGCTTAAACTCCTCTTTAATGTCATTGTCCAAACAAACCCTTGTTCTAGTGATTATGATTACAACTATGGTGTTCTATGAAGTGTTCAATATGCTAGTAATGTTGAGGTACTCTATTAAGGCTAGTCATAAGTCCATTCAATCAAAGTTTAAAGAAGTGTGGTAAATTGTAAGAGTTTTAAATGCAAAATGCTGCTTAGGTCTATTAACTCTATGCATGAACATAATCTTGAACTGTTATTGTTAAGATAGAAGTCTTGAACTGTTATTGTTAAGGTAGAAGTCTCCCTTGATACATGAATGTAATTTTATTGAGTATGAAACTTGTATTTGTAATACATCTCACTCATCCATAATGTTCTCAGGAAGCAGTAGAAAAACTCTCCATCATGAATCATCCTGATGGAGATTGCCCCTTGTGTTTGAGTCCATTGGTATCAAAAGAAGAGCAGAGTGAATCCACATCATTCATGAAATTGATGTCTTGCTTTCATTGCTTTCACAGGTAAAGTATCCTCTAACAAGATCTCTCATCTCAGTATAAAGCATATGTTGTTCTTAAAAAGCTTGCTTTCTGGATGGATCATGGCAGTGAATGCATTATTAGATGGTGGAGATGGCTTCAGAAACAGAATGGCCTTAATGGTACAATTTCATCCAGAGATCAAATTCAGCAAGGTAAGTGTTAGGACGAATTTTGCTCCACTTTATCTATAGTAGATGCTTCTCAACATATGTTATAAGATAAATATTTTTGCTTGAATATTCTAGCTATAAATTTGATAAGATAATGCAAGAACCTATGTATGTGGGGAAGCCGCCAAGTAGGAATATTATTCTTAGGAAGGGTTGATAGGATTATGTGTGCTCCGTGATGTGCTAAAATACATACGTAAAGTAGCAATCAAGCTTGATTCCACATGGAGTACCCGTCTAACCAATTTGCATGTAAACGGGAATTAAATCAAATTGGAAAGTTGTTGAGGCTTAGAATCACCATAATGATGCTCATTAGATATATTCTAACATTTTTCTGATGGCATAAGTTGTTCTGATTTATTAAAGGCTCTCAACAAGTAATGCATTTAAATTTTATCACTCACTTATATACATATTTCCAATTAGAAGGCATGTAAATACTAAATACAACCTGATCTAGAATTGATCCAAACACTGGACATATGACTCGGCTAAAGTCGTCGTGCCAAGGTCAAAAATAAATTACCCTAAACTACAAACTAGTATAGCATGCAAGTAAGGGATCGTACTCAAGAGAATCGGGATTCTGAACAATCAGCAGATAACATGACAGGTTTTTTTGGAATTTTAAGCAAGCAAATAAACAAGCAAATATTATTAGGGATTAAATCAATTGAAGGAAAGCAGAGTTTATTCAACCAATTCCACCTTTTTAATCATTCGATCATCAATTCATCCACTTTTCTATTAATTCCCAGGTTAATTCCAATCCTTATAAAAGATTTCCGCTTGTCCACGGTCCAAGCGAAATTATGATATGAACAAGAACGCTTAATTCAAATCATGCAAAGTATTAAGGATAGAAGGATATTAAATCATGCAATCAAGCTACGAGTCTCATGTATAAAATAACAATCAAATACTCTTTCTCAATTCTAGTCCACGGTCCTAGAAAAGAGTTGTTTCAAGGATAAATAAGATTGCACAGACAACAATCAAACTAATCCAAACAGTAGAATATCAATCAAATTCAACAAGTCGCGCGCCAAGAGAAATCAATTGATAATCATATAAATAAAAACAAGAGTTTTGAGTTTTGATATTAACTAAGGGATAGAAAAGTTACAAGAATCTCACGAATTACATAAAAATGTTTCCTTGATCAAACAAACTCCAAGAGAAATTAGTTCTCCATAATAGAAAATAAAAACTAGGTTAAACTGAAAAGTAGTCTCTAAATTGTGGAACTCCTAAACTGAAAACGAAACTAAGCTTAAATAGTAGAAATAATAACCGAAACCTAAAGATATAATAATAGATATAAGATAGAATAAACGAAAGGAATCGGTCTTGAAACGCCTCAAACCGCGAGCGCGGAATCAAACCGCGAGCGCGGTTCTAGTAGATCTCCTCGGCCGCGGATGCTCAACGAACCGCGAGCGCGGTTATGAACCGCGGGCGCGGATCCTTCTTTCAGCATTCTTGTGTCGACTTCGGAGGTGGTTTTGACCCACTTAGAGTTGGAATTTGAACTCGCCGTAAAAACATGAATTGTAGCTCTTCGAGTTAGCTTTCCAATGATACCAAATTCAGCTTCATCCGATCACCGTAGCTCCCGAACGATGCGTCACAAGAAAATGGCGTCAAAACAACTCCAAATCAACACTTGTCTTCAAAACTCTTGCAATTCTTCAAATCGTGTCTTTGGTCTTCATATGACAATTCTGCTCAAAACTAACCTAAACACACTCAAATCATGCCTAAAATACAAGAGTTAACCTATACTAAATTATAGCGTATCAACATATATATCGTAATGAGTGTCATCACTCTGTGTGTTTATCCTCAACTGGATTAAGTTGGTAAACATAATGATTCGATTACGTATTTGTGCTTCAAGACAATGGTATGATAAGATCTAAATCTTGCAACTGTACTTGAACATGTGACATTTTCTGCAAGATTCTTTTAGATTTTACTCTTCTATTTTGCCCGTTTTCCTTTGTTTATGCTGATTTGCTTATTTATTCTACAGTAAACATGGGAAATTGCCCTGTGTGCCGCAAAGTTTTTCATGCCGATGACATCAAACATGTGCTAGACTTAGTTGGCTCTTGTTCTCTGCAGTCAGTGGTATGTACACAGCATCATTTCTAAAATAAACAATTACAAGAAGATATTAGATACAGAACAGCCACATATATAAATGGAATTTCGCCTCTAACATCCACACACACAACATGCAACAAACCCAGGACATAAACGAAACACTCACGTAGGAATCTTAGTTAAATCTCCAAAGATCTAAAATGTTTGGATGGATTGTATCAATTATTCTATATGGACAGGGTGATTCACCAGAGTCTTGAGTTTTCAGGATATTAATGACAAGGAAGCCCCTGAAGAGGAGAAGTTCCTTCAATCTGATTCAGAGATCAGCAGAAGAAGTAAATTCGAGACCCTCTTGCAATTGCAGAGGGAGTGTGGAGGATTAATTGAACCAAGAACGGACGGAGTTCTATTTGCTAGTATGCATCTTAATGAATCAGTTCCGGATTTAACTCCTGAAACTAACACTGAATCCAGCAGACCAAGTAACCATAGAATCACAGAGGCCGCTGGACCAAGCTGTCCCCCGACTAAGCCTAAAAAAGATGCTAAACATCCACATGGACATAGAAATAAATCTATGTCAACAGAGGATGAATCACAAGCCTCCTCAGATAGGTCAACCTCGGGTCAAAGGAGGAATGGAGGCACAAGGAAATATGGCCGGAAAAGCTCAAGATCACAAACTAAGCAATGGGTTCAGAAAGAAAGGTAATAGTTGAATTTGATAAACAAAAACAAGCTCTTTTTTATCCCTCATGGTTTTAAAATTATGTTTTATCTAAGCAAAAGCTTTTTCACCTTATGGTGGTTATAATGTTATGATGGTGCACATATTTTTCATCAGTAAAATTTCCCATCTAAAAATGAGCATGTGCTAAATGTAAATGATGGGATATTAACTGTTGCCTAAGGTGCCTTATTGGCTTTTGTGCTGATACGTTGCTTTCTAGTGGCTTCCATTTTGCTTGTAAGGTGTAACTAAAATCTTTGTGAGATTTCATTCACACTGAGAAGAAATAAAGACTTGTGGTAAGATCACTAAGGGTGAGGTTTTCAGTGAGATTTAGATAATGTGATATGAAACGCTTGCAGTAAGTAAGCTTTTGCATGATGGAGAGGCTCTAGCCTATGTAAACGACAATTCTCGATTGTTTTTATACTATTGGCATCATGTGTAATGATATGACTATGAAATTGCGGATTTATGGTGTGTTTGGCAAGCAATTTGTTTTATAAGTAGTTCGTATTAACTCAATATCATGATATCAACATATCTGTTAGGGAAATTTTAACTACCTTTATAACTTTATTAGTAGACCAAAAAACTAAAAAGAAAAATTACTATACCCTTACATTGTAAGGACGTGTGCCAGATACGCCATTAATTCTTACTTTTTGATTTGATAGTAGTTGAATTTCCGTTTTATGCACCGTTAGTTCTACCTCGTTGATCACGTACGAGTGTCTATCAATTTGCTATTTTCTTTGTGGATTCATTGGTCAAATTTTCAAGAACTGGTATTGCTGCTGGAATTGTAATTTTTCGAAGGGATTGTTCTCCTTTTGGTTCGTGGCTGCGGGTTCACTCTATTTTGAGCCACCCTCGTCTCTCGTTTGTTGATTGTGATTTTTTCGGGAATGGATTTATCAATTATCGCCTTTGTCGATTTCATGTAATTCGAAGTTGCCATGGACCCTTTCTACTTCACAGTTTTCTAGTTAGTTGGACGGAGTGCTGGAATGGCTTTATCAAATTTTTACTATTGTAAGTTAACCACGGGTTAACTTATAATAGAAGTAGATACAAATAAAACTAATAATGAGTTGATCTAGTTGGATGGGGGTGTTGAACCTCTATGTCTAGGAGGTTTTAAGTTCAAATCTATATGGGTGTTATATTAGATCTCTGACCATGAACTTTTTATCGTATTTGTGAAATCAAATTAAGGTATATGCAAGTAGAGTAGGGTTCGGAATCGGATGTATATTGGTCTTACACACTGCGGATGTCTGGATGATATCGGGGGCATATGTATATATAGGTGCATTGACAAATACGACAATTCGTAACCTTATATGTAGTAAAATAGATTGGTTAAGATAAACTTCAATGCGTCAATACGTAACCTTGCATTCGACTTTTGAATTAAGAGGCCGCCAATTTTCACAATTCTTAGAATACTACCTCAACGCGTCAATTTGTCCCAAGAGAGTCCATTTTTTGTTTTTTCTTTTCAGGGCGAACTCGATCGAAGGTGTAAATTTAAAATAATAATAAAAAAATCAGACGGGCCTGGATTGGGTTTTCGATTCTAGTTTTGCTTGCTTTAATCGGTCTCCTCATATAAAAACCACTAAACAAAGCTTCGGTAATTTAAGATAAACTAGTTGCACCCGTCGTACCATGTACGACTACGATTTAATATTTTATAGACATTATAGATAAGATATTAATGAATAAACATATATTATAAGTAATTTATTACTCATAGAATATATAATTTTTTAATCAATATAAATAATTAAATTTAATGTTCAGAATGAATATATATTATTAAGATTAAATAATTACATTTCTCTTTTTCCTTGATGATATTTCATAGATATTTAATTAAAAAAGAAGATAAAATATGAATAAACGAAATTTATATATTCAAATATGGATGATATAAGAATTTAAAAAAAATAGTTAACTTAATAAATAAGATATAATAAAGTATGAAAGATAAAGATAATTTAATTATATAAAATATTTAAAATTTAATTAATTTAATTTAAAATGAGACCAAACTCATTTTATGGTTCGATAAGTAAAGATTAGATAAGATTAAATATTATATTAATTCATATTTTATTACTTTCCATGTACGTAAATTTAGAGATTATCAAATATTTCAATATATCTATCAAATGTTTTATTATCTTTTTTTTTTAAATTTTAAACACTATAAATATTTATCATTAATTTTTTATTATAAAAGAAAATCAATATATATCTATAAATATATTCTTCAAAATATATATGGAATATTTTATCTTTAATTTTTAATACTTGTATAAATAAGCTTTCAAAAGATATTGTTATACTAAAAAAAGAATTTAATAGAAAGAAGTTATAATAATAGAAATTGATATTATTATTTTAAAATATGAGGTGGGGTCAAAATCATTCTGGTGACTCGAAAAGGTATAGCTTTAATATATAGTTTATAGATTAACAGAAAGCATTAATTCTATCAAAAATGAGCTAACCGGCCATGGTTATTGGTTTCTTTAGAGGAGACTGAAAATCACACTCCCACCTCTCTCTCTCTCTCTTTGTCATGGATCAATGTCACTACTCACTACCAAACCTATCAAAGGACGGCAAACACGTTAACACGCCCTTACTGGACCAATAGTAATTTGTTCCTTAGGTAGGTCAAATACTTGGTCCGTTTTTTTTTTGTCCAATAGTTATTTGTTTATTTATTCCGTCGGTAGCTAGCTTAATTGCTTTTGGGCGCGTTACTCTTGTTTAAACAAAAGTATTTTTGTTTAAAAAAACTATAATATAAGTAATTTATTTTATATTCTTCCTATTTTATTACTTTTCATGTACGTAAATTTAGAGTTTATCAAATATTTCAATATCTATTAAATATTTTATTATCCATTTTTATTAATTTTAAAATTTTTAACTATTTATTCAATAATTTTTTATAAAAGAAAATCACTATATTTCTATAAATAAATTTGTGAAAAGATATATGATAAAATATTTATATTTATTTTTAAATATTTAAATATTTAAATATTTTATCTTTAATATTAAATACTTTTATAAGGAAGCTTTCAAAAAATATTATTATACTAAATAGATATTTTTTTGATGTTAGAGATAAATTTAAATAGTTATAAAGAATTTAATAGAAAGAAGTTATAATAATAGAAATAAAAATTAAAATTTTAAATATAAGGTGGGGCTAGAATCGTTCTGGTGACTCGAAAAGATAAAACTTTAATATATAGTTATAGATATTACCTATTTTTTATTTTTAAACATTATAAGTATTTATCATTAATTTTTTTATTATAAAAGAAAAAATATGTCTATAAATAATTTCGTGAAAAGACATCATGCTAAAAAGTAAAAGATATTTATACTTATTTAAAAATATTTTAAATTTGTTATCTTTAATTTTAAATATTTGTATAAGGAAGTTTTCAAAAGATATTGTTATACTAAATAGATATTTGTTTGATGTTAAAGATAGATTTAAATAGTTAAAGAAGAATATAATAGGGCAAAGTTAAAATATTAGAAATAAAAATTAATTTTGTAAATATGAGGTGGGGCTAGAATCGTTCTTGTTGCTCGAAAAAGGACATCTTTAATATATAGTTATAGATTATTTTAAATTTGAATTTACAAATATATTATTTTAAAAAGGGTAAATTACACAAAACCACCCTTAAATTATGCTACTTTTCAAAAAACTACCCATACAAAGCTAATTTTCACAAAACCACCCTTAAATTGTGCTATTTTTCTAAAAACCACCCTTAAAAAGCTAATTTTCATAAAACCACCCATAAAAATAAAAATCTTTCAAATAACCACCCAACCTTATTTTTGTAAAGAAAAGACCTTTATATCCTTATGTTTATTCATTTATTAGAGATTATTTTATATAAAGTAAAGCGAAGTCGCCGACTTCAATCTCAACAATTTGGAGGCTAACTTCAACCCTTGTGAAGCACTTCAATGCCGAATACAAAGTCTGGACAACTACCTTGAAATTTGCATAACGAGTTGCACCCACACAAACTAGGTTGATTTCAATTTGGTTTTATAATTTTGAAATGCTACAAAATTTCAACAAGGGGTTTCAACTTTCAAGAATCTTAGTTTTAGTATGTGTTTTATTATTTGGAAAATTTGAGTTGCTGCGTATATAAATTTAAGATTGGAGAATCTAGGAAGGGGTTATGGAAAATGTTTGTCATTATTGATAATTTAAGTTTGAAGAATCCATAAAGCAGGTTAAAAGCTATTATTCTTCTCCTTTTATCAACTATAAAATGATGATTAGAAAAAAAAAAGAATGATGATAAGGGTATAAATGTCTTTACATGTTAAAATATTAATGGAAAATTAACAAGTTAGGATTTGGGTGGTTAATTGAAAGTTTTTTGTGTTTATGGGTGGTTTTGTGAAAATTAGCTTTTTATGGGTGATTTTTTTAAAAAAAGTAGCATAATTTAAGGGTGGTTTTGTATAATTTACCCTTTTAAAAATATACTTTTGTTTCTTGGGGAGCCAGGGGGCGACCCTCTTCTCTCTAGAGAATCACAACTTGCTGATTGATAGAGCTTTAAGGGCTTGTTTCACTTTTTCAACAAAACTACTTTCTATCCAAAAACTACTGAGTATTTTTTTATTCTTGAAATCCGTACAACTCTCTTTATTTTTTACATTTTTCAAAATACTAAAAACAAATTTTCACCAAAAAATTACTTTCTTTTTTTGGTAGAACAAAAAAAAAAGTAACCACAAGTGAAACAAATGAAACAATTGTATCCATTACAATATGTTTGTTCATAAAGCAGAAATGCACAAGATTTAAGAAAATAAAGAGAATAAAAAAGTAACCAATATCTGACCCACCAATTTCTTTCATGAAACAAATGGGATTAGCCCACCTTCGAGAAAAAAAAATGAATTGACATCAAGAAAAATAAATTCATTCTTATTTTACAAATTATTATATAATCATACTCCATTAATTAAGTAAGATGGGAAGGAGAAACAAAAATAAAATTACTCAAAAAATTTATTGAAAATATAATATATGTATACGTTATGATTCAACCTATATTGATATTAATTAAAAGTAACTAGCTATAGGAATTATTAGTCATATAGATAAAAGTAAATAGCTATAGGAAATAGTTAATCAACATGTTAATTGCAAGAAGACAAAGTCGGTCTCCATCCAATCAATGCTAGTTTCAATTGAATTTGTTTATGTTGGTTTTAGTAAAATTAAAATATTTTTAATTATCCCCTTTGGTAAATCTCTTGCTGTTTGGTTAGGGTTATGGCTCTAAAAAATATTGGGCGAATGATAAGAGCTCTTGAAAATTGTCAAGTTGGAGGAGGACATGTTTGATGAATAGAGGTTATAATTATATGAGGAGACTCACCAACCTACTATTTCGGCGCTTCAAAAGAACTGGGATACGAATCAAGTTGTGATACACGTGTGCCTTTTTCTGGCGAATATATAACCTCACATATATCATCCATTTTTAGTCAGCCTTCCTATGATTACAGATTTCTGTCCTTTTCTCTAAAATTACACTTCCACCGGCCCCTACCTTTCGTTTTCTTCACTAGAATCTGCACTTCCACCCTTTAATTTCTACGTACTTTCATTTTCGATCGTAAGAAAAAAGAAAGAAAAAGAGGGCAGAAGCTAGTATATACCGATCGAGCCATCGAGGGTTTGAATTTTGTTAGACACTTTATGTAAGTTTTTTTTTTAAAAAAGTTTGTGATTGACACTGACATAAACTCTCATATTAATTTTTTTTTTAATTAGTTTAGATGTTCTCATGAAGTTGAAGATACCCGTTATAAACACAAAACAAGTAAAAGAAGACAAAATATGTCCTTGTTGGCTCCACCGGCTTTTGACTTTGAATTGATTTGTCAATGCATGTTCTTTTCTCTTTGAATGATTACATTGTAACTTAGGAATTATTGTGAGAAGAAAACGACGCTTCACTCTTTAAGATCTTTGCCAAAATCCTAACATATGCATGCCCACATGATCATCAAACTATAGGATACTCCAGATCACACAAGTATGGTGACATCTCCCATTTTTTTTTTTTTTTTTTATAGTTAAACATAACTCAAACAAGATGTAAATAGCACTATTTGTTAAGCTAAGTTTCGTACAATAATTAGATTGGGGAATTGTGTGCACACGTACAAGCTAGCCCAATACATTAGTATAGTGAGATTCTATTTTTTTTTAATCGAAAAGGGGGTAGAAATCGCTATATATTAAGAAAATTAACTAGGAACAATCTGAGGCATAACAACACCCCTTACATCATCAAACAAAAGAGACAAAGCTGGATCCGGAGGATCAGGCAAACAATGAAAACCTAAAGGATAAGAGAAGCCAAGGGATGCAAAAGACTATCCACAACCGATTCGCTTCTCGATAAATATGACGAAACTGGACGATCCAATCTCTACTCAAGAAGCCTTGACATTGAGATACCGGCCTGAAAAGAGGGTGACCACGATTGAGCTACTTAACCAACAGATTGATCACCAGTTGGGAATCCGCCTCCAGGATAACTTTCCGAAAGCCACCTTCCCAAACAAGTCTAAGACCTTGAAGAACACCCCAGATATCAGCAACAGGAACAAAACAACTCCCAATATTATGTACGAATCCATTAACCCAATGTCCGTACTCATCACGTAAAACACCTCCAGCAGAGGCAATACCCAACTGTTGATTCACGGCCCCGTCCGTATTAACCTTAATCCCTGTTTCTTTCAGTAAAGACCAGCTAACATGGATTTCTTCATAACTTGGCTTAGCAATGAGGGTTTGAGCAGCACAACATGCCTTACCAAAATCCAAAGCTTGGGAAAGGACGAAACTATGTCGGTTCAACGGGTGTGGAGTTGCATTAAAAACAACCCCATTTCTCCACTTTCAAATCCACCAACAAGTCACAACAAAGATGCTACTCCAAGAGATGCCTCTAACCTTGAACTCAACTGTAATTAAATTCCACCTGATCCGATCGAAGCCATTGGCATTAGAGAAGGTGTTCCAATCCGCCATTGGCACTAGTTGAGACCAGATGTCTCTAGCAGCACTACACTCGCGTAAGAGATGTGTAATACTTTCAGCGACATTCTTACACTTTGGGAACAGGTCCGACGAGGCAATGTGACGGCGACTCCGCTCAAGATTAGTCAACACGCTCCTCAGGCAGACTAACCACATGAAGTAGCGTATCCGTTCAGGCACTTTCAGTTTCCAGATAGCTCGGAAGACATCAGAATTCGCCTTGTCAATCATACCCTCATTACGTAGATGACTGTATGCAGAGGCAACTTAGAACTGGCCAGATGCGGTTCCACACCAAGAAATACAATCAGTAGCCTCATTCGATTCTACAATAGCAACAACCACAATTTTGAGTAATATAGTGCTAGGCAACAGATGGTTAAAAGAGTGCCATTTCCAGCCAACACCTGGTTCCCAGTAATCAAAGACCGTGGCATCCAAAACTGAGGATCCACATCAGCAATGGCCACGGATAACAGGGGAGAATCAATCACCCAAAAATGAGACCAAAACTTGACTTGTCGGGAGTTGTCGGCCATTACCCACTTCCCAACGAACACCCGGTAAAACGACTTCATGAATACCTATATGAATGCTACGCCAAGTATGCGAGGCCCGATTGAGTCGGGAAACGGAGGACGGCCTGCACACATAATCAACGCCATACTTTTTTCGTAAAACTAAAGCCCATGGACCATCAGTGTCATGAAGAAACCGTCAGCCAAATTTTCCAATCATTGCAAGATTCATTTCTTTCATGGACTTAACACCCAAACCCACAAGATGCCTTGGCAAACAAGTCTTCGGCCAAGAAACCAAATGAATCTTGGATTTGTCAATGTCACCAATCCAAATGAAGCGCCGACAGTATGAGTCAATGCGATCACAAGTATTTTGCGGAAGACATGAGGTGTTCATAGCATAAATCGGAAGATAATTAAGCACCGAGCAAGTAAGGGTTACACTCCCAACAAAACTAAGATTCCTTCCTCTCCACCCTATAGCTAGTGAGATTCTTTTTAAAAATAATTGATAATAGAAAGATAATTGATAATAGAAAGAATAGCTCATCAATCTTATATACAAGCTATTACAATTTATCATCCAACTTTTAATGTGGGAAAGTTGTATTCCAGCACTTTTAATTCATTTTAGAAAAAAAAGAAACAATTCAAACGGATTCTTAACCTTTATATTATATTATTGCATATCATTTGTTGTTTAAAAAGTCATATTGTACGTTATTTTTAATAATGTCATTCTTTTCGACCAAAAAAAAATAATGTCATTCTTCTTTGTTGCCCTTAAAATGTATAATGTGGTAAATCTTAAGGGTTGCACAAATGTGGAATGAGATTTGGGGGGACTTTCACAAAGTACGTAATGGCCTAGGTGAATGTAATATAGTGCCATATGATTGTTTGTATTTATAATGGTGGCAGATTTCGTTGAAATTTGATCCTAATCCCATCATAATCGTGGGGCAGTATGTACATCTGTTTCCAAATTAAACCCCAAAATGAATTGAAAGATAATTTGTCATTTTTGATATACTCTAGCATTGTTCTAAAAATTCCTTCTACGCCCCGTTTAGGTCTAATCTAAGCGCTGAAAGATCTCAGTCCGTCTGGACGCCCGTCCAGAACCGCCTAATCAACCGTTCAAGCCGTCTATGCGCTAGGCGGCCCCTCTCCGTCCAGAGCCCGCCTAGCATTTTTTTTTACATTGTCCTCTAGCCTCTCCACTTCAACAATTATATTCAGCTCCAAAACAAACTTTCATTTAATAAAAAATAGCATCCTAGAGCATCTGAATGAGAATATTTAGCCTCAAACAGATAAATGACAAATCTTACAAAAAAAAAAAAAAACTCTACTAGTTTGTTAAGAATTGGTACAATCCAAGAAACCTAAGATTTAGAATTTGTTGCAAAGAAAAATTACATGTAAGTATTAGGTACAAACTATTGATTATAGACTTAAAATATAAATTCTAGATGACTAAATATATTTATATATGAATATTGACATATAATATACGAGCAATTAGTTATAGGAATTTTCTAATGTGTATCTATCGGCATTAGGCACACAATAAGAATTTTAATTTTGGTAAATCTGATAATTGTTTGTGAATTTTAATTTTTTAAAAAAGGTTTTTTAATTTCAATTTAGAGAATAGTTTTAAAATAACTTCTAAAGTTAGCACTTTTATTGTGTGTCCATGGACACACGTTAGTCAGACCATTAATTATATTTTTATGATATATAATGTATAGAAAATAAATATAGTTTTTGAAGAATAAGTATGAAACTTAGATATTTATATATATGAAAATTGACATGTAACAAATACACTTTCAACACTTTTATGATTCTTAGAGTATCATAACTATAACCTAAAGCGGAGGTTAAAAAATTTATTAAACGACACATGTCACTTTTAGATTGGACCACACCACCTCTTTTTTTAAAAAAAAAATTTTTTATTTTTGGATATGATAAATTCTTATCCATATTTTTAGAATATAGGATAGAAAATACCATTATTAAACAATCTTTTATTTTTGGATATGATAGATATAGGAAGATCATTAGGATATTCTTTTATGCTATCATACAAATTCTAGGATATTTATTTTATTTTTAGATAGAATCGTTTTTTAACTAAGATATCTTAATTGAATAGTTATTTTTGTAACCGTATATTTATAGCAATCTCCTTGCCAGTTTGGTTATTATTATAATCTAATTATTTGTTACTTTATATGAAAAGTTCTTGATTAGTTGATAATTGTCTTATCTTTTTACACAGATCATAATAAAAATTTATATTTAAGCATTTACATAATTATTTTTCTCGGATAATAAATATATTTGAAAATATTTTATTATTAATATTTTATTATTAATTTTAATTATTAATTATAATTAAAATTAAGCATGAACCTTTTTTTTGATCCAATAGTAAAAAATTAACTCCTTTGATCACTAACCAAGCAAAAAATTGACTCCTTAATTACTATTAGAACCTTACATTTTCTTTTCTTACTTTTAATCATGCACGTGCATTTCCTTAATATAATAGTCCATATTTGGGCGCCCCATTTTCTCACTAAGAGCAAAATGAACATAACCTTCTTTTATTGAACGATTTTTATTATTTTTATAGTGCTTTAAATTTTTATTATTTTCCTTGTTTAAATTGTAATTACTGAATTTCTTCTAGGCAATCTCTTTGATTATAATTTCAGAAAATTTCTAAAAAGTTTTGTCCGAAAACATCTTCTTAAACAAAGTGCTTGACATTGGCTCCGACCACCTTTTACACCTTACCGGCGAGTGACAGACACTTAATTTGGACGGTAGGATTACATTGCAAGTTTGCAACAAAGTACAGTACGTTGGGATTTTAATGAAGTACTCCGGTAATATATACATTAGAGAATTATCTAAATTAATGCAAATCCCAAATGAAATTTACCCACAAATAATATAGCTAGCTTCATTATTCATAAGACATTTTGGATTAAAAAAAGCACTGTATTATAAATGTGTATTTAAAATTAACGTGAAACGATATATCCAACAATAAATAAACAGTGTTGAGGCAAAAAGATTTTAGCTTTTGTAAACTATTTGTTGCGTCATATATAAGAACTACTAAGCCTATTTTAATTAAATTATAGGGTGTCCACTAGCTTGCATAGACGAATCAAAGCAAAAAAAAAAAAAAAAAACTAACTACAATTTTGCCTTTTTATTTGACCCATGTGTTTTATCTTTGTTATTAGATAATATTATCTATTTTTTTTATAAGGAAAGGAGTTAGAGTGCGCACTAACAATCTAGTGGTCGTCCTAGGGCGTCCTGACGGATGAGGGTGAGAAAATCTGGGTCAACTGCAAGCGAGAAGGAGGAGACACGTCTGAAGGATCCAGCGATGAAGTCCGCCACAAAATTGCACTCCCGAACGACATGAGAGATACTCCAATCCTAGAACCGGGCCATCAAGCAGTGGATGTCCGAACGCAACAACTCAATCTCCCACGGGCAGCGCCAGTCGCCGAGCACGGCCTTGACCAGCTGCAAGTTATCGCCTTCAATTTGGATCCGGGGAAAACCACGTCTGGTGGTCTCGAGAAGTCCCTGGCGCAAGGCGATGGTCTCGGAGATCAGAACGGACTGTCGACCAATCAGTCCTCCGTCAAAATGGATGGGGGAGCCACCAGAGTCCCTGAGGATGAACCCGAAAGAAGCCACACCATCTGCACTCACTGCACCATCAAAATTTAATTTAATATAATCTTGCTTGGGTTTTACCCACTTTGCTCGTTTTCTTCCTGCTCCACTCCCCACCTTGTGAGTACGGGGGCCAACAAGGTCAGGGACTCCTGCAAGTCTCCAATCTTTAATCTGATTTTGGGTAAATTCGGTAATGTCATTAGCATTGGCCAGGTTTGTTGCATTGTTGCTATCGAAGACTCTTGTTTCTCGCGTACCATAAGCTCCACCAGGTAGTAATGAGGAGTTTCAATTCCTCTTTTGTTGTCAATTTCTTAATATCTTCCAGGACCTAATGTGGTTTTTTTTTTGTCATCCGGTGATATTTGGTCAATAATCCAACGGAGTTTTGGGTTTATGGCACTAAGGGTTGCCCTTGTGAGGGGGCATGAGATTAGGACATGGTTTGTGTCTTCAAACTGGTTGTTACACTATTCGCATCCTTGTGTTACTGGAATGTGGTTGGCCACAAGCCTTGCCTTGGTCGGTAAGCCGCTTCGAGCCACTTTCCAGAGGAAGTTCTTCATTTTTGGGGGGATGTTTAGCTTGTTGATCCATTCTAGGTTAATCATCGGTTCACCTTTGGATTGGTGAAGCCACTGCATAGTCGAGTGGGTGGAATACCAACCATTTTTACTTGGCTGTCAGTATATTCTATCCGACATTTTATTTAGGGGGTTGATGATTTTGGAAATTCTTTCGAGGTCATCATGGTTGACGACCTCACACAGTTTTTCAGTGTTCCATGAGTTGTCCTCATGGAGGTATGCCTCAACAGTTTCTTCCCAATTAATGGGGGTTCCCGCCTCAGGTTTCGGGATCAAGAGACCATTTCCGGGCCAATTGTCTTTCTAGAAACATATGGTTTTGCCGTCCCCCACTTGCCAGATAAGCCCCTTAATGAACAGGTCTCGTAGGCCAAATAGCTTGGACCACTGCCATGATGTGTTCTGCTTTTTCTTATAGCTCAGGATACTTTCCATTTTGAGGTGTTTTTCAGTCACTATTTTGACCCAAAAGTTATTGGGTTCTGCTAGGATTTTCCAAAGTAGCTTCATTTGGAGTGCTTGGTTCATTTCGGTTGCCTTGGTGATCCCCAACCCCCTGTGAGCAGGGGTTCGACAGATGGAGTTCCGGCTTATGAGTGTTTGTAGTTGTTTTCCTTATTCCAAAAGAAATTCTTGTTGATATTGTCTAGTTCTTTCAAGGTTGATTGTGGTAGCATACATGATTGCATAATATAGTTTGGTTGTGTTGATAGGTTTGCTTTGATTAGTGCTTTTCGCCCCTCCTGAGACAAGGCATTAGCTTTCCATTTTGATAATTGGGATCTAGTTCGCATAACTAAGGGTTTAAAGGTGTTTTGTGTTACTTTCCCGTTAATTATCGGGCATCTAAGATATTTATCCAGAGCAACTGTGTTTTCTATTTGGAGAAATTGTTTAAGTTGATCCTTTGTATTGTTGTTTGTGTTTTTGGTGACTTGGAAGGCGGATTTGTGGAAGTTGACTTTCTGGTCAGAGATTTGACAGTAGTCGTCTATATTATCCTTGATATTTTTGCAAGCATGGCCATTGGCTTTTGCGAAGATGATGATATCATCTGCGAAGGCTAGGAACAGAATTTTTGTTCCATTTCTCGAGATTTGGATCCTAATGCCACTTGTTAGGTTAATGCTCAGTAGGTGGAGCTGTCTTTCCAGAATCTCGGGGACTAGAATAAATATGTATGGAGATAGGGGGTCCCCTTGCCTAAGGCCCCGTTGGGGGTAGAATTGTTCTGTTGGTCCGTTATTGACAAGAACCGAGAAGGAGACGATTTCAACATATTCTCGGATCCATCGCACGAATTTATCGTGAAATCCAAATTTGTGGAGGATAGGGGTCAGGAATTCCCAACTGATCCGATCATAGGCTTTTTCCATATCAAGCTTGATTGCAATCCACCCCTCCCGCCCTTTTTTGTTGTGGAAGGAATGGAAAATTTCGTGCGCAATGAGTGTGTTATCGTGGATACTTTGGTTCTGGACAAAAGCCCCTTGCATCGGTGGATTAGTTTGTTTAGGACGCTTTTGAGGCGGTTTGTTAGAATCTATGAGATTACTTTATAAATGGTATTGCATAAGCTGATTGGCCTGTAATGGTTAGTTGAATTGGGGTTTTCACATCTGGGTATTAGGGTTATGAATGTGTGGTTCATTTGTTTCAAGATTTTCTCTGTGTGAAATAAGCTTTTAACAGCTTTGGTCACGTCCAGGCCAACAATATGCCAATATTTTTTGTAGAAGCTTGTCGGCATTCTGTCCGGGCTAGAGGATTTGTCATCTCCGATGTCGAACAAAGTATTTTTAATTTCACTATTCAAAATCGGTTTTGTGAGCTCTGTGTTGTCTGCATCTGATATTTCTTTTTGGATGGTTTGGATAATCTTTTGGAGTTTGCTTCAGTTTATCTCCAAAGCCCGAAATCGGTTTTGGAAGTCCCGTTTAATTTCTGTTTTGATGTTTTCTAGTCCGGATATTTGTGTACCCTCTGCTATACGAATTTCTTTGATATTGGTTCTATTCCTTCTACCGCAGGCAATCCGATGGAAATATTTGGTGTATTTATCGTTTAGTTTGATGTGGGAGTTTTTTGCCCTTTGTTTCCAATATGAGTTGTGGAAGTTAATAAGGCATGATCGTTTCTTCAATATTCTTTCCTGCTTTTGAACTAGTTGCGTGTTTTTGTGTTCAATTATGTCTTTTTGGATTAGAAGAAGGTCCTCATCTAGTTTTTTGATTTTTTCGAAAATATTTCCAAAAGTATGTTTGTTCCATGCTTTCGCTTTTGTTTTCAGTAGTTGTGTTTTCTTGGTGAGATTAAACATGTGTGATCCACCTGCGTTGTAGCGCCAGGCTTGCTTGATGACGTTTTGGAAGTCTTTCCTAGAGGTCCACATCATCTCAAATTTGAAAGGTTGTGCTTTGAAGGGTACTCCCGTTGGAAGATCGCACAAGATAGGGCAGTGATCAGACGATGAGAATGCGTGGTTTTTCGTCGCAATGGACGGGTACCATTGGATAATCTGGTTGCTCACTAGGGTACGATCTAATTTCTTGAAGGTAGTATTTTCGAGGTTTTTGGATCTTCTCCAGGTAAATTTGTTACCAAACGTCGGGATATCACAGACGTCACAATCATTTTTGAAGTTGAAAGCCGTTCAAATCTGGAGTGGTTTGGGATAGCGCCCCTTGTTTTTCATTTGGGTGTTGGATTTCATTGAGGTCACCCATAATAATACAGGGCAAGTTGCAATTTTGAATAAACACTTTTAGCTCAGACCAGAACTGGTCCTTGTCTTGTGCCCTTGGCGGAGCGTAGGCAAATATCGTGATCAATTCGTTGTTGGTTTCCAGATTCGTATATTGGAAGTTGATAAAGCGGTTAGCCTTGTGGATAGATTAGATTCTTTCATTAGAGATTTGTGAACCTTTCCAAAGGACATAGATACCCCCAACGAATCCATTAGCCGGAATAAACTCACATGAGTTAAAGCCAGCTTTTTGCCATAATTTGCTCTCAGGCGGGTCTTGGACTTTGGTTTCAACTAGCGAAATAAGTTGAATATTATCGAGGCGGCATAAAGCGCTAACTTCGGTCCAGAAGGACCTCCGCTTGATGCCCCTGCAGTTCCACATGCAGAACTTCATAAACAAATGTCTAGTTTGTGGCTTTTGGCCATCGAGAGATGGGGGGACATCCTTGGTACTGTTTGCAAAAATTTTATAGTATAATTATTGGGTGACTTACAAGAGGTTATTTGCTTGATCATTGTAGTTGTAATATACTTATCGTTTGGGTCATTTAACCCAAGGCTATGGGTATCCTCCTTTGTTTTTATAGCAATGCATTCCTTTATGTTCATTTTTAGGTTGTTGTGCTTATGATTCTTTGGATTCACTTTTGCAATTGCAATTTTGTTCATTTTTGGATTTTGTATATTAGGGTTTGCAATTTTTGGATTTTGTATTTGAGGGTTTGATTTGTTACTATTTTTTGTGGGTGAGGTATCACTGTAATGAGTTTCCTCTTTTTTCTTTTTTAAGTCGTTATTCCTGTTTTGTATTTGTGTATCATTTTGATCCGACTTACTTGAGATTTCACCGGTAATTGTGTAGAGACGGGCTATATTGGATTTCATGTCGTTGACCCTATTAATTAGTGTTGAAGGGTTTCTTGAACAAATAAATTTATATCAAGACTCCGCTGAGTACAGGGAGTCAGGTTCGTCCATGGGAATGAGAATAGTGCTACAGATTAGTTGATAAACTACGAAAAGCCAAACAAACACGAGCAAACAAGGACAGGACCGAACTGATTAGGGTCGTGCACGACCCTATGAGGGTCGGTCCTGGGCACACACAAACACACACGAGAACAAACGAAGGGCTAAGGGTCGAACACGACCTTACAGGGTCGAGATCGAATCGAGATTAATGTGTTTAAATCAAATATAAAAAGGCAATCCTAGGGCTAGGGCTACGTTAACAACAACCATACATGCTTTCAACAAGAACTCACAACTATCATGCAATCTAGATCATAGAAAAGTCAAGTGTCGCAAACAATTCAAGTTATTCAATCAACTGTCGCAAATTAAACAACTTTCTATCTATCTTCCAACCTAGGAATATCAACTTTCGCAAATAAACCTATTAGATCTAATCAAGCAAGCAACTTTACACTTTCGCTTTTAGGTTAATTACAAGATATTGCCTCAACTTTCGCAAAGGAATTTAGCACAAGATAGATAGATATGATCTTCAAGCCATGAATTCAAGTTTAGACATGCATGATTGTGTTGGATTTTCACCCAACCCTAGAATCTAAGAAAACTACTCACACATGGTAAAGAAGAACGAAGACATGATCATAATAAACAAACCGAAAAATTAAATTAAAACTAAGAAGTCTTACAAAATTCTCCAACTTGTTCTCCAAGTCTTCCTCCCAATGCCAAAATACAGAATAAAAGCTAGAGCCATAGAGCCAGAGAGAGTTCAACTAAAGAATTTAGCCCCTTTTTATAGAGAAAATGGAGTCCTAATTAAACTAGGAAACACAATAAAACAACCTTCAAAAAATATGAAGATAGAATATATCTAAAGATCTCGGATTAAGAGAGAGTCGGCGGCATGCACGACCCAAAGTGGGTCGTGCACGACCCTCCAAGGGTCGGTCCTGAGGGGTTGGAATTTTAGTTGGGTCGAGCATGTCCACTCTAAGCTCGTGCACGACCTGTCTGGGTCGATCTTGGGTCACTTTGGCTCGTGCTCGACCTTATTTGGCTCGACTTCACTCCTCTTTTCGCCCTTCTTCCTTAGCTTCTCCTCATAGCTTGTCCACCACCTCGTGTCATGCTCCAAATCCTTCGTTTAAGCTCCAAAATACCTACAAAAAGACACAAAATACGCGTAGTTTCCGAATCTCAAAGAAATACGAAAACTAAAGCAAATAGACCCAAAAACCTAAAACTCTAACACAAAAACTAACTATATCTAATCTATCTAGACACTAAAAACCTACCTAAAAAGCGGATATCAAAATACCCCATACTTAGACTTGCTTTTCCTCAAGCAATAATCATGCATAATCAAGACCAATAACACCATCCTCAAGCATAGCCTTTGTCAAAATATTTTAAACACAAGTGAAAAAGTAGACAAGTAATTTTAACGTCATCACATATGTATGAGTCTCAAGCTTAAGCAATAACAATCCAACCTCACAAGGGATATTAATATGTTTCTCTCAACTCTCATGTGTTTAGGCTATTAAATCAACTCTCATCTCAATCTTTATGCAACATCAACTTTATCATTGAGACTTATATCACCAATCTCTCTACCTAGAGAAGTCAAAACACATCAATCATCATAAGAACTTAGGCTCAATGAAATCTTCATAGAAGCTTTCATTCGGCCGGGTTGTAATGGGGCTTGGTAATAACATTAGATAGGGAGTTATTTGGCCATGTGGTGTTAATAAAATCCGGGAATCAAAGACTCCTAAAAACTCACATCTCCAAAAACTCAAAAGATAACCAAACTCACTCACTTTATATGCACTTCTTCCTTTCACTCACCCATTTATCCCAATTTATCTTGCTTCTGAATACTAAGGAAATTTGGCTCATGCACACTTATTCATTTAAGCTCTTCTTTTTTTCTTTCTTTTCCTCCCTTATGATGTTCATTTTTTCTCCGTGTGGGAGATCGGCCGATTTCTCTTTTTTTCTTTCTTTGCAAGTGCATTCAGGGAACCAAAATCCTTTAAACTGCAAGATTCTCAAATACCTAACCCAAAATTACACCACACTTGAACCAATACAACTCACTCAACAAAACCATCACAATAACCAACACTAAGTCCTAATCCCCGGATAGGGTCAAGCCTTATTAGCTAGGAAATAATTTTGTGGAGCTACAAAAATAGGCTTTAAGGCACAAAATTGGCTTCAAAAAGAGGGATAATGTAAGGGTGAATATGGATTAAATAGGGCTTATGAAAAATAAGTTCTCAATCATAATTAACATGCATGAACGAACTCATAGCGGCTTCAAGAAATAGATAACCATATCAATAACAAGAGATAAATGCATAAAGAGAGCAAATCACACATAAAAAGAAGAGGGATTTTTGATGTTCTCCCTATAAGGCCAAAATTCCTCACAAGGTAAAAATTTTGTTGGATTGCAACTACTTCTACTCAAGACACATATGCTCAATTTCATCACAAGTCAATTTTCACAATCAAAAGCAATTTCTCAAGACCTAGGCTATACTATCCAAATATGCCAAAGGAATTACATGATAAGTATGAAAATTAATTCTCATCATAGGACATCTAAGATGGAGCATTCTTCTATCCTAAAACAAAGAAGCAAATATTTTTGAATTTTTCGACATTTTTCAATTTTTTTTGGAATTTTTTCAATTTTTCAATTTTTTTGTTTTCAATTGCTTTTTCTTAACAAAACAAACTAACAATCAAGAAATCAAGCAAACAAGCAAAGACTCAATTATATACAACAAGTGAAGTTTCTTCTTCCCCTACCCCATACTTAAATCATGCTATGTCCTCATGCATAAAAATAATATGAAAAAGTAAAGAGATAAGAATAAACTCACAAAGAACTCATTGAAGCTTGGAAAGGAGAAGGTGGAACTCATCATGGTGAAGCTCAATGGAGAAGGGATATTTTCAGAATCTCCAGATAGGGTCATGCACGACCCAAATAGGGTCGATCTCGACCCCCCTGCAAGAATCCCACAAAAATTCCATTCCAAACAAATATATTCTATCCTAGTCTAAGGAAGGTTAGAAAAATCTAATTCTAAAAAAAACAAAAACAAAAATAATAAAAAATATAAAAATCTAATATAAAAATCGGGTTGCCTCCCGTAAGCACTTGTTTAACGTCATTAGCTTGACAACTTATCTTAGCTCATTAGGGCGACTTCCATCCAGCTTTGTCGGGATCATGGAAAACCCCATACTTAGATGGAAAAGCTTCAAAGCTTCTCTCTAGGACATTCGGTCCTCTATCATCCACAAGTATTCGGTCCTCTATCATCCACAAGTATACTTGGTAATCCTACAACAAGGTTAGTAAAATCCGAAAACCAAGGAGGTTTTGACTCCTTCATATGACTAACAGTAGGATCTAATATAAAACGAGAATAGGAGAAAGGATCATGATCAGAATTGATTGGATAAGAACAAGAAAACTCATCTGGATCATTTGAGAAGTGGCTCGTTACCGAGGTGTAGGGGGTCGTTATCGACCCCGCTGGATCTGGGAATACCTCAGTATCGTGCCTGTCTAGCCGATTAATGAGTTGGAATTCACCCACAACGTTGTGATTCTTCAGAGAATGGTCGGTACCGACCCACCATGGGGGGTCCGTAGGCTCCTCGTTGATGCTTTTAGCAACCTCATTCGCAGCAGTATTGAAGCGAAACTCGACCTTCTCTTCCCCAATGTCAAATGTGAGTAGTCCCTTTCTAACATCTATACGTGCCCCTGCGGTGGCTAAGAATGGCCGTCCAAGAATGATTGGCATCACAGGGTCCTCGGGCATGTCTAGCACAATGAAGTCGTTTGGGACAAAAAATTTGCCAACTTTAACTGGGACATCCTCAACGACTCCGGTTGCCTTTACACAGGATCCGTCCGCCATGTAGAGATTCATATTGACAGGCTCCAGTGGTCCCATGTTAGCTTTGGTCCAGATAGATAATGGTAATAAACTAGCACTGTCACCTACATCACATAGAGCCTTAAAACGGTGAGTTCCAATACCAATTGAAATTGCGAACTTACCTAGATCACCGAGTTTTTCAGGGAGCTTTATGGAATGGACCTCATTATGCAGCTCTGAGATTGATTGTTTCCTAGATAAAATCTCCTTCAAGAATTTAGTATAAGCAGGCATTTCATTCAAAGCCTCAACGAAAGGAATGGAAAGATTCAAGCCTTGAAGCAACTTAACGAAGCGCTTGAACTTACCTTCCGTCGAGTCCTTGGGTTTCTTAGAAGGGAAAGGAAGTACCTTAGATCGGGATTGAATAGAAGTAGAAGGGTTAGAAGAATTACCTGGCGAAGGGTGGTCGAGCTCGACCCTTAAAGGGTCGATCGCCTCTTCTTCCTCATTAGTAGCATCCTCAGGAACAACCCATGAGGGGATCGTGTTCAACCTTAATGGGGTCGTGCTCGACCCAGGGTGGGTCGTGCTCGACCCTAATGGAGTAGTGACAGGGTCAGTCCTGAGAGGTCCAACCTCTGTTGGGGTCGTGCTCGACCCTGACAGGGTCGGTCCTGAGGCTTGTTCCTCCTCTTTGTACTTGGTTGGCTCGGGAAACACCTTGCCACTCCTTAGGTGCATGGCTCGGACTTCACCATTGCTTGCTTGGCCTCTAGGATTCTCTTCGGGGCAGCCCGGGAGTTGTCCGTGAGGTCTCAGGATCTGAGTAGCTAGTTGTCCAAGTTAGGAGTCGACATTCTTTCTCCATGAGTCAAATTCTCCCAACCTTGCATGAACACCTTTCATCTGCGTGGTAAGCTCGGCTCGTACTCCATTGATCCCGTTCTGGACTCTGTTAATTCCTTCTTACAACCCTTGCACCCATGATGGTGGCTCTTGATAACCTGGAGGACGGTAGGGAGTGGGACGTTGCTCTTGTTTCGGTTGCTTGTATTGGTCATAATTGGAATTTCCCTAAGATGGTTGAGCATTGTTCCTCCCTGCGTAATTGTTTTGGTTCCTATAGGAACCTCTCATGTAGTTCACCTCCTCATATGCCTCGGCGGCTCGTACTTGCTGCAAGTTAGTGCAATTGGAAGTAGTATGGGCGGAAGACCCGCACTCTTGACAAGATTGAGATGATTTAAAGTAACTTACTTGATTTTTTAGATGATTGATCTCATCTTGCATGAATTGGTACTTCACATCCCGATCAACCACATCGGATTGTGGTTCATACAGCTTCCTCTCCGTCGGCTTAGCTTGTTGGGTACCGTACATGGCATCATAATTGGTTAGCTTATTCAATAATGCCCATGCCTCATCTGGAGTCATCTCAATGAACCCACAATCAGTGTGAAGGTTAATGCGATCCTTGGTAGCCGCATTGATGCCTTGAAAGAAGATCTCTTGGAGAACATAGGGAGGTTGCCCATGGGTAGGGCATTGGCGTAGAAGCTCTTGGAATCGTTCCCATGTCCCCACAAGCGTCTCGTTTGGAAGTTGATGGTAGGAGGTGATGCACTTCCTAAGCTCCGTTGTTTTTGCCGGTGGAAAGAACTTGGTCATGAATAAATCATGCAATTCTTTCCACGATGTAATAGACCATGGTGGCAAGCTCTCCAACCAACTTAAAGCTTTTCCTGTAAGAGACCACTTAAAAGCCTTCAAGAGAACATATTCAAGTGCGACATTATCAGCAGCAATAGTATCGCATAAATCAGTAAAGTTCTTAATATGTTTCATGGGACATTCAGTGGGTTTCCCCTCAAATTGAGAACGCTTGATTAAGGATATAAAATGAGATTTAATCTCAAAAGTGCGGTCGATCTCCGGGAGCACTATCGCCGATTCGGGCACCCTCAGTTCTGGATGCATGTATTGTTTGGCATTCCTTGGGATAGCGTTCAGTTGCTCCTGAAATCGCTGCACAGCTGCAGCTTGAGCGTCTCGGTCCTCTTGTATGCGCTGCATCTGAACGCGGAGTTCCTCCATTTGTTGAGCAAGAGTCTCAGCATCGGCCATTGCTCGTTGTTCTCTTAAACGTCGGTAGAAGGTTCTTTCAGGTTCACTGTCGTAGTTAATCCCAAAAGTTCTCCGAGAATAGTGAGATGGCACACACTGCAAACAAAAACAAAGAAAACAAAATTAAAAAAACAACAAAAGGGTAAGGGCTAGTCCCAAACCCAAAAATCAACTAAACTAGGCACTATTGCTCAATCCCCGGCAACGACGCCAATTTGTTGAAGGGTTTCTTGAATAAATAAATTTATATCAAGACCCCGCTGAGTACAGGGAGTCAGGTTTATCCACGGGAATGAGAATAGTGCTACAGATTAGTTGATAAACTACGAAAAGCCAAACAAACACGAGCAAACAAGGCCAGGACCGAACTGATTAGGGTCGTGCACGACCCTATGAGGGTCGGTCCTGGGCACACACAAACACACACGAGAATAAACGAAGGGCTAAGGGTCGAACACGACCTTACAGGGTCGAGATCGAATCGAGATTAATGTGTTTAAATCAAATATAAAAAGGCAATCCTAGGGCTAGGGCTACGTCAACAACAACCATACATGCTTTCAACAAGAACTCACAACTATCATGCAATCTATATCATAGAAAAGTCAATTGTCGCAAACAATTCAAGTTATTCAATCAACTGTCGCAAATTAAACAACTTTCTATCTATCTTCCAACCTAGGAATATCAACTTTCGCAAATAAACCTATTAGATCTAATCAAGCAATCAACTTTACACTTTCGCTTTTAGGTTAATTGCAAGATATTACCTCAACTTTCGCAAAGGAATTTAGCACAAGATAGATAAATATGATCTTCAAGCCATGAATTCAAGTTTAGACATGCATGATTGTGTTGGGTTTTCATCCAACCCTAGAATCTAAGAAAACTACTCACACATGGTAAAGAAGAACGAAGACATGATCATAATAAACAAACCGAAAAATTAAATTAAAACTAAGAAGTCTTACAAAATTCTCCAACTTGTTCTCCAAGTCTTCCTCCCAATGCCAAAATACAGAATAAAAGCTAGAGCCAGAGAGCCAGAGAGAGTTCAAATAAAGAATTTATCCCCCTTTTTATAGAGAAAAAGGAGTCCTAATTAAACTAGGAAACACAATAAAACAACCTTCCAAAAATATAAAGATAGAATATATCTAAAGATCTCGGATTAAGAGAGAGTCGGCGCCATGCACGACCCAAAGTGGGTTGTGCACGACCCTCCAAGGGTCGGTCTTGAGGGGTTGGAATTTTAGTCGGGTCGAGCATGTCCACTCTAAGCTCGTGCAGGACCTGTCTGGGTCGATCTTGGGTCACTTTGGCTCGTGCTCGACCTTATTTGGCTCGACTTCACTCCTCTTTTCGCCCTTCTTCCTTAGCTTCTCCTCATAGCTTGTCCACCACCTCGTGTCATGCTCCAAATCCTTCGTTTAAGCTCCAAAATACCTACAAAAAGACACAAAATACGCGTAGTTTCTGAATCTCAAAGAAATACGAAAACTAAAGCAAATAGACCCAAAAACCTAAAACTCAAACACAAAAACTAACTAAATCTAATCTATCTAGACACTAAAAACCTACCTAAAAAGCGGATATGAATTAGCAATTTGTTTTTTCTTTCAATTAACATGATTTTGGCTTTCTCTTGGCGTTTTTGCCAACTGGAGTGTTGTGCCATGAGGCATTTCTCATGAATTTGGTGGTTAGAGTATAGTTTGAGAATTGTTTCAACACAAACACACACAGAGAAGGTCAACAGAGTACCCGCCGAGAAGAGGCCGCATAAGTGGATTGTAGGTACCAACAGAGTACACTTAAATAATGTAAACTTTGCATTTCTATTGTATCGGGTTCCGTTTGGGGCTGGAGTGTTAGCTCGACAACACACCCATTGAGCTTTGGCAGTTAAGTGTGGGGTAAAAATAGGATTTAACTCCCAAAGATCGTTTTTCTCAAATTGGATTTCCCAATGGATTTTTTCCATCCAGTTGTTAGATTGACTTGGTTTGATGGCCATTTCAAGGGTGGTTGAACCACATGTGGGAAACCGAATTCTCACATGCAAGTGCCACCGGTGATTCGTTTTGATTGGTTTATACATGCAAGGAAGAGTCATGTAATGGATCCTGAAGGCAGCTTGTTTATCAAACTGATGCAGGTGATGGGTACCGGTTAGTAAACCACAAATGCTAGTAATAAAGGTGGTATTAGTGCCATAATTTTTATGGCTAATGAGCATGTTTGTTGCAAGTTTAATAAAAAAAATAGAGAGTAGTCACAAGAATCTCTACAAATGCAAAGTTGAGGAATTACACAGGTCCACCAAACAAGCATATAGATACATATCCATGAAGGCGGTTGCAAGAGGTATGTCGTGGAATTATACGGATTCAAGAACCCTAGAGCAAGCGTGCTATAAAAGAAAGAGAATCCAAACAAAGCCACAAAAACATACAAAAAATTTGGGGATTCACATGCCGGTTTTAAGGCAACTCGCATAGAAGCTGTATCACTGGGTTGTCCAGGCTTTAGCATTTGTTTCAAGATGTTTATAAGTTTAGTCAAAGAGATACATTTAAGGGTTCTAGAATTAGCAGTAAGCGAGAAAAAGGTTGAAACATGCATAAAGGAAGTACAATTGGTTTTGAGAGACCACAAAGTTGGTTGAAGGATAGAGATTTGGACTGATAGCACCTGGGAAGAGGCAGATGCCAACACCAAGCCGATCAAAAAGCTCCAACTGATATGATTGTCACGGGGTGAAATTGACTGTCCAACGAGATTCAACGACAAGAGGGGGAGCAGCCCACACCCCAAAGCCGCAGACCCCCGCGAAACCAAGAATCGACGCCAGTGAGAGACGAACCACATGCATCGCGGAACGGAGCCCGGGGCAGGCGATTCAAAGGAAAGGTTCGACCAGGGAACCAACATCATGATTCCCTTAAGGGGCGAGCCGATTGGAGATGGGGGATGAACCGACGGTTCTCCACCAAGGTATTTATGACACAACTTAGATGGCCCTTGAAGTGCCGCCGACTGGAGGAAATCGAGGCGTCGCGCTAGACCGCACCCCCTGGCTTGTACACCAGAAGTTGCCTCACCGCTGCCACCCAAGAAAGTGCTCCAGATTTGATGAATGCCCCTTTGCGCACCCCGAGATTGATTGAGGCGGAATATTTGTGCCACCTTGCAGAGATGATTAGGTCTTAATTTCTTGTTTCTTTGATTTGGATTGAGCATTTTTGAGGCGTCGAGTCGACCACCGGATCGACCGAGCGGAAACCAGATTTGCTTCGTTTGAAATAGGAAATTGGTTGGAGAGCTTTCACTTTGCATCCAAGGGGTTCCAGATCTTGATTGGGGGATATTACATCGGGGTTGTTTTGTGATTGAGAAGGGCTTAGAGTGAGGTCACATGGGCGGCGATTTAGTTGCCACTAGGTATTCCACCAGGAGGAAGGCGAGGAAGAAGGTGCGTACCTGCACGTTAATTTTGGACATTCTGAGGGTTTTTCCGTAAGAGGGTTGATATGTAATTATATTTAGAGATCTTTAAATTTGTCCAATGATAGAAGTATAATCTTCATTATAAATTATTATTTTTAAATATAGTAATATTACTAATATATAATATTATTATATAGAAATTACACATAAGTAATCTCTACGTGTAATCTCTATATAATAGTACGTAATCTCTATGTGTATCACGTGTCATTTTTAAAAAAGAGCGTATTAATGTACATTTTTATTTCTTTTTTCTTTTGAAAAAGAGTATCATCGTACTACATATTTATGCTATAATCATTAACTTTGGCCTGCTAGATGAGATGCCACATATATATAGATTAGATATATGCACGTTTCATACTTTTTAATGGATCCGGCCATGATTAGAATTGAGAAAAGTTGTTGGTTAACCAGTCTCTTATCCTCTATTAGTGACAAGTGAAACCCTAGCTAGCTAGCTACGTACCAAGATATTAATGTTCATCAAGATCACCACCTACGTACGTTATTTGATGTATCCCTATCGATCTCCATCCGGCCGATTTTGCTTGTTGCAATCAATCCATCCATCCACACTTTGCTTTTGATTCGTTATTGTCCAATAATAGTAATCTCTATGCATGTGTATCACGTGTCATGAACAATCAATCCTATTGATTAGAACTGATCGATTGTGCGTCAAATTCGATCACCTATTTTTTTATATGGCCCTGGCGCCCTGCTAAGCATCTATGTATTGGGAAGGCATAAGAATAAGTGGCATTCATGTTTGATTGTTACATATATGTATCAACGTATGGGATCGATCATTCAAAGCCCAAAATTTAAATACCTCAAGTAGCTAGTAGAGAATTAGAAACTAAGATTGTTGAACTACATCTAACTAATCTTGTTCAAGAATGTGTATTGTTGTAGATTTTTTAGTGGTATTTTTTTTTCTCAAAAAAATATTTTTAGGTGATTAATTTTAATTAGCTATAGCTAGTAATTAGCTAGTTATAGTTACTTACAATAATGTCAATAATAGATATTGACATTGCACATGGCGCATGGCTCGGCCGGTTAAGGCCTCAGCACTTGTGCATAAGGTCTCCGGTTTGAACCCCCAGGACGGCGGTTTGTCCCTTTTCTCTTTAAAACTGGTTAGTAACCAGTTTTCATCTATTTATAGGTGCTCTAGGCTAGTCCAAGTAGTACTTGGGCTATCCTAATTCTTACCAAATAAAAAAAAATAGATATTGACATATGCTGATGGTGACTCTTTTCTCTTTACTTTTAGGGGTGACACACAATTATTAGGTGGTAATTTTTTTTGGTTTTTCTAATCTATGTCATAGGTTAAACATATTATTTAAGGGAACTAAAATTATATAAGAAAATTAATAAATTTTTTTAAAAAACTAATTAATGCTAAATAAATACAAATTAATAAAATATTATCTTTTTAAGGAGATAGAAAAATCGATTTCTTTTTAACGCCTTTGGATTCACTAGGGTACTTAAATTAATCGATCTACAAGTAAAGTTCGTATGTTTTTTCTCAAATAAACGATGATTCTTTCAATAATGGTAGCTAGAAAGTTGTAAAAAGACGGCTATGACAAAGATGAATTCCGTTCCACCTAACCCGAATACAAGACTTTCTATATAACTAATTAAATAACTAGTTATATCCATCGCGCCATATACGACTACGACTCGGATTAGGTATGAGCATATTTTTTTACTATAATGATACATAAAAGATAAAAAAAGTTTATACTCACATACTATAATTTTTTATTTTTAGAATCAAATATATTTTGAATTTTACAATTTTTATAAATAAATAGAGAGAAAATTTATTTGAAAAAGATAAAGTAATATAAATAAAAGTTGATATTTTAAAAAAGTAATATAAATTTGGAACTCCTATTTTTTAAAAAAAAATAAATAGATAGGAAAAAAATTTAATTAGAAAAGATAAAGTAATATGTATAATAGTTGATTTTTTAAAATATAAAAATAAAAACTTAATAAGAAAAGGTAAAATAATATTGACATGTATCCAAAATAATTTTTTTTTTGAGAAGGTAAGAATTCGGAATACCAAACAGGCTTGGTAATCCGAGAGGCCGTAGTAAAACGGCAGTCGAGAACGGCTAAGAGAGTAAACTAAAAGCAGGAATAGCTATGAAAAGTACAACATCCCGAAAAATAAGAACTAGACGACTTTGAAATCAGGGTGAGTAAAGCACTATAAGAATAGCGCCGCAGACAACAAATCGACTCCTCTCAAGTGTGCGAAACGGATTGCTGACGTTCCCTCCACCGAGATGAAGGATCTTCAGAAGCCTCAAAGCACCAAGCGATCTGGCCTAATACAACTCGGTCCGATGTCAAACTCATCTCTAACTCCTCGGAAAAATAGTATATTAAATATGCCTCGAGCTAACCTGCAAGAAAAGAAGTCGAACTTGCCTTGCAAGTAAACAAAAATGTTTTACTTGCAACGCAAGTCGACACAAAACTTGCTCCGCAAGTAAAAACTTGCCTTGCAAGTAAGAAAAAAGCTTGCCGTACAAGTAAATAAACCTTGCCACGCAAGAAAATAAGCCGATACTTGTCACCAAATAACCCACAAACTTGCCTTGGAGGACAAGTACTTAAAAACAATTAAATTTTTCTCCACTAATTTTTAAACTAATAATTAAGATATAAAATTCTCTTTTTTCTTTCTATGTTCTTCTCTTTTCTTTTCTTTTTTTCTTAATTAAACCATTAAAAAAATACTCAATCCTTATCTCATTTTTTTTATGTTCCCAGCTTGCTTACCAAGCATTTTTTTTTTCCCTTTTTCTATTTCTTTTACTCTTGGTGTCTCTGCTCAAAGATCATGGCGACGGTGGAGGGCGGAGCATCGATGAAGTCGGCGGCGGCAGGGTGGGCGAAAAGCCGACGACGGAGACCGAGCAGCCAAAAGCCAACATCAGCAAGGCTGAGTTGGGCAGGACGACGCCGGAGACGAAGTAGCCGTCAACACCGACCACGACTAACCACCAAACACGGGATAAGTTCCAAATAAAAATTTCTATTACTAAATCAAGTTCAAAAAAGAAGATTTGTTCAAGGAAATATTTTTCTCAAAGAGATTAGAGCCGGAGGGAGTCAGAACTACCCAACTTGGCATCAGATCTGGAAAAAAAAATTTGGATCTGAAAAATCAGAGCAAGGAGCTTCTGACTCATGAATCAAAAGGGGCTTCTCACCCATAAATTCGTAGGGGCTTCTCGCCCTTGAGTCAAAATCGGTTCGTCATCATTGAAATCATAAGATTTCATTTCTTAGGGTTTGGGTCTTCATTCGTAGGTAGAATCGAACCAAATCGGTTCGCAATTTGTGCGACAAAGCCATTCACCAAAGGATTGGGCAAGAATAGAGCAAGTAGAAATGACGTGAGGAAGAGATTGGGGATTTAGGTCTGATTTTTGTTCATTGTAACGTTCACTCGATGGAGGGGATAAGGAAAGGGAATGGGGAGCGTTTTCTTTGGGAGGTCTTTTCATAAAGGCTCAATATATATCCAAAATAATTGTGATTACATGTATGGCCATGTTTACATAAATTTTAAAAATATTGAAAAATCTTATCATAAATATTCTCTAAGATAGTTGAGAAAAAGATAGATATTAGGAAAATTAAAATACAAATAATAGAAAATTAATTATAATAGTTGAAATAATATCAATAACAATTAATTTTTTAAAATATGAGGTGGGGCCAGAATCAACATGTTGGTTCGAAAACAGTCGGCTCTTATAATATATATTGATTAGCACACCTTTAGTCCAGATAACGGATGGTGTCATCTCGATTTCTTTATAGCTAAACACAACCCAAACAACGGACGGGTAGCTCAACTGCTAAACCAAGCCCAAATAATCCAGGAAACGGGTCCAAGACCAGACCGTGAGTTGTGATATCAAGTGAAAGTCCGTGGGCCATAATAGGGGGTCGTGCATAGGTAAGCCTAGCACACAAGTCTAATGAGGTTTCAACCCAAAACCATATGACAATGGGTGGAGTAACTTCTGAGCTTATATACTAGGCAATTGTAGTTCCCAATTTCAGATGTTAGATAACTCTCAACACGCCCCCTCAAGTGCAACTGCCTAGGCCAGTTGACACTAGGACACAAATCCCTCAAGACTTAGTGAACCATCACAATTGGATCGACAACTCGTGTATTGGGCGGGCTGCTTGAATATGCTCATAAGGCCGACAAGTCCGAACAAATCCCTCAAGGCTTGCGAACCGCCACTTTTTGGATTCGGTTGCTCCTTTATTGGGCGGATTGCGTGAACGAGGCCATGAAGCCGGCAAGCTCGAAGAAGACTCTAGGAAATAAACTCACACTGAAACTTGCTCTGATACCATGATAAAGTCCGGTAGGCCGACAATATGGGGTGTCGTGCGGTAACAGGCCTAGCACACAAATCCAATGAGGTTCCAACCCAAAACCATATGGAAATGGGTGGAGTAACTCCTGAGCTTATATACTAGGCAATTGTAGTTCCCAATTTCAGATGTGAGATAACTCTCAACACCTTTAGACCTGATATAATGCACGTCCGGCCGGTGTAAACTTATACCTAATCATGATTGTTATTAGGATCTTTGATCATACTTTTAATTACAAATACATATTGGTAGACATCGCAATTGAGAGAACGAAGATGGTGAGATCCGATCTGTTGAACCACAAAACGCAACTCTATGGAAATCGCATTCTCTCTCTTAGCCTCTCTTTATTTTGTGTATAATAAAATCGTAACCCTAATGATGAATTTCAGCTCAATTATATAGGCAGAGAAAGAGAGGCCAAAATCCTCTAAAGATATAATCTTAACCGTTCTTCAAAGTTGATCATTAATAGATAATATTTTTATCTTTATAGAAAATTATATCTTCTAGTTATAACCTTATCTTATCAAATCAGCTATTCCATAAATAAACCTAATGTTATATGAGCCACATAATGAGATGTTCTAAGTACCCACAATAAGCCCATGCTTGTGGGTTATTTAATACTCCCTCCGTTTCTTAAAACATGTCCTTTTAGCCCATTTTTCATTTTTCATAAAACATGTCCTTTTAACATTTTTTCCACCTTTTTCCAAATTTGCTCTTAATTTATAGGTGTAATAATTACTCTTAACTATTTTCTAGGAGGGGTTAAGAGTGCACATTTTCCTAAATATAGGGGTAATTTTGGTAAAAACTCATTTCTTAATATGTGTGCATTGAACTAAAAAGACATGTTTTAAGAAACGAAGGGAGTATCTTACATTCTCCCACTTGGTCCATATGACAAATGCTTTAATGGTCATATAGGAACAAACATAAGGCGTGCATAAATGCTAAATTGATATAGGTAATAGGCTTATCTTAATTACCCTCAGTTGATTTGAATCATAAATCAAGATCATAGCGGTTCTACATTAATTAAAGAACGTAGTCCCTTCCATGTTCCACTAACCGACAATCAAAACAACTAAGTTTGTATAAGTAGAAGTAACATAATGGTCCCCATTTATGCCTTGAAGAAAGACTAGTTCTGTTATCATGCATTATTTTAATATGTACATAGATAATCTATAATATGAAATAAAAAAAATTCAGAATTTGCAATAACGAATATTCAAAAACAATGTCATAACAATATACTTAGCAATCCAAAAATTCATGAAAAGGAAAAACTACATTATTGATCACCCTCAAGACCCATTGCTTCAGCATGCTTTTTAAATGTCTTAGGGGTAACTCCTTAGTTAATGAATCTGCTATATTAGCATGAGTATTGATGTACTCAATTGAAACTCTTTTCTTTCGAACTTCGTCCTTGACTAATAAGTATCTCATCTCCATGCGCTTTATGCCCTTAGAATACTTATCATTCTTTGAAAAGAATACAACTGCATTATTATTACAATGAATTTTCAGCGACCTAGCAATAGAATCCATGATTGTAAGCCCCAAAAGGAAATTCCGCAACCATAATGCTTGAATTGTTTCCTCAAAGCATGTTACGAATTCGGCTTCATAGTGGATGATGCAATTATGGACTGCTTTGAACTTCTCAATGAAACAACACCACCAACTAACATGAACACATAGCCAAAAGTGCTCTTCCTAGTGTCCACACATCCACCAAAATCTTTGTGTATCCAACCACCTCAAGGTGATCATTATTCCTAAACATGCGCATAAGTTTGCTTGTTCCTTGTAAGTATCTAAGCACTTTCTTTGCAACTTTCCAATTATCAATTTCTGGATTGCTTTGATAGCGACCCAACATGGCAACTGCAAAATTGATGTCCGTTCTAGTGCAAACATGTGCATATCCCAAACTCCCTACAAGAGACGGATAAGGGTAGTTTCTCATTCGACCACGTTCTAACCCAGTTTGAGGGAATTGACATAAGTTGAACTTGTCCCCTTTCTGAATTGGAACAACATTAGGATCACATGACACCATGCCAAAATTTTCCAAAACTTTTGTGATATAGGAATTTTGAGACAATCATAAAATCCTACATGATCTATGACATAATATTTCTATCCCAATCATATAAGAAGTGTGTCCCATATCTTTCATTTCAAAGTTTTGAGAAAGAAAGTCCTTGGTTTCCCGTAATAAGCCATGGTCACTACTTGCTATTAAGATATCATCAACATATAGAACCATAAATGCAAACTTACTCCCATTGACCTTCAGGTATATACACTGATAAACCATATTTTCAATGAACCCAAAGGTGGTAATGGTATCGTGAACTTAAGGTACCATTGCCGAGAAGCTTGCTTTAATCCATATATCAACTTCTTTAACAATCAAACCATGTTTTCCTTTCCATCTATAATGAAGCCTTCTACCCGAGTCATATAGACTTCGTCTTCTAAACTCCCATTCATAAAAGTCATTTTCACATCCATTTGATGTAACTCTAAGTCAAAATGAGCTACTAAAGCCATACTAATCCATAGAGAATCCTTCTTTGAAACTAGAGAGAAGGTCTCATTATAATCGATGCCCTCTTCTTGATGGAATCCTTTGGCCACAAGTCTAGCTTTATGTCATTCGATTTTACCAAGAGAGTTACATTTAGTCTTATAGACCCACTTACAACCGACTTTCTTATGTCCTTCTGGTAAATCAACTAACTCCCAAACTTTGTTTGTATCCATAGATTTCATCTCTTCAAACATGACATCAATCCATTTTTTTAAATCTTCACTTTTCATGGCTTGTGAATGCGTAGCCGGATCTTTCTCCAATCCCATGTTAAATTCACATTATTGTAAGTAAACCATATAATCATCTTAATTAGCTAGTCTACATGGTCTTGTGGATCTTCTTAATGATACTTCAGGTGCTGCATTCACATTCAGTTCAATGGAGATAGGTTCATGATGGATTGCATGGTCATTGACAATTTGATGTGACCATGCCACATTAAGGCCAAGACACAAGCCTTTCCGAGGCAACAAGTGAAACCGCCATCGACACCGCCACCGAGGGGCGTGCCTACGACTCAACTCTGGACGAGGCCACCACCGATTCTTCACACTTTTCACCGAGCCATATATTGGGTGAAGACTTGGTGGTCCCCATGGGACAATAGAGCCTCGAAGGTGCCACTCAAAATGCTACAAAAAGGGATGAGTGCCGGTCACCCTTTCATGCGGCCGATGCCGCCGCCGCGACAATGCAAGCTCCGAGCACTACACCATTTTTGGGTCGGATCACTCGGGAATGGGATCATGCCTTAAAAGAGGAGCTCAAAACTAGCGTCATGACCCAATGAGTGCCGAGCAAGTATAATGATGGCCTTGTGTTCATGTTGGTGGCCACCGGGCACGCCAACACTGGGGCGAGCACCTACGCCTGTCCTAGTCCATCCTAGTCTTCATGGCATGCACTAAAATCTGATTTGGCTAGAGTTTTTGGGCTTCTAAATATGATATTAAATAAGAACTTGAAGGGTCTTCAAGTTGGTCAAGTGCAGGCCGAGTTTTACTTTAAAAGGAGTCGAGCTCTCATTTGTTAGACACTCCTAAATTAAACTTGATTGTCTTGTTAGTTTTATGTCTTGTAATGCCATGTTTTAGCTTCAATAAAATGTCTTAGTTGTGTCCCAAAACTGATTCATGAGTCATATCGAATCTCTCTTTCAAGATCCAATTCAAAGTGAGTTATATCTTTGAGTTATTTCTTAGTTTGTGTTTGTGAGGTGAGTTGTATCCGAACAAACACATCCATATCCACATCATCCCACGTCTCCACTCGAGAGCCTCACCATTCCATCGTCAACTCGCCCACCAAGTTTCAGCCATGGCGCCTCCATCTTATCTCTTGGCGCAAGAAGCTAGTTTCAAGGTGTACATTGCACCGCTCCTCATCCAACAATCCGTATCATGTGGTATTAGAGCCACACAAGGTATACCACTTAAAAAATCTTTCTAGATATGAATTTTCTTGAGTTTGCAAGTGATTTTCCCTTTATACGTTTTTCCTTGAACCGATCTAGCAATCCCCTTGCCTATCCATGCTTGTTTCACTACTTAAGTGTGTTGCCCTTGCCTAGTTTCATCTTCTCCACCATTGATGTCGGGTATGGGCCATAAAATATGAGTGTTGGTCGTCCAAAGGTTGAAGAAGGGGCCATTAACATCGGCCTTGAATGAACTAGAGTTTGGAATTCAAGAGTCTCCAAAAAAGTTAATGAAGTGACTTTTCATTCATTGCCTTTTACTCGACTTTGTTGGATGAAATTACAACCCTTTGTCTCCATTTTTCGGCCATATTGTCATAAAACTGAACCTTGGGCCACTTGCATGAAAGATATTAGACTAGCATGAGATAATGGTTGGCTATTCGGGTTAGGATACGAAAAAAGTAACAAAACCAAATTGGAAAACTTTTGTTGTTTGCTTGTATGAATCACTAAGTTGTGCATGTTATGACTTTAAAAAATCAAGAAAGTGCCTAAAAGAAAAATTTGGACTCAGAAAAAAAGATAAACAGGACTTAGAAAAACTCGGACCCGATGAAAGTGAAAGAGAGGCCGGGCTTGGAAAAATTTGGATCCCGTGAGAATAAGAATCCAACCTATGCACGAAAAATTTTGTTTTGAAATTTTGGTACCTAGTAGCTTCCTAATTTGAATAGTTCAAACAAACTTGCTTGCTTGTGATGTTGTCGTGCTTGTGTGCCTTGCTTTGTTTCGAACCCTACTTTGCCTTTACAAACCCGAGACCTAGTCCTTGCAATTTGAGCAAACTTTCATTTCTAGATTGAGTTTGGTATAGTGTGGTTCGAAGTAACCTTGTTTTTCGGATTTAATCTTATTGGTGTAGTGTGTGCAAGATGTCGGACACATGCTAAGACGAGTATCCACGGGAAATGCCTCCAACTTCCGTGGAATCCATGATCCAATCGGCACAACAAACCCTCCAATCCTTTTGCACCCAATTTGATGCTATAAAGGGACGGTTGTCGAAGTTTGATGAGTTTGTCCAAGCAAGTGGCAACCATGCTCCTAGTGTTAACCGTGGCACTCCTTTGGTCTCTGGGGTCACATCTCTTGAGCCATTACATGCCATGAGTCATGCCATCCACTTGGAAGAGGGCTCCAACTCCAACTTTCCACAAGTATCCCGAGGAACCCTTTCGGATCCACACTTCATTCCACCTTATGTGCCATCCGCCAGGGTAAGGCAAGACTATGTTCCTCGATTTTCTACTTACCGTAATAATATTCCATTGACTAGATCTACTAACGATGTAGGCAATGGGCGCTATGGCACACATACATATGGCTACACTCACATGCCATCGCCGGTCCCCTCGGGCACGACCTAATTGTTGCCACAACGCATGGCGCCCTATGACCACCTCATCTCGCTTTCCATGAGCGCCAAAAAGGGAGGGAGCTCCACTATGCCATCAAACTCCAAATCCGACCCTTCTTCGGGACTACCAACGCCGATGCTTGCCTTGATTGGATAGTCAAGACCGAAATCGTCTTCGATTACTATGGCTATGATGATGAAAGGAGAATTGTGGTCGCCACTGTCCACTTCACCGAATTTGCTTACCATTGGTGGCTACAATACAAGGCGTCTAGGAGGCGAGAAGGACAACCACCGATCCACAGTTGACGAGAGCTCAAGCACGCCCTTAAGGAGCGCTTTGTCCCGGTCGATTATGTAAAGTTGGAGCAACTCCGCCAAGGAAATCATACTCCCGATGAGTACTACCATAAGCTATGCACTCTCATCTTTCGCTCTGGGGTTCGGTTCCCCGACAGGTATGTTATCTCCAAATTCATTCACGGGCTTAATTCTACGCTAAAATCTTTTGTGAGTATGTAACATTTTCCTAGGAATACAAAGATAGAAGAGGTGTTGCACTATGCCAACCATGTCTACAAGATTTTGCCCTAAAGGCATCCGTCCAACACAAGCTCGGATCCATTGCCAAGCACACCATCAAATGCCACTCCGAGCCAGCCTAGAAAGCTTGATTTTAGGCATGAGAATCCCACTCCTCCTCCTAACAAAGACGCGCCACCTAAGCCCAAACAAGAAGGAGAGACCCGCATCAGTGACTTCAAGTGCTTCAAGTGCCTTGGGTGTGGCCATTATGCCCGTGATTGCCCCAAACAATGCAAGGTTCTCCTTAACCCTCGAGGAGACTATGAGTTTGAGGAGCCGGCTGAGCAAGAAGAGGAAGTTCTTGAGGAGCAAGATGAAGATGAGCTCCATGTCACAGTGGAGGAAGGCGAGTGCTTCGTGGTTCAACGAACTCTTTTTACAATCGAGAGCATTACCGCACCTAACCAACGAGAGGTTATCTTCCATACTCGTTGCAAGATCCAAGATAAGGGTCTTGTTTCACTTTGTATCCAAAAGCCTTTTTTACCCAAAAACTACTTTTAATACTCTTGAAATACGTGCAACACTCTCTATTTTTTACGTTTTTCAAGACACTAAAAATCACTTCTCACCCAAAAAACCCTTTCTACCCATAAGTGAAACAACCCCAAGGTATGTAGCATGATTATTGATGGTGGTTTATGTTGCAATATCATTAATGAGGAGGTAGTTACTAGTTTCTCAATCCCTACTACACCTCATCGTATGCCTTATCCATTATGTTGGTTGAATTCTAAATATCCTATGCAAGTGAAGGAGAGGTCCTTAATTTCTTTTGTCGTACGCCCTTATGCCGACGTTGTGGAGTGTGACGTGGTGCCTATGTCCATGTTCCACCTTCTTCTTGGCCTACCATGGCAATTTGACCGAGGCGTGATCTATGATGTCGTATGAAATGAATATTCCTTCCATTGTGATGGTAAAAATATCACATTGCATCGTATGACACCTCACGAGATTATGCTTGATCACGTGACCCAGGAGCAAAGGAGGAAGCATGCCCTTCGTGAAGAGAAGAAAGGGAAGACAATGGCTATTGGAGGTAGCGTGGGCACTTCCAAAACTATCCTACTTGCCAAACCTAAGGAAGTTGTCCACGCCATCACGGGGAGTAACATTTGCATTTTACTTCTCTATCATGAATCCTTGTTTTCTTCCAAAGATGTAGAAGATCTTCCCTCACCTATTGCTCATCTTTTGCAAGAATATGAAGATCTTTTTCAAGAAGAGGTGCCAAGTGGTTTGCCTCCCATACGAGGGATAGAGCACCAAATTGATTTGATCTTGGGTGCATCTCTTCCAAACCAGCCAGCCTACTGTGCCAATCCCAAGGAGCTACAACGCCAAGTCCAAGAGCTCCTTGACAAAGGCTATGTCCAAGAAAGCCTAAGCCCATGAGTCGTCCTGGTGATTCTTGTGCCTAAGAAGGATGGGACATGGCGAATGTTTGTTGATTGTTGGGCAGTCAACAACATCAATATAAAATATCGCCACCCTATTCCAAGACTTGATGATATGCTAGAAGAGCTCCATGGAGCTAGTATTTTCTCCAAGATCGACCTAAAAAGTGGCTATCATCAAATCCGAATTAAGGAGGGCGATGAGTGGAAGACAGCGTTCAAAACCAAGCACGGGCTCTATGAATGGTTGGTTATGTTGTTCAGGCTAACCAATGCCTAGCACCTTCATGAGCTTGATGAACCATGTTCTCCGTCCATTTCTTGGTAAGTTCATGGTGGTTTATTTTGATGACATACTTGTTTATAGCCACGATCTTCATTCACACGTTGAGCACATAGGCAAGTGCTAGATGTTTTAAGAAAGGAGCGCCTATTTGCTAACTTTAAGAAATTCCACTTTCGGATCATGTGGTGTTTCTTGGATTTGATGTGAGTAGGTAAGGGCTCAAAGTTGATGCAGAAAAGGTCAAGGCCATCCGAGAATGGCCTACTCCCACCACCATGACCCAAGTCCAGAGTTTCCTTGGTTTGTCGGGTTTCTACTGCCATTTTGTGAGGGATTTTAGCTCCATAGCTGCACTCTCAATGAGCTCACCAAGAAGAATGTTCCATTCATGTGGGAGGACCCTCAATGGGAGGCCTTTAACACCCTCATGGACAAGCTCACACAAGCTCCAATTCTTGTCCAACCCGACTTCAACAAGACCTTCGAAATTGAGTATGATGCATCGAGCATTGGTTTGGGTGGAGTTCTCTTGCAAGAAGGCAAACCCGTGGCGTATTTTAGTGAGAAGATAGGTGGGGATGAGCTGAATTATCCCACCTATGACAAGGAGTTGCTCACCCTTGTCCGAGTGCTCAAAACATGGGAGTACTATCTCATGCCGCGCGAGTTTATCATCTATTCCGACCACAAGGCGCTTAAGTTTCTCAAGGGGCAAAGCAAGGTCAACAAGCGCCATGCTAAGTGGGTCTAGTACATTGAGACATTTCCCTACGTCGTCAAGCATAAAAAGGTAAAGGACAACGTTGCCTTCGATGCCCTTTCTAGGATGTACTTGATGCTAAGATGCTTGGGTTTGGTTTTATAAGAGATTTATATGAGCATAATTCTGATTTTTATGAGGTCTATCAAGCATGCTTAGCTAGGTAAGTAAGGACCAATTTTATTTACCATGAATGCTTCTTGTTTAAAGGTCCTAAGCTATGTGTGCCTAAGGGTTCATTTCGGCACTTGCTTGTGCAAGAGGCCCACGGGGGTGGTCTCATGGGTCACTTTGGGGTTATGAAAACTTTGCATATTTTAAGGGAACATTTCTTTTGTCCTAGCATGCTAAAATCCATGGAAAAATTTTGTGCTTCATGTATAACTTGTTTGTGTGCTAAGGCAAGGGTGCAACCTCATGGTGCCATAACCTCGGAATGTTTTGATTGTCCATGCATCGTACCCAACTTTTCTTTTTTTATATCCATATGCTTCTTCAAGGTGCCATAACCTCCTAATTTGCAACTGTACATCGTGGCACAATAGTTCCAGTTCATGACATATCGCTCTTGTGCATCCAAAATATTACCTTTGGTGAAGTGCTTTGTAAAAATCTCGAAAGTGAGCATCTTTTGGCTTTGGGTGGCCATTAAAGATGCCCCATTAACTTCTTGGCTCGGGAAAGGAACATAATCAGTCAATGGTGTCGGTGTAGGCATAGGAGGATAAGGAGTCACACCTTGAAATTGACTTTCTTATGAACCACCAAAGAGTTGATCGGTTAATTCATGATCCATTTTTTGTAAAAACTTTTAAAGTTTGAACATGATTAACAAGAAGATTAGTAAGAAATTTAAGAAGAGATTTACAACTTGGAAGCTTGTATGAAATGATATTTTGAGAGTAGTAGAGAGAGATAAGAGAGTATGAGATTAGTGTGAATAAAATTGAATGTGCAATATGTTATTTATATGGGTGAGATTGCGGGAAATAGGGTAGATGTAGGAATAGATTACTAAGCATAAAAAATAGCAAACAACTATAATTGCGGGTTCCGAGGGTTGAGAATCGATGTTTCCCAACCATTTAGGCGGTTCATCAGCCCAAACTAGATGTTGTGCCGATTTGAACCAGTATAACCGGTAGTTCCGCCCATTGGGAACCGCCAGTTTGGCTAATTTGAACCGAACCAATGGCTTATTTGAGTGGGTTTTTTAATTTAAAAAAAGAGAAAGGAACCGGGGGATCTTGGGATCTTGGGACCGGCTACAAGACTGAAGTGTCGATTCAGTCTCAGTTCCAAGAACCGCTAGTTTTTGGCAGTTCTTGTTCAGTTCCAATTCAGAACCAAACCGGACCCATGATTGTGTGATTATGTGGTCATGAGTTGGATCATAAACTCTATGGCTAGTGAAATTTCCCAGACTTCAAGTATTTTTCGTCTACTCAACAAATATGGAGTGAACTCAAGGAGAGATAAGCAAAATCGAATGCACCCCCGATTTACCAATTGTGACGTGATGTGAGCAACACTAAACAAGAAAACATAGGTTTTGCCAATTACTTTAGGAAGCTAAAGAAGGTATAGGATGAGTTGTAAGCTATTAATAGAACATTAATGTTCTCTTGTGGAGTGTTTGTGCAGTGTGCTTGTTCTCTTATGAAGACGATAGTTGATAAAGAGTCACTACCAAATCGACGCAATTTTTGATGGGCCTATTTGATCTGTATGAGAATGTCAAAAACACCATTATGTTTACTGATCCATTATACACTTTCAATAGAGATTTCCACATGGTGATGCAAATAGAAATGTAGAAGGAGGTCACAAGCAATTCTTCTCAACTTCATGATGCACTTGCCATTAATATGGTCGAGAATACTAGACAAAACATGAGCTTTGAAGGGAATTTTAGGGGTAGTGGAACAAACCAAAATTATGGACATGGAAGTAATAATAGAAGCTTTCAAGGGGAGGATATGAACAACAACTTCATTAGGGACTTTAAGAAGGATAAATTCGATAGATTGTGTTCTTACTATCAAGAGAATGTGCATGTAAAGGAGACATTCTTCAAGTTGGTGGGCTATCCAAAGTGGTGGAAGGGACAAAAATAGAAGGCTCGCGGAAAATGATGGCAAATGTCTAAGATATGAATGCTTATAACAATCCACTTGGTGGAGTAGAAGGAGAGCAACAAAGGAGATCCATCACTAATCAGTGTACTGGTTTAGGAAGTATTGAGAGTAATGAAAGGCAAGGCGCCAGTTAAGGAGGGTTATCACAATGCTCATGGTGGAGGAAATGCAATTAATTTTTCAAGTAATACAACCTTGATGTCTTATGAGTTGAATTTCAACACTAGTTGTTGTACATGGATAATGGACTCTAGGGCCCCTAACGATTTTGCATATAATAAGAATCTGTTTAATGAATTGAAAGAAATAAGTCAACCTATTAAGATAGGATTGGCAGATGGATCCATTCAAGTAGTACAGTTTTATGGGATTGTGGAGCTATCACCTACATTGCACTTAACAAATGTATTGCATTTGCCATGCTTCAAACATAATCTGTTTTTTGTGTCAAGGTTAATGAATGATGGGGCTCATGTTTTGGTGTTTCGAAATAATGGGTGTGAAATGCAAGACCTTATTACTAAATAGATTTTGGCACATGGACAAAAGGAAGGAGGATTGTAAGACAAAGAGATTGATAATGGAAGCGTTGAGTTTATTCATTCCATCAACAGGAGTATATAACGTACAGAGAGATGACACAATCCTAGAGAGGATCTTCTATACATGGGAAATATAAAGACAAATCTACCGTAATCTTAGGGAGAGTATATATGAATACATAAATAGAAGATACACAAGATCAATAAAAATATTATCCTAAGATTATAGCAATACTGTCCTAATACGACCCCGCAAGCTCACGGTGGATTCCGCACATGAAGCTTGTCACGAAGAAAAAGGAACCGATGATTGCCAACAACTTTTGTAAGAATGTCGGCAATTTGATCTTGAGATCGGACATGACGAACAACGAGATCACCTGTGGCTACTTGCTCCCTAACAAAGTGGTAGTCAATTTTAATGTGTTTGGAGCGTTGGTGAAACACTGGATTGGCCGTAAGAAATGTCGCGCTGAGGTTGTCACATAGAAGAATTGGAGCATGCTGAAGTGGAACAACCATTTCACGTAATAACTGACGTAGCCACATAAGTTCAGTAGTGGCAAAGGCGATGGCCCGGTACTCTGCTTCGGTACTAGAACGGGCCACAACACGTTGTTTCCTGGACGACCAGCTAATGATGTTGTCGCCATGATAAATGGCAAAGCCGTGTTGCGACCTGCAATCGTCCGGATCGGACGCCCAGCCCGCATCGGAGTAGGCCACCAGTCGAGCATCAGTAGCTTTACGGAGCACGAGGCCAGCAAAAATGGAGTCTTTGAGATAACAGAGAATCCGCTTTACCGCAGCCCAATGATGATCAGTCGAAATGTGCATGAATTGACACACACGATTTACCGCATAAGCAATTTTCGGGCGAGTAATGGTTACGTATTGCAACGCACCGACAATACTACGGTAGAGTTGCGGATCTTCCAATGGATCACCGGTATTAACAAGTCGAGACCCCGGTTCCGCTGGTGACGAGATGGGCTTAGCACCCAACATGGAGCTGCGTTCAAGGAGCTCGTAAATGTATTTTTGTTGGGAGAGCGTTATTTGAGAAGACGAGCATGAGACCTCGATGCCGAGAAAGAAATGAAGCAAGCCAAGGTCTTTGAGGGAGAAATCTCGATTCAAACTGAGAATGAACTCTTCAATGAACTACTGATTTGAGTCGGTTATGATCAGGTCATCTACGTAAATGAGAACGTAGACCACATGCCTACCATGGTGTTTAACAAATAAAGAGGAGTCTGAGATGCACCCTTTGAAACCATGGCGAACGAGTGACTCCGTAAGCTTATGAAACCACGCACGGAGCGCTTGTTTAAGGCCATAAAGAGCCTTATTAAGCCAACATACATATCTCGGACGATCGGAGGCCTCAAAGCCTTGTGGTTGTGTCATGAACACAGTCTCTCCCAAATCGCCATTCAAGAACGCATTGTTAACATCAACTTGACGTAAAGACCATCCATGTGTGAGTGCAAGACTAAGAACGAGACGGATAGTCGTGGGTTTCACCACGGGACTAAACGTGTCAAAGTAATCAACACCAGCCTCCTGAGTAAACCCTTTTGCAACCAATCGGGCCTTATAGCGATCAATCGAGCCATCAGATTTCCGTTTAATCTTGTATATCCATTTACACCCAACAACATTCGCCCCATTCGGACACGGAACCAGATCCCACGTTCCATTCTTCATAAGGGCATCAAACTCGACCTGCATAGCATGCTGCCAAAGGGGGTCTTTTGTGGCTTGATGGAACAGTTTAGGTTCGGTTGGAGTGGTAGAGGCAATGAGGGCAGTTGGGAGATTGTGTTTGGTTGAAAGAAAATTTTTAGGTTTGAGGGAGTTGGTGTTGGACCGAGTCGTCATGCAATGAGACGAGTTATCGGATGCACGGAACCACGAAGGGGCTCCGGGATAAGAGGGTGGTGGTGGTGGTGGTGGTGGTGAGGGCGATGGAGAGGGGCTAGGAGAAGGAGATAGTGAGGGCGTAGAGGGTTCTGATGAAGAAGGACTGGAGGAATTTTGATCTTCAGATGAATTTGACAAGGTCTGCATATGAGGTACAATAGGAGAGTTGACAATTTGATCCACCCAATTTGACGTAGTGGGAGTTGAAGTTGGGTCGTTGGGAGAGAGAGATGAAATTGGGCCAGAAGTTGAGGACGACCCATCACAAACAGCCGCAGCATGTTGGAGGATAGAATCCGAGAGAATTTCGGTTGAAGAATTTTGGGAAGGATTTGAAGATAAGGAAGGATATGGAAACTGAGATTCATCAAATATAACATATCGGGAAATATATATTTTTGAATTTGGAACGTTGAAACATACATATCCCTTGTGTTTGGAACTATATCCTAGGAAAATACACGGTTGAGACCGATATTCCAATTTGTTTGAATTATAAGGCCTAAGATAAGGATAGCATAAACACCCGAAGGATTTAAGGAACCCATAATCCGGAGATTTTCCATAGAGACACTCAAAGGGAGACTTGAAATTTAATAAAGGAGTGATCATTCTATTAGATAAATAGACGGATGTATGAAACGAATGTTCCCAAAATTTAATGGGTAATTTGGCATGGGCTAAAAGAGATAAGCCTTTTTCAACGATGACTCGGTTTTGCCTTTCAGAAGAACCATTTTGTTCAGGAGTATATGGGCAGGAGACCCGATGAACAATCCCAAGAGTTTCAAGATATTTGGAGACATTTCGATATTCCCCACCCCAGTCAGTTTGAAAAGATTTTATGAGAGTAGAGAATTGAGTTTGGATTAACTTTATAAACAACTGGAAGATAGAATAAACCTGAGCTTTATTTGATATGAAATAATTCCAAACAAACTTAGTACAGTCATCCACAAAACTAACATAATATTTATTCCCATTCATAGATGAGAAAGACGCAGGACCCCACACATCGGAGTGAACTAAATCAAAAGGCTTAGATGAAATAACTTGACGACTAGAAAGTGGTAGACGTCGACTTTTTCCCATTTGGCAGGAGGAGCAAACTGAACTCAATTTTGTAGATGAGACAGGAAGCCGCCGGCTTGATAGGAGACGACGAAGAACGGACTCATGTGGATGTGCTAAGCGATGGTGCCAACACTGAATAGAAGCACGTTCACCAACGAAAGCAACTGCATGACTCGACTCAACAGAATTGGGAGGCTCAGGTTGACGCGGAAAGCGATAGAGACCCTTTTCAACGGTGCCTCTTAGAAGGATCTGCCCCTGCGAATTTTTGACAAAACAGTGAGTGGGATGAAACTCAAGAAAAACTTTATTATCTCTAGAGAGTTTAGACACACTGATGAGGTTTTTAGAGATATTGGGAACAACAAGGACATTGGATAAGGCTAAGGGATTTTTGGCAGCATGATCAGTAGGTAAAGTAGCATGACCCAGATGAGAGATTGGAAGTGACATACCGTTTCCTACGACGAGTTTATCAGTGCCTTCATAGGAGGAATTAAGGTTGAGATTGCCAACATCGGAGGTGATGTGATGAGTCGCTCCAGAGTCAACAACCCACGGATCTGGGATCTCGGATTGGCAAGAGGCCGAATATGCAACATGACTAGAAGACGGGTCCGAACGAGCCAGAACAGCCAAGGCATGCTTGTTCGTGATTGGAAACTCAGTTAGATTGAGTCGCTTGACGCAGTTTGAGGCATCATGGCCAGGTTTGAGACAGATCTGACATGTAGGACGTCCACGATCAGCATCCTTCGAGGCACCAGGAGATGGATCAGATTGAGACCGATCAGAAGGAGGACGAACCCTGCCCCGTCCACGACCCCGGCCTCTTGTAGTAGCAACATTGGCAGATGCGTGGGCCATGGAGTCCAACGCACCAAGAGGCTGATTTTCTTCTTCTAGTCGTTGTTCTTCCTGAAGTAAGAGTCCCAGGATGTCATCAGGAGAGAGTGGAGTGTTGTGAAGAGAGAGAGCAGAGCGAAATGCCCCATATTGCGATCCGAGGCCAAAAAGGATATAAGCCACAAGATCGTCATCAGAGATGATGCAAAGGCTCTCGGCCAAAGTATCGGCAAGAGCTCGCTTTTTCTCCACATACTCAAGGACCGTCATGGATCCTTTCATCATGGTTTGAAGTTGATTACGAAGCTGCATTTGCCTTGCCCGAGTCTGAGAATGAAAAGTACGAGCCAAGAGTGACCAAGCCTCAGCAGCCGTGGTGGCTCGAGCGACAAGGCCAAGTAGAGGCGTTGTGAGAGTTGACCTGATCCATAGAAGAACAAGCCTATCCTTTCGGATCCAAGCATGATACGCCGGATTCGGAGACGTCGGAGCGGCCTCGTTGTCAAAGGCAGCAAGGGCAGCCTCAGCAGAGAGAGAGACCACTGGTGGTGGGACAATCAAAGGCGGCGGGGGACCGTCGGAATCCAAGAAGGAATCCAGATCAAAAGCTTCAAGTGCCGACCGAATTGTACCCCTCCAAAGGCTGTAGTTTGAGCGATCCAATCGAATCGCAAAGTTGGGAAGATGAAAGTTTTGGGAACCTCCATCAGAAGATGCCGAGAAAAGGATCTGTGTGGGAGAAGTAGGATTGTTGGACATGTTGATCGAGAGGATCGAGATTAGGCTGATACCATGTAAGACAAAGAGATTGATAATGGAAGCGTTGAGTTTATTCATTCCATCAACAGGAGTATATAACGTACAGAGAGATGACACAATCCTAGAGAGGATCTTCTATACATGGGAAATATAAAGACAAATCTACCGTAATCTTAGGGAGAGTATATATGAATACATAAATAGAAGATACACAAGATCAGTAAAAATATTATCCTAAGATTATAGCAATACTGTCCTAATAAGGATTATAAAAGCTTGATGCAGTGAAGGACACATATGAGAAGAAGGCAAGAGACATAAATTTTAATATGGTTCACAAAGACAATTTATTTCCAAAATTGATGAGTTTCATATATAATAAAGGTAATGGTTTTTACTTGTTTCATGCTTGGTTGGGGAATTTATCTTCGTCTAAGACTTGAAGGTGTATGACTATTCTAGTTTAAAGCAATATAATAATGTTTGTGACTTATCTAAGCATCATAAATTGCCTTTCAAGAAGAGATTTTCTTTTGCCTCTAATCTGTTTAAGATGATTCATGTGGACTTGTGAGGCGCATATAAGACTTTAACACATGGAGGAGCAAAATACTTCCTCACAATTGTTGAGGACCATTCAAGAGCAACTTGGACCTTCCTCGTGAATAGAAAAGAGCGGATTTTGGTCCAATATTTGCAATATGTTACCACTCTGTTTGAAGTACTAGTAAAATGCATGAGGTTAGATAATTGTACAAAATTCATAAATAGAGATATTGCAGAGTTTTTGTCAAAGAGGGCATTGTTCACAAGTGATTAGCTCTGGGGGTTCAATGTACACTTGATTGAGATGGAAAGAGCCATGATATTGCATGCAAATTTGCCACAGTTGTTCTAGGGAGACCGTGTGCTTACTATAACGCATGTCATGAACTTGCTTCCATCCTCTATCCTAGAATGGAAAACACCTTTTGAACTCCTATATAATAAGCCATCAAATTGTTCTCATTTGAAGGTAGTAGGGTGTTTATGTTGTGCTTTAGCCCTAGTGAACTAGATAAGAAAATTTAATGCCACATCGAGGAGATGTGCTTTGTTGGGTTTCCTTCCAGATCAAAAGGTCTACAAGTTGTATGATTTGACTACTAGACAAGTTTTGGTTGCTAGACATGTGATTTTCAAGGATAATGTATTTAATTCCTTTCAAATAAAAGATACAAACCAGTCATACCGAGCTAGCTTGCCAATTACCATATGTGTCACCATGTTTTGATGAACAAATTGATAGCATACTCATTGAGAGATACAACAAAAATGACTCTACGGTTGGAATTCCAGAAATTGAGGAAGGCATCTTAATAATGAATGATCCAAAAAATGATGGTACAAGAAAATTAGATGCATTGATCCTATCTGCGTACTAATTTACCAAGTAGGACAGATGTACCCCTAATCATTTGAAGATCAAATAGATTTGTCAAGCCTCATGCACATTTGAGTGACTATGTTCATGGGAATCTACCATCCCAAAAGATTTCTGATGGTAATGCAAGTGATGATTCCTTTTCTCATATTTTTTATGTGATTAGCTAGATTGATTTGCAAAGTTACTCAATAGAGTATTTTCTATCATTCTTCAATGTATTCTCTTTTGTTGAGCCTTCTTCTTTTGAACAAGATAAATTTGGTTTTAATTTGGTCAAAACTATGGAAACAAAATCGGTTGCTCTTGAAAATAAAAACACTTGGGATATGGTGACATTGCCAATTGATAAGAAAGCCATACGTTCCAAGTGGGTATACAAAACTAAATTTAAGCTAAATGGAGAAGTTGAGCGCTTTAAAGCTAGATTAGTAGTGAAGGGATTCAACAAGGTGAAGGACAAAGATTACACGCATACCTCCTCACATGTGGCCACATTCTCCACTGTTTAAGTATTGCTTGCCTTGGCAACTACAAGGAATTGGCCTTTGCATCAACTCAACATAAATAATGCATTTTGCACGGGTTTTTAGATAAAGAAGTCTATATTCTTCCTCCTCCAAGCTATTCTAAGGGATCACTTGGCTTGGTTTGCAAGTTAAAGCGCTCATTGTATGGTTGACATTAAGCAAGTCGATAGTGGAACATATAGCTCACCAAGAACCTCCTCAAGTTGGATTATGTTCAATACAAATAGGATTACTCCATGTTTTCCAAGGGAGTTCACGGTACAATTGCTTTTTCCTTGGTTTATGTAGACGACATGCTTATCACCGGTGCCAATTCAGAAATTATTCAAGCCACGGAGAACTCTCTTGACAAGGCCTTTACAATGAAAGACTTGGGTATTGCACACTATTTTTTAGGGTTAGAGATTGCAATATTTTCCACGGGCATTCAAATCAATCAAAGGAAATATGTGTTGGATTTGTTAACCGGTACAAGCCTCTTAGATTGCAAGCCAACCGCCTTCCCAATGCAACTCAATCTTCATTTGGATCCAGACATCAGAGAACTGATTCTTGACCCCGAATCTTATCGAAGACTAATTCGGCAACTTTTATATCTCACACTCTTAAGGCCAAACATTGCCTATAGTGTTCAACAACTAAGTCAATTTCTAGCCACTCCCCAAGCTTCACACATGCAAGCAACCTTATACTTACTAGATACTTGAAAGGCACCATCAATTGCTCCTTTTTTTTATCCTATTCAATTTGATCTATCCTTGTTAGCATATTCTGCTTTCGATTGGGGTGCTTGCACATTTAGTTTTCATTCACCGCTAGGCTACTACATGTTTATAGAGAAAGCATTGCTTGCATGGAAAACCAAGAAGTGAAAGGATGTGTTTAAATCCTCAGTAGAGCCAGTACAAAAGTATGTCACAGAAAGTAGCGAGATCGTTTGGCTTTAAGGCTTAATGCATGATCTTGGGATGCACCTTCCTCTGTCAATTTCCTTGCATTGTGATAATGTTGCAGCACAATTCTCAGCTAATCCGGTCTATCACGAGTGAGCAAAGCACATTCGAATTGATTTCCATTATATTTGAGACTCGATGCGAGGATTTATGTCTACTGTCCATGTGCGACCGAGCCTTCAATCAGCCGATGTTTCACTAAAGCATTAAGCACTCAACAACTTCATATGTCGTAAGCTGAGACTTGTGATCCCTTGTCCAACTTGAGGGAGGTATGTTAATTATATGGCTAGATAACCGGGCCCTTATTATCTTTTTATGTTAACTCATTACTTCTGGTTTACTTTGTGTAATAATCCTATATAAGGCAAGAACCTATTACGGAGTAGTTATGTTGGATCAGTGTTAGGGAACTAACATTGGAACAATTGTTTCTCTATTCGAGAAATCGAAGTTTTGATAATGACAAACAAATGGAACTAGTTCCCTAAACAAGTGATCTCAGGAAAGATACAGGTTTCAGGAAAAGCAAGAGAAACATTCCCCATGAAGCCATCTGAGTACTTGGCAAATAAATTGAAGGATAATAAAGACTTTTCACTATTGTCTTGGGCGGCAAGCCAAGTTCCGAATAGAAAGAGATGCAAAAGGGTACGCTAGTCTTTTTGAATAGTACCGTACTCCCCAAGACAAAAAGCGTAAATGCGTCAAGTTAAAAGTGGAAACTCCTATAAATAGAATGCGACGCAGCTAGGTCATTGAAGCTCTCGAATGCAAAAGCACAAGATCAAAAAGGAAAAGTGAGAAAGAGAGAGCCCGAGCTAATCCAGTGAAGACGACGAACCAGAAATCGAATAAGGAAGTTCCGTGTTCAAGTGATGGAGACTGCGTGAAGATCGCCATTGACTTGGAGATTGGGTTCCTATGCTAAAGGGAACTGCACAAGGAACGAGTCAGGTTCACTCTCTATATTTGATTGTGTTTAGATCTAGGAACCACAATGACTTAGTCGTTAGTATTGTTTGTAAGTGGGATTACGAACAATAGAGAAGTTCGTCTTTGTATTGTGTATCTTGAGATCTATGAATCGAAATATAGTGTGTGTTCAAAATCCTCCAAGGGAGGTAGAGGTTTACTCTCCAGCTAGTTGGTTGTAGAGGTTCCTCTATAAGGAAACGTGTCCTTGTCTCTGTTTTATAGTTTATTTTCTGTGTTGCTTTATTCCGATGCGTAAGGGAACTGTCGCTGGAACAGTTCCCGACTTGTCTTACTAACACAGATCTACGATCCTACAATTGGTATCAGAGCTTGGCTCTAGATTTTCTATAAAAACTTGCAAGATGTCTACGGAACTGTCTTCAAATCTTAGCGTTGTTGGACATGGAAACAACAAACCACCTAGGCTAATTGAAGGGAGATTCGAGCGATGACAGGGACTCATGAAAGACTGGATGCGAAGTCACGATTACCAGGCATGGGCAGAAATCGAGAGAGGGAACTTCACCATCAATCCAGAAATCGAGAATGATCTCACAAAATGGGGTCCCAACGAGTGGAAGTGTATGGAGGCCAAATTCAAAGCAAAGATGTACCTCAACAATGCCATGAGTGAAATAGACTCAGCCATGGTTGGAAACCTGGAAACTGCTAAGGAAATGTGGGTTGCAATCGAGCAGATGCACATGGGAAGCTCGGATCTAAAGGAAGATCACCAAATGGATGTTCGTCAAGAGTTCTATAACTTCAGGATGGAACCTGGAGAAACCGTATCATCGTATCAATTCCGCTTCGAGGGACTACTAACTAAACTTGAGAATTTGGGAATCTCAGAGAGTGAAATCACAGAACGGATGAAGGTCAATAAGGTGATAGATGGTCTTTCCGGAGAATGGACTCATGATCGAACAATGTTCAGAGAAAATCCATCCAACAGGAACCTCATGCTTCATGAGATCTTTGGGAAACTAAAGAATTATGAGAGGAGAAGGAACTCTGACAAAGCTCAAGACAAACCTGGAAAAGGAATTGCACTTAAGCTTGAGAAAGTGCTTAAGTCTGTCCAGGAATAGTGTGAGGAATCTGAAGATGAGGAAGAGGATGACATAGTGCTTATCACAAAGGCATTACAAAATCTCTACAAGAAGGGAAAGTTCCAAAAGAACTATGGAGGGAACAATCACTCAAGAGATTACAACAAGTCCGGGGAAAAGGATTCCAAGGATATTACCTGTTTCAAATGCTTCAAGAAGGGTCACTATGCTAAAGCATGTCCTCTAGGAAATGACGAGAACAAGTCTGGGAACAAAGCATACATAGCAACATGGGATAATTCAGATGATGAAGATCCCGAGGCTTGGTCTACACCGAATATGTGTGCTATGGCTATCAAAGGAGATCCGAAGGAACCACAAGAGGATGTGAGTATTCTAACCCTAACTAGTTGCTTTGATAAATACTCTAAATCTGATCTTATTTGCATACTTTCTAAACTTGTTAAATACAATATGAAACTTCAAAAGAAAATGAGTGAAATTGAAGAGCATTGTCTTAAACTAGAAAGTGATGTCGCTGAAAAGGACCTTGAATTGAAAAACACTAAATCTTTTGAATGTTCCGTGTGTGATAACCTTAGAAAGGAACTTGACTCTGTTATGACTGCTAAGAATGAGCTTATCTCTGTGCTTGCTACTGTTACCTCAGAGAAGGAAACTCTTATTAAGAAGCTTGAGATAAATGAGGGAAAGAAAGTTGCCGAGATTCTTAAAGTCATGTTTGTTCCCTCTAGACATGGTATAGGATATTCTGAAATAGACTCTGGGAATGATCAAAAGACCCTTACTCTAAGAGAGCTAAGTGAAAGTAGAGCCCTAGAATTACAAACAGAGAAAATGAAAAATTCTCATCTAGAAGAAAAAATTAGAGTTCTAGAGAGTGGAACCAAAGGGGAAAAGGACTACTACACTGGGAATAATTCTCATAAGATATATGTCAAGATAGCTAAGGGAAACGGTTCCAGAGGACCAAACAAGGAAACTGTTAAGAAAAATAGAATTTAGAGACCTCATCCTAAGTTTTATCTAGGTGAATACTACAAAACTTGTTGGACATGTGGAGGTCATGGTCATTATAAGGAACAATGTCCAAAAGTTAGTTTCTCAAGAAATCACACAAACAGGAACAACAACAGAACTTCACGTTCAAAATTATACAGGAACTATTACTCTGTTGATGTTAATATTGCAGATTATGTTGACTGTTATCCCTGTAAGGAACCAGGCAAGGAACACCTTGCATGGGTAACCAAACATTGACTCTTTTGCAGGTGAAAGCGAGGGGGAACTGTATGTGGTTCATAGACAGTGCATGCTCCAACCACATGACAGGAAACAGAAACAATCTAACCTCGCTTAACACCCAAGTCAAAGGAGGAAATGTATCCTTCGGTAACAGGAACAAAGGAGCAATTCAAGGATCAGGAGAACTCAACTTCTTTCTGGGCCTTCAAATTTCTCAAACAAAGGATGGCACCAAGACTCATCAACAGAAATACATCAAGGAAATGTTATCAAAGTATGGGATGGACACTGCAAAGCCCATCAACACTCCGATCTCTCCTAGCACATGCCTTGATGCGGATGAGAATGGATTTAGTGTCAATCAAAAGCTCTTTCGAGGAATGATTGGTTCCCTTCTCTATCTCACTGCTAGCAGACCGGACATCATGTTTGCAGTCTGTCTTTGTGCACGGTTCCAGGCAAATCCTAAGGTGTCTCATTTGAAGGAAGTCAAACGGATCTTTCGCTACCTCAAAGGAAGAGACAATTTGTACTTATGGTATCCAAGGAACAGTTCCTTTGAACTAGTTTCTTTCACCGATGCTGACTTTGCAGGGCATCTAGTAGATTGGAAAAGTACTTCAGGCGTGGCACAGTTCCTAGGTGATTGCCTTGTATCTTGGGGATCTAAGAAACAATCCTCAATGGCACTTTCTACTGCTGAAGCTGAATACATAGCCGTTGTTGCTTGTTGTTCCCAAGTTCTATGGATCAGTGGCACTTTTCTCTCACCTCTTCAAATTCATTCCCTTTCTTTACTAAACCCTCCTCTCTCATTCGCGTCCATCACCATCTTCTTCTCTCTTCCCTTCTGCAAACCCTAAATCTCCAACTCCAATCCTTCAATCTCAAACCCTCTCACAAATGGCCAACCAGAACCTACCAAAATACTCCGTTCTCCACAAAAATCCCATCATCGAGCATCTTCTTCACAATGACCCTGTTTACCTTCAAAAAATGCTTCTCAAAGATCTCGATGTAGAGCATCATGAACCCAAATACATCTTTGATGTCAAGGAGCGTCTTTTCTCTACCTTGAGAAAGAAAGACGACCAACCCCCTCTCACTCCTCAAAACTCACCTCCCACAACTCCTAGATCTGAAATTCCGGTGCTTACCACAAGATCGGATGGTTCCTCAACTCTCACCATGAACATCGATGGTGTTCAAACCACGATTCCTGATTCCAATCCTCTCCTTCTCAAAGACTTAAGCCATACCTCTCCCAAATCTCATACTCAAATCTATGACAGTCTAAGTCCCAAACGGACTGATCCCCTTGCCTCAACCTCTCAAAATAAAAACCCTAACTCTCAAATCCAAATTTCCAAAGAAACCTCTTCTTCTACAAAAGCTCCTACTATCCCAGTTCCACCCCATAAAGAGCTCACCATCTCAAATCTTGACCAAACTCTCTCCCAGTTCGAGAGAGAAGAGTTCCCATCTGCACAAAGAACTACACCTGTCTCACCTTCTTCTTCCTCCACTCCATCAAAACAAACCTCTCCTCAAGCTTCTCTACCAAAGGTTCCTACTGGACAAAGAACGAAAAAGAGGAAGCAAAGAACACTCAGTGAAGAAGAGGAAGAAGAAGACGAAGAGGAACTAGAGCCTCTTCTCTCTGAGCAACTCAAAGCCCTCAACTCAACCAAGGAAATCATAAGCGTTGAGGAGGAGGATGAAGAGATAGAGGAGTACAAGGAACCCTCCCTTCAAATCGAATACAAGGAACCGACATCTGGGCGTCCTTCAACAAGAGGCTCTAAGAAAAAAAAGGTGGACGAGAAGAAGGAAAAGAAGAAGAAAGGAACCACTACAACTGGGGAAAGAAAGCTAGTTGTCCCCTTGATAATTACTGAGGAGTTCCTACAAGAGAACAACTTCAACGAGCTTCAAGAACTCATCCAGTTCCAAGGATGGGATAAGCTTTGTTCGGAACCAGCTAAGGTAGATCCTGCTTAAATCAAGTTCTTTTATTCAAAATTCACCCTAACAAAGGGAACTGAGCTCGATCTAGTAGTTAGATGGTCTTCTAGAGATGATGAGTTCACCTTCACCTATGCTCTAATCAAGAGAATTCTGCAAGTTCCCAGTGAAGGCTTCAATACTCTTCCTCCACGCCCATGGCAAGATACAGATGGAAGAGAAACCATCTTCATGAGACTACTGGGTCATGTTCCTGTTCAAGGAAAGGAGGTCCTCACACATGGCCTGACCCAACTGGGGAAGATGGCGCACCAATACATCACTAGGGTAGTGATTCCCAGACAGGAGAAGCGAACAACGTTCAATTCCACTGATGCCATTCTCCTGGATCTGTTCCTACGAAAGGAAAGAATCAACCTGCCCAAGATAATGATTATGCACATGTGCAAGTGTGTCGCCAAGGAATCACACGCTCTTCCCTATGCTGCAGTAGTGAAGGAAATCATGAAGAGGAATGATGTCTATCATCCTCAGGAGGAAGAGGAAGTTGGACAAGAGATGGAGATGTCCAATATTCAACGAATGAAGCACTCCCAGGAACCAGCTGATGAAGTTCCTCACTCAGTGTTCATTGAACAGGGAGATTCCAAGACAGTTCTCCAAGCTCTCAACCGTCTGTGTAGGGTCAATGAGCGAATCCTCGATGTTCTTCTAGACATCCAACAAAAGTTGCCATCCTCCTCCTCCTCCTCTGATCCATGAACAAGCCCTCTACAAAAAAAAAATTCCCTAGCTGTTTTACATCCTTTTTTCAATGCTTTTTAAGTGTGTCTGTTCCTGTGTCTTGTCAAAACTGTTTCAATGAATGCATTTTGCTTTTATTCTCTAGTTATGATTGTGCTTTGCTTGCTTTTCCTTGCCTGTTTATACTTGATTCTTTTCGATGATGTCAAAAGGGGAAAAAGTGGAAAAATGCAGAGATGCGTTGTGTCTAAGAGAATACAGAATAATTAGCCATAAGCTGAGGGGGAACTATATGCTTAAAAATCTTGGAAAATTGAACTGCTTGTCCATTTCAAGGGGAACTAAGTATCTACAAAGCATCGACTGTATTACTTTGGTGTTTAATCTCTTTTATCTTTCCTGTTTCCCTGACTTGCATTTTATAAAGGTTTGTCATCATCAAAAAGGGGGAAATTGTTGGATCAGTGTTAGGGAACTAACACTGGAACAATGGTTTCTCTATTCGAGAAATCGAAGTTTTGATAATGACAAACAAATAGAACTAATTCCCTAAACAAGTGATCTCAGGAAAGATACAGGTTTTAGGAAAAGCAAGGGAAACATTCCCCATGAAGCCATCTGAGTACTTGGCAAATAAATTGAAGCATAATAAAGACTTTTCACTATTGTCTTGGGTGGCAAGCCAAGTTCCGAATAGAAAGAGATGCAAAAGGTACGCTAGTCTTTTTGAATAGTACCGTACTCCCCAAGACAAAAAGGGTAAAGGCGTCAAGTTAAAAGTGGAAACCCCTATAAATAGAATGCGTCGCAGCTAGGTCATTGAAGCTCTCGAATGCAAAAGCACAAGATCAAAAAGGGAAAGTGAGAAAGAGAGAGCTCGAGCTAATCCAGTGAAGACGACGAACCAGAAATCGAAGAAGGAAGTTCCGTGTTCAAGTGATGGAGACTGCGTGAAGATCGCCATCGACTTGGAGATGGGGTTCCTGTGCTAAAGGGAACTGCACAAGGAACGAGTCAGGTTCACTCTCTATATTTGATTGTGTTTAGATCTAGGAACTACAATGACTTAGTCGTTCTATTGTTTGTAAGTGGGATTACGAACAATAGAGAAGTTCGTCTTTGTATTGTGTATCTTGAGATCTATCAATCGAAATATAGTGTGTGTTCAAAATCCTCCAAGGGAGGCAGAGGTTTACTCTTCAGCTAGTTGGCTGTAGAGGTTCCTCTATAAGAAAAAGTGTCCTTGTCTCTGTTTTATAGTTTACTTTCTGTGTTGCTTTATTCCGTTGCGTAAGGGAACTGTCGCTGGAACAGTTCCCGACTTGTCTTACTAACACAGATCTACGATCCTACAAGTTAGCACAGTAGCACCTAGCATTGTGGCTTTTGCTCCAAAATAATGAAGATGTATATCAAGCTCTTTTGTCTTTGATTTTCATTTCATTTCGTTCCTTTATAGCTTGATCTAGCTACTAGCACAGCTTCTTAAAAGTCGACATGCATACTTGTAATTTTTGAGTTTTTTTAGTCATAAAATTCAGTGTTAGCCTGCCATTGTAATTTCTTGGCATTAATGAGTTTTTTTAGTCATAAAATTCAGTGTTAGCCTGCCATTGTAATTTCTTGGCATTAATGATTCTCAATGCTCCCATATTACATCATAAAAACGGAATGTCCATTACTACACAGCAGTAGGAGGGACCGACCTAGGAATTAAAATTAGGGTGGATTAATTAACACTGAAAATTTTTAGGTGGGATAAAATACCTTATTTTAACTAATTTACCACTAAGATTATCTTATTTTTTATTTTTTTTTATTATTAAATTTACATTATTGTTTTTTTTAGGATGGGCTGGGTCCAGCCCACCCTTGGATCCGTCCCTAGCAGTAAGTCGTATAAGATAAGCATCATGTCTTAGAAAAATTTATTATTTTTATTTATTTAGGGGTTTAAATTGTTTTACGATGGATTTATACAAAAAATTTAGGGTGTAAATTTTGAAATCGAAAAGTTTATCCAATGCCCTTAAGACATAAGTTAGAAAGACGAAAAAAAATATTAATGTATGTGTCGTATTTGGAAAGAAAGAAGAGTTGAAAATTAAATCTAGTTGACCCATCTTGCTCTACACAGTGCATCTTATCTTAACAACATATAAAGTTGTTTCTCTTGTCCTTATAAATGTCCCATCAATTTTCCAAATCATATTAATAAAATCATTTTTTGGCAACATAAATGCCCCCATTAATTAAAAATAAGAGATCAAGGAAATATAAGAATTTTTTTCCAATAAATATCTTTAAAACAATTTTAAAATTAAATATCTTAATAGTACCTTTTAGTAATATATAATTCAATTGTAGATTAGAAAAATAAAACAAATAAAATTCAAATTTGTATTCACCCGATCACGAGTATAGGTATGTATATTATAACAAAATTATTCTTAAAATTAAAATATTAGCTTAATCTTCTTATCTAAATATTAATCCTAAAATTAAATAAATAGTTAATTTAAATTAAATTAGAATCTTAGTAAAGTTATTCATTTTGGTCAAATAAATGCATTGCTATTTTTGTATTAATTTCCACCAATGTTGAAATATAATAAATATGTAAAGACTTATATGAAAGAAATTAAATTAAATATTTATAATTGGCTATTCATTTCATTTCAAAGACTTCAAATTTCCTTATTCTAAATATAAATAAGAATAAAAATTATGTTTCATATAGGAAGCATATGAAAGATAAAATATCATTGTCGATTATTCACAATTTCATATGCACAAGAACCATATTAATTTGAATTTGAAAAAAAATCGTTGATAGATTAAGCAAGTAATATTAAATTAATACTTCAACAAACAAATTAAGATGGATAAGAAATTTCTATATGTAAATTGGCATGAGCCAATTAAATGATCAAATAATTTATATAGTTGTGATTTTAGCACTTTAATTTTTTGTTATACTATAAATATTTATGATATTTCATAATGTAATTCAATTGACTCTAATTTAGTATGCATGTTTGATCACACTCACACGTTTTGATTTCCAAAAAACTAAATATTGTATAAATCTAAAATACAAACTTTGTCCCGTCCAAAAGACGGGTTAGAACTCTAGTACGGAGTATTATTTATAAGTGTCCCAACTCCTTAATTTCAAAATGATAAGGAATTGATTTGATATCTCAATAAACCTATAATGGAGACAGACCCATAAATGATGTTTTCTTTTCTTTAGAAAATAATCATAAATTACAATAATGCGAATGATTTAATGGTGTTTGTTGAACGTGAATGATTAGCAAATTCTTGTGAGCATGATTCGCCAAATATATACATACACTTTCAGCCAAATATATACATACACTACTTCCGATTTAAAATAACTAACGTTTTAACTTTTATACAAGTTTTAAAAAAAAACATTAATTAAGCTCAAATTTTAAAGTTTTTCTCAATAGTATTATTTTTAAATACCAGTCTTTTTTTTGGATCAATCCAATTTTAATAAAAATTCTCATACATTACTTCTAATTAATTGCCTAAAAAGCCTAAAATGACATAAAAATTAATCAATACTAAAATATCACTTATTTACGATCGGAGAGAGTACTACCGTCAGGGTGGAGCGGGGTGGGGGCTAGTGCCCCATTGAGCGTTGGGGAATTGCAAGAATTAGTGAGGAGTCTAATCATTATTTAACTGGTGCTCCCATTGCATCTCGATGGAGTCAATGTGTAGATATGAAGAAGGGGGAGTCTAGCTAACTTTCATTTAACCTTTTAGTGTTTGGGTTTGATTATAAATTAATTAATTAGGTTTGTTAGAATACAATATATAAACTACCGTAAATTACGGAATTTAAACAAACTAGTTTTATCCGTCGTATCATGTACGACTACGATTCGACACCATGTATAACTACGATTCAATATTTTATATACATTATAAATAAAATATTAATAAATAAATATATAATATAAAATTTAATATAAGTAATTTATTGCTCATATTACCTATTTTTATTATTTTTAAACATTATAAGTATTTATTATTTTTTTATTATAAAAGAATATATATATATATATATATCTATAAATAAGTTCGTGAAAAGATATTATGCTAAAAGATAAAATATATTTATACTTATTTTAAAATATTTTAAATTTGTTATCTTTAATTTTAAATATTTGTATAAGGAAGTTTTCAAAAGATATTGTTATACTAAATAAATATTTGTTTGATGTTAAAGATAGATTTAATTAGTAAAGAATAATTTAATAGGAAAAAGTTAAAATATTAGCAATAAAAATTAATTTTGTAAATATGAGGTGGGGCCAGAATCGTTCTGGCGGCTCGAAAAGGGATAGCTTTAATATATAGTTATAGATGATGAGATAAGTTTGAATTTGGCAAATGATATATATATATAGGGTTTTATATATATATATATATATATATATATATATATATATATTACTAATAACTAAAGCCGGAGCAATTTCTGCCACCACATTGCGCCACATCACCCCTTTATTAAAATAATAATTTCTTATAGTTAATTATGCAAAAAAGTTATCTCCAAGTAAACATAAAGATGAAACAATATTTATAAAAATTTATCTCCAAATAAACATAAAGATAAAATAATATTAGTATATTCTACCAAAATAGATAAAAAAGGACATTATATTTATCATTATAAAAGATAAATTAAAAAAATCAATATATATATATATCTATTACTAATAACTAAAGCCGGAACAATTTCTGCCACCACATTGCGCCACATCACCCCTTTATTAAAATAATAATTTTAAATAGTTAATTATGCAAAAAAGAGTTATCTTCAAGTAAACATATAGATAAATAAATATAAATAGATAAAGAAAGGGATATTATATTTAGTATTATATTGGCAAAAGATAAATAAAAAAAATTCCAAAAATATGTACCTCATATGAAATATATATCTTTGAAATAAAATAGTCATATAAATTCGTTATTTTACTACCCTTCATCCAAAATTTTTACAAAGATATAAATTATGTGTAATTTTAATAATCCATGTGAAATATATCTTTCACTTTAACGTAGGAGTATATATCTTTCAAATTTTTAACTTGATAAAATTTCGTTATTTTACTACCCTTCATCCAAATTTTTTACAAAGATATAAATTATGTGTAATTTTAATATCCAAATTTTTTACATTTTTACAAAGATATAAATTATGTGTAATTTTAATAATCCATGTGAAATATATCTTTCACTTTAAAATATATCTTTTTACAAAAATATTATTACAATATGAAATATGTATCTTTGAAATAAAATATAATTGTCACAATATATGTTAAAATTTGGCAAGTGTATCCACAAGAATATATAATAATTGTACACAATGTAAATATGTACATTCTTTGATATCTTAAAATAATATCTACTATTTGTTATGGTCAAGCATTTTTTCAAAGCATATACTTTAAAATATATAATAACTTTATACAATGTATTAGTACGTGATCTTTGATATTTTAAAATAAAATTTACTATTTCATCTTTATGGCCATATATTTTATTATCATATAAATTTTTAATCTTTTTTTTCAATATTATTAGTACGTGATGTTTGATAATGTATATATTCAAGCCATATATTTTAATATCATATAGTATTTTAAGTTTTTTAATATTATTAGTAGGTGAGATAATGTGTCATAAATTTTGCAAAGCATATCCTTAAATATATATAATATATATAAACAACGTATGTAATCTTTGATATTTTAAAATAATATTTATTATTTCATCTTTATGACCATATATTTTAATATCATATAATTTTTTTATTTTTTAATATTATTAATACGTGATCTTTGACTATTTATTTTAAATTTTGTCAAGTATATTTTTACAAATATATAATAGTTCTACACAAATGTATTACTATGTGATCTTTGATGTTTTAGAATAATATATACTATTTTATCTTTATGACCATATATGTTATTAACATATAATTTATTTAAAAAATCAATATTATTGGTACATGATCTTTGATATTTATTATAAATTATTAATTGATATCGATAAATAATAATATTTACAAAAATTGTAATGCCATTATCATCAATTTAATATAACTAAAGTCGAATCCCTCTATCTTATGTGTCGTCGTCTTAACTATGCCACATATGTATTTTAATTTTTTCATTTATCTCCTTACCCTTCATTTATTTAATTATTTACAATCTTTATATTATAATAATATTTTTTATATTACTAATATATAATTATATTTAGAGATCTTAAATTTTGGCAAGTTGTGTTTGGAGTGTTATCCATTATGGAATAATTTTGTTAATTATAATAATGTTACTACTATTACTAATATAGTAATATACAATTATATTTAGATATCTTAATATTTGGCAAGAAACATACTCTTATTATGAAATAATTTTTTTAATGTAATAATATTACTAATATACAATTATTTTTAGAGATCATAAAATTTGGCAATTGATGAAAACATAATATTGATTATAAAATATTTTTTAAAATTTAATAATATTACTAATATATAATTATATTTAGAGATCTTAAAATTTGGCAAGCGATAGAAACATAATCATTATAAAAATATCTTTTGAATATTAAGACCATAATATTACTGTTTTTTTAAATATTGGGAATATAATTATTACGTTTGAATTTTTTTAAAATAATTTTTAATATTAAATCATATATAAATCTATATATGTATTTAAATTATATTTTACTATTATAGACCCGTGTAAGACACGGGTACATCAACTAGTATATATATATATACACACACACACACACACGAAAGAAGTCACTTTTTTAACACATGTCGGCCTCACATTCATTTCGTCTATGGGTCGCCTCCATATTCAATTCGCCTATGTGGCGTCACATTATCAATACTCTAAAAATAATTTAATACTAATTTAAAAAAAAGATATTTATAATTATTTTGTTTTATTTTTATATAGGTTTGTTACAAACTAATAACTAAATCTTAGATTTATTCTTATCTCATTCTACTTTGATTAGTTATATATTTTATTAATTAATTATATATTCAAATCTACTATTATAATGAAAAAATTACTTAAGTTATAATTAAATTTTTTTTTGATATTATATGTATAGATTTTAAATTTAAACATATGTGTACAAATTTAAAAATTGTTAAATCAATTCATTTTTTTTTAGTAAAGGAAAAAAGAAAATATTGAGTCTTATATTAAAATAATGTGTAGATTTTATTCATATTGAAATAAAAAAATTAAATTAATTTATTTTTAAAATAAATAATTCATATTTAAATAAACCTTTACAAAAGGAAAAATGACTCAAAATAATCTCAAGTATCAACTTTCAACCAAAAATAATCCCAAGTTTGAAAATCACCACCAGCGATACAAACTATCACAATATTAACCAAAAACGATCCGAACTCATTTTCTGACGAGTTTTCCGGAGGAATCAATGATGCGGTGATCAAATATATTTTAAAAAAGCGTAAAATAATAAGTTGTTATGTCAGATTTTCGATCGCTACATCATTAATTCCTCCGGCAAACTCGTCGGAAAATGAGTTCGGATCGTTTTTGGTTAATATTGTGATAGTTCGTATCGCTGGTGGTGATTTTTAAACTTGGGATTATTTTTGGTTGAAAGTTGATACTTGGGATTATTTTGAGTCATTTTTCCTTTATAAAATACCGGTACTTATGCTAATTAAACACTAATTGAAAATAAAACAGAAGGGAAATGTAAGGAAGAAGCGGCGGACGGTTCTTGTATAATTTTTGGAAAATTACATTTCATGGTCACTCTTCTTGTTATATACGTTTGCCTCTTTGTAATTAATTTTAATTTCAAAGTTCCCCCAAAACCAAAAAACTTCGTTATACGAAAGTCAGTACTAAAATTACGTTCAATCGGCTTTGGAAATTTAGCGCAAGATCTCTTCTAAAACTATTTGATGGCTCTAATTTTCGTGTATCAACGGTCAACTGGTGTTTGGTATATATAATTGTTTACTTGCTAGCTAGCTAAGTGAGCTTAACTTATATTTGCTCAAATTATGCAAGATGTAATATGCAGCCAATATTTAGCCATTTGATTTCTCAATTGCTCAGTATTGGATATAAATGCACTACCTTGTAGTATCTTACATGTATGGGAAGTGAGAAAGACCCAAATCTAAATCGATTATTCCACCGATGTAAATTTTCTATTTCACTTCGTTGTTCCGCTTTCATATTCTATTTGAATTTTTAATTATCAAATTAAGATTTTCATCAAAAAAAATATCAAATTAAGGTTAATTTTTTTTAAAAAAAATTATATTTATATTGTAAATAGTTATATACATATGTGTGCAAATTTTTATCTTAAAAAACATATTATACAACTATTTAAATTAAAAAGATGATATTCATACAAAATATTACCCTTTTAATTTTAAAAAATTGTATATTATTATTTTCAATCTAAAAATTTGTATACATAGGTATATAGTTGTTTACAATATAAATATAATTTTTTAACATTTTCTTAATATTTCAAATACAAGTGAAATATGAAAATGAAACACTAAAGATGAAACAGTAAAGAAAGTAATTAAATTTATTCCACCTATTGGTAATTAAATTTGAACATTGAAACCTCATTGAGATTATACGATGGGGATATGGGATAGATGCGTACTTAGGGTAGGGTTGGGATCGACTTGATCCCACCCCAAAAAATAATTAAAAAATAGTGAAATTTAAAATAAATTTAACAAAAAATAGTGAAAATTAAACTAAATTTATCACTAAATGAGTATAAATTAATGTAAATTCAGTCCATCAAATGAAATTTAGTATTTAAAAAATTAAAATAAATTTCGCTTACCAAGGCAAATCCAGCTTAAAAAAAATCAACATGATTGAGTATTTCGCCCCGTAACATACAACATGATTGTACAGATAGATGATAGATGATAATTGATAGTAGATGATAGAGTTAAAAAGCGTCATTTTCTTGTGCATATCCTACCATTATTGCAAGTCACTTTCAATATGATTACCTACAAGAAATTTGAAAGACCCAACCGTCCAAGGGATTTGGACCTGCCCAGCTTTGGCCATGTTTCACTTGGGGTGAAAAGGGGTTTTGAGGTGAAAGTTGATTTTTAATGTCTCAAAAAACGTAAAAATTAGAAAGAGTTACACGGATTTTAAAACATTAAAAGTGGCTTTTGGGTAAAAATGACTTTTGGAAACAAAAGTGAAACAAGGCCTTTACCTTGAAAGCTCCGCTTTTATCAACGGACTAGTCCAAATGTTGGTCCGTTTATTTATTTTTATTTTTTTATTTTGTAAGGAAAGGAATTTGAGTGGTCACTAACAGGCTAGTGACCGCCCAAGGGAATCCTGGCGGATGAGGGTGTGCAAACCCGAGTCAACTGCAAGCGGAATTGAAGAAACGCGTCTGAACGAGCCAACGATGTAGTCCGCCACCGAATTGCACTCACGGTAGACGTGAGAGATATCCCAATCCAGGAAATGAGCTAACAAGACATGGATGTCCGAACGAAGCAACTCAATCACCCACGGGCAACGCCAGTCACTTAGAATGGCCTTGACCAGCTGCAAACTATCGCCTTCAATCTGGATCCGGGGAATGCCACGACGAATGGCCTCGAGAAGTCCCTGGCGTAAGGCTATGATCTCGGATATCAGAACAGACTGTAGACCAATCAGTCCTCCGTCAAAGTGGATGGGGGAGCCGCAAGAGTCCTTGAGAATATACCCATAAGAAGTTACACCATCTGCATTCACTGCACCATCAAAATTCAATTTAATAAAGTTCCTTTTGGGTTTTGCCCATTTTGTATTCTTTCTCTTAGGCCCACCACTAGTCATACCAGACCTTGGGTTATCCATGGCCGAGGATTCCGCGTGTTTCCAATTTTTGATTTGGATGTGAATAAATTCGCAAATGTTTGCGGCGTTATTCAAGTTAGTGTTGTTGTTGTTGTCGAAAACTCTTTTATTCCTAGAGTACCATAGGCACCACCAGGAGTTGGCGAGGAGTTCCATTTCCTCTTTTGTTGCTCGCATTCTTATCTCCTCCAGAACCAGATGTGGTTTTTTGTCCCCGGGGGAGATTTGGTTAAGGATTCGGCACAGTTTGGGATTTACGGATTTGATGGTTTCCTCGGTTCAAGTGCATGATAAAAGCACATGGTTCGTGTCTTCCACCGTGTTGTTACAAGCCACGCAGCCCTGCGGTACCGGGATATGGTTGGCAGCGAGTCTCATTTTAGTTGGCAAACCATTTCTGGATACTTTCCACATGAAATTTTTCACTTTGGGAGGGATGTTGAGTTTGTTGATCCATGCTAGATTAATTTTTGGTTCGCCTTTAGATTGGTGCAACCATTGCATGGTTGAATGGGTTGAATACCAATCATTTTTGCTGGGTTGCCAGTACAGTCTGTCCTAGATTTTGTTAATAGGGTTCATGATTTTGGATATTATTTCAAGGTCGTCTGGATTAACGACCTTACTCAATTTTTCAAAGTTCCATGAATTATCCTCTATGAGGTATTCATCCACAGTTTCGTCCCAATTAATGAGGTTTTTTGCATCTATCCTTGGGTTGAGAGGGCCTTTACCAGTCCAGTTGTCTTTCCAAGATCGGACAATTTTTCCATCCTCGATCTGTCATATAAGTCCTTTCACAAATAGGTCTTTAAGGCCTATTAGCTTGGACCACTGCCAAGAGGTGTTATGTTTTTTCTTGTAGTCTAGGATGTTTTCCTCTTTAACATATTTTCCGTAATAATTTTGACCCATAGATCGATTGTCAGGTTCAGCTAGTATTTTCCAGAGCAACTTCATTTGGAGAGCTTGGTTCATCTCTTCTGCCTTGGCAATTCCTACCCCACCATGATCTGGTGGGCGGCAAATGGAGTTCCAACTTATGAGTGGTTTGTGATTGTGTTCCTTATTCCAAAAGAAAATTTTGTTGATTTGGTCAAGTTCTTTTAAGGTTGCTTGGGGTAGCATAAAAGATTGCATAATATAATTGGGTTGTGCTGATAGGTTTGCTTTGATTAGGGTTTTACGTCCCTCCTGAGATAGAGTGTTTGCTTTCCATTTTGCAAGTTGGGTTTTGGTCCGCATAATTAGTGGTTTAAAAGTGTTTTGTGTTACTCTGCCATTGATAATCGGGCAGCCTAGGTATTTATCCAATCCAATTGTGTTTGTAATTTGGAGAATCTGTTTTATTTGTTCCTTGGTGGTATTGCTTGTATTTTTTGTTACCTGGAATGCGGATTTGTAGAAGTTGACTTTCTGTCCAGAAACTTGGCAATAATCGTCGACAATTCCTTTAATGTTTTTTCATGCATTGTTATTTGCTTTAGCGAAGATGATGATGTCATCAACGAAGGCGAGGAATGGTATTTTCGTTCCATTTCTGGTGATTTGTATTCCGATACCACTTTTAGGGTTTGTGCTTTGCACGTGGAGTTGTCTTGCAAGAATTTCGGAAGCGAGGATGAATAGGTAAGGTGATAGGGGGTCTCCCTGTCTCAGTCCCCATTGGGGAAAGAATTGTTCTATTGGGCTGTTATTGACCAAAACAGAGAAAGAAACTATTTCAATGCATTCTCGGATCCAACCCAAGAATGTATCATTGAAACCAAATTTGTGTAGGACTATTGCCAGGAATTCCCAGCTAACACGGTCATAAGCTTTTTCCATGTCCAGTTTGACAGCCATCCATCCCTCACGCCCTTTTTTTGCGGAAGGAATGGAATATCTCATGCGCGATAAGATTATTATCGTGAATGGTTCTGTTCTGGACAAACGCCCCTTGCATCGGATGTATGAGCTTGTTTAAGATGTTTTTCAGGCGGTTTGTTAGAATTTTTTATATTACTTTGTATATTGTGTTGCATAAGCTTATGGGCCTGTAATGGTTAGTGGAACTAGGGTTCTCACATTTTGGTTATAAAGATATGAATGTGTGGTTTATTTGTTTTAGGAGTTTTCCGGTGTGGAAAAAACTTTTGACGGCCCTAATGACATCCGGACCTACAATGTGCCAATACTTCTTATAAAAACATGCCGACATTCCGTCCGGGCCAGGAGATTTATCGTCTCCAATGTCAAATAAAGCCTTCTTGATTTCATTGTTTGATATTGGTTTGGTAAGTTCTAAGTTGTCTTCATCTGTCACTTCTTTTTGGATGGTTTGTGTTATGTTTTGGAGCTTTCCGTGGTTGATTTCCAATGCCCGGAAACGATTATGGAAGTCTCGTTTGATTTCCGTTCTAATGTTTTCAACACCCGTAATGTGTGTGCCTTCCGATGTTCGGATCTCTTTAATGTTGGTTCTATTCCTTTGTCCGATAGCAATCCGATGAAAGTATTTTGTGTTTTTATCATTTAGTCTTATGTGGGTATTTTTGGCCCTTTGTTTCCAGTATGAGTTGTGGAAATCCAGGAGGCATGACCACTTTCTCAAAAGTCATTCTTGCTTTTGAATGAGTTCCACTTTGTTGTGTTCAATTATATCCTTTTGGATTTGTACGATGTTTTCTTCGAGTTTCTTGATTTGCTCAACGATTTTGCCGAACGTTTATTTGTTCCATGCTTTGGCTTTTGTTTTGAGCAGTTGTGTTTTTTTCACAAGGTTAAACATATGGGATCCTTCGACATTATGTCTCCATGCTTGTTTGATGATGTTTTGGAAGTCTTTTCTAGATGTCCACATCATTTCAAATTTAAATGGTTGTGCTTTAAATGTGCTCCCCGTGGGGAGGTCACAGGATATTGAGCAATGGTCGGAAGAAGAGAACGCATGGTTTTTCGTCGCTATGGACGGGAACCATTGAATGATTTGGTTGGTGACCAGGGTACGGTCCAGCTTTTTTAGCGTAGTATTTTCTAGATTTTTGAATTTTCTCCATGTGTATTTATTACCGATTGTAGGGATGTCGCACATGTCGCAGTCATTTTTAAAATTAATGAGCCGCTCAAAGCGGGAATGAGCCGGGTTCGCACCCCCTAGTTTTTCGTCTGGGTGTTGGATTTCGTTAAGGTCACCCATAAGAAGACATGGGTTGTTGCAATTTTGTATGAACACCTTCAAGGTATTCCAAAATTGGTCTTTTTCTTGCAGTCTGGGTGGCGCATACGCAAAAATTAGGATTAATTTCCTTTTTGTTTCAAGATTCTCGTAAAGGAACCCAACAAAACGACTATCTTTGTGGATGGTTTGAATGGTTTCATTTGAGATGTGTGTGCTCTTCCAATGGACGCATAACCCGCCCGAGTATCCACTCGCAGGGATAAATTCCACGGAGTCGAACCCCGCCTTTTGCCATCCATTTTCGGGTAGTGATTGTGCTTTGGTTTCCAGCAGTGCAATGAGATTAATGTGTTCAATGCGGCAGAACGCGTTAGCCTCCATCCAGAAGGACTTGCGTTTGATGCCCCTGCAGTTCCATGCGCAAACTTTCATAGGCAACCGATCTTATTGTGGCTTTTGGCCTTTGGTGGAGAGGTATAGCTCCCATAATTTTGTTTTTTCGTTTTGTATAACTTGTGTACAACGGGATAGTTATACGTAATTTTTGGGTTATGCTTAATTTTTGAATAATTATACAGAATTTTTGAAGTGTATATTTGCACACGGGAGTATATATTGCACTTTTTGTTTTTGTGACAGTTATTTAGCATTGTATTTATGCAGTAGACCAGGTTACCATTGGTCCGTTTATTGTAGAGAAAAAAAATTTAAATAATATAAAAAAATTTAAATAAAAAATCATACAAAATTATAAGTAGAGTTACTCTATAGATAGTTTTTTTTACCATAAAAACTGATTAAAGAACCCTAACTTTTTTTTCTTTTAAAGACCTTATATATTTATTTCATTAAATAAATATATCCTCTTTAATTCTCAATAATATCCATTATATTTATTGATAATTATCCCTCTTTTAAATTTGACTAAATTCATATGTCTGACACGAATTTTCAGTCCGGTTGATCAAGCACGTCAACTGAATGTGTGTGACATCATAAGACCCTTTTATAATAGCTATGGATTTAAATTGTTTAATCCATCAACCGTAGTTCGTTTCTAGCAAAATTATACGACTCCAAAAATAACCGAATTAAATCTTACAACTTTTGTCAAAGGACATAATTCCTTCAATCTCCCACTTATTCTTCAAACAAGTGTACAATTTTAAGATATCTTTGTCTTTTAATGTCTTATTTGATGTTATGGTGACATCCATATCTCTTATCAAATGTGTTTCTTGAATCTCTAAGTTTGAAGTGTCAAATAACGGATGATTACAAATAATACATCCGAGCATGGCCATGCATTTTTCAACTCTAGCTCTTCAAGTGGCCTAGACACCATTCCTTTTCATGCATCAAGCTATAAATGGATCCTACTCAACTTTTGGCAATCCCAATAACTGCTTTTTAACCCTTTTTACGGAGAGCGTTTAACAATATCAAAGACATACCAATTATCAATAGAAAACATAACATACTCATGTTTAAGAAATCCACCAATCATGATTCAACTTAAAGTTCTACAATTTCTTTTGGAGAGTCTTAATGTGGCTCTGTCCAATACGTGTCATCCATACATCTCTATGTAATTGACTAAACATCTTTATGTTTATATAGCCCATGAAACTTGACGCTATCAATCAATTTACAATATAGTCATAAATAAAGCCATCTATGTCCTAGTTAATTATTGAGACTATGGACGTGCGATAATTTATATCTATAGTACACTTAATTATGTTTCATTCACCAAAACCCTTATGATGAGCTCATTTATGAATTATGAATTATTCGTACATATTAATCAAAACAATATATAAATAAGAATGAAATATCGTATATCATCATAAGGTCAAACATAAACTCGTGTCCAACACTCTTAACATAAATAATGTAATACAAAGCTATCTCAAAGCCATTCACCCATGTGTTGAGACCCTTAGCCCTAATGTGACTATCATGCTTAGGCCTAGGCATAGGCTTAGTCAAAGGATTTGAAATATTGTCATTTGTATGCACCTTAAAATCTTAATGTTACCTCCAACAACTGTGTCGAATGAGGTGATACTTTCTTATAACATGTTTCGATTTGGAGTTTGAACTCGGTTCCTTGGCTTGGGATATGGCACTATTGTTATCACAATAAATGTCAATAGGCCCTGAAATGCTAGAAACAACGCCAGGCTCATCCAAGATCTTTCTTATCCAAACAAACTCCTTCACAACTTTCACTAGTGGCGATATAATCGACCTCAATTGTAGAATCAACCACTTTATCGTGCTCAGAGCTCTTCCAGCTCACAACTCCTCCATTAAGGATGAAGACATATCCTACTTGAGACTCAAAGCCATTTCGATCTGTTTGGAAGCTAGCATTAACATATCCTTTAATGACTAAATTGTCATCACCCACATATAGTAAGAAATCACCCTTTATTCTTCTCAAGTGCTTTAGGATGATTTTAGTTGCACACTAATGTGCCTCTCCTGTATTTGATTGGTATCTGCTACACATACTCAAAGCAAATGCAACATCCGGGCGTGTACATACCATGACATACATGATAGATCCTATAGCAGAACCATAAGGGATCTTACTCATTTTATCAAGCTTAGTAGGTTTTTTTAGGACACTACTTCTTGCTTAGATTTATGCCATGTTGCATGGGTAAAACCCTTTCTTGGAATTCTGCATATTGAATTTATCAAGAATCTTATCTACATAAGTTCCCTGACTCAATCCAAGCAATCTCTTAGATCTATCCCTACAGATCTTTATTCCTAGTATGTACTCACCATCTCTCAAGTCTTTCATTGAAAAACATTTCTTTAGCCATTCCTTAACAAACTCTAGCATCGTAATGTCATTCCCAATAAGTAGTATATCATTCACATACAAGACTAGAAAACCACCTTACTCCCACTAACTTTCTTATATACATAAGGATCTTCTTCGCAACTGATGAAATCAAACTCTTTGATCTTTTCATCAAGACGAATATCTAGATCTTCAAAACCCTCTGGTTGTGTCATATACACATCCTCTTCCAAAAATCCATTCAGAAAACCGGTTTTAACATCCATTTACCAAATCTCATAATCATAATAAGTGGCAATATCTAGGATTATCCTTATGGATCTAATCATGACAACTAGTGAAAATGTCTCGTCATAGTCAATATCATGAATTTGTTTAAAACCTTTAGCAACTAATCTTGCTTTTTAAATATATACATTTCCATTTTTGTCAGTCTTAAGTTTCAAAACCCATTTGCATCCAATAGGTTTTACCCCATTTGGAAAATCTGTCAAGTCCCAGACTTGGTTCTCAAACATGGAATCCATTTCAGATTTCTTGGCTTCAATTCATTTCTTGGAGTTTGGACTCATCACTGCTTGCTTATAGGTAACATGCTCACCATATTCTAACATTAGAACATCAAGGCTTGCAGTTAAGATGAAATCATCATATCGTCTTGGTTGGAACCTCTACCTATTGATCTATGTATGGGTTCAAATGGTTCAACAACTAGAATTCGAACGGTTTTTACAACTTTTGGATACGTATTAGAATTTAATTCTTGAGGAATTTTTTGATGTTCTTGGATAACTTGAGACCCTAAGCGTTGAAATAATTTCATCTCGTCCTCGACGTCAGCTATGTCATCTTGTTGTTGTGTTTGTTTCTCTTCATCATTAATTGGTTGAAGATGAATATTTTCCACGCTTGACTTATTGGAAATAAACTCTCTTTCTAAAAAGACATTATCCATTGCAACAAACACCTTTTGTACGTGCAGTGGGATTATTGAAATAATATCTAAAACTACCTTTGGATATCCTATAAGATAGCAATTATCTGATTTAGGTGCAATCTTATCAGTTTGTAAACGCTTTACATAAGCTTCACATTCCCATATTTTCAAAAAAGACAACTTTGAAACTTTTTCAGTCCATATCTCATATGGAGTCTTGTTTACTATCCTTGACGGAGTCCTATTTAGTGTAAATATAACAGTTGTGAGTGCATATCCCAGAAGGATATTGGAAGGTCAGCAAAACTCATAATTGAACAGACCATGTCTAACAAGTTCTTGTTTCTTCTTTCAAATACACCATTTAGTTGTGGAATTCTTGGAGTAGACAACTGTGTTACTATCCCACAACTTTTCAAGTGATGATCAAATTCATGGTTTAAGTATTCACCACCAAGATCTGATTGAAGTGATTTTATCTTTTTACCAGTTTGTGTTTCTACTACATTTTGTAATTCCTTGAACTTTTCAAAGGCTTCCGATTTATGTGACCTAACATAAATATACCCATATCTCTGCTCATGTCATCAGTAAATGTAATAAAATATCTATGGCCACCTCTAGCTTCTATACTCATTGGCCCACATACATTAGTATGTATTATGCCCAAAAGTTCAACAACCCTTTCATATTTGTTCCTTTGAAAGGTGACCTTGTCATCTTGCCCATAGACCATGCTTCACACAAATCCAAGTGTCTAAAACATTCCCTAGCCGAGTGGCCATGTCGTTCGTAGATTTGTCACATAGAGTGATGTTGAGGAGGACGAGAAGACGAATCCAGTTGATCTCTGTTGGGTAGTGTGTGATCAGAGGAGGGAGCTTGCGAAGGAGGTGTGCAACTAGATAATGGTCGTGTGACGTGAGCCATACATTGACCGCCAGCCAAGAAGAGGAGGACTTGTCCGTGCGCTCCGACGGACCCATCACTCGAGCTCGGACCCGTGCCATCGCTCGAGCCACGACCTCCATCATCGTGCGCGCCTTCGCTAGCCACGGTTCACTCACGGGCGCGCCCCTCTTCACGTGCCCCTCGATCACCGGCGCCTCGCCAGCCTTAGGTGACGACGGCTCGCACCACGGTGCCGAGGACCTCGCACTCAGTACCGAGTCACCTTGGGTCGGTACCGTGCCAGCCACCCTCGGTACCGAGTCCCACGCCTTGGTACCAACTGTCTTGTCCGCACCGGGCCAACCCCGCGTCGAGACTTGAGGTTCCAGTGAGACGCGTGCCTTGACCTTGTCGTTCCACGCCTAGCCTGTCACGACAGCCTTGCACGCGCTTGCACGCCGACCCCCTTGTCGCGCCGCGCCAGCCTTGTCACGGCCTTGTCGCGACACTCGCGACATGGCCACCGTGACCATTTATGTTTTGTGTCGTTTTTAGTACTATTTTCTTTCCGAACCTTACCATTTATGTCTTTACTATTATTGTCGAGTAGTTATAGGCTTGGGCTTGCATTTTGGGCCGCTTGCATGCACCTCCCTTGTGCCGCCCATGCCTAGGGTTTTTCTAGGGTTTTGTGTGTGCCTCTCCTCTATATAAGAGGCACACCTCTCCATGTATTTCTTACACTTTGATTAATATACTGAATTGCTGTCGAGATTTAGCCAGAAAGTTATTCTTAAAGGTGTCACAAACCATTCTTTTCCTCAATCCCATATTCTTCACGACTAGGTCATACTAGTCGACCTTCTCAATCCTTTCTCTTCTTCTCAACCCAGTCTAGGCGTCCAAACGCCTCAAATCTATCGGTTACATTCGGTGAAGAGACATAATACGAGTCCACGACAAGATCCGCTCGTGAATCTTTAACGGGGTTCACATCAACTGGCATAGGAGCCGACGGATTGCGTAAGTCTTATTCACCCTCTTACTCGTTTTTGCACGATTTTTTTCTTTTTACCATCCATTCAAATATCTTCCACCATCTATACCATCGTTCACATAGGTCCATTGTTTTGTTTCAAAAAAAAATCACTAAAATCACAAAAAAATCGCCTTTTACCCTTCGACTTGCACTTGTGTTCGGTCATATTGCTTGAGTTTCGAGTCTTGCTTGCTTCATTCTTGCATTGTTGGATCGATTGTCTAGTGTGCGTCGTGCATCATTGCGTTTGTTGCCTTTTTTGCCATATCTCGTTGTAGATAGTGAGGGCAAGTATCTTGGAGGATAAAATCCACAAGATCTTGTTAATTGCCGAAATTCATTAATATATATATATATATATATTTGGAAGATAATAGCCAAAATAAGGTAATATCTTTCCAATATAAAAAAAAGAGAAAGAAAAGATCTCAAAGATCGTGTGGGACACACAAGCCAAAATAAGGCAAGTGTCTCATAAAAGAATTGCCCCCCCCCCCCTCTCTCTATTATCTTGCATTTCTTTCCAATTATTCTCCTTGATTGCATATCTTATTTGTTTCTATTTTGTTAAGACACAATCTCGTCTAATCCTCTAAGGTCGAGATCTCTCAATCTTTCTTTTTCTTTTCTCTCTTGCGCGCCAAGGCTAACCCTAGCCGACGCCTCTCTCTCTCTCTCTCTCTCCTTCTTGCTTGCCTTGTTTGCTTGCTTGTTCGTGCTCTTGCTTGTGCCTTTTCTTCTGTTAAGTCGAGACCTAAGCCTCCCCAACCCTTTCAAGCCCCTTCTTTCGTGCAATTAAGGGTACTTGGGTGGTGAGTCTTACAAAGTCTTACCTTTCTGTTTGTTTGTTTTTCCTTGGAACTTGTTACGTGTTATGTCTATGGTGCAATTAGGTGACAGTAGCATGGAGGGAGAAAAACATTCAAACCAACAACACAACAACCAACAACAATACAACAATCAACACCAACAGTTGCCGACACTCAAATCGGGGCTCTTGGCAACGCCCGACGCGACGCAAACCGACGCCGTGCCAACGAAGGGCCTCACGGATTTGGAGGCGCGCTTCTCCAACATTGAGCGCCTCCTATCTAGGTTTTTGGACCAGCAGGCCCCCACCGTCACAATCCATATGCAACCCCCAAATCCGAGCGTGCCACCGCAAGGCGTTTCGGTGTCGAGGGCTACGGCGCAAGAAAAGGCCAAAGGGACAATGGTTGAACCCTCTTCCCAACATGGAATCCAAAGGTTGGAATCCATGAAGGAGAGTCATTCGACCCATCAAGACGACATACACAGGTTCATGACGTTCATTCTGATGAGGAGTATGACTTCGAGGAGTGGCGACGTTAACAAGCAAAGAAAAAGAAAAAGGCAGTCACTCCGTTGCCTAAGAAAAAGAAAAACAAGGGACGAGATGACGTCGATGTCGATGACTATCGGGGTCATTAAAGTCCCACAACTCCACGCTCAGAATTCGAGGACTCTATGATGGAGTACGTGGAAGATTCCAAGGAAGATTTTGACCACCCTCCGGTCCATGATTCGGAGGAGTGGATAAATCGGGATCGGGATTGAAATCCGAGACCCAAATTGCCTGAGAACCACGCGGAGTATGATCGGCTTAAATGCCATGACAACCGCGAACGGCCTCGACACAATGGGGATCGGCGCGACCATGACCAAAACCATGAAGACCAACGGCGCCCTCGGCGCGGTGGGGATGACGAGCCCATCGATGATGCGATGGTCCTGGCCGAGGCCCTCCCCGAGGCAACCGGCGCCATCGCACACCTCCTCCGCGTGCCAATCAGCACGCCGACAATGAACGTCCGGCGCACGCATCCCGTCGAGACGTCAAGGTAAAATTTGAGGATTTTTACAGTAATTACAATCCTGACGAATTCATTTCTTGGTTGCAGGGTAGCGAACACGTCCTCAAGCATTGCCACTACGAGGAGCACGAGAAAGTCGAGGTGGTGACCCTTCATTTCAAGGGGGTCGCTCGTATGTGGTGGAACCGATTCGAAGCGGATCGGGCTAGAAAGGGTAAAGCCACCATTACCGAGTGGCACCAACTTATTTTCATAATGAAGCGGAAATTCATACCCCCTGACTACAAGGAGAAAGTCCAAATTTTGATCAAAAACGCTCGTCAAGGATCCATGATTCCGGAGGAGTTCTTTGCTTACTTAGAAGATTTATTCTTCAAAGCGGGCATAAGCGCTTCACCGGGGGCGTTGCAGTCTCGCTTTGTGGCGGGACTCCATAAATGTATCCGTGATCGATTGGTTGTCTTGCAAATCAAGGACTTGGGATGACTCATACACACGGCCATGGAGTTGTACACGCAATTTAAGAGGCCGGAGTCCTCGAATTTTCAAAGGTATGGCTCAAACTGTAGTCCTTCAATTTTTGGTAGTAAACCGGTTTCCTCTCCTTCTTTATCTAAACCCAAGGTAGGTACCCCCGGAATGGAATTCAAGGGCCCTTCGGTTGGGCAAAACCGTGACAAGGCCGCCCCTATCCCACAAACAAGGACTCGAGATATCGAGTGCTACCAATGTGGTGGACGGGGCCACCTCAAACGTGATTGCCCAAACACGAAGCGTTTGTTGTTTTCGGCTCAATCGGCGGCGTATGAAAGCGTTGAAGAGGCTGAGTCGGAAGAAGAAAACGCGACACCGATTGAAGATGGCGCGTTTTGCGCACCTTCGGATATTGGGGCCGGCGTAGACAAACTCTTGCTCGTGACACGCCTAGCGCTTAGCGTCAAGGAGGCCATGCCCACCAATCAACGGAAAAATATTTTTCGTACTCGGTGTTTGGTGCAAAACGTCTCCTTGAGCGTTATTATTGATTCGGGTAGTTGCGGGAATTTTTTATCAAGAAAGGTCGTACAACACTTCAAATTGCCTCAATTGCAGCATCCGTCGTCGTATAAGCTTGCTTGGATCTCTAACGAGGGTGATCACTGTGTCAACAAACATGTACGTCTTTCTTTTTCAATTGGCTTCTACTTAGATTCTATTTTATTTGATGTCACTGAAATGGACGGCACACATCTCCATCTTGGCCGTCCATGGCAATTTGACCGTGACGTGATTTACGATGGCCGGTTGAACACTTACATGTTCAATTACCATGGTAAACACGTGACTATTGATGAGGTATTTTCAGTGGTCATTAATACCTATCAAAGAAACCTAACTTAACCAACTCAGTAGAGCGGCAAGTAAGGGTCGATCCCACAAGGACTCTTGTAAATGTGTTATTACTTAAGTGCCAAGTAACTAATATGGGAGGGGGTTTGTAATTGTAAATTCTAAACTACTATGCAAAACAGAAGTAAATATGAATGCAGAAGATGGTTTATATCAATAAGAGACAAACGTGTTCAACTAGTTAAATCCATCATGATATTGATTTGTTGATCATTGATTCTCTTCTCACTTGAATAATCTATTGTGGATAATGATCCTACTAAGGATTAAAACCCAAACTTCATATTTAGTTGATAAAACTACCAGTCTAACAACCCTAATTAAATAACAACCTAGAAGACCTTCTAGATTCAATTAAATAACAGCATGACGATTCAAGTTATCAATAGAAACAAACACTTAGAGCAACCAGACATCTAAGTGACTCGTGAATTTATTCCCTTCTTTAACCAACTTGTCCAACCGGTACTAAATTGATTAAAGTATACTCTTGATCAAATTAACTCCGACTGGTAATTAATCAAATTCAGTTATAACTAGAAATTCTATTAGGTGATCAATCTAACAAAACCCTAGTTTAGACTCAATTAAGCACAAGGAATAATTTCTATTCAAGTTTGTTGAGAATCAATCAAACCTCACAACTACATACAAATCATGACTTCAATAACTAACCAAACACAATAAATTTAGCAATGCATAATTGAATTAAAATCAAACTTACAAAGGTTTCAAAGTCTGCCTCCTTGAGAGAAAACCCTAGCCTCCAAAGTTGATCAAAAGTTCTCATAAATTAAACTAATATAAAGTATATATATATATGTCTCTCAAAATAACCCTCAAAAGATCTATCTTTAAGCATACACTCGGATAAGCTATAACCAAGCCCAACAATCAAGCCCAAAAGTCGGTCTAAGATGTCCGCGTAAAAACACCGATTGTGCGGTTTTGCAATATTGCGCGGCCGAGCAATGTGCCATCCCGCGCAATCATCCCTCAGTTGGGATTGCTCGGGATAGGGTGCTGAATTGTGCGGCCGCGCTTTTAGCAGTCATCCCGCGCAATTGCCTCGGTTCATCATTCAAGCGACACTTCAGAGGCTGTTTTGACCCCCTTAGAATTGGAATTTGGACTCGGAGTAAACATATGAATTGTAGCTCTTCGAGTTAGCTTTCCAGTGATACTAAATTGAGCCTCATCCGAGCACTATAGCTCCCAAACCAAGCATTGCAAGATAGAGGTGTCGAAACAAGAACTCCAATGCATAGCCCGGATTTAAGCGTTCTTTTCACACAAGCTCTTGGGCCTTAGCTCTTCTAATCTTCACTTGTATCACTCTAAGCTTCATCTTGATCCTCCACAATCATCTAAGATCCATCCCATCCATGCTTGTTTACCTAAAGATCTGCAAAACCGAACAAAACAAGCGCAACTACCCGAAAACACAAAATCCTAGAAGCTAACCAAAAACCAACCTACAACTAGCTAAAACTTATATAAAACATGCATCTAAACTACTCCTATATGCAAGCTATCAACTATCTTACCAATGTCTCCGATTGAAGACTTACAGGATGAAGCCGAGAGGAAACAAGAAAGGGCTAGGGAGACCGCGCCGACCGCACCTGCGCCAAACGACGCCACCTCCGGCGTTTCTGGCACGGGGTCACATTTTGTCTGCGCTTCTGATTTTTCTAGCCAATACTCTGGCCAACACCAGGTTTCAAACGAGAAACGTCGAGCAAATGTCAAGGACGAGCCTAGAACGCCGATTTCCATCGCCGCAGCGCGCAGCAAAACGCCAGCCTCGGTACCGACCGGCGCTGGGCCGATACCGAGCCATTCCAGCGGCGCGCCTGGACCAAACCTACACCATTGTCATGGCTCTGCTGGCCAGCCAAGTGGTGCCCATGCCAAGTCCCCGAACGTCGAAGACGCCGAGCCTCCTTTGCTCGGCACGGTCCAAGACCGCTTGCTCCTATGTCGACGCCGCGATGTGGTTAAAACCATCGAGGGGAGTTTTTCGTACTTTCTTTTGTGTGCTTTGCTTCAAATTACAATTGCTAAGACACATGAGCTACCCCCCTCTATTTCTTCTCTTTTACAGGAATTTTCAGACATTATTCCTGCCGAGCTCCCCGACGGGTTACCACCTATTCGGGGGATTGAGCATCACATAGATTTGATTCCCGGAGCATCATTGCCAAACCGGGCTGTTTATAGGGCATCACCTAAGGAAACTCAAGAGCTAAAATGCCAAGTCCAATCTGTGTTGGACAAGGGTTATGTTTGAGAGTTACTTAGCCCGTGCGCAGTCCCGGTTATATTGGTGCCAACGAAAGATGGTTCGTGGAGGATGTGCGTTGATTGTCGTGCCATCAATCAGATCACCATCAAATAATGTCACCCGATTCCCTGTTTGGACGACATACTTGATGAGCTGCATGGAGTCGTTTTATTTTCTATGATCGTTTTGCGGAGCGGCTACCAGCAGATTCGGATGCAAGAAGGGGACTAGTGGAAGACAGCTTTTAAGACCAAACACGATCTTTACGAGTGGTTAGTGATGCCGTTTGGCCTCACTAACGCTCCTTCTACTTTTATGAGATTAATGAACTTTGTTTTATGCAAGTTCTTGGGACTTTTCGTCGTCGTGTATTTTGACGACATTTTAGTTTATAGTAGGACTTTAGATTGCCTCCGCGAACATTGTTTGTATGTAAATTTGGACAAGTGTGTGTTTTGCTCGGATACAACGAATTTTCTTGGCTTCGTCGTATCCAAGGATGGCATACGAGTGGATTCTGACAAAATCCGGGCCATCCGTGAGTGGCCAACTCCCACCCCCACTATGGTTCGTTCCTTTTCCGGGTTTTATAGGCGATTTGTCAAGGACTTCAGTTCTATCGCCGGGCCACTCCATTCTTTGACCAAGAAGGCCGCTACAATAAAGTGGATGCCGCATTATGAGGCCTCTTTCGAGGCCTTAAAAGATACTTTATGCCGAGCCTCGGTATTGCAATTGCCAGACTTTTAAAGCGCTTCGAGATCGAGTGCGACGCTTCCGATTATGGTATTGGCGGTGTACTTCTTCAAGAGCAAAGGCTTATTGCTTACTTTAGCGAGAAGCTAGCTGGGGCTACTTTGAACTATCCGACCTATGATACTCTTATTCGGGTCTTAAAGACGTGGCAACACTACCTCTGGCCAAGCGAGTTCGTAATTCATACGTGATGAGGTATTTTTAGTGGTCGTTAATAGCTATCAAAGTAACCTTAACTTTACCAACTCAGTAGAGCGGCAAGTAAGGGTCGATCCCACAAGGACTCGTGTATTAATGTTATTACTTATGCGCCAAGTAACTAATATGAGGGGTTTTGTGAATGATTTCCTAATCTAATATGCAAAATAAAACTAACTACGAATGCAAAGTTTGATTGTAAATATGTGAGAGAAATATGTTCAACTAGTTAAATCCATCATAGATATGCTTATTGATCATTGATTCTCTTGATTCTCAATTCCCTTGAATAATCTATTGTGGATCATACTACTACTAAGGATTATGACCCAAACTTCAATTCTAGTTGAAAGAACTAACAGTCTAAATAACCCTAATCATTTAACAACCTAAAACAACGTCTAGATTCAATTAAACGACAGCTTTACGAGTCAAGTTATCAATAGAAATAATAACTTAGAGCAAACAGACATCTAAGTTATTTGTGGATTTATTCCCTTCTACAATTGAATAGCCCGAACGGGTCCAAACAATTATAGATGCTACTTTATCTAATCAACCCTGAACGGGCATTAATCAAATTAGTTGTAAATTAACCTAGAAATTCTATTAGGTGATCAAGCTAACAAAACCCTAAAATAATTCTGATTCAATTAAGCACAGGGAATAAAACCTATTCAAGTTGTTGAGAATCAATCAAACCTCACAATATTATGCAATCTATGATTTTAATAACTAGTCAAACACAAGGAAATTAGCAATGCATGATTAAATTGAAAACAAACTTACAAGAGTTTCAAAGTTGCTCCCTTGAGAGAAAACCCTAGCCTCCAAAAGTCTGATCAATGTTATGAAAGAAAATTAAACTAACAAAAGCTTAAATATGTCTCCCAAAATAATTTTCCAAAACCCTATCATTAAGCATATACTCGGACAAGATATAATCCAAGACCAAAAGTCGGCCCAATTCCTCGGCCCAGTGACGTCTGCGTGAACTTCCCAGATTGCGCGGGTTAGCCCCATATTGCGCGGTCGCGCAATTGGCAACCAGCGTAATCTGCTTCAGTCGACGTTGCTCGGATTACATCCCGAGTTGCAACCGGCGCTTTTGGCTCCTCTTTTGCTCTTTACTTCTATTCTCCAATGCTCCTTTGTACCACCTCCTAGCTTCCATTAACTCTTCTATCACCACCATGACCCGCTAAGACTCGTCCCACTTTTGCTCATAAACCTAAAAACCTGCAAAACCGAGCAAACAAGCGCAATCTACCCGACAACACCAAATCCTAAAAACTAGACAAAAACCAACCTAAAACTAGCTACAACATATAAAAAACATGCATCTAAACTACTCCTATATGCAAGCTATCAATACGGATCACGCGGCCTTGGCTTATCTAAAGAGTCAAACGACTCTGAATAGGTGCCACGCACGCTGGGTGGAATACATGGAGACGTTCCCATACATCATTGCTCATAAAAAGGGAAAAGAGAACGTCGTCACCGACGCTCTCTCTCGCATGTATATTCTTCTGACCCATCTCCATTCCAAGCTGCTCGGGTTTTCCTTGATTAAGGAATTGTACGCCTCAGATCCGTATTTCTCCTCGATCATTAAAAACCTCGAGCACTCTCGAATACATGAGTCCTTATTTTTGGATAATGGGTATCTATATCGCGCTGGAAAGCTTTGCATTCCGGCCTCCTCGGTTAGGCACTTATTTCTCAAAGAGGCTCATGATGGCCGAGGCCACTTTGGCATAGCCAAAACATTGGTAGTACTCTATGAACATTTCTTCTGGCCACACATGGCCCGAGATGTAAACAAGAACTGCCAGGGTTGTGTGTCATGTCATACTGCCAAGTCTCGGTCATGGATTTTATCACAGGCCTTCCAACGTCGAGGCGTGGCAAAGATTCCATTTTCGTAGTCGTGGACCGGTTCTCCAAGATGGCCCACTTTATTGCATGTAAGGGAACTAATCACGCGGTAGAAATCAGGAATTTATTTTTCGAACATGTGGTAAAGCTCCACAATATTCCTAAAACTATTGTTAGTAATAGGGATACCAAATTCTGTACTCATATCTGGAGAACGCTTTGAGGGAAGTTAGGAACACGACTCCTATTTTCAATTGCTTATCACCCCCAAACCGATGGTCAGACTGAGGTGACCAATCGGACCTTGGACACTCTTCTTCGGACGATGCTCAAGGCAAACCTTTGTCTGTGGGAGGACTTACTTTGCCATGTTGAGTTTGCGTATAACAGGTCCTTCCACTCTGCGACGAAGATGACCCCGTTCGAGGTTGTCTACGGGCGTAATCCTTGTACGCCCATGGATTTGGTGCCGCTGCCATACAAGCCCGGTGAGCATGTCCACGCGGCCAACCGCACCGACCACGTCCACCGCCTACACGAGCGCACCAAGGTGCAACTGCTGAAGCACTCGCATCAATACGCCGCCCAACGGAACAAGGGGCGACGCACATTGATCTTCGAGCCCGGAGATTTGATGTGGCCAAACCTTAGCAAGGATCGTTTTCGCAACGCAAGGAAGAAGAAGTTGCACCCTCGAGGAGACGGACCATTCAAGGTCCTCCGGTGCATCAACAACAATGCTTACATCCTCGACCTCCCAGATAAGTACCCCGTTCACATTTCCTTTAATGTCTCGAATCTCTCTCCCTATGTGGATCCCGAGTATCATGAGGAGGAAACGGGGACGTTTCCCACCCAAGGGGGAGGGTGATGTGAGCCCCACATTGACCGCCCGCCAAGAAGAGGAGGACTTGTCCGTGCGCTCTGACGGACCCATCACTCGAGCTCGAACCCGTGCCATCGCTCGAGCCACAACCTCCATCGTCGCGCGCGCCTTTGCTAGCCAAGGTTCACTCACTGGCGCGCCCCTCTTCACGTGCCTCTCGATCACCGGCGCCTCGCCAGCCTTAGGTGTCGACGCCTCGCACCACAGTGCCAAGGACCTCGCACTCGACACCGAGCCACCTTGGGTCGGTACCGTGCCAGCCACCCTCGGTACCGAGTCCCACGCCTTGGTACCGACTGTCTTGTCCGCGCCGGGCCAACCCGGCGTCGTGGCTTGAGGTTCCAGCGAGTCGCGTGCCTCGGCCTTGTCGTGCCACGCCTAGCTAGTCGCGACATCCTTGCGCGCGCTGGCGCGCCGATGCCCTTGTCGCGCCGCACCAGCCTTGTCGCGGCACTCGCGACATGGCCACCGTGACCATTTATGTTTTATGCTGTTTTGAGTATTATTTCCTTTCCGAACCTTACTATTTATGTCTTTACTATTATTGTCGAGTGGTTATGGGCTTGGGCTTGCATTTTGGGCCGTTTGCATTCACCTCCCTTGTGCCGCCCACGCCTAGGGTTTTTCTAGGGTTTCGTGTGTGCCTCTCCTCTATATAAGAGGCGTGCCTCTCCATGTATTTCTTATGCTTTGATTAATATACTGAATTGATGTCGAGATTTCTCCAGAAAGTTATTCTTAAAGGCATCACAAACCGTTCTTTTCCTCAATCCCATATTCTTCACGACTAGGTCATACTAGTCGACCTTCTCAATCCTTTCACTTATTCTCAACCCAATCTAGGTGTCCAAACGCCTCAAATCTATCGGTTACATTCGGTGAAGAGACATAATACGAGTCCACGACAAGATCCGCTTGTGAATCCTTAACGAGTTCACATCATCGTGTGATAGTGCCATGATTGTTTAAGTGTTGTCGTTGTCCAAACGAGGAGCAATTTTGAGAATAATTCACACTCGGTGGGATCTAGACATGGAATGTGCCTCCTGTTAAAGGTGTTCGTCCTCAGTAAGTAAGTAACTAATTAGATCATCAAAAGATATCAATTTACATATTTGTCGCAGCCTTGAATGCATCATATGAGAAATCGAGGCCATGGATAATCGAGGCAACATAGGCATCATCACAAACCGATTGATTACAATCAACGACAAAGTCTGCCAAATTTCTTTCTTTTCAAAATATTCAATCATAGCGACCTCCCTTTTGAAGGTTGTTAAGTTGCTGCTTGAGATTGACTATGCTTGAAACATATGCTTATTCGTGACCCACGCCTAGCGAGAAGTCTCAGATTTGATAACGTATCCGAGAAGAGGACAAGAGGATCACGATCTACGACCATATGAGCACAAACTTGTCATGCCTTTTCCAGGTGAGATAGTCTGGATTAGGCACTGTGGTGGCTGGAGCATCCACCAAAGTAGGAGAGTGCAAAGTCGTAGGAGAAGTGAGTCTAATAGTAATGACGTTCTTTAATGGTGACACGGTCAATGTGAACCGAGGTACATTTGTCCTTAATCATGTTAATGATTATATGCTTGCTAGTAAGACGCTTGGTAGGGACATTCAAATGCCGAATAGAACTTTGAGCTACATCACCTGGGAGTGGCCCGCTATCGGTTGGGTTAAGCTTAATATGGATGGTTTGGTGAACAACGACAACATGGCCACATCGACAGGTGTTATCAGAGACGATCAGGGACATTGGATAGAAGGGTTTTTCCACAAGTTCGGTATGTACTCGGTTCCTATGGCGGAGTTATAGGGTATTTTGCAAGGTTATCGTCTCGCTTAGGATAGAGGATTCCGCCAAGTCATTGTTGAATTAGACTCTAAGCTGGCTATTTAGCCTATTGGGAAAAAGTTACGAAAACATCATCCTTTTTTTAGCCTGGTGTCTCAGTACCAAGGCTTTCTGAAAAGGAACTGGTGTGTTCATTTCTATCATGTGTATCGTGAAGCCAATTGTGTGGCAGATCGACTTGCTTTTTGAGGTTATTCTTTTCATGTTGGTTTACATGTATTGTTTGCCCCCACCTGAGAGGATTCCTAATTTGCTTCTTGATGATGTTAGGGTCGAGATATCGCTCGCTTGCTTACTACTTAGCCCTTTTGTTTTATAATAATAAAATCCTCCCTCGATGGGACGGAGAGTATTACCTCTCCTTCTACCAAAAAAATATATTATATAAAATAGAATATTTGATTTATCTCATCTTCTCCTTAATACGATGCAACCGGTGTCAGTCCGATATACTAGTTTTATCAGACTTCAACCCGAAACCGAAAAGACCCAACTCTGAACTGACTCAACTCGCCCAATTGACAGCCATAAGTTTGAGTATTAAATTGATTAGATCGATCAATTCAAATCCGCTTTCTTCTAATCGTCGATGACCTTCATCAACCACCAAATTTACCAATTCCCCTATCTATCGCTTGGCCACCACCGAAACTCAAAATTAATCTCATACGTTGAGCGATATGTGAATTAAATGTAAATGAGAGCGATGTGTGAATTAAATATAATGTGACTTCAGTTTAACCCCAAACAAACGTTGCGAATCGATTTCCCTATTCCATAAACCGAAGTCCTAATCAAGCGCTTAAATAAATAGAGCCCCACTAGTAGCATCAATGTTCTATCAAAACGCGCAAGTCGAAAAGACATGCATATATAGGATGGACGTATGAGTAATTTGTTCACGAAGACAAGTTTTTGTACTCCGTATAACTTCTGTTAGGAACATGGTGCCATGGTGGTCTGATATTAGAGATTTAGGGCCCGTTTGGTGGTTCACTTTTTTCAATTGAGGAAACGAAAACAACTTTTCACTCCCTCCCAGAGTGTTTGATGGTCTAATTATTCATTTTTTCATTCAACTAAAAAACAGAAACAACTCCTCTTTTGTTTCCTCTTAAAATTTGGGAAGTAACAAAAGCCTTTCCCGTCAACCTTTACCCGGAAACGAACTCTTGGTGTTCTCACCGACGATGCCGATCTCTTGTGTCCTCACCACCTCTGCCTCTGACCTCCCACCTCCGACTCCGGCATGGCGTTGGACACGACATCGGCGACGGTAGAGCTCCTCGTAGAGGACGGGCAACAAGGTATGGATAAGAGTTGCTTTTGGGGCTTCATGGCTTACGACGGTGCTCGGCAAGCGAAATTGGAAGTCAATCAACCATTGGGAACTTTGATTAGAGACAATTGCAATTCATGGAAAAAAAATTCGAGTCAATCAGAGAAAAACGAACCTTAGATTTCAGATCTAGCTCTAGCAAAGACACATGCAGTGTTAGGGGATGACGGGCGGTGAACAAAGAATGAGGGGAACTGGGGATTTGTATTCGGGGGGCTTCAGATCAAGAGAGGAAAATTGGGAATTTTTGGAAATCAGAGAAAAAAATTGAATTGGGGATTATTTTTCAAACTTTTTCCCTTAAATGATAAACAAACAATTTTGGAATGTAAGAGTTTCTGTTTCCTTTCCCTTCAATTTTTCAAACCGTTTACGTTAGTGTTTCCCTTGTTACAACCAAACAGGCCCTTAGAGTGTGCTTCGATTACACATTATAATACATTATACTAGTGTATTATGATGTCAGATTAAATTGCAATAAATTGCATATATATAATCCAAATGCACTATAATTGTGGACCAATATTGTAAAAAAAAAATTATTTTTTGTAATTTGATTATGGAATATGATTCAGTTATTTTTTGCTCAAAAGAATACTATGATTCAATTTATTAAATACAGGTGAAGTCTATTCGGAGTAATTCTTTTCTTCAACTGCACTTTCCCAACAATTTACCAAAAATGGAGTTATAATTGTTGGTTTGTAGTCGGTAGATAAACGGTAGTCAAAGCATAATTTTAGTTACAGTAAGTGCTAATGTCAAATTGTCAATCGAAGTTTGTCTTTTATAGCTTGTTCTGGATCTGAAAACCTGTCATACGATGAGCCGTCCCCCTGCTCCGTATTTAATGGCTCCATTTTGCCCTTTTCATATTTCTATTTATGTTCTTTCCTTGCCTTTATTTTTTTTTTTTTATCTAAATGCAGTATGTTTTATTTTCTGTTTGCATTATTCATTTTCTACATTAGTACTGTAGTACTCCCTTTTTTTCCATTATAAAAACCCCGCCCACTTCCTTCTTCCTCCCCATATAACATTCAACCCGTCAACTATTTACATATCATATACTACTGTATTATAGTATTATCAGTAGCACACCAACTACTTTGCATTCAGTTCATAAAATAATTGAATTCTCCCAATTAATCCCCGGCCTGCATTTATTATATATTCAACTAAACAATGAGGCTCTCCCCACTTCACAATAAATTAGCTTCTCCCTCTCCTCCTCCTCCTCCTCATGCCCTCAAACCGCACGTGACTCACTCCACACTCGGTCTCACAACTCCTACAAATACTAATTCCAATGCTTCGGTATCCACACTTACGCCAACGCCACCTCAGCCTCCACGTCACCCCCAGAAACAGTACTCTCCCAATAATTGGGAGTCATCCTTCCTGGGCCCGACCCGTCTGGGCCGGCGCTGGCCCGACTACCAGGGAGCCCACAACTGGGACGGCCTCTTAAACCCGCTCGACGACAACCTCCGATCCGAGATCCTCCGCTACGGCAACTTCGTGGAGGCCGCGTACCGCTCCTTCGACTTTGACCCCTCCTCTCCCTCCTACGCCACCTGCCGATTCTCCAAGAAGGAGCTGCTGGGCCGGGCCGGGTACCCGGCCACCGGGTACCGCCTCACCAAGAACCTCCGTGCCACGTCCGGCATTGATATGCCGCGCTGGACGGAGAAGGCCGCCACCTGGGCCACCGCCCAGTCCACCTGGATCGGCTACGTGGCCGTCTGCACCGACAGGGCCGAGATTCAGCGCCTTGGGAGGCGGGACGTCGTCATTGCCTTGCGTGGCACCGCCACGTGTCTCGAGTGGCTCGAGAATTTCCGCGCCACTCTCACCCGGCTCCCAGCTGCTGGAGGAGGAGGTGGGGGCGGCGAGGACAGAGCCGCTATGGTGGAGAGCGGCTTCCTCAGTCTTTACACGTCCGCCACCGCCACGTGTCCCAGCCTGCAGGAAATGCTGCGGACCGAGATCCGGAGGATTCTCGAAACCTATAGAGGCGAGGAGTTGAGCTTCACGATCACAGGGCACAGCCTCGGAGCGGCGCTCGCCACGCTAGCGGCTTACGACGTGAAGACGGAGTTCAAGGAGCTGGAGCCGTTGGTGACGGTGATCTCGTTCGGTGGGCCCAGGGTGGGGAATAGGAGCTTCCGGCGCCACGTTGAGGCGCAGGGGACGAAGATTCTCCGGATAGTGAACCCGGGGGACGTGATCACCAAGATGCCTGGGTTCGTCATCTACGACGAGGCGGATGACGTGGAGAATGCATATGAGAGGGAGCTTGGGTGGGCCAGGGGGTGGAGCCCAGCGGAGTGGTTCCAGAAGCGCGTGGAGGATACGCAGTGGGCGTACGCAGAGGTGGGGCGTGAGCTGAGGCTGACGATGGAGGAGCCCGGCGGTGGCGACGAGGAGCGGTTGTTGCCGCCCTACTTAGGGTTGGGGAACATGAACTTGGCCAAGTGTCACGAGCTTAAGACGTATTTGAGCCTTGTGGGGAGTTCAGTGGGAACGACGAGCTGTCCTCTCAGGGAAACCGCTAAGAGATTTCTTCATAAAGAGCATGCCAAATTGCCAATGCGCTATGACTTGTGACCAAACGACGTCTTTCCAAAGAGAAAAGAAAATTTCTTAGTTAATTACCCGCTAAAGGATCCAGTCTGTAGAGTTGTTATAATAACTCTACATAGAGTTGGGCCATTTGTAACCCTTGATTTGTTTTAATGGTTAAGATCTTGTAATCTCATTAGAATATAAATTAATATAATAAAGAATATAAATTATCTAAAATATTATTTCCTTTTTGCTCATATCAATTCCGCCAATTTGCAATATATGTATCTTTACTCAACCTTACATTTCCAGAATTCAATTATTCTATCTCTCCCTCATTCAATCGATCCTGTTAAAATTATGGAGTGCATTCATCTACAATCATGGAGGCAATGGCTGATCAGTCCCCTCAAATCAAGTCATAGAATTGTTCAGCAAAAAAATTAGTTCCTAGTGAAAATATCAAAATTTATCAACAATCGGTAATAATTTCAAAATAGCACAAAATCCCAATAATCAACATTTGGTTCTGCACAAGAACCCTAATTTCTTGATTAGTGTCAAATTAAGAACGAAATTAATCAATCACTATTACAAGTAATCAAATTTCGTCAACTAATGGTACAAAAATTCTTGATTGCAACCAAATACCCTCAATTGCAAAATCAAATACCATTATCACGAGCGTCTCCTTGATCTCATCATGCTAACCCCGCACTTTAAATCTCCTTCGACAATAGAGACAATTAGGACGATCGCTATCCGGTAGAAGGGGTCGTTGATGGAGCAAGTAGAAGAAGAGGCGGAACTTGAGTTCTGCTCATCGTGATTCGTCATTGCAAACCAGAGAGAGAAATGCCTAAGTTTTGATTTTCCTTTTTTGTAATTTTCTTTTATAGAAATTTTATCCATTAAACAATATAAATTCTCATTAGATCTTGACCATTAAAACAAATCAAGGGTTACAAATGGCCCAACTCTATGTAGAGTTTTTTTTTTTTTGGTGGAAGGAGAGACGGTACTCTCCGGCCTCTCAAGGAGGCATTTTATTAATAGTAAAAAAAAAGGGCTAAGTAGTCAGCAAACGGGGGATAGCCCGACCCCTTACATCGTTATTTAGCAGTAAAATAATCCCCTCAGGCGGGGCACTCAATACATGAATACCATCGGAAAATTGAAAGCAAGAGACGCGAGGCGATCGACAACCGTATTCGCCTCTCGATACACATGTCGGATCTGGATAGTCCAGTTCCTACTAATTACAAAGCCATGACATTGTTTAACCAGGCTATATAACGGATGGCTAGACCTAATTTTACTACTTAATAAATTTACGACAAGCTGAGAATCGCATTCCAGCACTACCTGTTTGCATCCCTTGTTCCAAGCAATCTCGAGGCCATCTCGAATTCCCCAAAGCTCCGCCATCGGTACGGTACATGACCCAATGTTATGGAGGAAGCCTTCGATCCAATTCCCATGATCATCACGCAATATGCCACCAGTTGTAGCCTCGTTCCCTTCTTGTACAGCTCCATCCGTATTGAGCTTAACCCATCCCTGCTCAGGCTTGCTCCAAGCTATGTTCTGCACTCTAGTACAACTAATTGAAAATGGACCAGAAACCATACCTGTAGCGTCCATATACTCTTTGGCCCTTTCAAGAATGAAGAGTGCACGATCAGTTATAGCCACCTCTTCGTTAAACACCAGCGAGTTGCGCCATCGCCAAGTCCACCAAAGAGTCGTCGCGAATATCGACCGCCACTCCAACGATCCCTTCATAGCTTCACAGGTAATGTTCACACGAAGCCAGCTTGCGAACGGCACCTGAAAAAAATCACTACATATATCAGTAGCTTTCAAACTAACCCAAATCAATCTCACCTTCGGGCAATCTCGAAACAGGTGCTCGAACGACTCGGCTTCAACAGTACAGTGAGCACAACTCCCTGAAGTAGCAATATGCCGCCTGACTCGTTGCACGTTGCACATAACTCCACCCTTACTTGCCAACCAAATGAAGTGCCGAATTCTTTCCGTAGTTTGGAGTCTCCAAACGCAGTGCCAGAAACGGTCATCAACCCGCATTCTGTCCATAGTCTTATGCAGCAGATTATAACCAGAATTAACCGAATAATTGCCATCAGCAGTGAACTTCCACCCAATCTGATCCTCTTCACTCGCCACTTCCTGCAGAACAACAACAGCAGCCAGCTTCAACATGATAGAATTAGGGAGGTACAGGGATAATCTCGTCCAATTCCAACCCCCATCAACTGACCAGTACCTACTAACATTCCACGTTTTCTGGTCCTCATCAATCGTACAAAGTGCCGAATTGATCAGCGGGGTATCCATCAACCAGATATCTGTCCAGAAGAGAATCGAATCCCCATCTCTGAGGTGCCACTTCACGCCCTTATTGATCACTTCTATCAAACCAGTCTTGATGCCCTTCCACATGTAGGAGCAAGCATTAGAATTCCCTAGTGCACACTCAACATACTTATGTTTCAAAACCGTTGTCCATAATTCTCCATTGCTCATCAAAAAACGCCAGCCCAATTTACCGAGAAGAGCGATGTTCATCTCCCTCATCGACCGAATACCGAGCCCTCCATGATCCTTGGGTTTAGTAATCTCTTCCCAAGCTACGGTAACTGGATCCCTGTACTATTAACTAAGCACCTCTAAATCGAGATAGTTAATCTCGCGCGAAACTAGTGCATTCGTGCGTGTAATTAAAGTTGTTCAGTCCTTTGACGTATATGGGTCAAAGTTGGACGAGGGTTAATTGCGAATCTATAACTATATATCTACCCTAATACATTATAAAGCAGAACCCAATTCTGTTGTAAAATTTGCGCCACGTGGCATTTTTGAATAAATTAATGTGAAATTATATTTTAATACATTTTGTAACAACTTATAGTATTCTTGATATATATACTAAATAGATAACATGTTTATATAATTTTTTATGTATATAATTTTCTATCTATGGATTATGTATTAGTTTACTACAATAGATAACATATCTATATAATTTTTATATACATAAATTCTTATGAGATGATATTTTCCATATTAATTTAATATTTTTATCTCTTAACAAAATTTAGGGTCTTAATATATTTTTTTTATCTTTTAACAAGGCTTGTGCTCCAAGTATAAAATTTATATCTATATAACGATATAATTTTAAATAATAAATTTTGTTATGTTGATTTTTTTTAATTTTGAGAAAAAGATATAATTTTATGTTGATGACTAAGATTATATGTAAATGTCAAAAATAAATAAAAATTCTAATTTTAATTTAAATTAATAAAATTAGATTTTCTTTATCTTTTATGCATTTATATTAAAGATTTTTTCTTAAATCAAACTTTGATAAAAAAAATAGAAAAATTTACAAATCTTGATGAATACTTGCTTAAATTGAATTTTGATAAAAATTTACATTACATTTTTCTTAATTTCTTTTTTATTTTATTTATATAAATATAGAATTTTTTTTATCGAGACCCACCTTACATTTAAATTTTTTTATCTCTATGTTTTTTTTTGTAATTTTATATGGATGATAGGTTAATTAATACATTGAATTTTGTAGATTTTCATATACATTAATTTCCTTTATATTTTATTTCTTCGTTATGTAAATTTAGTATGGAAAACAACTTCATAGATGGATTAAATTTGTTATATTTTTTAATAATAAATATTATAATTACTTGTATCATTTTTTCAATATATCCAATTCTTTATAAGATAATAATAACTTGATCGATAAATTGATATTTTATATGCAATATCTTTTTTATCTTGTAATAAGATTTGGGATCTAAGTATATAATTTTTTATCTATATGTTGATAATAACTTGATCTAATATTTTTTATATTAATTTATGCATAATATTTTTTTATCTTTTAGAAAGACTTGGGCTTCAAATATATAATTTTTTTATCTATATGACTATATGAGTATATGTTGATAAAATGTGGGGGCACAATCATAAAGATTTTTTTATAAATCATATAATTTTATTACAATATTATATACAAGTGTTTTAAATTGTATATTAATATCATAATATTCTATAATCTTTAGTAAAATTATCCCGCGAATATCACGGGGATTCAACTAGTTAAAGTTTAAAGTTGTCCCTTCTCGAGCCACCAGAACGATTCTGGCCCCACACAATATTTAAAAAATCTTATTTTTCATTCTTATTATTTCTTTTTTTTAATTTCTATCTTATTCCAATATTCTTTATGACCCGTACACTCAAAAAATATTATTCTAATAATATTGTTACTCAAAATCGGATATCTATCTAATATCTATCTTTTATAGATATTTTTCTTATTTTTTTTAGTAAAAATCTATCAAAATCTTATAAGATAGGAAAAACTTTAACTATATATTAAAGCTATACCTTTTTGAGCCACCACGTAAATTCTGGCCCTAACATAAATTTAAAAATTAATTTATTATTTATATTGATTTAGTTTTTTCATTGACATTCTTTTCTATCTATTTATGTGAAAAAAAAATTAAATTCGAAATTTAATTAAAAACTAACGAAAAATATTCTATCTTTATCTTTTTATCTAATTTTGTAAAAGATTTATCTTAAATCAAATTTTGATAAAAAATTCAGTATCTAGATAATCTATTACTAATAACTAAAGCCGGAGCAATTTCTGTCACCACGTTGCGCCACATCACCCTTTATTAAAATAATAATTTTAAATAGTTCATTATGCAAAAAAAGTTATCTCCAACTAAACATAAAGATAAAATAATATTTCTAAAAATTTATCCCCAAATAAACATAAAGATAAAATAATATTAGTAGATTTGACCAAAATAGATAAAAAAGTACTTTACATTTATTATATTTATAAAAGATACATTAAAAATAAAAGATAAGAAAAAATATGCACACATGATCACATATATATATATATATCTTTGAAATAAAAACAACCATAATTATCTATAATCTATAACTATATATTAAAGTTGTAACTTTTCTAACCACCACATTAATTTTGACCCCACCTTATATTAAAAAAATTTATTTATATGATTTTTTCCAATTAAATTCCTTCTATTTATTCATGTGGAAAAAAATTAATTCGAATTTTAATTAAAAATAACGAAAATTATTTTATCTTTATCTTTTTATCTATTTATAAAAAAATATTTATATTAAATCAAATTTTGATAAAAAGCTAAAAATTTCAAATATCTATATAATTACTTGCATAAATTAAATTTTGATAAAAAAATTATATTATATTTTTCTTAATTTCCTTTTTAGATTTTTATGTGAATATCTTCTTTATATTATATTATTTTTTATTTTGAAATTTTCTATCTATATCTATACTCTACTAACCCTATACAGGTTAATTGGAACATATTTTTTCCATCCTTGCGTTTCTTTTTTCTATGCAATTGGCATCCATTCAAGCATCTTCACCGTCAAGTTTCATTTTTTTTTGTTAATGTTTTATCCTATTCAATTGAAATTGTCATGAATTTTTACTCTTGATTTGTTTTTAGTTTAGTCTTGATAGTTATTCTTAGTATTACAAGTGTTATTATTATAGTATTTAACTATATGTAAGTTTTTAACTTAAATTTGTTACTCTTTTTTTCAGTTGAACAATGACTACTACTATAAATTTTATTCGTGATCTGGATTTGAAAAAGAAGACAAATTGAAAGTTACATGTTCGTTGCATACATATGTGGGATATTGTCAACTTTTATGATAAGACTCAAATTACTGGCAAAGAGATGATCTTTGTAGATGAGAATGTTTTTCCCCTTAAATTCATTATTTTTACAAATGGTTTTCTTCTAATATAATTAGTTTATTCTAAATTTCTAATATGTATAATAACTATATATTAATTGAATTTTTGTGTGATTTTCCAAGACATAAATTTAACGCCTTTATGTATACATCAATTGCTATCAGATTTAATTTTTACATATTGGAGAAGATGACATTCTTATTATCAAACTTTTCTTTAATCAGTATTGTTGGTGGTTTTCGTCCTACACATCTTCCCCACAAAATCCTTTTTTTCAAGAGCACAAATGTCAAAACAATAGAACACAATTCTATGCCACATACTGCTTTTGACTTTGTTGATTTTGATAAGATCAACAAAAAACTCTTGATGAAAAATACTTAGTAAGTTACAACACGTTTTGTTATTATCTTATCGTATAACTATGGGTACGAGAACAAATTTTGTTTTTAAATATGATTTTGTTTTGAAATATGGTTATAAATTTTGTTTTTAAATATGATTTTGTTTTGAAATATGGTTATACTTATTTTGCTATGATTTTATACATACAATTTAATTTATTATTTAATATTATGATTTAATTTAAATTTTATGTAGGAACGATGCCATCATATGTATTATGTGTGACTCTTATATATGTTGATCAATTTACTCCTTATATTGGTAGCACTATCGATGATCCAATCATTATAATCATACAATTTGCAAGAGTGAAAATTTTTAAAGGTAAGTTTTATGTACAATATAACAATTATATATTATTTAAATATTATTATTTTATTTATTCTATAATATACTACTTTGTTTATGTAGTGCAAGGGAAATTGGTTAATGCACGTGGTCTTACTAGAGTTTTTATTGATGATCCTCTTATTTCAAACATTATTGGATTCAAAGATAGGTAAAAATTTATTGATTAAAACATTGATTAAGATATTAATTTTAATGATTAATTTATTATGTTTAATTTTAATATTATTGTAAACATTGTTTTATTTCATTTAATCTCAAGAAGATAACTCCTATTTTGAGTGCATCATCTTCTATTCAATTCCTAGATATTAAATTATGGAAGACAATTGATGAGATACTCGACATAAAAAAGGTATTTACATTAATATTTTATTATATCTTGATAATCTATTAATTTTTTCAAAACTAATATATTTGTCAAATTTAATTTAGTCATCTTAGTTTGCATATTTTTTTTAATATCATTAAGAATGATTAAATAAATGAATCCCCTTTTATATTTTTTCAGAAGGGTCAATATGTTACTATTGGCATTGAGAGGATATTGATGATTCTTTTAGATAACACTATAATTCATGTAAAAAATGCAAAAAAAGGTAAAATGATATGATGATGAATTTTGGTGCAGTAGCTGCGAGTGTATTGTCAAATATGTGATTTCAAGGTATATAAAATACATTAAATATTAATCATTAAATATGTTTATGTCATATATATTTAGATTATTATATTTCATGACAGGTTTAAAGTTACTTTGGTTGTTAATGATGGAACGATCGTTGTATCATTCGTTATATTTGACAAAGATGTTCGTTAATGTAGGTTTTATAAGCATATACAAGATGCCATTGATGAATCCTCTATGCCTTACTTAACACTATGTCGTTCTTTAATAAGTAAAATATTTTTATATTTTGTACTTTAATTAACACTATGCGATTCTTTAATAAGTAAAAAAATTTATATTTTGTACTTTAATTAACACTATGTCATTCTTTAATAAGGAAAACGTTTTTATATTTTTTACTTTCATACAATCTTTCAATGTTCAAATTATTTTACTTAAAAATCACATACATAAACAATGGATCTAAAACTCTACAAGCCAATATTGAATGATATTAGCAAAGTATTAAAAAATCATTTCAAACCATCATGACATTGCAACAAAAGAAGAGATATAAAATGTTGTCAATACATATACAACAATTAAATCATTAATCAAACATTCATATATAATTAATATATTACAAAGATAATTTTAAGGTTCCCGGGCAAGGCCCGGGTCATAAACTAGTTAGTTGCCTAAATTTTGAGCCACCAAGTTAATTTTGGCCCCACCTTACATTTAAAAATAATTTTTATTTATATTAATTAAGTCTATCTCATTAAAAAAATTCTATCTATTTATGTGGAAAATAATTTTTAAAGTCAAAATTTAATTAAAAATAACAAAAAATATTCTATCTTTATCTTTTTATCTATTTATGTAAAAAACTTATCTTAAATCAAGCTTTGATAAAAAAAAATCAGTATCTAGATAATTAATTACCTAAATTGAATTTGAAAAAAATTATATTATATTTTTCTTATTAATATATCATTCTTAACATTAAATTTAATTATTTATATTGATTAAAAAAATTATACATTCTACGAGCAATAAATCACTGATATTAAATTTTATATTTATTTTTATTTATAATGTCTATAAAATACTGAATCGTAATCGTACATGGTACGACGGGTACAACTAGTATGTAGTAGTAGTAGTAGATCACCAATTTTTACAAGAGAAAGCAAATGATTAATCACGCCCGTTTCCAGAAAGTAGCAATCGATGAGATTTTCAGTCTACTGGTACTCTTTTCGTACCTCAATATTAGTATATATATAATAATAAATCCATTTTTCGTGTCTCTTAAATAAAAAATAAATAAATTAATGTCAACCGAGTCAAACCAATAGACTTAATTCACTAACCATATGAAGAAAAAATTATATGAATCCAACTCAAAATCTGCCAACATTTCTTACATCTTACCATCAAGTTACCGCATGTGGGGCTTGTTTTTTGTAGGTCATAGTACTTGTCATTCTAATGCATTTCAATAATTTAAACTTTCAAATTCAACTTTGGTCTCAGCTACTATATATTCTTTTGATCAAAATAGAGTACGTAATATAATACATATATAGAAGTTGTTCTTCTTTTTAACTTTTAGTGCTGAGTTTTCTAAGGTATTGTAACATGGAAGATTTATTTCACTAATTAATGTGGTTATTATTATTCAAGATAAAACTTATAAAAAATATTAAGTGGGGTGAAATGACACATCACACAAGGAATGATGGAATGTAGCGAGCGCACCAAGTGAACTATCCGGAATATACAGTATTTCACACCTAATTCAATATCTTGGTTGGTGCTCAAAAAATTCAACATATTGGTTGATTAGCCAATCTTAGAAGGCCCTTAAAACGGCACCGTCCACCTCAGTCTCTCCGGCTGAAAAATTAGTCCGGTAAAGTCATTAAAATACGTCTTACTTGTGTTGACCAATTTGCCCTTTTTCAATTTTTTTTTATTATATACAGTATATGATATGATTATTAATAGTGGAAATTTTCCGCCCTTTCTTCGCTGTAAAGTACAACCGGTACGTCACCGTCGCCCCCGTGGCCCGCGTATCTTCCTTTCTATATGCCTTATGTGGCACCGCCGGAATGAAACTAAAGGTTGTTATTTTGGTCCGTGCCATTAATTTAGGTGAATTGCAAAAAAACCCCAAAACTTTAGGCTTTATGGCATGCAGTTAATAGTCCAATATTCAGATTGATCACTATCTTCTTGTTTCTTATATAACTAGTCTTAGTTCATGTGCTCTGCATGGGGAATTTTACAAATTTAGGGTATCATATATTTGCATTTGTTAAATTTTTAATAAATTGATATTGGTGAGATTATTTTTCTAAAAAAAACTATAAGTACATATCTTATCTATAAAAACTATAATTTCTAAAATTAATTATTAAAAATTGATATAAGTAAGCATATTTTAAAAAAAAATTATACATATCTTATCTAAAAAAAACTATCTTATCTAGAAATAACACTAATATATTGCTTGCTTTGTTTAATATATAACACAACTAACTAAATAATCCAATTAATTTCAATCAATCAGATTGATTTAAAAAATATGAACAATGTGGGTCAATTTATATATCATTTAACCTCCATTTTAATGTTTAATAATGACTAAATTTGGACATGAAAATGTGTTGTGGCACCTTTAATTATTGATTCAATTTTTTTAGTGCACACATTCATCAAGGATGTACTAATTAGGTTTCCATTCTCATGCAATGTCTTTCAATCTCCCTTCTAAACCTGTAAAAAATTGGAAAAAGGGGTGGGCATGACCGAAATTATCAATGTGTGTCGAGATAAGCGAGTAAGAGATTGAGTACACGAGTGTTTCAACTTACCTCCCTAAGGCAATGTCATACCATATTTATAGAGGAGGAGGAGTGTTGAGAGGGTTTTACTTGACAACAAATAAATTTATAGTCAAGACCCCGCTGAGTATAGCGAAGTCAGGATCGTCTACGGGAAGCGAGGTTGTGTCTAATTACTAAACTAAAAAGCGAAAGAACAAACAAAACAAAGCAAAACAAGGCAAACAAACACACTGTAGAGGTTCGATATCGACTTTGTCAGGGTCGATAACAGGGTGCAAATTAAGACGAAAAACTAAGTAAACAATGGCACAATCAAGAAAACTAAAGGTCGTTATCGACCTATACGAGTTCAATAACGTACGAGGTACCTGTAATTTAAAACTCGACTCACAAATAAGAGAAAAATGTAGGATAAGGGTCCACCACAACAGAATCATGCAAATTCAAACAATATGAATCATAAAAATCATGCCTTTAACATAAAGTTATCAACTTTCGTTGAATAAACAAGCAAATCAATCAACTTTCATAAATTACTTCACTTAATCTACTTATTTTGATCTAAAGTTTTCAAATTTCGTTTCAAACTTTATCACTATTCAAGTTAATCACTTTCTCTTTCAATCAAGTCATAAACACGAATTACTTCAACTTTCGTCAAAGCTTTTGCACAAACAAGTAGAAGAATAGATAAAAGGCATTCAAATCATGCTATCATATCATGATTCATGCACAACTATGCTAGGTTTCTACCCCCAACCCTTGAATAAGAGACTACTGATACGCTCTAGATTAGTATGGTTATCTCTTGTATTTTAGGCATGATTTGAGTGTGTTTAGGTTAGTTTTGAGCATAATTGTAATATGAAGACCGAAGACACGATTTGAAGAATTGCAAGAGTTTGAAGACAGAAATCCAAGTTTAAGCTGAAGACCCGCTTCACAACGGGAAGTACAAGAAAGAAGACCCGCGAGCGCGGAATTATACCGAGACCGTGGTGAGATCCAAATCCGCGGGGCTGGGATGACGCTGGAACCGCGCCCGCGGCCATGACCCGCGCTTGCGGTTGCCTGGAGTCCGCGCCGCCTTCATTTTCTTTTATCTTATGTTTTATTTTATTTTTATATTTAGTTTTAATCGGATGTTTTAGTATTTATAAGACCTAGTTTCGTGAATTTGGGGGAGAGCATACTTTAAGTTTTAACCTAGAGTTTATTTTCAGTTTTTATGGAGAACTAATCTTCCTTGGAGTTTGTTCAATCAAGGAAGCCTTTTGTTGAATTCGTGAGATTCTGGTAACTTTTCTATCCTTAGGTTAATATCAAAACTCTTGTTTTTAATTCCATGATCTATTTTTGATTTTATGAGTCTGATCACCTTGTTTGATTGACTTAGATTTATTGTTTGGATTAGGTTTGATTGTTGTCTGTGCACTCTTATTTATCCTTGAAACAACTCTTTTCCAGGACCGTGGACTGGAATTGAGAAAGAGTGTTTGATGGTTGTTTTATACATGAGACTCATTGTTTGATTGCATGATTCGATTTCCTACTATCCTTGAGTGCATTGCATGATTTGAATTAAGCGTCCTTGTTCATATCATAGTTTCGCTTGGACTGTGGACAAGCGGAAACCCTAATAAGGATTGGAATTAACCTAGGAAATATAGAAAAGTGGATGAATCAATGATCGAAGGATTGAAAAGGTGGAATTGATTGAATGAACTCTGCTTTCTTCTAATTGATTTGAAACTTAAATCTGTCTGCTTGCTTAAACCTAAAACCCCCTGTCATTGCTGATTGTTTGGAAACACTGATTTTCTTGGGTTCGACCCCTTGCTTGCTTACTATAATAGTTAGTAAAATAGGGTTAAATAACTTTTGATCTCGGCACAACGACTTTAGTCGGGTCAACTACTCACTCATGGTAGAGAAAGAACAAACAAAAAGATTGAAAGAAAACATACTTGAATTCAAACACAAACTCGTTCTCAACACAACTTAGAACACAAGAAATCTCCAACAATCTTCTTCCTTGTGCTCCAAGAACCAACCTTGCCTTCTAAACCCTAAAACTTGCGTCCAAACTTAAACTAGAGAGAGAGAGAGAGAGCCTCCAACTTGTCTAAACAAGGGTATTTATATTAAAACATCTATCTAAAAAGTTTCCTTAAAGATAAAACCTACTAAAGATAAAAGATCTCGGAATAAAATCATTAATTGCACTAAGTCGGCCACGTCCTACCGATACGGGGACCTCGGTATCGACCCCATCACGGTCGGTAAGACACTGGATTTTACTCTTGATAGCCTCAATACCAATTCCTAGAGGGTCGATATCGATCTTGGTCTTGACCTTGTTCTTGTTATTCTTCACTACTTCACTTGGACTTTGTTGAGGTTTCTTCCATAGCCTTCTTCTCTTCTTCCTCTTAGCACGCCTCTCTCTTTCATGTCTTTGAATGCTTCCAAACCCGCCTCAATACCTACATAAAAACACAAAACTAGACTAGTTTCCATACTTTTCACAAAATATGCAAACTATACTAAAAAGACACACAACACACACAAAAACACAACTAAATACGTCCTAATAACCTAGAAAAATCATACTAAAACAAAGCTAAAAACATGGATATCAAAGTACCCCATACTTAACCTTGCTTGTCCTCAAGCAATAACAAAGCAAAGATCAAGACCATTAACACATTCATCAAGTAATAGCCCTCATCAAAAAGCAACTTCAGCCCAAGTGAAAATTAGACAAGTGACTTAAACGTCATCACACATATATAAGCAACTAATAAGCACAAGCAATCACAATCCAACCTCACAAGGAATACGTGTTTCACTCAACTCTCATGTGTTTCGGCTTTTAGTAACAATTCTCAACTCAACCCTAAATGCAAAAAATCATAGACATTGTTACTTATATCACACAACTCTCCGCCAAAGATGACAAAACAAGAGGAATTTTCAAGAGAACTTAGGCTCAATGAAAAACTTCATAGAAGCTTCCATTTGGCCGGGTTGTAATGGGGCTTGGTAATGACAATAAGGCGTGGAAACATTTTTGGTTATGTGGTGCTAAAAATCTGGGAATCAAGACTCCTAAACTCTCAACATAACTCACCAAAAACTCTCGAAACAACATACCAAACTCACTAAAACATTCTTGCACACTTATCTCTTTTTTACTAAGTCTCATGAAACATACATAAATGAATTCTTGGCTTTTCTTCCGTACTTTTCTCACTTATTCATACTTTTTTACCTTTTTTTCTGCATTTTCAACTGAATTTTGATTTTTTTTCCTTCTGGGAGAGGGTCGGTACTGACCCTACTGATAGCATGCATTTAGGTATAGATTTAGGACATGTTTACTTTCATCTTTTAGGTTTATTTTGCTTGTCTTTTGGCAGTTTTGTAGTTTTTTTAGTTTAGTTTGTTGTGTTCGGAGTCTACTCTTGCATTTCATGATTTCAGGGTATTTTGGAGGCTCGTGAGCTTTGATGTGAAGATATTCGAGTGGATTACTTTGAAGGGATGAGCTTAGCTTGGAAGTGGAATTAACAAGGAGAAGATTGCCCAAGGAATCCATAAAAAAGACCCCATTTAATTACACAGCAAAAGGCGTACTCATCTGTTGACGCTGGACAAGAACTTGGGCTTAGTTCTTTACTACGACGAGAACTCGGGCTGAGAACTCAACCGAGTTCTAGGCCGCGTGTTGTTTTAATTACGCCGACTTATGGGCTTTTCTCTTATTGTTTTGGGCCCTAGTTTAAGTACTTGGAAGACAAGTTTTATTTATTATTATTCTTTTTGTTAGACTTAGCCTCTCTCTCCCTTGGAGAAAAATCCTAGGTGGAGATTGCTTGGAGATTTTTCTAGATCTGTTGGAATTGAAGATTGAATCAATTTGCAAACAATTTGGTATGTTTATTGAAATTTGATTTTCTTTCTTCCTTTACCATGTCTAGCTAATTTTCTTATTCTAAGGTTGGGCGAATCCAATGCTGAAGTAGGTAGATCTAAATTATGATGTTTGGTTGAATGGAAACTTGATTGAAGTTTGATTTAATCCTATGTTACTTTATGCCCTATTTGCTTTGTACATAGGATTCTTGTTATGATTTGAGACCGACCGGAGATAATTGTAATGAGATATTGATTCGACAAGTACCAAAAATTGGTTCTGAATACGACCCCTATGTATTAAACTAGAGAGTTATTTATGCGACAAAAACTTAATTTTTCTTGTGTGAATTTCAACTATTGTAGTAGTTCTAGGGTAGAATAATTCTAGCGGAACGCGACAGGGAATGTTGGGTTTGTTTGCCCCTAGTCTCTAAAGCGCTTAAAGGGTCTAAAACTGATTAAACTTACGTGACAACAATTGTTAGTTGAGTCTAGGCACATTCACTTATTTTCTGAAAGAGATTTGTGTTGGTTTTAGATAGTGAGTTTCTTCAAACGACATTCAAGTTGAAATCCAAATAAACATCACTTAAAATCTACTGAAACATCATTGTGGGAATCCTAATCTTAGAAGCCTTTCTCCACTGATATTTCCCTGTTATTTTCGATTACTTGTTAAAGTTTCAATTCAACTATAAACTCTTTTTCTTATTTATTTGGCTTGGTCCACTAGTTCGAATATCAATTGGTACAACAAAGTTCCCTGCGTTCGACACCTTGGTACTACTACCGATCCCGTACACTTGCGGGGTAGGAAAATAGCCTATCAAGTTTTTGCTGGCGCCGTTGTCGGGAACTATTGCTAGTATTGGTTGTCTCTCGCAACTGGTAGATTAAGTCTTGTTTTATTTTTAATTTGTTTCTTTTTGGTTTTGGTTTCAGTTTTGTTCTCCTTCTTATGAGAAGATCTCTGAGCGCTAGTGCACTACACAACTACGATTCTGAACCCGAGCGTGCTTTTCATAGAAGAAGAAGAGAGAAAAGGGAAGCTAGAACCCAAGCTATGGAAGGCGATCAGGCAAATGCACAACAACAATTGTTGTTGCAAGAAAAACAACTATTGCTGCAACAACAGTTGAATGCTCAACCACCTATGACATTGGGTGATTATGTGTTGCCATGCCATCAAGGACCCACAGCTGGTGTGGTTCGACCTCCAGTCCAGGCTAGGAATTTTGAGCTGAAGCCATCTCTGATTAATATGGTTCAGCAGAATCAGTTTGGAGGTCTACCTTCGGAGAATCCTCACCAACACCTCAACACTTTTCTGGAGCTTATGGATACTGTGAAGATTCATGGTGTTTCTAATGACGCACTTTATTTGCGCACCTTCTCATTCTCTCTAAGAGATAGGGCTAAAGCTTGGTTCAAGGCCCTACCTCATGGCACTATCACTACATGGGATGAGTTGGCAAAAGCTTTCCTAACCAAGTATTTCCCGCCAAAAAAAGACTGCAGAGATGAGGAATCAAATCAGCTCATTTCAAATGAAGGATGGGGAATCTCTTTATGAAGGTTGGGAGAGGTTCAAGGAGCTCTTATTGTTATGTCCTCACCATGGAATAGACAAGTGGGTGCTTCTTCACACTTCTTACAATGCTGTTGACAACACCACCAGACTGCTCATTGATGCCTCATCTAGAGGCACAATCATGAAGATGAATGTTGATAATGCCTGGGATCAGATTGAGGATATTGCCCATCATACTCACTACTATAATGATGCTCGATCTATTCCAAGCTCTAAAAGATCGTTTGGGTTGTATGAGGTGGATAAGGAAACTCTACGTGAAGCACAAATGGAGGCTTTTGCTCAACAGATTAAGCAGTTGAATTTGAAGGTGAATGGGCCTAATAACCTGAATGAAGAAAGCTGTAATCAAGTTGTCTCAGGTGTGGTGTGTTAGTTTTGTGGAGCAGGTGATCACACTATATCGACCTGCCAATTATTTGCTTCTAAGGAGGAATCACATGAGGAGGAGGTGAGATACATGAATAACTTTGACAAGGGGCCTAGGAATGATCCCTACTCTAATTCCTACAACCCTGGTTGGAGAAATCATCCCAATTTCTCTTATGGGAACAATCAGCCACAACAACGAGCACCTCCTTGGTTTCCACCAAGGGCTCCGCTGCACCCTAACCAAGAGGCTCAACCCTCCCAAAAGCCTGCATGGGAGATTGCTATTGAGAGCCTTGCCACCTCCATGAAGATGCTAACAGAAGAAGTGAGAGCTCATGGGAAGAATTTGAAGATCATAGAACAATAAGTGGCTCAACAAGCTTTGAATGTTCCTAGACCACCTGGTCAATTGCCTGGCAACCTGAAGTCAATCCTAAGGAGCAATGTCGGGCTGTCACTCTAAGGAGCGGGAAAGAGCTTGAAGAGTTTCCACCGGTGAACAAAGGAATTGTAGAAAAGACAACAGAGAAGCCATCCAATGACGAAGAACCTAAATATGTTGCTCCCCCACCTTACAAACCACCTCTACCTTTCCTACACAGGAAGATTCAGGTGGTACAAGAGCAACTATTTGGGAAATTCATGAGTATGATAAAGAAGCTCCATATTGACATTCCTTTCATTGATGTCCTCACTCAAATGCCTACATATACAAAATTCTTGAAGGAGATTCTATGCAAAAAGAGGAGGATTGAGGACTATGAGACAGTAGCTTTGGTGATGGATCAAGTTGAGAAGATGCCAAGAAAGCTAAAAGATCCAGGCGAGTTCTTTATTCCCGCTGGTTTTGGTTCTCTTCAATATGATTGCTTTTGTGATCTTGGTTCTAGTGTCAATATCATCCCCTTGTCAATTTGCAAAAATCTGAATTTGGGTGATCCTATTCCAACCAAGATGCGTCTTATCTTGGCTGATAATTCAGTCAATCATCTGTTGAAGGGCGTTTTTTAACTCGACAATAAATAAATTTGTAGTCAAGACCCCACCGAGTATAGCGAAGTTAGGATCGTCCACAGGAAGCAAGGTTGTTTGATTACTAAACTACGAAAGCAAGAAAACAAAAAAAACAAAGCAAAATAGGAACAAACAAGGCTACGACAGCCCTCGGTACCGACCTTGTCAGGGTCGGTAACGACTTTGGGTTTCAACACAAACTAAGAACTAAACACAGTCGAAGTGCAGGCTCGGTACCGATCCGTGTACCTCGGTAACGATGCTGGACGAAAGTAAAAGGAAGAGTAATTCAAATACCAAAACAACTAGGATAAAGCTTTACCACGACATAATCATGCATATGAACTAGTGTGAAGGATCAATATCATGCCTCAAAGATAAAGCTATCAACTTTCGTTGACTTAAGCAAGCAAATCAATCAATTTTCATAGATCAATTCACTTTCTACTTATTTTTGAATCCAAAGCTTGAAACTTTCGTTATCGAACAATATCAACATTCAAGATTACAACTTTCTCTTTCGATCAAGTGATAAACTCAAATCACTTCGACTTTCATCTAAGTATAAGAACAAAACAAGTAGTAAAAAGATAAAAGGCATCAAACATTCAACACACTCATTCAATCAAGCATAACTATGTCGGGTTTCAACCCCGATCCTAGAAAAGTAAACTACTCACTCATGATTGAAATAAAACAAACAAGTAGATTGAAGGAGAACATTGAAATGAAAAGCTTACTTGAACTATAAAAATCTCGTCTTTCAAACACAATCACGTTCGAACACAGAAGAACAAAGCAAAGACTCTATCTCGACTCTCTCTCACGATCGAACCGGACGAATCCTCCAAACAATCGTCTTTCTCAAAACTAACGAACTCTCTAAAACTAACTAAAACAAGGGTATTTATACTAAGAGAAACTATCTAACAAGGGTCCTAAAAGATAGAAACTTTCCTAACTAAAAAGATTACGAGATAAAAGATAGAATTTTTGAAAGTCGGCGCCGCCTACCGACACAGGTCACCTCGGTAACGACCTGCACAGGGTCGGTAGACTCTTGCTGAATTCCTCGCACAAATCTCTGTCACACAGCTTGGTACCGACCCTCACAGGTCGGTAACGAGCTCTCTGTTTTGGGTGTTGTACATTCTTCATAGCTTCTCTTTGGATTTCAACATGATCTTCAAGGCGTATTCTTTCTTCTCTTTCCTCCACATTCTCCACCATCAACCACTAGACTCTAGCTCCTCTCAAAATGCTCCTTTCCGCTTCAAAAACCTAAGAAAAACACAAAAACGGAGTAGCTTCCATACTTTTTACAAATTATGCAAACTTATCCAAAAACACACAAAACCAACACTAAAACTCACTAAAACTAAATTAAACAACCTAAGGAAAACTCCTAAAACTATACTAAAAACATGAACATCAAAATACCCCATACTTAAGCTTGCTTGTCCTCAAGAAATCACTAGACAATAACCAAAAACCAAACATCATGCTCATCAAGCAATAGCCCTCATCTAAAATGCAATTTCAAAACCATAGCAAAAATAGCAAACGACTATTAACGTCATCAAACATATATAAGCACTAATAGACATATAAGCAACTACAATCCAACCCCACCAAGGAATAAAGTGTTTCACTCAACTCTCATGTGTTTGGGCTATAAATTCATCTCTCAACTCAATCTTATATGCAAAAACTCATAGAAATTAGAACTTATATCACCAAACTCTCCACCAAAGATTTGTCAAAACAAGCAAAAATCATCAAGAGAACTTAGGCTCAATGAAAAAACTTCATAGAAGCTTCCATTCGGCCGAGTTGTAATGGGGCTTGATAAAGACAAATAGGCGTGGAAAACTTTTGGTCATCTGGTGCTAATAATATCCAAGAATCAAAGACTCCTAAGAACTCACACAATACTAAAAACTCTCATAAACATATACCAAACTCACTCTAACATTATGCTCTTTCTTCATTCACCCATCAAATCCTAGAAAGCCTCATAAAAATATAAAGAATCTCTGGTTTAATACTTTTAAAACCACTGCACATCTCCCTTATTCTTTCTTTCTTTTTCTTTTTTTTCTTCTCTCGACATACCTCGGTACCGACCTGAGAGGGTCGGGAAATGGCTGAAATTTGCTCTTCTTTTCTCCCTTTGGTACCGAGCCCACATAGGCTGGTATCGAACTGATATTCTTCTTTTCTCTTTGTTTTTTTTGCATTCTCTTAACCAAGAGATCTTTTTTACATAAATTAAAACAAGAGACTTCCAATCTACCCCACCCAAACCTTTATTTTGAACCAACACAAACCTTGCACTCTACAAAAACAACACCTCTCCCAACTAAGTCCTAATCCTCGGATAGAGTCAAGCTTATCTTCGACTAGGGATATTTTGTGGAGCTACAATAAAAAGGCTAAAGCTCAAATTGGCTATCAAAACAAGGATAATGTAAGGGTGGAAGGGATTAATAGGGCTCATGAAAAATAAGTTTTCTATCATATGACTTTCACAAGTAATGAACTAAAAATCTTATACAGGTCTTGAGAAATAGATAACCATCACAATTCCAAGGGATATACATAAAGAGAGCAAATCACACATGAAAAATCAAGGCTAAAAATAAGAAATCACAAGGTCATTTTTTTGTTGGATTGTAACTACTTATGCTTACAACTATACATGCTCAATTTCATCATATGCTATTTCTCTATAAAAACTATTTCATCATAAGACTCAGGCTATACTATCAAAAACATGCTGAAAGGAAATTACATGGTCATGCAAGCAATCAACTATCATAGAACCATAAGAAAAGTGTATTCATCCGTTCTAAAAATCTTTTTGGATATTTTTTTGGTTTTTTCAATTTTTTTTCAATTTTTTATTTTTATTTAAAAAAACAAGGACAACTAAAACAAGAACAGAACGAACTAACAAGAACAAACAAACAAGCAAGTTTTCTTTTCCCTCGCTACCCCATACTTAAAATTACAGTGTCCCCACTGTAATGAAGCAAATTATAATAAAAGATAGGGAAAAGAAAGAACACAAGATAACTATCAAAGTAGAAGAAACATCCTTGAAAGCGAACTCCTCATTGGTTTGGTGGTGGGAACTAGTGCTTGAAGTTACCCATGAACTGGTACATCATCCTCCAGCGCTCCTCATCAACCGTCACACACTGCTCCATCGTACTCCAATGAGCGTCAGCTCTTTGCTACCGTGCATCGTCAAGAGCCATGCGAGCGGAGTACACATCCTCCCAACGATCCATCCGTTGGGTGAGCTGTGTCTGTTGGAAGTTCAGCTACTGCATCTGAGAAGATAGATCTTGAGCCCACGAAGGAACATTGGAACTAGAATAGGTGGGTTGGGGCGGTGGCTGGTAGTGAGCGTGCTGTTGGAAGTGGTCGTGCCGAACAAAAGGAGCGTAAGGCACCATGCCAAACGACGAAGGCTCGGTAGGTGGAGGAGCAGGCGCGGTGTCGAAGTGAAAAGCCTCCATACTAGCCTCGAAGTACTCAGTACCGAGGCCAGGTTGCTCGGTACCGAGGTTGGTATGCTCGTCGGGTACCTCGGTACCGACCTCATCTTGCTCGATATCGAGCTCCTCCATAGTGGCTGGCTCGTCTTCTTCCATAGCAGCTCCATCTCGGTCATATCGCGTCTCGTATTCCCTCAATGTCGGCTCGTCTTGAGGCTTCTTGTCCTAGGGAAATGGATTAGTCGTCCAAGCTTCGTATCAATTCGGAACATACAACAACTCTAACTTATCCCGAGTAATCACCACGGCCTGTCCAAGCACCATGGTGGCTACTCCACCTTGAATCCTCTATAAAATACCACAAGAACACCAATACTTCGTATCCAGCTTCTGGGGGCTGTGAGCAGTGTAGCGCGAGAGGCTCACCAAGTTGCCACACCAGACTTCCTTTGAGGAGGCCCCGTGCTTCTCTACATACTTTAGCCATTCGTACCCCAAATTCATGGGGGCGGGGTCGTCGAAGAGAATAGTGTAGAGGCATCCTAACTCCGTCCTTGTCGGCCTTGAAAGCTCCCTTTTGGGCCAAATGGTTGCACCCAAAACTCGGAGGATGATCTTGAAAATGGGGTTGATGATATGCGCCCCTGGAAGTGTTGGTGCAGTCGGGTTGACTTCCTCGGAAATGTAGCTCCATGTGTCGGTGACCTTGAAATCTTCGGGAGCCTTATAATCCCGGGAGTGGTTGGGGAAGTCGAGGAGGTGGTTGAACTCAGCCATGTTGAACTCATGGTCAGCATTGCCCAATCTGAACCTAATCTTTCCGACCGATGTCTTGGACTTGAAGCTGACTCGGAGAATGGAAATGAACTCGGCGGTGAGGGCAAGGTAATGCGAGACGTCCTCCTTTTTGAGGAGATGTGGAATTCCGAGAATAACAAAGGCGTGCTTGACATCCTCATAGATGTCGTTGGCCTTGGCACTTGACCGCGAGAACTATCTCGTAAGGTCGTCCTTTTGAATGACGGAATCAAAGACCGCCAGTTGCTCCCTATTCGGCAAAATAACCTCATCCATTCTCGGAGGAGATGGAGATCTGTTAGTCCTCCTTTTCTTTCCCGCCCTAGAGTTGGCCCTGCTTGTGCTTGCCATTTGGTACCTGAAAACACCATAAATAACCAAGGTAAGATCCACTCAAACCAACAAGAAAAAACCCCATACTTAGTATTCAGAAATAGCTTTGACCCACCTCAGTACCGAGCCAAGAGGGTCGGTATCGAGGTCTCTGGGTTCAACTCTGGTTCCGTGCAATCACAGGTCATTACCGACTCTCACAGGTCGGTAACGAGCCTAGGCGAGAACTTTGCGCGAGCGATTCCGAATCCCAAATCCCAAATCTTTCTACAATTAACACAATTTTAAGCAAGATTCCACACATAAACACACCATCAAGTACTTGCAACCCCATACTTGCTCGAAAACCCTATCTAATTATGCCAAAAATTGCCAAAACTCGTGGTGAAAATCATACAAATCAAGAACAAGTTACTTCATGCTTTTCTATCATCAAAATTCAATGTAAATCGAGCATAAAGAACCGAAAATCAATCAAGATTAATCACCAAAGTAGAAGCATGGAAGCACAATGGCAATATAGACATACAATCTTCGAATTCATACAAAGATCTAGGTATGAAAACTACCCAAAATTACCATGAATTTGCAAGAAAAGAGTTTAGGGTTTAGAAATCATATCGTAGCTTTGAGAAATTGAAGAACAAAAATTCGAATAGCAAGGGTAACGGGGGCTTGAAGCTTCGGTAACAAACACACAAGGTGTTGTGCGGTATCGAGTGGGATGCGGTTTTGAGGGAATGGTTGCGTGTTAACAGCGGTGAGAAATTCGAATGGGATTCGATTTCGATCTTTGGGAGATTGGTGTGGATTAGGGTAGATTTTGAGGTTTGAGAGTGTTTATGAAGGTTTTGGGCAAGTGGTGGAGTGGGGAGAGAGGCAATGAAGGAAGGATTTTTAGGTCTTAGAAAACTTACCTTCTGCGCGTCGCCGAATCTACGTTTTGTCGCAGGTCGGTACCGACCCTCTCAGCTCGGTACCGAGCCTGGGTGACTCATTTTCCAGCGCCTTATCGTGCCCGACTTCTGTTGCATGTTAGCTCAAAAGTATCCTATCCCGCAAACTTCTAAACTACTAAAAACTCAAAAGAAATCTAAGAAAAACAAGTATAAATAGAAAAGAAAACTAAAACTAAAACCGGGTTGCCTCCCGTAAGAGCTATTTTTAACGTCGTCTGCCCGACGTACTTACCTGGGATAATCAAGGTGGATCCTTTTCAACTTTGTCGGGGTCGTGGAAAACCCCGTACTTAGCAGTAAAGGCATTGTTATTTCTTCTTACTAAATTTGGTCCCTTATCCTCTAACAATATGCTCGGTATTCCTACACAAGGGTTAGTGAAGTTTGAGAACCAGGGAGGTTTCGACTCATGTATAGAATGAATAGTAGGGTATGGTGTAGAATATGATATAAGGAATGATCGTGACCGGTGATAGTGAATCCAGGGGTAAAATACTCACCTTGATCCGTCAGTGAGGGAATTGGTATTGAGGCAGTTGAGGTCGTTATCAACCAGTCTGAAGCAAAGCTCCCTCGTTATTATTCCAAAATGCGCCTCCCTCGTCATATTGATGTACGAATGGCCCAGTACCGACCCTAGGGGGGTCGGTAGCTGGCTTAGTAGCGCTCTCGTAATCATTGTTGCTTGGAAGGGAAACTACGGGCTTAGGATTATCGAGCTCTGGTTAAAGCGTCTCGATCTTTGCGGTCGCAACCGTGTCATTGGCGGTTTGATTTAAGCTGAACTCGACCCGCTCCTCCCCTATGTCAAAAGTGAGGAGTCCTTTCCGAATGTCAACTCGTGCTCCTATTGTAGCAAGGAATGGCCTGCCTAGAATGATGGGCACTAGAGGGTCTTCAGGCATATCGAGGACAATGAAATCGTTTGGTATGAAGAATTTCCCCACTTGAATGGGAAAATCATCAATGACTCCAGTAGCTTTTACACTAGATCCGTCTGCCATGTATATAGCCTCATATCCACATGTTCCAAAGGTCCTATGTTGGCTTTTGACCAAATCGAAAGGGGAAGTAGACTGGCGCTGGCTCCCAAATCGCATAGTGCCTTGAATCGGTGGTCGCCAATCCCGATAGTGATAGCAAATCTCCTTGGGTCACCTAGCTTTCCTGGTAACTCTAGAGATCGGACCTCATCTGTCAGCTCTATTATCGACCTTTTCCTGCTAAGAATGTCTTTCAAGAATTTGGTGTAAGCCGACATTTCGCTTAGGGCCTCAGCGAATGGTATAGAAATATTTAAGCCCTGGAGAATCTTAACGAAACGCTTAAACTTGCCTTCTGTTGAGTCCTTAGACTTCTTAGTAGGGAAGGGGACAGACTTCACCAATCTCGGAACTAAAGCGGGATTGAGAGGTGGTGCTACCGGGTCGACAATCGGGTCGATCAGTGCCGCGGAAGGGTCGGTACGAACCTGGTGGGGTCGGTATCGAGCTTGGGATTAAGAGAGTGACTCGGTGTAGAGGACTTACCTAGGTTGGGGTCGGTGATGAGCTTGGGAGTATCGGTACCGAGTGTTTTAGGCTCGGTAACTACCCTCTTCGGCACGTTATCGATCTGGGCCGAGGCATCTTCTTCTATACCGGGGTCCTTTTCCTTGGCTTCGGCACGATCTGGTTGCCCTTGAGGTCTTGGAATTTGTGCAGCTAGGTTGCCTAGTTGGGAGTTTACATTCTTTCTCCATGTCTCAATCTCCTCCAACTGTGCTTGTACACCTTTTAGGTCAGAACGGACTCCACTGATTTCATTTTTCACTCCATTAATCCCTTCATGGAGTCCATTCACCCATGATGGTGTTTCTTGATAGACTGGGGGTCGATATGGTGCGGGCCATCTATCTGAAGGAGGGGCTGTATAGTTTTGATTTTGATTTTGATTCCCCCAAGTCGGGTAGTTGTTTGGCATGTCATAATTAGCAGGAGGATTTCTGTACTGCCCTCTCATATAATTCATCTCAGCATATGTCTTAGCAGCTCTAACCTGCTCGATCTTAGTGCAAGTAGAAGTACTATGGGCAGAAGAGCCACACTCTTGACAAGTTTGAGAGGTTTTCAGAAAACTTACTAGTTTCTTCAGACAGTTGATCTCATCCCGTAGAAATTGATTTTTGACTTCAGGATCAACTTCTTCTTTATTTGGGATGTAGAGACATTTTTGTGGCTGAGGTGGCTGCTGGGTCCCATACATAGCATCGTAATTGGTCATTTTGTCCAGCAACTCCCATGCAGCGGTGGGATCCATCTCAATAAAACCGCAAGCAGTGTGCATGTTGATGCGGTTCTTCATTTCGGCATTAATCCACTGAAAGAAAATTTCTTGGAGCACATATGGTGGTTGCCCATGAGTGGGGCACTGTCTAAGCATCTCCTTGAATCTCTCCCACGTCTCTACAAAGGTCTCGTTGGGCAGCGGGTGATAGAAGGTGATGTGCTTTCTCAACTCCGTTGTCTTAGTAGGAGGGAAGAACTTTGTCAAAAATTGATCATACAAAGCCTTCCAAGTCCTGATGGACTTAGGAGGTAAGCTCTCCAACCAGCTCAAGGCCTTTCTTGTAAGAGACTACCTGAAAGCTTTTAACAGAACATATTCTAGAGAGACACCTTCAGCAACAATAGTGTCACATAAATCAAGAAATTTTTTAATATGTTCCATAGGGTACTCAGTAGGTTTCCCTTCAAACTGAGCCCGTTTGATTAAGGATATAAATTGAGACTTAATCTCAAAAGTGTTCTCTATCTCCAGAAGCACGATTGTAGACTCTGGCACCCTCAGTTCTGGATGCATTCCTCGGATAGGCGTTGAGTCGTTCTTGTAGAGCGGTTTTCTCAATTTGTGTGGCTTCGAGCTGCCTTTGGAGCACAGTCATCTTTTGAGCCATCTCTTCAGGAGTCATTGCCATGGCTTGGTTTTCTCTTCTTCTGCGGTGAAGGGTACCCTCAGGTTTAGAAGAATAACCAGTGTTATCAAACTCGAGGCTGCGACGTCCTACTGGCATAAGTTGAGAAAACAGACAAAAGAAAAACGAAATTAAAAACAAAAACGGGGTCGGGCTAGTCCCAGCCAGACCCACGAGTAATCAAACAAACACTGTTGCTTCCCCGGCAACGTCGCCAATTTGTTGAAGGGCGTTTTTTAACTCGACAACAAATAAATTTGTAGTCAAGACCCCGCCGAGTATAGAGAAGTCAGGATCGTCCACGGGAAGCAAGGTTGTTTGATTACTAAACTACGAAAGCAAGAAAACACAAAAACAAAGCAAAACAGGAACAAACAAGGCTACGACAGCCCTCGGTACCGACCTTGTCTGGGTCGGTAACGACGCTGGGTTTCAACACAAACTAAGAACTAAACACAGTCAAAGTGCAGGCTCGGTACGATCCGTGTACCTCGGTAACGATGCTAGACGAAAGTAAAATGAAGAGTAATTCAAACACCAAAACAACTAGGATAAAGGTTTACCACGACATAATCATGCATATGAACTAGTGTGAAGGATATATATCATGCCTCAAAGATAAAGCTATCAACTTTCGTTGACTTAAGCAAGCAAATCAATCAATTTTCATAAATCAATTCACTTTCTACTTATTTTTGAATCCAAAGCTCGAAACTTTCGTTATCGAACAATATCAACATTCAAGATTACAACTTTCTCCTTCGATCAAGTGATAAACTCAAATCACTTCGACTTTCGTCTAAGCACAAAACAATTAGTAAACAGATAAAAGGCATCAAACATTCAACACACTCATTCAATCAAGCATAATATGTCGGGTTTCAACCCCGATCCTAGAAAAGTAAACTACTCACTCATGATTGAAATAAAACAAACAACTAGATTGAAGGAGAACATTGAAATAAAAAGCTTACTTGAACTATAAAAATCTCGTCCTTCAAACACAATCACGTTCGAACATAGAAGAACAAAGCAAAGACTTTATCTCGACTCTCTCTCACGATCGAACCGGACGAATCCTCCAAACAATCGTCTTTGTGAAAACTAACGAACTCTCTAAAACTAACTAAAACAAGGGTATTTATACTAAGAGAAACTATCTAACAAGGGTCCTAAAAGATAGAAACTTTCCTAACTAAAAAAATTACGAGATAAAAGATAGAATTTCTAAAAGTCGGCGTTGCCTACTGACACAGGTCACCTCGATAACGACCTGCACAGGGTCGGTAGACTCTTGCTGAATTCCTCGCACAAATCTCTGTCACACAGGTCGGTACCGACCGTCACAGGTCGGTAACGAGCTCTCTGTTTTGGGTTTTTGTACATTCTTCATAGCTTCTCTTTGGATTTCAACAGGATCTTCAAGGCGTATTCTTTCTTCTCTTTTCTCCACATTCTCCACCATCATCCACTAGACTCTAGCTTCTCTCAAAATGAACACAAAAACGGAGTAGCTTCCATACTTTTTACAAAATATGCAAACTTATCCAAAAACACACAAAACCAACAGTAAAACTCACTAAAACTAAACTAAACAGCCTAAGAAAAACACCTAAAACTATACTAAAAACATGAATGTCATCATCCAGTGGGCATTATTGAGAACTTTCTAGTGAAGGTGGGCAAGTTCTTTATACCTGGAGATTTTGTGATCCTTGATATGGAGGTGATAAATGACAAGACTCCTATCATCTTTGGGAGACCCTTTTTAGCCACTGCTGGAGCAAACATTGATGTCAGGAATGACAAGATCTCACTCACTATTGGGGAAGAGAAGATAGAGTATGGATATTTCAAAGATAAATTCCTTGAAGTGCACAAGCATCCTCCACAAGAGACTGTCAAAGTAGCCTGTTGTAATATTGAAGTGAAGCTGGCTAATGAGAAGATTCAATCTCATATAGCTCAACCTTCTCAGAAAAAAATGGAAGTTAAAAGCCTTATGGATGGTGATATTGATGATGATATAAAAGCGTAGGGATCACAAGAAAAAGAAGAAAGACCGAGCAAAAGTTGAGATTAAAAGAGGAGATAAGGTGATGTTGTTCCATGAAAGATCTAATATGTTTCTTGGAGCCAAAGGAACAAGATGGTCGAGACCATATCTAGTAACTCAAGTTTTACAAGGAGGAAGCACTGAGCTTTGGCATAAAAACTCAAGAAAGTTTAAAGTGCAGAGACATAGACTGAAACTTGCAGCGGAATCCAATCCGGTTAAGGTGGGTACCAAACACCCTCCTGACCCAGGTACTTGAATGAAGAAGAACGGTCAAGCTAATGACCTTAAACAAGCGCTGGATGGGAGGCAACCCATTAGGTATGTATTTCTTTCTTAAAAAAAAGCTCGTTCAAGGTCGACAAGAACTCGGGCCATAACTCGACCGAGTTACGGCCCGAGTGACGGTCATTACAAGAACTCGGGCTGAGAACTCGACCGAGTTCTCACCCGAGTTCTCAACGAAGAGCTAAAATTTTTTTTCTTTGATTTCGTTCAGCGGGATCAAGTTAAAAAAATTCTATCCTTTTTTTTCTCCTCTATCTTGTCCTCTCTTTCGATACTCTAGTATCACCGACCATCGATTCTCTCTCCCCGATTCCCTCTCTCTCTCTCTCTCTCTCTCTCTCCCTCAGCCCCCATCCCCTCACCCGGGCCTTCTCTCCACCGCCGGCCACCAGCAAGCCGACCTTCCCTTGCGCCACTGCACCGTGCACCAACCTCGGCCCTGCTACACACTATCCAGCAGTCTCGTGCGAAACGTCTGGGCTCGCTTGTGGGGCTTTGTGAGGTATATTTCTATATATTTAGTTGTTGGTCGTCCTTGTTGGGACGACAAAAGTGTGGCTTTGCTTTGTTTGGTGTGCTTGTCTTGTGTGTAGGTTTTTAGGTGGAATCATGTCTAAACATCAAAGGAAAGAAATGGGCACTTCTTCTTTTGCCCATAGAGCTGCTCGACCTCGTCCACACAACTAGTTACCTTGTGAGTGTTCTCTGTTCTCTCATATTTATTTTCTACATTAGGGACCATGTAGGTTTTAAACTTGGGGGATGGAAAACATTTGTCATGTTTTGCATTGCATGTTTAGTTGGTTAAAAAAATCAGAAAAATAACAAAAAGAAAAATATTGCATTCTATGAGTTATTAACTTTTCCTAAAGTAACAAACCCCTTGTCCTTCAAAATTTTTGAATGAAATCCTTTCCTCAGGACTTGCTTGAAATGTTTGAAGTTTTGGTGATGTCTAGCTATGTTTTTGAACTTGCTTGATGATTAAATGAGCATGCATATTCTTTGAGATTTGAGTTGACATTGAAGTTCTAAACAAAAGCCATGTGAGATTCTTGACCTTTCTAGGACTATTTACTTTTATGAGTCCTCTCTTTTCATGTGTGATTCTCACTTTTGATTGTCTCCTCTAGAACTTGCATTAGATTCTTTTTCAAGACCGCTTTTATGACTTTTGTATGCAACTTTAAAGTGATTGAGGCATTGTTTCTATGAGCCTATTATTCCCTATCCACCCTTATACATGATCCTTTTTTTTGATAGCCCATGTTAGCCTTTATTGCCCATTTATTTGGAAAGCTCCACAAGATAATTCCGAGCCTAATGTTAAGCCTTACCCATCCGGGAAATAGGTATTATAGTGGATTATAAGTGTGAGTTTGAGCCAAGCTTGGGGGATTCAAAAAGGGCTGATGATAATTGTCAAAAGTGTTGAAGGAGTTTGATGTGATGAGAAGAATGAAATGACAAAAATGATGAGGAAAGAGAGCTCATAAGGATAAAAAGAAAAAAATCTTTAGATGAGCAAAGTGTTACAATAAAATAGGTGTAAAAAGTTCAAAAAGAAAAGAAAAAGGAAGGTGAGAAAGAAAACAAAAGAAGAAGTTTGGGAAAGAAGTGCATTAAGCTTGGTTTTGGTGTTTTTTTAGGAATAATTCTTTTTCCCGGATTAGCACCACATGCCAAATATTTATCCCCGCCAAAATTGTTCTCACCCTAGCCTCATTACAACCTTCTAAAAGACCTCATGATTATTGTTTGTGTACAAAGTCCCATGCGGTGGAGATTTAGAACTCTTATGCAAGCTTATGGTAGTTAAGCTTTCAAAAGATGAGACTTGAGTGAAACACGTCCTATTCAAACACTTGAGAGAGAGAGCGAAAACACAATTGTCCTATGTGAGGTTTAGAAGGGATATGTTCTACTTTATCTCTTTGAATGTTACAAATGCATGCTATGACTTTGGTTGTCATTCTTTGCTTCTATAATTCTCGTATAGGCTATTGTCAAAATGGATGCATGACTTGCTTGTCTTGTGGGGTGTCGGATTTGATTTCTTACTTAGGACAAGTAAGGTTTAAGCTTGGGGGATTTTGATAGCATGCATTTAGGTATAGATTTAGGACATGTTTACATTCGTCTTTTAGGTTTATTTTGCTTGTCTTTTGGCAGTTTTGTATATTTTTTAGTTTAGTTTGTTGTGTTCAGAGTCTACTCTTGCATTTCATGATTTCAGGGTATTTTGGAGGCTCGTGATCTTTGATGTGAAGATGTTTAAGTGGATTACTTTGAAGGGATGGGCTAAGCTTGGAAGTGGAAGTAACAAGGAGAAGATTGCCCAAGGAATCCATCAAAAAGACCCCATTTAATTACACAACAAAAGGGATACTCATGTGCTGACGCTGGACAAGAACTTGGGCTGAGTTCTTGACTACGACGAGAACTCGGGCTGAGAACTCGACCGAGTTCTGGGCCGCGTGTTGTTTTAATTACGCCGACTTATGGGATTTTCTCTTATTGTTTTGGACCCTAGTTTAAGTACTTGGAAGACAAGTTTTATTTATTATTATTCTTTTTGTTAGACTTTAGCCTCTCTCTCTTGGAGAAAAACCCTAGGTGGAGATTGCTTGGAGATTTTTCTAGATCTGTTGGAATTGAAGATTGAATCAATTTGCAAACAATTTGGTATGTTTATTAAATTTGATTTTCTTTCTTCCTTTACCATGTCTAGCTAATTTTCTTATTCTAAGGTTGGGTGAACCCAATGCTGAAGTAGGTAGATTTAAATTGTGATGGTTGGTTGAATGGAAACTTGATTGAAGTTTGATTTAATCCTAGGTTACTTAATGCCCTATTTGCTTGCATATAGGATTCTTGTTATGATTTGAGACCGACCGGGGATAATCGTAATGAGATATTGATTCGACAAGTACCAAAAAATGGTTCTGAATAAGATCCCTAGGTATTAAACTAGATAGTTATTTATGCGACACCAACTTAATTTCTCTTGTGTGAATCTCAACTATCGTAGTAATTCTAGGGTTGAATAATTCTAGCAGAACGCGACAATGAATGCTGGGTTTGTTTGCCCCTAGTCTCTAAAGTGCTTAAAGGGTCTAAAATTGATTAACCTTACGTGACAACGATTGTTAGTTGAGTCTAGGCACATTCACTTATTTTCTGAAAAGAGATTTGTGTTGGTTTTAGATAGTGAGTTTCTTCAAACGACATTCAAGTTGAAATCCAAATAAACATCACTTAAAATCTACTGAAACATCATTATGGGAATCCTAACCTTGGAAGCCTTTCTCCACTGATATTTCCCTGTTATTTTCGATTACTTGTTAAAGTTTCAATTCTACTATAAACTCTTTTTGTTATTTATTTGGTTTGGTCTACTAGTTCAAATATCAATTGGTACTACAAAGTTCCCTGAGTTCGACACCTTGGTACTACAACCGATCCCGTACACTTGAGGGGTAGGAAAATAGCCTATCACATACTAGGGTCGATATCGACGTTTGCATGTTCTTTCTTGTTCCTCTTTTCCTTGCATTTACTAACTCGTGCATTCTTTTGCAAGCCAAAAATCCTTTTTACAACTTTTGATCAACAATGAGACTCCTATAACACCCATCCCACTTTTCGAACCAACACATCACACTCAACAAAACAAATCCCAACCCATCTGAGTCCTAATCCCCGGATAGGGTCCAGCTTTCATTGGCTAGGAAATATTTTGTGGAGCTTACAAATAGGCTTAAAAGGCTCAAAACATGCCTTCAAAAAGAAAGGACAATGCAAAGGTGGATAGGGAATAAGGAGGCTAATGAAAATAAGTTCTCTATCATCTAATTCCACATGTAATGAACTAATATCTCATATGGGCTTCAAGAAATAGATAACCATATCAATGACAAGAGATAATATGCAAATAGGAGAGTAAAATCACACAAGAAAGAGAAGAGGGATTTAAACAACTCACAAGGTAGCAATTTTTATTGGATTGCAACTAACTTATACCTAGAAGTCATATGTGCTCAATTACATCACAAGCTAAAAATTCACATAAAAACAATTTTCATGGTAGACTCGGGCTAAACCATCAAAAACATGCTAAAGGATTTACATGATCATGCAAGTAATTACCATCATAGAACCATAAGACAAGGGTATCATCAATCCTAAAAATATTTTTGTGATTTCTTAAATTTTTCAATTTTTTTTTCATTTTCATATTTTTTAAGGAAGGAAAGCAACTGAACAACGTGAACCAACACAAGACATCAAAGCAAGACATAAAAAACATATAAACAAACACAAGAGTTTTCTTTTCCCTCCCTACTCCATACTTAAACCAAACAGTGTCCCCACTGTAAAAACAAAGCAAGGTAAAAAGAAAGAATAGGGAAAAAAAACAAACTCACAAGATAAACTTTGAAGCGGTGGAAACATCCTTGAACATCCTTGAAAAGAGAGAATCAATCAAATGGTGGAAAGTTCTTCTCCAAGTTGTGCATAAACTCAGTCGTAGTCTGCCAGCGCACGTTAGTCGTCTCCCAACGGTCTTCGGCCGTTGCTCTATTTTCCGCCCTATTTCGTGTATCACTTATTCAAAGTATTCTATTCTGAAAATTAAAACCTAATCTAGAAATAAGTAAAAAGAAAGCTAGCAAAAAGATCTAAGAAAAACAAACTAAAAGCGGGTTGCCTCCCGTAAGCGCTATTTTTAACGTCGTTAGCCCGACGAACTTGCCTTGGCTTACCTAGGGCGGTTTTCGTCCAGCTTTGTCGGGGTCAAGAGAAACCCCATACTTAGATGGAAAAGCTTCAAAGCTTCTCTCCAAGACATTTGGTCCTCTATCACTAACAAGTATGCTTGGAATTCCTACATTAGGGTTAGTAAAATCTGAAAATAACCGGGGCTTCGACTCTTTCATAGCATTTAAAGTAGGATGGGATTAAGAAAAAGTATAAGGAGGGTGTAAGGAGAAATCCTCATTAAAAAGTACAAAATTAAAGTAAGAAGACACACCTTTGCATGTAAGAGAAGGGGTCGGTACCGAGTGGTTGTGGGTCGTTACCGACCTCTCTGGGTCAGGAAGTGCCTCGGTAACAGGCCTGATTTCGCCTCCAACGTTGTGTTTTTCCCTCAGAGATGGGTCATTACCGACCCATGGGGGTCGGTAGGCTCCTTGATAGGCACACCCTCCTTGAATCTGCTCGTTTCTGGTCTCAGGAAAAGGTCGTTACTAACCCATGGTGAGTCGGTAGGCCCTTCGTTAACGCTCTTTACAGCAGCGGTCTCATTTACAACGGGATTGAAACGGAACTTGACCTTCTCCTTCCCTATATCGAAGGTTAGGATTCCCTTGTTTACATCAACACGTGCACCTGCTTTAGCTAGGAATGGTCTTCCAAGAATGATAGGCATTGTAGGATCCTCAGGCATCTCCATCACAACGAAGTCGTAAGGAACAAAAATTTGCCAACTTGGAAAGGAGCATCTTCCATGACTCCAGTTGCTTTCACAAACGATCCTTCTACCATATATAACCTCATATTCACAGGTTCTAGTGGTCCGATATTGGCTTTGGACCAAATAGATAAGGGTAGTAAACTGGCACTGACACCTAAATCACATAGCACTTTGAAACGGTGAGATCCAATACCAATGGTAATAGAAAACTTACTTGGATCGCCTAGCTTCACGGGGAGCTTTACATATAGGACCTCGTGAGTCAGCTCAGATATAGATCTCTTCCTGCTTAAGATATCTTTCAAAAACTTGGTATATGCCGGCATTTCTCTTAGGGCCTCAACGAATGGAATGGAAATATTTAAGCCCTTAAGAAACTTAAAAAAATGCCTAAACTTCCCTTCTGTAGAGTCCTTGGACTTCTTAGAGGGGAAAGGAAGAGTCTTTGCCGGACTCGGAACTAACACGGGCGCGAGTCGCAGCGTTACCGAATCGACAAGGGGGTCGGTTGGTGTGAGAGAAGGGTTGGTATCGACCCTGGGAGGGTCGTTACCGACCTCATTACTAGGGGAAGGATTCGGTTTTGAAGACTTACCTGGGCTGGAGGGGTCGTTATCGACCTTAGGTGGGTCAGTAACGATGTGCTGAGCTTCGGTATCGACCTTGTTGGGGTTAGTAACGGGCTTGATTGGGGTGTCATCTACATCTCCGTGCTCTTTTTCCTTGGTCTCAGCACGATCCGACAACTTCTTTCCGCTCCTTGGGTGTAAGGCTGCAATTTAACCTCTAGGGTTTTACTCGGGACGGCCCAGTAGTTGCCCTTGAGGTCTTGGAATTTGTGCAGCAAGGTTGCCAAGTTGAGAATTGATGTTTTTCTTCCATGATTCAAGATCTCCCAACTGTGCTTATACCCCTTTAATTTGGGTATTCAGGTCAGCTCGGAATCCATCAATCTTGTTGTGGACGTCATTAATTTTGTTATGGACTCCACTAATACCCTCTTGTAGCCCTTATACCTATGAAGGTGGATCTTGATAGCCTGGAGGCCTATAGGGTGCGGGCCTTCTCTCTTGTGGTGGGGGTGCATGACTTTGACCTTGGTTGTAATTCCCCAAATCGGGATAGTTGTTGCTCCTGTCATAGTTGTTAGGGGGGTTTCTGTATTGACCTCTCATGTAGTTAGCTTTAGCATATGTTTCAGCGGCTCTAACCTGCTCAATGTTAGTGCAAGTAGAAGTACTATGGGCTTGAGAGCCACATTCTTGACAAGGTTGAGAGGTTTTAAGGAAGCTTACCTGTTTCTTAAGCCGATTGATCTTATCTTGCATGAATTGGACTTTCACATCCGGATCAATATCTGTGTTTGAATTGTAGGGCCTCCTTTGAGGTTGGGGCATGTGTTGTGTCCCATACATGGCATCATAATTGGTGAGTTTGTCAAGCAACGTCCATGCATCTTCGGGATCCATATAAATAAAACCGCAATCGGTGTGCAGGTTGATGCGGTTCTTCGTTTCAGCATTGATCCCTTGGAAGAAGATCACTTGGAGGACATATTGTGGTTGCCCATGGGTAGGGCATTGTCTAAGCATCTCCTTGAATCTCTCCTATGTCTCCACAAAGTTCTCATTAGGAAGCTGGTAGTAGGAGGTGATGCGTTTCCTTAACTCCGTAGTTTTAGCAGGTGGGAAGAACTTTGTCATGAATAAGTGATGCAAAGCCCTCCATGACCTAACCGACCTATAAGGTAGACTTTCTAACCAGCTCAGAACCTTTCCTGTAAGTGACCACATGAAAGATTTGAATTGAATATATTCTAAAGAGACACCTTCAACAGCAATAGTGTCACATAAATCAATAAAATTTCTAATATGCACCATTGGGCAATCAGTGAGTTTCCCTTCAAACTAAGCCCTTTTTATCAAGGGTATAAATTGATATTTGATCTCAAAGGCTTTCTCTATCTCAGGGAGAACAATTGCTGATTCTGGAACCCTCTGTTCTGGGTGCATGTACTGCTTGGCATGCCTTGGGATAACATTCAACTGCTCTTGTAAACGGGTAGTGTTTTCCCGTTCACATTCAACCTCAGCAGCTGTAACATCTCGATCAGCTTGCAATGCTTCCATCTGCTTGTGGAGAGCAGCCATCTGTTGAGCCATCTCTTCAGCTGTTGTCATTGCTTAGTTCTCTCTCCTCTTGCGATGAAGAGTACGCTCGGGCTCAGAATAGTATAAGGGAGTTTCAAAAGCAAATCCGTGGCTTCCTTGTTGCATAAAACTTAAAACACAAACAAAAAGCAAACAAATTAAAAACAAACACAGGGCCGGGCTATTCCCAAACCCACAAAGCAACTAAACACAGTGCTATCGCTTCCCCGACAACGGCGCCAATTTGTTGAGAGGGTTTTACTTGGCAACAAATAAATTTATAGTTAAGACCTGATGAGGTATTTTTCTGTCGTTTACCTATCAAAGAAACCTTAACTTTACCGAACTCAATAGAGCGGTAAGTAAGGATTGATCCCACAAGGATTCGTGTATGTGTTATTACTTGAATGCCAAGTAACCAAAAAGGGGTTTTATGATTGAAAGTCTAATCTAAGCTGCAAAATAAAAGTAAATATGAATGCAAAGATTCTCTTCTCACTTGAATAATCTATTGTGGATTATGACCCTACTAAGGATTAAAACCCGAACTTCAAATTTAGTTGATAGAACTACCAGTCTAACAACCCTAATCATTTAACAGCCTAGAAGACCTTCTAGATTCAATTAAATAACAACATAACGATTCAAGTTATCAATAGAAACAAACACTTAGAGCAACCAGACATCTAAGGGACTTGTGAATTTATTCCCTTCTTCAACCAACTAGTCCAACCGGTACTAAATTGATTAAAGTATACTCTTGATCAAATTAACTCCGACCGGTAATTAATCAAATTCGGTTATAACTAGAAATTCAATAAGGTAGCTAATCTAATAAAACCCTAGTTTAGATTCAATTAAGCATAGGGAATAAACTCTATTCAAGTTTGTTGAGAATCAAAACAAACCTCACAACAATATGCAAATCATGATTTCAATAACTAGCCATACACAAAGGAATTTAGCAATGCATAATTAAAATTAAGAAAAACTTACAAAGGTTTGCCTCTAGAAAGAGAGAAAACCCTAGCCTCCAAAATTATGATCAATGTTATGAAAAAGATAGACTAACAAAAGCTTAAATATGTCTCTCAAAACAATCCTCCAAACCCTCACGATTAAGCATATACTCGGATAAGATATAACCAAGCCCAAAAGTCGACCCAATTCGTCCGCGTGAAAATCCGGATTGCGTGGGTTACACCTGAATTGCGCGGTCACGCTTTGCTGTCCCATCCCGCGCAATTGGCTTCAGCTGAGATTGCTCGGTTTGCATCACTTGGTTACAACCGGTGCAATTGGTCTTCTTTCGGTCCTCACTTCTACTTCTTCAAGCTCCTTTGTACCACCTCCTAGCTTCCTTCAACTCGTCTACCACCGCCATGATCAACTAAGACTCGTCCCGCTTTTGCTCATAAACCTAAAAACCTGCAAAACTGAACAAACAAGCGCAATCTACCCGACAATACCAAATCCTAGAAACTAAACAAAAACAAACCTAAAACTAGCTGAAACTCATATAAAACATGCATCTAAACTACTCCTATATGCAAGCTATCAAATTCCCCCATGCTTAACCCTTGCTTGTCCTCAAGCAAGTCATAAATCCAAAACACACCACAAAAATGTATTCATGCATCCATCTCATAATCAAACGAGCATTTCAACATATAATCAAAACCCGACCAAGACTTCCAAGCATGCATTACAATAAGAAAAGAGCATAGATTATTCATCCATTCTAGACCTCACCATGATAAATGTGTTTGCACTCAAACTCTTAAGTGTTTAAAGGTATGTGTTTCACTCAAAATCAGCCATGAAAACTAGACTACCATAAGCTTTCATCAGCGTTCTAAATCTCCACCGCTGGGGATCAAACACATAACAAAAATCAAGAGGTCTTTTTAAGGGTTGTAATGGGGCCAAGGTAAAGAGAAATTTGGAAGGGATCATATTTGGCTTGCGGTGCTAAATTTGGGATAAAGAACTAATCTTAACCCAAATTTCAACACTCTTTTTCTTCTTATAACACTTCCCAACTTTCTTCACCAACTCCATGAACACTCATTTATGCACTTCGTTTCTTACTTCTTTTCACTTTTTTTTCTTGCCTCTTCTTCAACTCTTTTCTTTTTTCACTCATGAAGATTACTAACAATTGTACTCAACTTTTTCTTTGCCTTGCAACATACTTTTCATCTTCATTTTTTCACTTTACACACTAGAGTTGTATTCCTCTTTTCCACCTTTTTTTCCAACTTCCCCCATACTTATATCAAACTCACACAAAACAAAAACACAACCTAAAATCCTAAATCCCGGATGGGTCAAGCTTGTTAGGCTAGGGATCATTTTTTGGAGCTCATAAAAACAGGCTTAAAGCTCAAATAAGTGGGGTGTCAAGATCATGGATCTTGTAAGGTAGGGAGGGAAATAATAGGCTAATAAGAAACATTGCCTCAATCATTTTAATGACATGCATTCAATCATATAAAGCAGCCTTGAAAAAGAGTCACAACGTAAGTTCTAGAGCTAGATAATCATGGTGATACACTCAAGAATTATAGAGAACAAATATATCATGAAAGGCCAAAAATCTCACACGGAAAATTTTTTGTCTAGAACTTCATAATGAATCTAAAACTCAAGCTAAATACACATGCTCAGTCCTATAGTCAAAGTAATTAATCAATGATCATGCTCATATCATATAAACTTCAGCAAATCATGCAAATCATGGGTTAGGACTTATACTTAGCATAGAAACACAAGAGGAATCAAACAATGGGGAAATAAGAACCTAAATGCAATATTTTTGCATTTTTTTCAAATTTTTCTGATTTTTTTTTTCATTTTTTAGAGTTTTAATCAATGCATGCAAAAATTTTAAATATGCCCTAAACTAATGCAACTATATGCAATGCAAAAGTAATTCCCTTCCCCCATGCTTAAAACATACTTTGTCCCCAAAGTATAGTAAAAAGTAAAGGAAAGAGAAAAACTCACAAAACTCTAGCTGTCTAGGTAATGCGGTGGGTAACCCTGTGGTGGTGGTGGCGGGGGATACTCAGTAGGAGGCGGCATATACGCTGGAAACTGAGGATATGGCGGGTCTGAAAAGGCATAATGAGGATAGGACTGATGTGGTGGATAGCCCGTACAACTCCATCCGTCTAATCTAGCATTGAGCAGCCTGAACTGTTCCTCCTGACGGGCCTGATAAGTAGAAAACTGTTGATCATGGTGAGTCTGAAAAGTAGTAAACCTTTCATCCACATAGCCTCTCATGCTTTGGTAACTCTGATCAATGCGAGAGGACATGTCATTGTATCGCTGTGTGTTATCCACCTGCATTTGTCTCATCATCTCCATCATCTGATTAAACTAAGCATCAGAGTAGTGAACACCACTCCCAGAAGGCAAAGATGGATCAAATTGTCTTTGTTCCTCTTCCTCAGACTCTTCCTCAGATTCATCAGATTCTTCATCCCCTTCAGCCATCACTGAATCCTCATCATTCCTTCTTCCTCATCAGATTCTTCTTGGATTGTCACTGGAGTCTTCTTCTTACCCCGAGCAGGGCCTCTCACATCACTCAAATCCAAGTCGACATCCTGAACTTCAATAAACCAGTTTCCCGGGCTGGTCCCAATCTTCACTCTTCTTTCACCAGGGAGCTTCATCACCTTCTTGGAGTCCCCAATCACCCAATAAAAAGAATTTTTGTACTTGTACAAAGCACCCATCCGACGAACATAGTGAAATCCATAGCTAAAGGTGGGATATCGACGGGTCGCCTGTTCAGATCAATTCTAAATTGCCTAACCAAATGCGTCACAATCCCTCCAATACAAATGGCTCCACCCCCTTTGTTCCCAATATGAACAATATGGTGCATCAACATTGCACCCATGTTAAGCTTCTTCCTCTTCAGACAAGCACCCAATACAGCTACATCCTTCTTTGGGCAATTGTTTCCACCATCACCCCTCCCATTAATAGTGCAAGCTTTGAACCTCTGGAAGACTCTGATGGCGGGGTGAGTAATAGGAGATGCCTTTTCTTTAGTAGGCTCATAAGTTGATCTCCTTGTTATGGACTTCCAAAAATGTTTATCAGCCCATCCAGCTCCATTCTCATTCAACAATGTGTCATGACCTAGAAAATTGCAGAAACCAAACACATTATTGACCTGCCTCAATGTCATCCTCCTCCTTGCACCTCCCAACAGAAATTTACACTCCCCCTCACCTCTAAAATCAATCTCCAAAGAGCTCAAGAATTCAAGTGTCAACCCCTTGAAAGTGGGTTCATACAATTGTAAAAATTGCCCCATCTCAAAAAATGCAGCCATTTCCCTTAGAAGAGGTGACAGTCCTAGGGCATCCATCAAATCCCAGTCAATAATCCTTGTAGCTTTCCACTCTCTATCCTTCAACATATCAAATCTAGTCTTGTGGTTAAGCGTAGTCAGGCTAAAACCAAAAGTCTCTGGAGTGCTCTCTCCCTCCGCAGTAGGAGGAACCAAATGCACACCCCGACTAGCAGCTCGGGATGAAGATGCACCATCCGCTCTATCTCTCTTACATCCCATAATTTCAGAAATTCAATAAGTTCCTACACAAGCACCACAAAAACAAACCAAGCACAATTTCGTTGTCCCGGCAAGGACAACCACATCAATATATGTAGAATTAAGCAAGTAAATCACTTAATCACTCTCTTCCCCCACTACCTAGATTAATTAAATCAAATTTAATCCCTAATTCTAGGTTAAACTCGGATTTTTAACAAAAGCTCAAATAAAACACAAATCTAGGCTAGAATCATGTAATAAACGAACTTTTATGAAGGAACTAAGCACAAATCCGAGCCTAAATGGAGAAATTTCGGATTTTTCTATCAGGATCTAAATCTAGGTTTAGCACATAAAAACCCAATTTAAGGAGAGATTTGAGAAAAGCTTACTTGAATCCAGCTTGATTGGAGTTCCTTGCTTGATTTGGGTGGAAAATCCGAGCTTGAAGGGCTTTAATGGATGAATGAAGCTTGAAGAGACTCTAATGGAGGGTTTAGAGAAGAGGAAGGAGGCGGAAATAAGGTATGCGGAAGAAGAAAGGAGTCGGGTGTTCTAATTTAACCCTCGCTGATTTTTGTTAAATGCGCGGGTTGCACATGAATTGCGCGGTCGCGCAATTGGCAAGTCGCGCTTTTCCTCCTCAGTTGAAATTGCTCGGGTTGCCTCAAAAATTGAGCGGCCGCGCATTTAGCAGGCAACCCGCGCTTTGGCTTTCAGTTGAGATTGCTCGGGTTAGGGGCTTAATTGCGTGACCACACTTTTAGTCCCTAATCCGAGCATATAGCTACTGTTATAAGTACTTGGGCGCATTTTCAATGCTTTCCCGAGATATCTGTAGGTCTGAGGATTTTTTCTACCAACACTAAGCAAACTAAAAACGTAAAAACACAATAAAAAAAAGCAAAACTAAACCTTGGGTTGCCTCCCAAGAAGCACTTGTTTAACGTCATGAGCTTAACGTAAAAGGATATTAAGGAGGATTTGAGCTATAGAATTCGATCTCCTTCCCATCGAATCCCATCTTCAATATGCCTTGTGGAATGTAAATCCTTGTATTAGCGGTCTTCAAAAATGGTCGGCCTAGTAACATAGACGCTTTTCAAACTCCCGGCCTCATATCCAAAATCAGAAAGTCAGCCGGAAATGTCAAGGAGTCCACCGTAACCCATACATCTTCAAGTTTCGCCTTGGGCCGGACAATGGAGTGATCGGCTAACTCGACAATGGTTCGAGTCTCTTTCAAGGGTCCCATACCGAGTTTGTCATACAAGGAGGAAGACAAAACATTGACCGATGCACCTAAATCAATTAGAGCCTCATTCACCTTGGTGCTTCCGATCATACAAGGAATGGTGAACATGATAGGGTCACTGCACTTCTCAAGCAAACGCTTTTGAAACACATCAGACACATGTTCTTTTTGTTTGACTTGCTTCTGGCTTTTCTCCTTTTGACCTCTCTTTAAAGTGCACAGTTCCTTCAAAAACTTGGCATATCGAGGTACACTCTTGATCAATTTTAATAACAGGACGTTTACTTTTCATGAACTGAAAACCTCGAATAGCTCCTTGTCACTTTTCAACTTCCGAGTTTCTGTTAATGCTTCTGGAAAGGGTGGAATAGGTACATAGGCCTTCAGAGGTGTTTCAGAGGAATCGTTTCCATCGCCCAAAATGCGCGGGTTACAACATAATTGCTCGATCGCGCTTTTAGCAGGCAACCCGTGCAATTCCAACTGAGACTGAATGCGCGGGTAGGGATCTGATTGCTCGGTCGCGCTTTCTGACGCTAAACCGCGCTTTTCGACTTCGACTTGTTCCTCCGTTTTGTCAACTTTGTTCATTGTGTACACTTGTCCCGCCTTAGAGCCATCATAAATAGAGATAAAACTCACATTCGCTCTCGGATTGAGCTCTGTGTTTGATGGTAATTTCCTAGATTCTCTAGCTTCCAAATTGCTTACCGCATCAACAATTTGACTAACTTGCCTCTCCAAGTTTTTAATACTAGACTTGGTCTCTTGTTGAAGTTGAGTTAGAGAGCCATGCATTGTAGAAACACTTTGAGACAGATTTCTGATCATCTCTTCAGTGGACATAGAATTCTGATTCACTCCGTGAGCTTGAGGTTGGAAAGGAGGCATGTAAGGAGCTTGGCCACCTTGATGGTTAAATTGTTGATTGCTAGAATTTCCATACCTCAAGTTAGGATGATCCCTCCATCTAGGATTGTAAGTGTTGGAGTAGGGATCATACCTAGGCTTTTGTTGACCATAATTGCCCACCATATTGACATCGGCTTGTGGCTCCTGAAGTGTGGGGCATGAATCAGTGGGATGCATATTATCAAAACAAATTCCACAGGCTTTCACTTGTTGTCTCCCACCTTGCTGTAGAAACTGTCTCAGCATGGTTTTCAGCTCAGAAACTTCTTCATGCAATAATGAATTAGCCACCATAGCATTGGCAACTTTAGAGCCAGTCTCTTTTCTGAATTGCCTTGTGCCCTCAGACAGTTGTGTAAATAGTTCAAATGCAGCAGCATGTGTTTTGTTGAGGATATTGCCTTGGCAAGCTGCATTCACCATTCTTCTCTCATCATCCAAGAGGCCTTTAAATAAGTTTAAAATCAAGTCTTGATCAGTGTAGCCATGGAAAGGACAGCTGGCTATCAACCTCTTGAATCTCTCATAATACTCATACAAGGTCTCATTAGCTTCTTGTTCGATGTTGCTAATCCTCTTTTTCAGATCATTGAGCCTTGTAGAAGGGAAGTATTTTTCTAGAAAAGCTTGTTTCATTTTCGCTGATATATCAATACTTCCCGGAGCCAAGTAGTAAAACCAATCTTTAGCCTGATCCTTGAGAGAAAAAGGAAAGGCTCTCAAGGCGATTTGGTCATGAGTCACATCAGCGGGTTTCATGTTTGAGCACACATCATGAAATTCAAAAAGATGCCTATTGGGATCTTCACCACTAAGCCCATGGAATGAAGGCAAAAGGTGAATCAATCCAGATTTCAGCTCGAACTTGACTCCTTCAGCAAGAGCAGGAAATTACACCGCCAACGGTTGTTGTGTCAGATTTGGAGCAGTCAACTGTCTCAAAGTTTGGTCACCCATCTCAGCTGATTCAATAGATTCAGATTCTTCAAGAAAGAACGGTAGAGCCCGAAAGTGATCCCGGATTTCCTTCCTTAGCTTGAAGAGTGTCTTGTCAATGTCTAGATCAAAAAGCAATGGAGATGAGTTAGTCGCACGGGTATGAACCATATAATTGGTTCACACTCAAAACAACACAAAAGTAAAAACACAAATAGCGACGAGTCCCCGACAACTATGCCAAATTTAATGAGGTATTTTTCAGTTGTTTACCTATCAAAGAAACCTTAACTTTATCGAACTCAATATAGCGGTAAGTAAGGGTCGATCCCACAAGGAATCATGTATGTGTGTTATTACTTGAATGCCAAATAACCAAAAAGGAGTTTTATGTAGGATAAGGGTCCACCACAACATAATCATGCAAATTCAAACAATATGAATCATAAAAATCATGCCTTTAACATAAAGTTATCAACTTTCGTTGAATAAATAACCTTTCATAAATCACTTCACTTAATCTACTTATTTTGATCTAAAGTTTTCAAATTTCGTTTCAAACATTATCACTATTCAAGTTAATCACTTTCTCTTTCAATCAAGTCATAAAGCACGAATTACTTCAACTTTCGTCAAAGCTTTTGCACAAACAAGTAGAAGAATAGATAAAAGGCATTCAAATCATGCTATCATATCATGATTCATGCACAACTATGCTAGGTTTCTACCCCCAACCCTAGAATAAGAGACTACTCACTCATGGTAGAGAAAGAACAAACAAAAAGATTGAAAGCTAAAAACCCGCCTTGGACTTTGTTGGGGTTTCTTGACCTTGTTCTTTTTATTCTAGGTCTTGACCTTGTTCTTGTTATTCTTCAGTACTTCACTTGGAATTTGTTGGGGTTTCTTCCATAGCGTCTTCTTCTCTTCTTCCTCTTGCATGCCTCTCTCTTTTCATGTATTTGAATGCATCAAAACCCGCCTCAAAACCTACATAAAAACACAAAACTATAGTAGTTTCCATAATTTTCACAAAATATGCAAACTATACTAAAAATACACACAACACACACAAAAACACAACTAAACACGTCCTAAAAACCTAGAAAAACATACTAAAACAAAGCTAAAAACATGGACATCAAAATGCCCCATATTTAAGCTTGCTTGTCCTCAAGCAATAACAAAGCAAAGATCAAGACCATCAACACATTCATCAAGTAATAGCCCTCATCAAAAAGCAATTTCAGCTCAAGTGAAAATTAGACAAGTGACTTAAACGTCACCACACATATATAAGCAACTAATAAGCACAAGAAATCACAATCCAACCTCATAAGGAATATATGTTTCACTCAACTCTCATGTGTTTAGGCTTTTAGTAACAACTTTCAACTCAATCTTAAATGCAAAAACACATAGGCAATCTTACTTATATCACTAAACTCTCCACCAAAGATGTCAAAACAAGCGGAATTATCAAGAGAACTTAGGCTCAATGAAAAACTTCATAGAAGCTTCTGATGGTACGCGAAATAATGATGGTGTGAACAGTGGACACAAAACACGAGGTAAAAGAAACTGGCGAGGTCCCCGAGATCTTTTCCCCAAGATCTTTGCCATACCCATCCAAAAAAGCAATCCTTGCTCCCGCGAAGCCTCAAGTCGCGGGAGCGAGGTCCAAACCTCGCAACACTACCAATTAAGGTGGCTAGGAAACTAGCCACAAGAAATAATGAGGATGAACCTCGCATATTCAAAAGCTGACATTCCCGCCCCACTTGACCAGTCAAGAACCACCTAACTCTCAACCAATAAGCAACCACCTACGTCTCGACCAATCGAATGGTCGAAAATCAAGTGTCCCACATCAGAAGTTGGCAAGAGCCATGATCCTCAAGCGTCTATAAATAGAAGAGAACCTCGAAGGTTGCAAGAGGTCGAAAAACATCTTGAACTCAAGAACTATCTTATTAGTTGAAGATCGACGTGTTGGAGTCATCGTAAAGACCACATTACAACCAAGAGAAGGTCCACAAAAAGACTTCAAGTCGCCCAAAGAGACCTTGTCTTAAGCAAGATCTCGCTAATTGCTTCGCAAACTACAATCCCTGTGTAATCGCTTAAGTTTCCAATCTCGCTAAATAGATATCAATTCCCGATTTGTAATAGGAGCAAAGCTCACTGATAGTTTATAAGTGGTAATCTCGTTGTAACAAAGAGGTCTTGAACTTCGTTAGGCTGAGACCTCAAATCTTGTAAAAGGAGATCTAGGGCATAATCTCGATGTTGTAATCTCGTTTGGAAATCATAAATAAAAGCAAGGGTTTGCCTCGTCAAATAAATATTTAATCTCGTTTCTTGTCTTTAGTGTCAGCATTGTTGCTGGAGTCCGCATTGTTGCACGGCGAGGTAGAGAAGCTCTACCTGGGCGAATGTCTCTCCGGGGAGTCAGCATTGTTGCTGGAGTCCCTGCTTGCTGGCTCCCATGACGTGTTCGCTTGGACCGCAAAAGATCTTCGCGAGGTCCCGCGGACTATGGCCCAACATTCCTTGAACATCGACGGTGCCACTCGTCCTGTGGTGCAGCGATAGAGGAAGATGAACGAGGAAAGGGTGAGCGACGTGAATGCTGAGGTAGGGAAGCTGCTGGCCGCGGGGTTCATCCACGAGGTCCAGTATCCTAAGTGGCTATCTAACGTCGTGCTGGTAAAAAAGGCACTCGGGAAGTGGCGCATGTGCGTGGATTTCAAAGACCTAAACATGGCCTGGCCCAAGGATAGTTACCCCTTGCCATCGATCGACGAGCTGGTCGACTCCGCAGTAGGTCACGGGGTCCTAAGCTTCCTCGACATGTATTCAGGTTACAACCGGATCTTAATGAACCCGGGAGATGAGGAGGAAACAGCCTTCATCACGCAACGGGGGACCTATTGCTACAAGGTCATGTCTTTTGGTCTGAAGAATGCGGGAGCCACCTTCCAGCAGCTCGTGGACCGAATCTTCAAGAATCATCTGGGGAGGAATGTGTCGACTTATGTCGACGACATCGTGGTCCAGAGAAAAACCCCGAAGGAACATCTGGTTGACCTCGTAGAGGTTTTTGCGACACTAGGCATAACAGGATCAGCCTCAATCCTGAAAAATGTGTGTTTGGCGCATCGTCGGGAAAATTCCTAGGGTTTATGATCAGTGCGCGGGAAATAGATGTGAACCCCGCCAAGATCGAATCAATTCTCTCAATGAGGTCACTCCGGTCTCGGACCGAGGTACAATGACTTAACGGCGTTGTGAACTATCTGGGAGGTTCTGCTCTCGTTTGGTGGACAGGTCACTACCCTTCTTTGCAGCCCTGAAGAAAAGCGAAAAGTTTGTTTCGGACGAGGAGTTAGAGCTTTTTTTGGGCTAAAGGCATTTCTGTCGAAGCTCCCCACTTTCTCGCCTCCAAAGGTGTGCGAAGATTTGCAACTATATGTGATTGTGGAGACAGTCAATGCGGTGTTGACAAGGGAGGCGATGCACCCCGTCTATTTCATCAGTCGCGTGCTCCAGCCTACAAGCAGCGATACTCCCCGGCAGAGAAAATGGCCTTGGTTGTGGTAACAGCCGCGAGGCGTCTGCGCCCTTACTTTCATGCCCATCCAATCCAAGTCCTTTCTGATCTCCCTCTCCGGCAGATCCTCCACCAGCCCGCCCTTTCTGGGCGGATGACAAAGTGGGCAGTCGAGCTCTCCGAGTTCGACATCATCTACCTGCCAAGAACTGTGATGAAAAGGCAGGCCCTCGCCGACTTCATGGTGGAAGTAACATTCCCCGAAATTGATGAAAGCGCGGAGGAGTGGAAGGTCTTTGTTGAAGGCTCGCAATGCAACGCCGGAGGCGGGGCTGGCGTATTCCTTGCCGATCCCACAATCAAGACAGAGTATGCTCTTAACTTCGCCTTCGACGCAACCAATAACGAGGCCGAGTATGAGGCCATGATCGCCAGTATAGAGATGGCGCTGCTCAGTGGAGCTCGCAAAATCAAGGTGTACATCGACTCCGAGTTGGTGGCACGGCAATTAAGTGGACAGTATGAGTCCATGACAGGGTTCTTGCCCGCGTAGCGAGAGAAGGTTAAAGCCTTGGTATCCTGTCTAGAAACGTTTGCAGTGGAATCCATTCCGCGCACTGCAAACACAAAGGTAGATGCCCTCGCAAGGCTGGGGTCGGCTCTCCCCTTAGAGGTGGGCAATCGCGTGATGGTGGAAAGAAAGCTTTCGCGGAGCGTGAGAAGCAGGGTTTTCTCCGTCAAGCTCGAAGATTGGATGGCTCCCATCTTCCGATATGTGGAAAGCGGGATTCTTCCCGAGGATCCCGCAGAGGCCAAGAAACTCAAAATGCAAGCGGTTCGCTACTGCATTGTTGGAGGGCAACTCTATCGTCGAGGCTTCGTGGAGCACAATTTGCTATGTGTGTCGGGCGAGGCCAAAGAGCACATCCTATTTGAGGCGCATGAGGGGGTATGTGGTGGCCACCCCGGGTGGTGAGCCTTGTCACAGAAGATCATCCGCTTGGGGTATTTTTGGCCCACTCTTAGACAGGACGCGAGGACTCATGTCCAGAACTGCGATGGGTGCCAGAGGCACGCCAACATCCAACATGCCCCAGCCTCCACTTTGCGCTCGATTCACTCACCCTACCCCTTTGCAATGTGGGGGATGGATATTCTAGGACCGTTCCCCAAGGCCATGAGGCAGGTGCAGTTCATCCTACTCATCGTTGACTATTTCACGAAGTGGGTCGAGGCAGAGGAATGGCGAAAATCACGGGAGCAAAGGTCTTCCCTTTTCTCTGGAAAAACCTCGTGTGTCGCTTCGGAGTCCCCATGACCATCATGACGGACCATGGTCCCTAGTTCAACTGCGAGGAAACCAGAACTTTTTGCTCCAAGCTGAGCATAAACCTCAAGTTTTCCTCAGTTTCCCATCCCTAGTCAAACGGCCAAGTAGAGAACGTCAACGCCCGGATCCTGTCTCATCTCAAGAAGCGGCTAGGCACCGCGCAAGGCGCTGGGCGGAACTACTTCCCCTCGTCTTGTGGACATATCAAAGAACTATGCGCCGCGCCACGGGGGAAACTCCCTTCGCTTTGACCTACGGGAAAGACGCGTTCGTTTCGGTTGAGACCTTGGTCCCTTCAACAAGGGTTTTCAATTTTGACGAAAAAGAAAACGAGGCCACTCTCAAGGTGGAGTTAGAATTCAGGAATGAACTTTGCGAGGTCGCGGCCTTGCGCTCCATGGAATACAAGCGACGGGTCGTAGTGTACCATGACAAGAAGGTTAGACCCCGGGTTTTGATCTCGAGAAATCTCGTTTTAAGGCGCACCGATAGAGGGAAGCTAGACCCTAACTGGGAGGGACCATATCTCCTTGGAGAAGAGGTCGCGTCCGGGGCCTTCAAGTTAAAAGATAACGAGGGGCGCACCCTAAGTAAAAATTGGAATGGGCTCGGCTCAAAAGGTATTATGCATGAATCTTCTAAATTTTTCGTTGTCAGCACATTCTATGAAAAAAAGGTGACGAGTTAGTTCAAATCATTGTCTTAGTTGGAACATCCACCAACCACCCCAAGCTTTGGGCTTGGGGTTGGAAAACCCCACCCTAAGATGTGCGCTTGGGGTTGGAAAACCTCACCCCAAGCTTCACGCTTGGGGTTGGAAAACCTCACCCCCAAGCTCCCTGCTTTGGGTTGAAAATAATCAATGCGCGATCCGAGTGAGGCTCGGGATCGTTGCATACGATAAAAAATAATCGATGCGCGATCCGAGCGAGGCTCGGTGTCGTTGCATAATATCAAAAACAATCAATGCCAATATTCTCCTTGAAATCTACCCTCTGCCAACTAATGAGCGAGCTTCAGGACGGCCCGGGATAGTGAAACCGTGTGGACGAGGCCTCCTCCACGGGCGATACCCCCTCGAGGTTGGAGCTCAATGCGAGCTCACTCCCCCCCTCGGGCCATGTCTTCCGTCCACCTTGTATTTTTTCCTCTCCTTCTACCCCTTCGGAGACTGGCCTGGATCCTTTCATTTGGACCCAACCTTGTCGTCATGGCCGTGAGGAGCCTTGGAAGACGTCCTCGTGACTTTCTCCTTCGAGCGAGTGGCAGCACTCCGCCCCTCTAGGGCCTTCTGGGACCTCCGAGGTCCCAGGACCTTGCACGGACGGACCCGAGGGTGTCTTCTTCTTCGCCCTCTAGGCCAATTCCTCCAAGAGAGTCACTGAAAAGAGAAAAGGTGAGGGGTTAAGAAAAAGGAATAAGGCAACAAATAATCTAAATCCACAACGCGAGGCTCGGATCTTGCAAAACAATCCAAGTTCAAGTAATCTAAGTCCAACGCACGAGGTCCGAGCGAGGCTCGAATCTTTTCAAAACAATCTAATTTCAAATAAACTAAGTCCAAGGAGCGAGGTCCGAGCGAGGCTCGGATCTTCGCAAAACAATCTAGGTTCAAATAATCTAAGTCCAAAGCGCGAGGTCCGAGCGAGGCTCGGAACCTCACAAACAACCTAAGTTCAAAGTGCGAAGACTGAGCGAGGCTCGGACCTTCACAAGTAATCTAAGATCGAGGCACAAGAAACGAGCAAGGCTCGAATCATCAGAAAACAACCTAAATTTGAAGATAAAAAACGAAAACAGCAAGGCGAGCGGATACCCTCTACACCCTCGCGGTGCGGGAAGGGAAGACTCAGCCCCGCTCGCTCGAGGCGTTCCTAGGCAAAGTACTGTTTGTTGGGCGTCAGAGCCGATGTCGCGAATCGTGTCTTGGTCTCAGTGAATTCTCGTGACTCCTTGGGTCGTTGAAAGTTGCACGTCACCGAGGGGAAGTTAATATACCTCCCAGTATAATCGTCAACCAAAAACCATTTGTCTTTCCACTGGCAGATGTTCGACTGAGTGGTGGTGATCTTAAGCCCGGGCAAACTGAGGTTGACAAGGCATGATTTCTGCTCTTGCCTCGCCAAAAACAAGCTTCTCATGATGTCAACATCAGGCCCATCCCCGAGATCGTAGCTTTGAATGGTATACGCGGACAAGAGCCTCCACGCATTGGGGAACAGTTGCGCAGGGCAGACATTTATCACCCACAAAAAATCAGGTATGTGTCGGGCGAGCAGTATTCGAAAGCCGGCTTGGAGGCTGTAAATGTGGACGACCGCACAATTGTCATACGCCGCCATCGAGCAACCCTCTCTCTCAGGGAGCGACAGCTCAATTCCCTCGGGCTAGGGAAAATCAGCAGCGATGTTCACAAGGGACGCTCTATCAAGAACGGTCGCGGCCCCCTCGGCCAGAAATAGCCCAGCCTCGCGGTTCGGAGTCATTGGAATCCGCTCCTCGATGACTAGCGGGACGTGAGACACGATGTCGGTGAGATACCGAGGGTAGAAGCTTGGTTGCTCTTTGGAATCAGACGATCGCACGTCGGAGCCAACTAGTTCTTCATCTGAAATTGAGGACGACGCCATCTCAACCCCCTAAGACATGCGTAATCGGGAAAAGTGCAAGGTAATGGAAATATCAGAAGCGATGGGCGAAGGATCGCTGAACACAAGCAAAGGGGACCTCGAGTTTTGAGAGTCGCTAGACTCGACAGTCCCTGTAGTCTTAGAAGATTCTTCGTAATACTTCTCCCAAAGTTTGAATGTGATGCCTAGTGGAGGGCTCGAAGAAGCTCCTCTAGGCATGAAAAGCGAAGTCCAGGTCACGAGAGGCGAATACCTGGAAAAGAAGAAAAATCTTGAGAAAAAGGGTAGACTAGAAGAAATAAAAAGAGAGGTAGAACGACGTAGGATAAGCGCGTCCCTAGGGCTACTCTGACAGATTAGACCGCCAAGGAAGAATGTGAAGGGAAATGAACAGTTTTGCAGACCAAAAAGCAAATCTCAGAAGATCAAAAGGGCAAACGTCCCATCTCCCAGCGATGAAACAATTGAACTTCCCAAGAACGTTCAAAATTCAAAAACCGAGGGCGATGAACTCAACCGTCGAGTAAAGCACCGGAGCGTTTGAGCGCATCACCGGACCCCTGGGTCCGCCCCTACTCCCAACGTTCCGCCACCGCAGCACCGACGCAAAAATCAGTAAAAAAAATCACCGCCTCCTCCTAGGGTGAAAGGCGGAAGAGAAAATAAGAACGCCGAAAACACATGCAAAAGCCAAAAGCGGTACTTACTTTTCAAAAATCGCTTTGAAGAGGGCGGTTGCGAGCCTTAGCCAATTGTGACACATGTGCTTGGGTTTTCGGAAACCGAAAGGTCACAAAAAGAGAGAACGATTTCTTGGGGAAGAAGATGAAATGAGAAGGGAATAAAGAGGGGAACACGCTTGGCATTTATAAAGGAAAATCATGGGCCTCTTCCAGCTTGGCGCCTTAATGGGCCTAACTTCCCCGCAGTCCCATTAACCAGAAAAGGCAAGGCAGGCCTGCCGGTGCACAACAGAAATACAGAAAGAGCTCCCAAAAATTGGTAAGGGAAAATGATCTCATTGAAAGTTCACAAAAAGCCTCGGGCCTCGTTGGCCCAAACCCTGGATCTCTTGAAGAGAAATTCTCGATCTAGCCCCCGCGACAAGCTTCGCCGAAAAGAAGGCTTAAGAGTCACACATCATGCATGTATACCTTGTAGCCACCGGGCCGAGAACCACAAACCATGGGGTTGTGATGGTGCGCAAAATAATGATGTGTGAATAGTGGGCACGAAACGCGAGGTAAAAGAAACTGGCGAGGTCCCCGAGATCTTTTCCCCAAGATCTTTGCCATACCAATCCAAAAAAGCAGTCCCTTCTCATGCAAATCCTCAAGTCGCGGGAACGAGGTCCAAACCTCGCCAAACTCACCAATTAAGGTGGTCATGCAACTAGACACAAGAAATAACGAGGACGAACCTCGCATATTCAAAAGCTTACATTCCCGCCCCACTTGACCAGTCAAGAACCACCTACGTCTCGACCAATCGAATGGTCAAAACTCAAGCGTCCCACATCATAAGTTGGCAAGAGCCATGACCCTCAAGCGTCTATAAATAGAAGAGAACCTCAAAGGTTGCAAGAGGTCGAAAAACATCATGAACTCAAGAACTATCTTGTTGGTAGAAGATCGACGTGTTGGAGTCATCGTAAAGACCACGCTACAACCAAGAGAAGGTCCAAAGAGACCTCGTCTCAAGCAAGATCTCGCTAACTGCTTCGCAAATTACAATCCCTGTATAATAGCTTACGTTTCGGATCTCGATGAATAGATATCAATTCCCGATTTGTAATAGGAACAGAGCTCGCTGATAGTTTGTAAGTGGTAATCTCGTTGTAACAAAGAGGTCGCGATCTTCGTTAGGCAGAGAGCTCATATCTTGTAAAAGGAGATCTAGGGCATAATCTCGTTGTTGTAATCTCGTTCGGAAATCATAAAAGTAAGGGTTTGCCAGGTCAAATAAATATACAATCTCGTTTCTTGTCTTTAGCGTCGGTACCGACCCTACTAGGGTCGATATTGACGTCTGCATCTTATTTCTTGTTCCTCTTTTCCATGCATTTACTAACTCGTGCATTCTTTTGCAATCCAAAAATCCTTTTTACAACTTTTGATCAACAATGAGACTCCTATAACACCCATCCCACTTTTCGAACCAACACATCACACTCAACAAAACAAATCCCAACACAACTAATTCCTAATCCCCGAATCAGGTCAAGCTTTCATTGGCTAGGAAATATTTTGTGGAGCTTACAAATAGTCTTAAAAGGCTCAAAACATGGCTTCAAAAAGAAAGGATAATGTAAAGGTGGATAGGGAATAATAAGGCTAATGAAAATAAGTTCTCTATAATCTAATTCCACAAGTAAGGAACTAATATCTCATATGGGCTTCAAGAAATAGATAACCATATCAATGGCAAAAGATAATATGCAAATAGAAGAGTAAAATCACACAAGAAAGAGAAGACGAATTCAAACAACTCACAAGGTAGCAATTTTTGTTGGATTGCAACTAACTCATACCTAGAAGTCATAAGTGCTCAATTACATCACAAGCTAAAAATTCACATAAAAACAATTTTCATGGTAGACTCGGGCTAAATCATAAAAAACATGCTAAAGGATTTACATGATCATGCAAGTAATTACCATCATAGAACCATAAGACAAGGGTATCATCAATCCTAAAAATCTTTTTGTGATTTCTTAAAATTTTCAATTTTTTTTTCATTTTCATGTTTTTTAAGGAAGGAAAGCAACTAAACAACTTGAACCAACACAAGACAACAAAGCAAGGCATAAACTAACATAATAGTTTTGTTTTCCCTCCCTACCCCATACTTAAACCAAACAGTGTCTCCACTGTTAGAACAAAGCAAGGTAAAAAGAAAGAATAGTAGGGAAAAGAAAACAAACTCTCAAGATAAATTTTGAAGCGGTGGAAACATCCTTGAACATCCTTGAAAAGAGATAATCAATCAAATGGTGGAAAGTGCTTCTCCAGGTTGTGCATAAACTCAGCGGCAGTTTGTCAGCGCTCTTTAGTCGTCTCCCAACGGTCTTCGGTCGTTGCTCAATTTTCCGCCCTTTTTCCTGTATCACTTATTCAAAGTATCCTATTCCAAAAATTTAAAACCTAATCTAGAAACAAGTCAAAAGAAAGCTAGCAAAAATATCTAATAAAAACAAACTAAAAGCGGGTTGCCTCCCGTAAGCGCTATTTTTAACGTCGTTAGCCCGACGAACTTACCTTGGCTTACCTAGGGAGGTTTTCGTGCAGCTTTGTCGGGGTCAAGAGAAATCCCATACTTAGATGAAAAACCCCATACTTAGACGAACTTACCTTGGTCCTCTATCATCAATAAGTATGCTCGGAATTCCTACATTAGGGTTAGTAAAATCCGAAAACCAAGGGGGCTTCGACTCTTTCATAGCATTTGCAATAGGATGGGATGTAGAAAAAGTAGAAGGAGTTTGTAAGGAGAAATCTTCATTAAAAAGTACGGAACTAAAGTAAGAAGACACACCTTTGCATGTAAGAGAAGGGGTCGGTACCGAGTGGTTGTGGGTCGTTACTGACCTATCTGGGTCAGGAAGTGCCTCGCTAACGGGCCTAATTTTGCCTCTAGCGTCGTGTTTTTCCCTCAGAGATGGGTCGTTACCGACCCATGGGGGGTCGGTAGGCTCCTTGTGTAACACCCTGGTGGTTTATAAGAAATTGAGGTGCTACCCATGTCAACAAGAGCTCTTCCTTTTCTGGGTTCGAGTGAGGACAAAGAACTCAAAAGTTAAGCGTGTAGGGGCGGGATTAGCACCAGGATGGGTGACCTCCTAGGAAGTCCTCGGGTTGGCATGGGATAGCGCTTCTAAAGCCTCGAGCTTTACAGATGGTATCAGAGCCAACTCTAGGTTACGAGTGCACTTGGCCCGGAGGGTGGTGACTTGACCTAGAGGTCGGTGCTTGGGCCTTGACGAGGACGTCAAGTGCATAAGTGGGGGAGATTGTAACACCCCGATAATTTATAAGGGATTGAGGTGTTACCCATGTCAACAAGAGCTCTTCCTTTTCTGAGTTCGAGTGAGGACAAAGAACCCAAAAGTTAAGTGTGCAAGGGCGAGAGTAGTACCAGGATGGGTGACCTCATGGGAAGTCCTCGGGTTGGCATGGGATAGCGCTTCTAAAGGCCTCGGGTCTTACGAATGGTATCCGTGCCGACTTTGGGTGACGAGTTGGCTTGGTCCGGAGGGCGGTCACTCGACCCAGAGGATGGTCTTAGGCCGTGACAAGGACGTCACGTGTTTAAGTGGGGAGATTGTAACACCCCGATAATTTATATGGGATTGAGGTTCTACCCACGTCAATAACAACTCTTCCTTTTCTGAGTTCGAGTGAGGACAAGAACTTAGAAGGTAAGCGTGCAAGGGCGAAAGTATTACCAGGATTGGTGACCTCTTGGGATGTCCTAGGGTTGGCATGGGATAGCAATTCTAAAGGCCTCGGGTCTTACAAATTACCTCAATTTCTTATAAACCACCGGGGTATTACAAATATGGTATCAGAGCCAACTCTACGTTACGAGTGCACTTGGGTTGGAGGGTGGTGACTCGACCTAGAGGTCGGTGCTTGGGCCTTGACGAGGACGTCAAGTGCTTAAGTGGGGGATATTGTAACACCTCGATAATTTATAAGGGATTGAGGTTCTACCCATGTCAACAAGAGCTCTTCCTTTTCTGAGTTTGAGTAAGGACAGAACTCAGAAGTTAAGCGTGTAGGGGCGAGAGTAGTACCAGGATGGGTGACCTCTTGGGAAGTCCTCAAGTTGGCATGGGATAACGCTTCTCAGGCCTCGGGCTTTACACCTTGATAGGCACGCCCTCCTTGAATCTGCTCATTTCTCGTCTCAGGAAAAGGTCGTTACCGACCCATGGTGAGTCGGTAGGCCCTTCGTGAACGCTCTTTACAACAGCGGTCTCATTCACAGCGGGATTGAAATGAAACTTGACCTTCTCCTCCTCTATATCGAAGGTTAGGAGTCCCTTCTTTACATCAACACGTGCACCTGTTGTAGTTAGGAATGGTCTTCCAAGAATGATAGGCACTGTAGGATCCTCAGGCATCTCCATCACAACGAAGTCGTTAGGAACAAAAAATTTGTCAACTTGGAAAGGAACATCTTCCATATATAGCTTCATATTCACATGTTCCAGCGGTCCCAAATTGGCTTTGGACCAAATAGATAGGGGTAGTAAACTGGCATTAGCACCTAAATCACATAGCGCTTTGAAACGATGAGATCCAATACCAATGGTATAGCAAACTTACCTGGATCGCCTAGCTTCACAGGGAGCTTTACATATCGGACCTTGTGAGTCAGCTTAGATATAGATCTCTTCCTGCTTAAGATTTCTTTCAAAAATTGGTGTAAGCCGACATTTCTCTTAGGACCTCAGCGAATGGAATGGAAATATTTAAGCCCTGAAGAACCTTAACAAAATGCCTAAACTTCCCTTCTGTAGAGACCTTGGACTTCTTAGAGGGGAAAGGAAGAGTCTTTGTCGGACTCGGAACTAACACGGGCGCGAGTCGTGGTGTTACCGAATCGACAAGGGGGTCGGTCGGTGTGAGAGAAGGGTTGTATCGACCCTGGGGGGTCGTTACCTACCTCCTTACTAGGAGAAGGAGTCGGTTTCTAAGACTTACTTGGGTTGGAAGGGTCGTTATCGACCTTAGGTGGGTCAGTAACGATGTACTAAGCTTCAGTATCGACCCTGTTGGGGTTGGTAATGGGCTTGACTGAGGTGTCATCTACATCTTCATGCTCTTTTTCCTTGGTCTCAGCACGATCCGACAACTTATTTCCGCTCCTTAGGTGTAAGGCTGCAATTTGACCTCTAGGGTTTTCCTCGGGACGGCCCGGTAGTTACCCTTGAGGTCTTGGAATTTGTGCAGCAAGGTTGCCAAGTTGGGAATTGATGTACCTGGAATTTAAATATCGACTCACAAATAAGAGAAAAATTTAGGATAAGGGTCCACCACAACATAATCATGCAAATTCAAACAATATGAATCATAAAAATCATGTCTTTAATATAAATTTATTAACTTTCGTTGAATAAACAAGCAAATCAATCAACTTTCATCAATCAATTCACTTAATCTACTTATTTTGATCTAAAGTTTTCAACTTTCGTTTCAAACTTTATCACTATTCAAGTTAATCACTTTCTCTTTCAATCAAGTCATAAATATGAATTACTTCAACTTTCGTCAAAGATTTTGCACAAATAAGTAGAAGAATAGATAAAAGGCATTCAAATCATGCTATTATATCATCATTCATGCACAACTATGTTGGGTTTCTACCCTCAACCCTAGAATAAGAGACTACTCGCTCATGGTAGAGAAAGAACAAACAAAAAGATTGAAAGAAAACATACTTGAATTAAACTAAAAGCTCACTTGAATTCAAACACAAACTCATCTCATTCGCAACACAACTTAGAACGCAAGAAATCTCCAACAATCTTCTTCCTTGTGCTCCAAGCAACAACCTTGCCTTCTAAGCCCTAAAACTTGCGTCCAAACTTAAACTAGGGAGAGAGAGCCTCCAACTTGTCTAAACAAGGGTATTTATACTAAAACATCTATCTAAAAAGTTTCCTTAAAGATAAAATCTACTAAAGATAAATGATCTCGGAATAAAACCATTAATTACCCTAAGTCAATCACGTCCTACAGACACGGGGACCTCGGTATTGACCCCGTTAGGGTCGGTAGGACACTGGATTTTACTCTTGAAAGCCTCGGTACCGACCCCTAGAGGGTCGATATCGAGCTTGTTCTTGACCTGGTTCTTGTTATTCTTCACTACTTCACTTGGACTTTGTTGGGGTTTCTTCCATAGCCTTCTTCTCTTCTTCCTCTTAGCATGCCTCTCATTTTTCATTTCTTTCAATGCATCCAAACCCGCCTCTAAACCTACACAAAAACACAAAACTAGAGTAGTTTCCATACTTTTCACAAAAGATTGAGATTCAAAGATAAAGGCAATCACTATTTTATCATTTTTTGGAAGATAAAGGCAATCAATAAAAGATTGAGATTGAAGTCATAATAATAATAATGATGATGATGATGATGATGATGATGACAATGATGATGATGATGATGATGATGATGATGATGATGATAATAATAAACATCGGCATAACGTTGTTCGGGATACCCCTCTTGATATTTATTATCGGTCTGGGATTTCGGCAAGGAAAGAGGTTGATATTGGACTGTCTGGCGGGAACGATGGAGCTCTCCGACCTGCAGATGTGCTACTTTATTCTTGGGATCGAGGCCGTGATGTTTGTGTTGACTTGACGGGATCTTCTCCTTTGACACAATCCAGTTTGTTTGACTTTGTTCTGGGACGGGTTGTGGTTGATGCGGCTAATCGAAAGAGGGTCAAGTACGAAGCTAGTTGTCGGGTTTTTGGTTATGGTTTTCTTCCTTTCTCCTTTTCTTCTCTAGGAGAACTGGATAAGGATGCTGTAGCGTTGCTGAGGCGGGTTCAACAGTTTTCTAAGACTCAAGACGTTGAGGCTCGTGCTGCTACTCATATCTTCACCAGAATAGGCTTTGCTATAGCTAGAGGAGGGGGGCCCAGATTTTATCTCGGCTTCCCACTAATTTTATGTAATTTGTTTGACTTTGTAAGTTTTTATTATAATAAATAATAATAAAAATAATAATAATAATAATAATAATAATAATAATAATAATAATAATAATAATAATAATAGTCCGGATCATTTGAGAATGGGTGCGCAAGTGAGAAATAAGAAAGAACAAGAGTCGTTGGATGGAGAAAAATCAAGGGTGTTGATCATTTCACTTCAAAAGGGGAAAACGAAACAGGAAAAATTATTCGCGTATTTTTGAGAAAAAAAACGGATTGTGATTCAAAACTGTGATTTTGTTCATCAAAATTGTGATTTTGTTCATTAACACTGTGATTTTCTTCATCAAAACCTATTGTTTGTGCATCAGAATTGTGATTTTGTTCATCAAAACTGTGATTATGTGCATAAAAAAACTTTGTGCATCAAAAACCTATTGTTTGTGCATAAAAAATGGAAGAATGTGAGACAAAACTAATTGTTTTGATGTTAGTTGTGGTATTGTCTTGCTTGACTCGTTTGGATTCGTCATTGTATATGTTGTGAAACGTGTGGCTGCTTCTTGGGCTGCGAACATAGCTAAGGCACCAACACCCCTCTTCGGTTTGCAGTTGGCTCGTTCTATTAGTGTGCATCACATTTGATGCGATCCTACATAGGCTCTACCCGGGTTCCGAGAATTCCAAAGCGCCCAAGGCCTTGGCGCGACTGCGCCCCACCTAGACGCAACCGTGCGCTTTAGCCTCCCATGTCGCGTCTTGCCCGAAAAAGCCAAGACGCGGGCCAGGACCCCCATGACGCGGCCGCACTCCTCAGCACCAGCCCGCGTCGTCTTGTGCCATCACGCCGACGCTTCCGAAACTCTTCGGCACTATTCTATCTTGCATTTTCCTTTTGTGTTGGAACTTTTATAAACACCTTTCCATATTTAGTAGTATCTAGTTGATGTGTTCCCTTCTCACTAATGTGGGTTGGATTGCTAAAATAAGGAAAAGTTCCTGAAGTTCAACACAAAAGGAAAATATAAGATAGAATAGTGTGGAAGAGTTCCTTAAGCATCAGTGACATGGAACAAGACGACATGAGATGGCGTCAAGGAGCGCGGCCCCATCATGGGGGTCCTGGCCCACGTCTTGGGTTTTGTTGGCAAGACGTGGCTTGGGAGGCTAAGGCGCGATTGCGTCTTGGCAGGGCACGGACGCGTCTTGGCAGGGCGCGGGCGCGTCTTGGCTCGGCTTGGCCACGCCAAGGGGAACACCAAGGTTTTGGGCGCTTTGGAATTCTCGAAACCCGGGTAAAGCCTATGTAGGATCGCATCACTTGACCCTACCCGGGGAACACCACTATTTGCAACGATAGTTGTTATCGCCAGTGACCTCGGATTTTACCATCCAAAGTCACCCAAGGCTTTATAAGGTATTAAGTTAAATAAAACATGCGGAATTATAAAGTTATTACATATAAACGAGTTGCTCACATATGAGACTTTTAGAAGTATTCATTACATTCTTTAACTTAGTTCAACTAAACCTAACAAGTAAGAGTTCTTAGGCAGCTGAATATAATCAAAACATTGTTCATAAAAGCGTAGTGTAACCCGAGAATGAAATAAAAACATCTTTAAGAAAATCCGACCTTTCTTCCTTCAATTGATTGATCTTCTTCTTTAGGCCTTCGGTGGAGGTTTCCTAAAGTCTGGCATTTGGCGCGAAGGGCGGTAAATGCTAGGCAGGAATGCGGAAAAACAGAATTAGTCTAAAGAGACTAAGAAAGCGGGAATAGACATTCTTAAGGTAGTTCGGTAATGTAACAAAATTAATAAGGAGGTATTAGAGATGTGTTTCGAGATATGTAAACTTTACGTGGAGCTTTTAAGAACGAAAATGAGTAAATCTCGAGATGAGATAACTCTAAACCGAGAGAACGAACTACGAGATTGTAGGACGTCTTAGAATGGAATAAATGTTGGGAACGTTAATTACACAAAAGTTTCTAGAAAACCTCTCACACCCTGATATCCACCTTTTTAGTCATGTTTTTAGGGTGTGTTTTAATGTGTTTGAGTCTTTTTCTTTAGTTTTGTGTTTATTTTTTGAGTCGTTTGTGTAGGATTTCGTATTTTCTTAAGATATGGAGTCTACATAAGCTTTGGTGGTGTTTTTATAGGTTTTAGAAGCTGTTTTGAAGCATATTTTGAAGAAAGGAGGAAAACACTTGAAGATAGCACTCAAGAATGAAGTTCATAAAGTCATTGAAGATCAAGTGCAAGCTAAGAAAGAAGTAGAGAAACTCGTTACAAAGACATAGGAAAAAGAATCAAGTCAAACTGAGGTGTAACGAACCCGCTACGGAAGTTTTACTCAAAGATGTTTTCAATGCTGATAGAGGTCGATATCGACCCTGCCCATGTCGATACTGAGGTGCGTATAGAAGCAAAAATCGAGAATTTAGCAGGAAGAACTATCGACCCTGACGGGGTCAATACCGAGGGTCCCGTGTCAGTGGAAGACTTTAGAGTCGGCGCAATTAATGTATTTTTATCCCTTTTTATTAGTTTCTTTTTATGTTATTAGATAGTTTAAAAGGATATATCTTTTATTAGATTTATTTCCTTATAGAAGGGATATGTCTTTTAAAGATTTATTTCCTTATAGATAGCTTCTAGATAGATTAGGTTTTTTTTTTCTATAAATACTCTTGTTCTAGCTTTAGTTTTCGGAGGCCACAATTAACCTAGTTTTAGGGTAGAAAGGGGGAGAGGAGGCGTGAGGAGAGGGGGGGACGAATTTGTGGATTACTTGGAAGACAAGTTTCGTTGTGGATTCGGTTGTAAGCTTTTCCTTTCTCTTTAACTTAATTTAGATGTTTTTAATAATGAATTGTGAGTAGTTTTCTCTCTCTAAGGTTGGGGTTGAACCCAACAATGGTTGTGCATGCTTGTTTATGATCATGTTTGATTGTTTTTATTGCATGAATCTATTCTCTTGTTCTTAATCCTTGAAATGAAAGTTTAAGGGAATTTCTCATCCATTGTTGAAGCGAAAGCAGAAACTTTGAGTCAGAATAGTCAATTTAGGGTTTTAAAGCGAAAGCGGATAAATCCTAGTTGAAGTAGAAGAGATAGATAGTAAGTTTATTAATTTAGCGAAAGTTGATTTACTTGCTTAAAGTTAACGAAAGTTAGCGCCTTTATGTGATAAAAGCATGATTTATGTGTTTCATTAACGTTTGGCATGCATAATTGTTGTTGTGAGGATACCTTTACCTTAGATTTTCTATTTATTGATATAAAAATCCTTGCTTTTCTCTCTTACTTGCGTTCTAAGTAAGAACAGAACTTGATACTGACTATCTCCCGTGGACGAACCTGACTCCCTTGTACTCAGTGGGGTCTTGACCACAAATTTATTTATTGTTAAGCAAATCCCTTTCAACACACCCTTGTCAGACTGAGAGTCGGATCGATCTTTTAAGACCGGTTCGGTTTTGATGTCTTTTAATGTGCATGGGCTATATTTATGGTGTGATAAAACTTCACTTACGTTAATGAATTTTTAAGAGTGTGGGGGCCATGAAAGGGCCGAAGTCCACTTAATGGAACGGAGTTCCGACTCCTAGCTAGGGTGCATACATCCCTCCTCCAAGTAGGAGCAGACATAAGGGTGTTCCCCTAGTAAACCCGCACTCCTTATTAAACTATTTACGAATTTCATAATGAATCTTGAAAAGAGAGTTTAAACAAGCAAAGGCCTCACAAAACAAGCCTAGCAATATATCCATTAACAATAATAATAATATTAGTAGTAATACTAACAAAGGGTCGTTATTTTCTAACAATCGATATTTCCTAGGTTCGTTCAGTTTAGCAAACAAGGTGTTCCCAACATCGAACAAGTTAACGGAATCGAATTTATCGAAAGGTTCAAGTAGTATGTCCACTTGCCTTGAAATATCCTTAGGGATTCTACTAACTTGGAAATAGGATGTTTTAGTGACGTTCGAAAACTTCAACCTATTTAACCGAAAGAACGAGAATGAACATGTATTAAAATCCTTATTTTAATTTTAATTCTACCTTTCTCTTATTTTCCTCTTCTAAGAGAAGGCATGCTAAACTAAATTATTTGGTTTAATAATAGAGCTAGGGAAAGGTTAAAATAATAATTCTTTTATTATTATTTTCTAGGTGTTACTTGTAAGGATTTTCTAGCTTAAAAATACTTAGTTTAAGAAAAGTAATGCAAGACTTTAATTATTCAAATGAAAACCTTTTTAACCCACATGTATATATATAGTGATGATGTCCAAAATGGTAAAATAAGAGGTGGGCCCGGGGTACAAGAAAACAAACAGACCCGACGGGATTCCCAAAGACGATTCTGGAGCCCACACCCATACCCCTCATTTATTTAAGCAAAGTTCCTACCCCCACGAGGTCCTCCGAAACCTCGGAACGAGATCTAAACCTCGTAACCGACTCTACTGACACACACGGGTGATCAGGACAACTCAGCTAACGCCGCTTGCCCAAGCCAATCACCGGCTGCCTCGCCTCCGGACCAATCAGAAGCCATGATCTCGGGCGTCCCACATCGGACAATGATGAGAACTCGACTCCCCAATTTTCTATAAATAGAGGAGAACCTCATAGAAAGAAGGGGTCGAAAAACATCTTGAACTCGAGAACTATCTTGCTCGTTGAAGATCGACGTGATTGAAACATCGTCAAAAGACCTCGCTATAGATAAGTGAAGTCCACAAAAAGACTTCAAGTCACACAGAGTTTCTGCTCACATCAAAGACCTCGCTACAGAATCTCACAAGCCGTCTACACCACGCTCTCAAATCAACTTCGCACCAGATCAACCAAGTGATACTTAGGTGATAGAATCATTTAGCAATTAGGAGATCTCGAACATTGTTAGATCGAGATCTCGAACACTCGTAGGAGGTCTAGGGTGTAAATCTCGACTATTTGTAGGCCTTGTTGGTTTGTAACCTCACTGTAAGAATATCATAAATAAAGAAGCAAGTGCTTGCATAATCAGATACAATAATCCCGTTTCTTGTCTTTTAGCGAACGGTTTATTTTGGGTTTCATCATTGCCGCCGTCTGTGGAACCTCTTCATCCTAAGCAGTTTCTCGATTTGTGCAAACCTTGGCTTCGATCCCCTCAAAATGGCATGCCCAAACAATTTCTTCCCTCAACACCACGATAACATGCCCGAAACTGCGCAGTGGACGGGCGCGGGGCCCCCGGGCTACCCGTTCGTGGTCCCCCCGGGTTGGACGTACGCCGCACCGCAAAACCCATTCCCATTACAAGGATACGAGCAGGGCGGCGCACCCCCGAACCCATACCCCTACCCGGGTTATGACTTCCTGCTTTGGCCTTCGACCTGGTTGAGACAATTTTCACATCTTGCTTAACCTACCAGCAGGGCTTCGCCTCTTCGTACATCCCCGTCCCCCCCCCCCCCCCCCGAGTGCACCTCACTCCGAGTACATACCTGCGTACGTCCCTGGGCATAGGCCGGAGCACGAGTCCACCACCAACGGCTCGTAAACGGAGAGGCCTCCCCGAGATCCAATGCAGATCTCGCGATCCCGATCGCGACGTTCGAGGTTGCAGGACCCAGAGTTGTCCGAAACAGCGGGGAGCGCGGTGCACTACCCAAGGTCGTGATCACACAAGTCGCGACCGCCGCCCCAACCCCAGGTGGAGGCCAAGAGCACCTCTCCGTTCATAGACGAGATCCGGAACGCGCCAATGCCCAAGGGCTTCCTAAGGCCCCAAATGGGGCTTTATGATGGCTCAGCAGACCCGGAGGAGCATGTGAAGCACTTTGCGGTCCAGATGAACGTAAACGCCTATAACGACGCCATATTCTGCCGAGTCTTCCCAACCACCCTGGAAAAGGCCGCGATGACATGGTTCTCCAGCGTTAAGATCGGGTTTGTGGCCTCGTTCGCCCAATTATGTGAGTCCTTCGTCACACATTTCAGCGGCTCTAGGAAGCGCAAGAAGAACATGAGGGATCTCCGCGGAATTGAACAGGGGGAGGGCGAGTCTTTGGGCGCCTTCTTCACGAGGTTCACGACCGCGGTGACAGAAATTGCGTTGTCGACGAGTCGTCGTTACGCGACACCGTCATGGGCAACCTAAGCATCGGGGCTTTCAAGAATTTCATTTTCTTGAAGAACCCGGCAACATACGACAGCCTGTGCGCCCGGATCACGGCCCAAGTGTACGCCGAGGATGCCGCCAACCAGAGCTCGCGACCGAGGACCGACAAGGAAATTGTCGCCGAGGCTAAGGGGAAGGCAAAAGTGGCCGCGCCGGCCGCGAGGGATGCGTATGTGACGTAGGCCCACAACCCCGCCAACAATAACAACAATAACAATAGCAACAGAAACAACAATAATAACCAGAACAACAACAACAACGACAACAGGAATAACAACCACTGTAACAACCGTGGAGGCGGCGGTGGGGGTTGGAACTGTTTCGGCGGGAAACCACGGGGTTGTAGAGGCAAGGGCGGCCCTGCGTACAACCCAAATGAAAAGGGCCGCGCCAACCTCGCGTCGGGTGCCAACACCGTGCCACGAGGCCCGAGTCAGGCTCAGGCCAACAATAACAACAATAACAACAACGTCGAGCAACAGGCCCCCGCGAAGCAGGCCCGGTCTGGGCAAGCGACAGCGCCCGATGGGTATATCCATACCATCTCAGGCGGACCATCACTGGCTGGATCAAGCCAGGCAGAAAGAAAGAGGTACGCGAGGGCAAGCCATCATGAGCCCTCGGTATTTAGCGTTGCCCAAACCTCGCGGTCTCACGTAGGCTTGGCCTTCTCGTCCGAAGATGCCGAGGGGCTCCACATGCCACACTCCGACCCCTTGGTGGTACACGCTCAAATGGGCTCGAAAATGGTAAAGCGAGTGCTGGTAGACACGGGATCCTTCGTGGACATCATGTACTACGACGCATTTGAGCAGTTGGGCATCTCCGAGACATCCTTGAAGCCCTACGCTGGGAAGCTCACCTCCTTCTCGGGGGACGAGGTCGACGTGGCAGGTCTCATAGACCTCTGGATGACGTTGGGCACCGGCTCCACAAGGAGGACCGAGATGGTGAAATTCACGGTGGTACGCCTGCCTTCGGTGTGGAATGCAATCATTGGGAGGGTTTCCCTGATGAAGTTCTAGGCGGTAGTTTCCATCTATCACCTGAAGATGAAGTTCACCATTGACGGCGGGGTTGGAGAGGTAAAAGGCAATCAGGAGGAGGGTCGCGTTTGCTACGCGACCTCTGCAAAACAAAAATGCCCGGTGTTCATGATGGAGTCCCCCGGCGAGGCCGACCTCGAAGTCTGGGACTTCACGGTCCCCACCCCTGAGCTAGAAAGAAGGGTGATATCCCCCTTCGAGAGCGAGTCCGAGAAGATCTACCTAGGAGAATGTCTCTCAGGGGCGTCAGCGACGTCGCTAGAAGCCCTACTTGCTGGGTCCCGCGACGTGTTTGCCTGGACCGCAAAGGACCTCCGAGGCGTCCCACGGACCATGGCCCAGCACTCTTTAAACGTCGATGTCACCACTCGCCCCGTGGTGCAGCAACGAAGAAAAATTAATGAAGAAAGGGCAAACGCCGCAAATGACGAGGTAGCAAAGCTGTTGGCCGCGGGGTTCATTCGCGAGGTTCAGTACCCCCGATGGTTGTCCAACGTCGTGTTGGTCAAGAAAGCCAGTGGGAAGTGGAGGATGTGCGTCGATTTCAAGGATCTCAACAAAGCATGTCCCAAAGACAGTTACCCCTTGCCCTTGATCGACGAGCTCGTTGACTCAACCGCATGTCACGCAGTATTAAGCTTCCTCGACGCGTACTCAGGATACAACCAAGTCCTGATGAACCTGCGGGAAGATGAGGAAACATCCTTCATCATCCAGCGAGGCACTTATTGTTACAAGGTCATCCCGTTTGGTCTAAAGAATGTGAGGGCCACCTTTCAACGCCTCGTCGACCGCGTCTTTAAGAATCATCTAGGAAGGAACGTGTCGGCCTACGTCGATGATATTGTTGTCCGGAGCAAGACCCCTGAAGGGCATCTGGTCAACCTCGTTGAGGTCTTCGCCACTCTCAGGCACAACCGTCTTAGCCTGAACCCCGAGAAGTGCGTCTTCGGCGTGTCGTCGGGAAAATTGTTAGGCTTCATGATCAGCGAGCGCGGGATCGACGTCAACCCCGCCAAGGTCGAGTCGATCTTCTCAATGAGGTCACCGCGATCTCGCACTGAGGTGCAGCGGCTCAACGGCGCCGTCAACTATCTAGGGAGATTTTGCTCCCGCTTGGCGGAGAAGTCTCTCCCCTTTTTCGTGGCTCTCAAGAAGAACGACAAGTTCGTGTGGGATGAGGGGCTTAAGCTTGCTTTCTCTGAGTTAAAGGCCTTCCTGTCGAAGCTCCCCACATTGTCGCCCCCGATGGCGGGCGAAGACTTGCAACTGTATGTGGCAGTCAGCCCCGAGACGGTCAGCGCGGTGCTAACCAGAAAGGCCACACACCCAGTCTACTTCTTGAGTCGCGTGCTCCAACCCGCGGAGCAGCGGTACTCCCCGGCGGAGAAGATGGCACTGGCGGTCGTGACCTCGCGTACCTCTTTCACGCGCATCCCATTCAGGTCCTCCCTGACCTCCCACTTCGACAAATCCTCCACCAGCCCGCCCTCTCCGAGCGAATGATGAAGTGGGCAGTCGAGCTCTCCGAGTTCGACATCAGCTACCTCCCGAGGATCGCCATGAAAGGGCAAGCCCTCGCTGACATCATGGTGGAGGTCACCTTCCCTGAGACTGACGCAATCTCAGAGGAGTGGAAGGTATTCGTTGACGGCTCACGATGTGATGCCGGTGGCGGGGCTGGCGTATTCCTCGCTGGACCCTCGATCGAGACGGAGTATTCCCTTAACTTCGCCTTCTAAGCCACCAATAACGAGGCCGAGTATGAGTCCATGATCGCCGGGATTGAGATGGCGCTCCTCAGTGGGGCCCGGAAAATCAAGGTCTACACCGACTCCGAGCTGGTTGCGCGCCAGCTCAATGGGCAGTACAACACCAGAACGGGGTTCCTGCCCGCGTATAGAGAGAAAGTCAAAGCCTTGGTGTCGTGCCTGGAAACCTTCGCGGTTGAGTCCATCCCGCGAACCTCGAACACCAAAGCAGATGTTCTTGCGAGGTTAGGATCCGCCCTACCCCTGGAAGTAGGGAATCGCTTGATGGTGGAAGGAAAACTCTCGCGGAGTGTGACCTGTGAGGTTCTATCTGTTACTGCAGAGGATTGGAGGATCCCAATAACGCGGTATGTGGAGAGCGGTGTCCTCCCAAAGGACCCCGCACAGGCCAGGAAGCTGAAAATGCAAGCGGCGCGGTATTGCGTCGGCGGCGGCTATCTTTATCGTCGAGGCTATGTTGAACCCAACCTGTTGTGCATGCCGACCAAGGCTACGGAGCACATCCTCTATGAGGCCATGAGGGGGTCTCTGGCGGCCACCCGGGGTGGCGAACCCTATCACATAAGATCGCTCACTTAGGATACTTTTGGCCCACTCTCCGGCAGGACGCAAGGGCCTATGTCTAGCGATGTGACGGGTGTCAGAAGCACAGTAACCTCCAGCATGCCCCGACCTCGCAACTTCGCTCCATACACGCGCCATGCCCCTTCGCGATATGGGGGATGGACATCCTCGGCCCCTTCCCCAAGACTGCTGGCCAGGTGCGGTATATCCTGGTCATTGTCGACTATTTCACGAAGTGGGTTGAGGCACAAGCAATGGCAAAGATCACGGGGGCTAAGGTCTGCGACTTCCTGTGGAAGAACCTCGTCTGCCGTTTTGGCGTGCCCATGACCATCATGACTGACCATGGACCCCAATTCGATTGCGAAGAAACCCAGACCTTCTGCTTCGACCTGGGCATAACCCTCAAGTTTTCCTCCGTGGCCCACCCTCAGTCAACGGCCAAGTAGAGAACGTCAATGCCCGCATCCTGTCCGATCTAAAGAAGCGGCTGGGCATGGCCCAAGGTCGTTGGGCAGAGCTTCTCCCACTCGTCCTATGGACATATCGCACCACCGCGCGCCGCGCAACCGGAGAAACGCCTTTCGCTCTAACCTACGGGGCGGAAGCACTAGTCCCAGTAGAGACCCTGGTCCCTTCGGCGACACTGTTTGATTTCAATGAAAAAGAGAACGAGGCCAATCTCATGGTCGAGTTGCTCTTCCGTGACGAGCTGCGCGAGGTAGCCGACCTGCGCTCCAGGGAATACAAACGCTGCGTGGCTGTGTACCACGACAAGAAGGTAAGACCTCGATTCCTGATCACGGTTAACCTCGTCTTGAGGCGTACCAAAGGTGGAAAACTTGACCCCAACTGGGAGGGGCCATACCTCCTTGGCGAGGAGGTCGCGCCCGGAGCTTTCAAGCTCAAAGACAACGAGGGGCAAACCCTGAGCAAAACATGGAACGTCGATCGACTCAAAAAGTATTTTGTGTAAACTCTTTAAACTCTATTACTTCTCGCAAGTATTATAAATAAAGGGTTGTGGAATTTTCAAAATCTCTCTCAAAAATGAAAATCTCTATATGTTCGGTTCCACCCCTCGCTTCCCGCTTGGGGTTGGAGAATCTCGTGTTTAATTCCATCCCTCGCTTCCCGCTTGGGGTTGGAGAATCTCGTGTTTAAATCCACCCCTTGCTTCCCGCTTGGGGTTGGAGAATCTCGTGTTTAAATCCACCCCTTGCTTCCCGCTTGGGGTTGGAGAATCTCGTGTTTAATTCCATCCCTCGCTTCGCGCTTGGGGTTGGAGAATCTCGTGTTTAAATCCACCCCTCGCTTCCCGCTTGGGGTTGGAGAATCTCGTGTTTAATTCCACCCCTCGCTTCCCGCTTGGGGTTGGAGAACCACGAGTTTAAATCCACCCCTCGCTCCCCACTTGGGGTTGGAGAATCTCGTTTGAAAGTTAAGTCCACCCCTCGCTCCCCGCTTGGGGTTGGCAAATCTCGTTTGAAAGTTAAGTCCACCCTTCGCTTCCCGCTTGGGGTTGGAGAGTCTCGCGTTTAAGTCCACCCTTCGCTTCCCGCTTGGGGTTGGAGAAAACCATGCGAGGTCTGAGCAAGGCTGGTGACCTCGACATTATAATCATCATGCAAGGTCCGAGCGAGGCTCGTGACCTCGGAATACAAAAAACCATGCAAGGCCTGAGCGAGGCTCATGATCTCGGCATAGGAGCAAAACACCCAAAGTAGCCCGAGGATGCCACATCTTGTGACACTCGGACCATGGGGTTGGATATCGGGATATATATGTACAAATAGATTAAAAACAAAGAAACACAAACACATCCGTAAGACGAAAGAAATCACATAAAATAAGGCCACAAGGGCCGAGATGTTTAATTACAGACCCCTGTGGGGCCACCAGCATAACAAAAAACAACAACAAAACAACAAGACCAGAAACGTCCTTCAGTTCTTCAAGGACTCGACGACGGTGTCTTTCGGGGCATCAGCGGCGGGTTCCGCTGGAGCGTCAAGGACGGGCAAGGCAGAAACGGCCTCGGGCTGGGAGCTCGGTGCGTCGGACGCAGGCTGCGATCTCACCGTGTCAATCGCGGGATGAGAGTCTGCGTCAGCGAGGTCCATGCCGAGGTCTTCCGCGGGCGGTGCCTCAGAGGCAACTGTCCCATCCTCCACAAGGAAGAACTCGCATTCTCCCTCGGGCTCCTCCCCGTCTCCCTCGGGCTCCTCCCCGGCCTCTTCCCCATAGTCTCTATGTAGCTGGGGTTAAAGAAGGAAATCTGGGGGTCGATGTGCCTGTACTTCGCCACCGCCTGCTTAACCCCCATGCGGACGGCCTGGCGGAACATCTTGTCCACACTCGCCAGCAGCTCCTCCTTATACTCCTCTGACTCCACATATTTGGACCCCGCAGCAACCACCTCCTGGTTAAGGTCGCTAACGCGACCTCGGAGGTTGGTGATCTCATCCTCGGCCTTGAGGAGCTCCGCCTCCTTCTCTTTGAAGAACTGGTGCTCGGCGGAGAGTTTACCCCGAAGTTCCTCGTTCTCGCCCTTTAAAACCTCGGCCAGGGCCTTCGCCTTTTCTTCCTCCTCCTTCGCCCTCGCCGCCGCCTTGACCTCGTCCTTCGCCGCGACCTCCGCGGCTTTGGCCCGCTTGCTAGCCTCGGCAAGGTCCTTCTCGAACTTCGCACACTCCGCTGTGCGAGCCTTGAGTGTCGCCTCCATTTTTTCCATCCTCGTATGAAGGTGAGGCGGCTGCGGTTGTAGTTCTCAAAGAAGGTATGCTGAAAATTCACAAAGTTAAAAAAAAACGAGAGAACTCGAAATCAAAAACGGAAACAAGGTTAGTAGAAGCGGAACGTACCATCGCAGAGTAGCGAGCGGCCTCGTCGTTAAGGGCCTCCTCGGTGAGATTATTGGCCCACGAGACCTCTTCCTTGTAATCCTCCCGGCTCCACCGGCTAGAGACACCCCGGGCTGGCCCGAGGCAGTGGAACTTTGCGGGGGAAGGACCGCAGACGTCGACGGCCCGTCCCTCAAAATTAAAGCTGGGGATGATCTCCTTCCCCGACGAGCCGCGCTGGCCGTCCCCCTTGTGCTTCTTTTTGTCACCACAGGGGGACTCCGCGCCTTTTCTCTTGGACCCGGCTTTGTCGCCGGATCCTCGAGAAGCTTGGGAGGACGTCCTCGCGACATCCCCCTTGGTCGAGGCCCCCTCGATTGCCTTCGCCCCGGATGCCTTCGGCGGTGGGGCTATCACCTTCGGTTGCGAGGTGGGTGGCCTCGCCTGCGGCGTCGGTTCCTTAATAAAGATCCTCTTTTGACCTTGGGGAACCGGGGCTGTAGAAGTAGACGTTGAAGAGGTTCACTGTAAAAAAGAGGGAAAGAAGACATAGTCATAGATTAGATAAGGAAACAAGACGTAACAGGTCAAGGTTGCATGCTTCACTAGACGAGCGAGGATTCAACCCCACTGCGTAAAAACAAGGGCAAATGGGAAATAAATAAAATAGCAAAGAAGAAATTAAGTAACCTCTTCGCCCTCGCAGGATGGAAGGGTGAGGCTCAGGCCGGCCCGCTCAAGCTGGTCTTGTGCCAAATACCTCTGGTACGGGGCCTGACGCACCGGAGCATATCGAGCCTTGAGTGCTTTAAGTTCGGCAACCGTATGCGGACCCACGGACCGGACGAAGTTTCCTGGCGCCGTGGGAAAGTTGAGATACCTCCCGGTGAGGTCTCGAACCAGGAACCACTTCTTTTTCCACGGCCCGACGTTCGAAGGGGCCGTGGTGAGTTTGATGCCCGGCTACCTGAGGTTGATAAGGCAGGACTTTTGTTCCCGCCTCGCTAGAAAAAGAGTCGACATATTGTCGAAACTCGGCCCGTCCCCAAGCTCGCGACTGCGAAGCGTGTAGGCACACAACAGCCTCCAAGCATTGGGAAACAACTATGCAGGGCAGATCTGCATGGCCCACAGGAAGTCGACGATGTGTTGGGCCAGAGGTAACCTAAAGCCCGCCTGGAGACTGAACAGGTGCATGACCACGCACCTTTCGTAGCGCCAAGGAGCAGCCCTCCCCCTCGGGAAGCGCTAGCTCGACTCCCTCGGGCCAAGCGAAGTCCTTGGCAATACCTGCGAGGTCTTTGGGCTCTAGTTCGGTAGACACGCCCTCGGACAGAAAAGCCTCGTTCGAACCCGAAGACATGGGGATCCGCTCCTCAAGGACAGGTGGGACGCAAGACACGGCGTTAGTAATATACGCCGCATCAAAGCTCGCGGGCTCGTAGGAGTCGGGCGACCTCACAACAACCTCGGTGACTTCCTCGTCGGAGATCGAAGACGAGGCCATTTCAACACCGGACGATGATCCAAGTCGGGAAAAGCGCGAGTTAATGGAAACAACAGAGTCACTGGAAGAGGGATCGCTGAAAACCAACAAGGGAGACCTCGGGTTCTGGGAATCGCTAGTCTATGCACTCCCTAGGGACTCGGAAGCCTCCTTGTAAAACCTCTCTTGAGCTTTGAACACGAAGCCTGGAGGCGGGCTCTTAACCTCTTCGTAGGATCTCTTTTGAGCTTTGGACGCGAAGCCTGGCGGGGGGTCCAAAGAAGCTTCCCTAGGCATGAAAGAGCGATGTCCAGGCCACAGAAGGCGAACACCTGGAAAAGAAAAAAGAAAAAGGGGGTTGAGACATCGAGAAAAATAACCGAAGAAAGAGAACATGAGGTCATAAGGGGGGAAGGCCACGTGGCGCCCTAGGGCTACTCTGACAAGATAGGACGGCGATGGAGAAGTTGAAGCGCCAAAAGGAGGAGAGAGAAGGCGAAATGGAAGCCAGCGGTGGAAAGAAGCGGCGAAAACCCAAACGTCCCGTCAGTCGCCCATCATGACGTTTGGGTTTCCAAGGACCTCAGATTTCAAAATGACGAAAAACGCAAAAACCCAACCTTCAAAAGGCGGACAAAAGGTTCGAAGGCCTGGCGGTCACCACCTTCATCGCCACCGTCCCGCCACCATGACGCTGGCGCGAAACACCGAGAAACAGCCATGGCCCGCTAGGGCACAAAGCAAGGAAAGAGAGAGCACAAAGAAAAAACGGCGAGGGCGCCGCGGAGAAGCGCACGCCACCCACACCGTCACCGTCTCGCCGCCGTGACGCCGGCGCGAAACACCAGGCAGCAAACCCTCGCCCACCTAGGGCATGAAGCGAATGAAGAACAAGAAAAGAAGAAATTAAAGGGCGTCGTGAAAACATGAGTGCCGCCCTCACCCCTTCCGTTCCGCCACAGTGGCGCCGGCGCGAAACACCAGGGAACATCCGCCTCCCGTCAAGAGCAGAAAGCAGCGAGAAGGGAGAAAAGAGTACCGAAAACACAAAAGAAGGAGTCAAGCACTTACTTGCTTAGAATCGGCGTGGGAAAGGCGGTGGTGCAACTGGAAGATGGCGGAGGGTCGTCGGTAACCGTCGCAAGAAACTGCTCGCCGGAAACTGGGAAGACGAAGAAAGAAGGAGAGCGAAAATGTTGGGAAGAAGATGAAGAGGAAGCGTATGAGAGACGCCCTTATAAAGAGCAGGCTTGGGCCTCCCCTCGCTCCCGAAAGGTTTATTGGGCCTATCCCACCTGGACGGCCCACTAAACGAGGTATGAAGAGTGGCCCAGGAAGCTTCGCCCATGCGAGCAAGAGAAAAGCCTTAAGTCCGGAGCCTCGCAAGGAGAAAGCCTCGCAAAGTGCTCCCCCAAACTCCAGAACCTCACACATCGCGAAATGCCCTCCCAACCTCCAAAACCTCGTACCCCGCAACCTCAAGGAGCTTATGCCCTGCGGCCCTTGGGGCGAGATCCCCAGGCCATGGGGTTGTGATGATGTCCAAAATGGTAAAATAAGAGGTGGGCCCGGGGTACAAGAAAACAAACAGACCCGACGGGATTCCCAAAGACGATTCTGGGGCCCACACCCATACCCCTCATTTATTTAAGCAAAGTTCCTACCCCCACGAGGTCCTCTGAAACCTCGGAACGAGGTCTAAACCTCGTAACTGACTCTACTGACACACCCGCCCACCAGGACCACTCAGCTAACGCCGCTTGCCCAATCCAATCACCGGCTGCCTCGCCTCCGGACCAATTAGAAGCCCTGATCTCGGGCGTCCCACATCGGACAATGATGAGAACTCGACTCCCCAATCCTCTATAAATAGAGGAGAACCTCGTAGAAAGAAGGGGTCGAAAAACATCTTGAACTCAAGAACTATCTTGCTCGTTGAAGATCGACGTGATTGAAACATCGTCAAAAGACCTCGCTATAGATAAGTGAAGTCCACAAAAAGACTTCAAGTCACACAGAGTTTCTGCTCACATCAAAGACCTCGCTACACAATCTCACAAGCCGTCTACACCACGCTCTCAGATCAACCTCGCACCAGATCAACCAAGTGATACTTAGGTGATAGAATCATTTAGCAATTAGGAGATCTCGAACATTGTTAGATCGAGATCTCGAACACTCGTAGGAGGTCTAGGGTGTAAATCTCGACTATTTGTAGGCCTCGTTGGTTTGTAACCTCGCTATAAGAATATCATAAATAAAGAAGCAAGTGCTCGCACAATCGAATATAATAATCTCGTTTCTTGTCTTTTAGCGAACGGTTTATTTCGGGTTTCATCATATAGAGTTTGGTTCAAATGAAACGAACTCTTATCCTGAAACGAACTCTTATCCTGAAACAAATGCACTTTTCCTATTTCATACTGCACTTTTCCTACTTCAGAGTGCACTTTTTCGCATTTGCACTTTCGTACTTTGTAGTGCACTTTTCATACTTTTTCTAGTGCATTTCTTCGTATTGCACTTTTTATATTTTGCAATGCACTTTTGTATGAAAAGTGCACTACTAAATAGGAAAAGTGCATTCGTTTCACGTTTTAGGATAAGAGTTTGTTTCATTTGAACTAAACTCTATATATATATTTAAAAATAAATTATATATATGGTTAGCATGCATCATTTTTATGTAAGACTACTTTATTAAAAATTATGCTTATAACCAATTTTCTTTAAAAAAATCAAGATTAAATGTAAAATTATAGAAAATTTCTAGGACTATCATGCATGTGTATAACACCTTATACAAATACTTCTTATTCATACTTGCAATACTTTACATGATTTAATATAACTTATGCTTATAAAAGTATTTCTTTTTATTAAAAAGTATAGTAAATCACTATGTTAGTAATTCTAGGACACATGCAAGATAAGATTTATTATAGAAATTCCATAAACTCAACATGCATAACTTTTTAGAATTCATTAAGTGTCTAGTAATTTTTATAAATTATTTTCGGTTCTTTAAATCATACACAAATTATTCAAGTGTTAAAACTTTTAGGAAAAGAACATGCAATATGATTTAATCCATAATATTCCTTTTGAAAATCCATGCAAGACGTACATATGTAATCTATTTGATCATCTTTTATTCTCAAAAAGGACTTTCACAATATAGTTTCATCTTAAAACTTTTCCTAAGGTTTACCAAGACATGCAAGGGAATTTTATGCAATAAAAATCCATTTAAGATTACATGCAAGAACATAAAAATTCATTTAAACATGTCTTATTATTATTAGACTTATTTATCTTCAAAAACAACATATAAAATCAACCACCTACTCATATAGAACATGCATAAATATTTAATTCATAAAAACTTCTTTAACAAGACATGCAATAGCACTTTCATCTTAATAGCTTTTTAACTTATGTTTGTTAAGCTCATGTACACTAAAATTCATTTTAAGGATCAAGAATGACATGCATGAAGGTTTTATGCATGATTGTTATATCTTAAGTAGTTATCAAAGAAAAGATCTTTATAAACTGAAGGATCCTTGTATAAAAGAAAGACATTCTAGGCTCTTTTAATTTAAATAAAAATCAGAATATAACAAGTAAAAATCACCTTTTAAAATGTAGGATTTAGTACAACTTTCTTATAATTTGTAAAAAAAATTCTTCTATAACAAGATCTTGCATGCATGTACAAATTATAAGAGATATCGAATTTTTTTGTAAACTTTGATAATTGATTTTTCTCAAAAATATACCCTTAAAGTGTTTGATCTAGGAGGAAAATCACCCAAAGGAGCAAAGGGGCTGGGGAAGAGGGGCGGCGGCTCAGCCTGGTGGCCCGCGTCTCCTGGAGAAGGCACTGTTGGTGGCGGCCGGAAGTGGTGGTGGTGGCAGCCGGTGGTGGTGTGGTGGTGTGGTGGTGTTTGGAAGGCACAAGGAAGGCTTTAGGTGGGAGAAATAGCTAGAAAGGAGAGAGCTAGAGAGTGTTTTGGTGAGTGCTCTCACAAGACATGAGCCCTTAAATAGAGCATTATTTGGTTAGTGGAGGTTGTAGAGATCTTGCTTTGATGGTTCCAAATCTCACATTAAGTGAATGGAAGACTAACAAATGTATTTTATTAACTTAAGTCATGTTAGTGGAAGGAAGAAGAATATGACATTAATGAAATAATCCACCATAATGAGTGGAGAATCTCTACCAAAATCTCCTTAGATCTCTCTATTAAAGGATCCGACGCGTTTGCAAATGGACCGAAAGTAGGTTTGAGACGCGCGTCGGAACGATCGGGTTTTACGAAAAAAGAATTTCCTTTAGCTACGAATTTATTAAGTTCAATTCTTAATAAATCCATTTATTTGAATAAATATTTCATAATGATGTTAAAATTTATTTATTTTAGAAAAAATAAATTTTTGAAGTAAAAAGGAAATATTATGAATTTATTCTATTTAATAATTAATTAATGATTAAAAAAATTGTCATAAAAATAGCGGATATTGCAGGTGGTCCATAGCCTCTCAACGCATTCACAACTGCTTGTGGCTCTTGGAGCATGGGACATGCATCAGTGGAGTGCATTCTATCAAAACATATTCAACAAGCCTTCACCTATTGTCTCTTACCCAATTGAATGATTTACTTCATCATGTTCTTTAGCTTAGATACTTCCTCTTGTCATGATGAATTAGCCGCAACAACATTTGTGGATTTAGAGCCGGTACCCTTCTTAAATTGTCTTGAGCCCTCAGATAGCTCAGTGAATAAGTTAAATGTTGTAGGACGGGTTTTGTTGAGGATGTTTCCCCCACAAGCTGCATTGACCATCTATCTCTCATCATCCAAGTGGCTGCCAAACAAATACAATATCAAATCTTGATCAGAATAATCATGGTAAAAGTGTTGTCAAAGACGAGCACTTTTATGTCGTGGTAAAAGCGTTGTCAAAGAGAAATCCTAAGTTCCGAACCTAAGTATAGTGAAAGCAAGGGTCGTACCACAGAGACTCAGATTTCCCGTGTTTAATTAATATTACTAGAGTAATAAATAGGGATTTTCAGATTTAAAACTATTAATCTAAGAAAACAAAAACAAAACAAGTAGAATAATTAAGTTTTCAAGTAGAAAGAAAGCGTCCAACTAGCTTCGTATCCATTGCATACATGAGTATTGATCCTTGATTATTCTTATGTCACTTTCCTTGACTAATCTATTGTGAATTCATGGAACTCAAGCTCAAAGTGGTTATTAATATGCACCGTCTTTAATAACCTTTTAACCAATTATCCTAGAAAACCTTCTATGTCAAATTGATCATGCAAATTCTAGTGCAAAGCATTCAATGGAAACATCGTTCATAAATTGCACCATATACTCATGAAGTTTTGTGATTCAATTCTCCTCCTTTTATTAACCTTATTCCACCGCATATAAGTTTAATCAAAGGATTCATCCATGAACAACCACCGTATATTTAATTATTCTAGTTGTAATTCAACCTAGAAAACAAAATAGGTGATCAAGCTATTGAAATCCTAAGCGAATTTAATCAATTAAGCATGGAGTAATTCAATCTAGTCAAGGCAAGTTGAAATAATTCAAATCCCACAAACAATCATGCATACAACTTCAACTAACTAGTTGGACATGGGAAATTAGCTAGAAAGCGACATTAAAGAAGAAATCAAACTTACAAGAGTCGGGTTTCTCTTCAAATTCTTCTCTAGGGTTTTTGTCTCCCAAAGTTCTCTCCAAAGTTCAATAACGTAAAAACTCTCTTCAAAATAAAATCCTAAAAAGTATTTATAACATAATCTCAAAATATCCTAAAATAACAAGAAGATAACTAAAAGATAAAACGAAGCCTCGAAATCAACGACGAATCAACATGACCTTGGGGCGTTTTGTCACGTAGGAGCGCGGTCGCGCTCAGCCTGTCCTTGCCTGCGTTCAGCCTTCAGTGACTTCCATCTGCTCAGCGCGGTCTAGGTCTCCAAAGTGCCCCCAAGCCGACCCGTACATATATGTGCCTTGATACTTCAATGCTCTCCACCGGTTTCTTCATTCCTTGCACTAGCTTGTTCCTAGATCCATAGCTCTGGTCCCTTGCTTGAAATCCACCAAGCTCACCTCTCGATCACCTCAATCCTACAATGAAGCACAAAAGAGCGTAGATTCCGAATTAAACTAAAACAAAACTAAACTACGAATTAAGGTGAAAATCTAGCTATAAATGCATAGAAAGAGAATAGAAACATGCTTTAAAACCTATAACTATATGCTCTATCAAATTCCCTTATGCTTGAACCTTGCTTGTCCTCAAGCAAGACATAAATTCAATCACACCACAAACAAGCAAGCTATGACTTCAATTCATATTCAAGAAACTCAAACTCAACTATTAAATCGTCGCATACATCAAATGAAAGCTTCAAATTGAGGCCTCGTTTGGTTTGTCGTGACATATGGAAACGTAAATGTAAACGGAAACGAAATTAATCTAGACCATATTTAGTGTCATAATACATTTATATAACAAAATCATGCAACAACTTGTCCATTGTAAAAGTGGGATAGAAGGGAGTGACTCCACCATTTTGTTACCCACCCCCTTGGTGGAGGAATGATTTAGGTGGAGCAAGCCCCTTGGTGGAGGAATGATTGAGGTGAGCAAGCCCCCTTGATTTCTTTTTGTCAATGTATTATGATACTAAAATGGACTACATTCATTTCCATTCCGTTTACGTTTCCATGAATTGCAACCAAACGGGGCCTGAGTCATTAATCCATTCTAACCCTCACCAAGGTATATGTGTTTGCACTCATCACTTAAGTGTTTAAAGAAAAGGTAAGTGTTTTCGCTCAAAAATCATCTTTGAATGCCAACTACCATATGCTTGCATCAATGTACTAAATCTCCACCACGAATGATTAAACACACAACATAAATCATGACAACTTTTTTCAAGGTTGTAACGGGGCCAATGTATAAACAAGTAGGTGGGGATCATATTTGGCCATGTGGTGTTAAATCCGGAAACTAGAATCAACTAAAACCCAAATTACAACATCACTCACTCTCAAAGCATTTCAGCAACTTACTTTTCCTTCTTCCATCACTTACATTCAAATACTTATTTCTTTTTGCTCATCTTTTTTTCTTTCCACAAAACCCTATTTTGAGATTCATCGTTTTTCCTTTTCTTCTCTCACAAGAACAAATTTCAAATTTATAAAAAAACTCATCTCAATCAACCAACCATTCCAAACTTTCTCTTATACGATTTTCAATGAAATTTCCCAACATCATTAACTTCCTTATCGTCTTTTCAACATTCTCCTCAATTACACCTTTTCCAACTTCACTACAAACCCCAAATCACATCATATAACTCTCAAAACTCCCCTTGTCAAATCCTAATTCCCGGATATGGGTCAAGCTTATTTGGCTAGGAACAAATTTTTTGGAGCTAAAAATCAAGGATAAGGCTCAAAACAATGGGGCTACAAAAATAAAGGTATAATGTAGGGTAGATAATGATAGAAATGAGCTAAGAAAATTGCCTCAATCCCTTTTACATCATGCATTTAAAACATATAATGTGGCCTCGAAAAAAAATCTAAACGCAAGTTGTAGAGTTTAAACAATCAAAGAGATACATTCAAGAATTCATGCAAATACAAGCATATAAAAGGCTCAAAAGATCTCACAAGGTATTAAATGGTTAGAACTTCATAAATAACTCAAATTTCCACTTTCATGCATACTCCTTCATAATCAAGCAATTTTTGTAGAACTTTCATCAATAACCGACAAGTCATGGGATATGAAATCATGCTCACTCATCAAACAAGCGGTTCCAAGGGAATATGAATCCTAAAATGGAATATATTTTTTTCAAAATTTTCTGAATTTTTCAAGTTTTATTGGATTTTTCAAGTTTTTTAATCAATGCACAACAATAATATAAACATGGAAATGCAACTACATGAACTAACTACAACTAAGCACTTATGACAAAACAAAGAATCCTTTCCCCCATGCTTAAGCTTTACTTTGTCTCCAAAGTAAAATAAAAGTAACGAGAAAAGGAAAGCTAACCTCATCATAAGAGCTGGCACGCTCTGAAATATACTCCTCTGGTGGTGGTGGTGGTGGATTCTTCGGGTTATCAATCTTCAGACCTGGGGTATCTAACACACACCAAAAACTACCTAAAAAGCAAAAGATTAACTAAAAAAGAAATCTATCTAAGCATTGGTTTGCCTCCCAAGAAGCGCTTATTTAATGTCATTAGCTTGACGTTTAGCATGAATTGACAAGATTAGACATTGTCAATGCCCTTAACAACCTGTCAAACCCTTGTGCACACATCTAAAAAAGACATAAGTAACACAATGATTAATTAAAGATGCATAATATAACTTTCAAACACCGTTTTAATTTATCAAACATGTGTGCCCAATTTTCATGAGATGACATTTGTTCAAATAAATTCAGCACAAGTGGTGGCTTTAGAAAATACTTACAGTATGAATCAAAGCACTTATCAGCAATACCACTTTTATCCAAGATGAACTCAATATATTCTTCATTTTCCACCTTGTGTTGTAGTCTTGGCTCCTCATTTTGGAACTCCATCAGCTCTGGATGTGAGAAGGTGGGAAAACTAAAGCATAGGATGTCAAGGCGTAACATAGGATGCTCTAAAATCATCTTTGAATGCCAACTACCATATGCTTGCATCAGTGTACTAAATCTCCACCACGAATGATTAAACACACAACATAAAATTAGGATTTTTACACAAATAGAGATGAGTCCCCAACAACGGCGCCAAATTTGATGAGGAGTTTTACAATCGTTTAATACCTACCAAAGAAACCTTAAAAAACAAAACTCAATAGAGCGGTAAGTAAGGGTCGAACTCACAAAGACTCGTGTATTTGTGCTTTTACTTGCATGCCAAGTAATAGTAAGAGGGGGGTAGTGAGTTTTCTAATCTAAGTAAATAAAGAATGTAAAACAGATTGATTAAAGTTGATTTGTAAATATATGGAAGAAGTGTGTTCAACTAGTTAACTTCCATTGTGATCTTTCTTTTTGGATCCTTGATTCTCTTGATTCCCTTTTCACCTTGGCTGATCTATAGTGGAGTTTAATCCAAACATATCAATCGCTGAAGAGACCAATTGATAGAGTTCAATTTTAGTTCATAGTCCGACTAGATCTAAGAACCCTAATCCTCAGTTACAACAGGCAAGACTTACTTATATTGCTGAGTGTTTCTTAGTTACAACAGGCAAGACTCAAACTTCTTTGTTTCTAGGAGTCTCTAAACTCTAGCAACACTAATGAGTCTTCTCGACCTAGTTCCTAAGCGAACAAATCAACCAAGATAAGTAAATCAAACCTTACAAATGGATTGATTGTCACAATTCCTTGCTCCTGGGAACTCCTTCCTCCCTGTCGTCGAGATCGAACACTCGTCGTCGGTGACTTCTCTTTGATCTTCTTTCTTTCTCAACTAACTCTAGGGTTTGGTTTTTGTGCTTGGAGAGAGGTAAGTTGAATACTCACTATTCACTTGTATTTATAATCACTCATGCCTTGGAGCCCAATCTTCATGAGTAATTGTCTAAAGTACCCTTGTCTTGCCCTCTAATGGTGTGTACTTTCTTCACATGTGACTTGATTCAAATATTGTCAACTCTTGAAGCTCATCAGGCCGTTGGATGGATGGGCTCAGTCTGATGCACAGATTATGCCTCTAATTTGCATGGAACAAGTCTCTACATTCTTCGTTGGTTTTCTTCTGGACTGGCTTGTGAGTTCCCTTGGATAGGGAGCATACATCACTTGAGTTCCCTTGGTGGGAATGTGCGTGTATCATTGAAGTTCTTTTTCAACCGGTAGTTCCTTGAAATACTTGAATAAACCATATTAGTTCCCTACGACCTTTGTTATTATCAAAACTTATGGGAGAGGTCGTTGTTCCATTGTTGTAGAATATGAGTTCCCATCATTGTTCCAATAAGATGGCCATTAATGATGCTTGGGCTCTTATTGAGAAGACCACCCTCCATGGTCAAAGGTTTTCTAATTCCCACCTCTTCTTCTTCTATTGCTAAGAAGAGTATGGGGTCTACATGATTTCGATGATAGTGCTCATAAGGAGGCTCAAAATAGCACTCTTATCCATGAGGTTGCACAATTGAGAGAGCAAATCGGTGAGATGAACATTTCAGCCCAACTGAAGTGTCACTCTCAAAGGTTGTTTGCCAAATGTGTGGTATGCTCAGCGGTATGCTCAACCACACTACTCTTACTTGTTAGCTCTATACGGCTCAACATGTGGAGATGCCCCTTGAAAAAGCTAGCTATGTGAAGGATGGTTATCATGCTCAAAATGCAAACCTAAGAAATTATCCTTATTCTCCCACCTACAGTCCGGGGTGGAGGAATCATCCAAATCTTCTTATCAAGCTTCATATGGAGCTAGAGATGGCCCTCCTCTTTGATACCAAAGCAACTTTTCGGGCTATCAAGCTCGACCACTCCAAGTCCCACTAGTGATATCAAGACAACTTTTAGGGCTATCAAGGCAACTTTGAGTTGCGGGCACTATCTAATAAGGTAAGGTACAATCACTTGAGTGAGTACAAAAGACGACGTAGACTTAAGTGGTTCAAAATAAAGCCAATGCTCCTAGGCATGTGGGTACTCTTCCATGTCACCTGAAGAGAATATAAAAGGCCAAATCTCAGCGGTGACCTTGAGGAATGACAAGCAAATAAATGCTATTGAGAAGGAGCCCACGAAACCCAAGGATACAAAAAAACTTGATGACCCGATTGAAGAAGACGAGAGGCCTTCCACCAAGATGAAGGTGGTACCATGCCATCACCACCTTATGTTCCTCCACTCATGTTCCCATAAAGAAAGAATCAAGCTATGCTAGAGAAGAAGTATGGGAATTTCCTTGAAATGTTGAAGAAATTATACATCAACATTCCATTCATTGATGCTTTGAAGGAGATGCCCTCTTATATGAATTTCTTGAAGGAGATCCTCTCTAACAAGAGGAAGCTTGATGATTACCATATGGTGTCCATGAACCAAGAGTGTAGTGCCTTGATCCAAAACAAACTCCCACCAAAGCTCTAAGATCTAGGTAGTTTTTGCATACTTATTAATGCGGGTGCTTATTCTTACAATATTTTATGTGATCTAGAAGCAAGTGTCAATTTGCTTCCATTATCTTTTTATGAGAAATTGGTATGAAGGAACTTAGGCTTGTGAAAATGCAACTTTATATGGCAAATAGATCCTATTGCTTACCTTGCAAGTATTGTTGAGGATATTCCAATTTGTGTTGGAAAATTTTATGTGCTTGTGGACTTTGTTGTGCTAGATATTTCACACTTCCCACTATTCTTGGTAGACCCTTCTTATCTACTACATGTACAATGATTAATGTGAAAGAAGAAATCCTTTTTCATAATTGGCGAGGAAAAAATTGAATTTAATTTTGCTAAATCTGTGAAATCTCCTTCCTTTGAGGATTGTTGTGATAAGATTGGTGTTGTAGATAGGGAAGCTCGAGAACATTTAAGGTCCATTATTTCTAATGATCCTTTGGAGCTTTGTCTAACCACCACCTACCAAGGTAGAAGTCTAGCTAATACCATTACATATTTAGAGGTGTCTCCTGAAGCACTTGAGCTTGGAAAAGTTGCACCCAAGATTCCATTGGGCGAGCCAGACGTCTCAAATCTTGAGTTGAAGCCACTTTCCCCCACTTTTTGGTATGAATTTCTAGGACCGAATTCTACATATGTTGTGATTGTGAATGCTACATTGAGTGATGATGAAGTTGAAAGACATTTAGTAGTTATTAGGAATCATAAGAGGGCCCTAGGATATTCAATTGATGATTTGAAAGGAATTTCTCCATCATTGTGCATGAACAGAATTTTTATGGAAAATAATTATAAACCCACCATAGAACATCAAAGAGAAGGCTTAATCCTAACAAGAAAGAAGTAGTGAAAAAGGAAATCATAAAATTGCTTGATGTTGGAACTATTTGTCCTATGTCTGATAGTAAATGGGTGAGATTGGTTCATGTTGTGTGTAAAAAGAGTAGGTTATTAAAAATGAAAATGATGAAGGATTGGGAAATGAAGCTTGGTGGTGCATTATGGGCCTATAGAATTGCATTTAAGACCCCCTAGCACTACACTGTATTGGCTTGTTTATGGGAAGTCTTGTCACTTAGTGGTTGAGCTCAAGCATAAGGCATTTTAGGTAATTAAGACTCTCAATTTTCAATTAGATGCAGTTGGTAAGAAGAGGAATTTGCAACTCCAAGAGCTAGAGGAGTTGAAGCCAGAAGCTTATAAGAGTGCCCAAAGAACGAACCAAGAGGAGGCATGAAAAGATTGATCCTAAAGAGTTTAAAAAAGGCAATCAAGTTTTGCTCCACAACCCCCGTATGAAGTTTTTTTCCCGAAAAGCTAAAGTTAAGATCGAGCGGTCATGTCAACATAAAGAAAATGTATTCATTTGGTGCAATCGACATATGGAGTGAGGACATGGGTGAATGAGCAGTGCCTTAAGATCTATCAATCACCCGAGCAAATTGAGAAGTCTTTTTCTGTAGACTTGCTCCTTCCACACACTTAATGAGAGGAACTTGGTCAAGCCAATGACCTTAAGAAAAACTTCTTAGGAGGCAACCCGAGCCTTGTATTCTTCTTTCAAAAAAAAATGGGCCTTTCTATCACACAACCCTTTTAAGTTTTAACCTCACGACCCCTACATCTTCTCCACTCTCACCCCTTTCTCTCCCTAACCACCTGGTCCACCCTCGCGACATCTCTCCCTCGCCGACCACCCTTCCAGCCACCTTCGGCCATTGTTTCATTACTATGTTGCCACTGTTGTTGTATGTTGCGGCTTGCAACATCCCCCAAACACCCAATTAACCTTAGTTTTGGTAAGATTTCGACCCTTTTTTGCACTTCTTTTCTTAATTCCTTCCTCAAATATTGTTATTCCATCGATTTATGCAATTAAACTCTAGCGTTTGAGTGCTAGAAAATTTTGGGATTTTTAGATCTAGGGTTTGAATAGAAAAATTAATTAGGGTTTTTTGAAATTTTAATTCTTATGCTTGAAATTGTTTATGATTATGTGCTAATTGTATGCCATTAACTTCATTTGATGCTTGAATTGGGTTACTAGTGTTATCTTTTCCAAAATTTTCAAGTTGAGTTGCTTTGATGATTGAAATTGTGTTGAAAGTTTGGTTTTTAGCTTAAGTTTGTGGTTATTCTTGGCTAATAGAACTTTCTTGATATTATTCTAGCATAAAGTTCAAGTATGGGGTGCTCTTGTTGAATCCTTTTCCTAGGGGATGCTTTGAATTGATTTTTGCTTGCGTTAAGTTGCAATTGGACTAATAATCATGTTGAAATTGTTGCTACCCCCTTTGCTTGAGTGTGTGATTTTGTGATTATTTGCGGTAGCTTGTCTCTTTTATTTGTTAGTTTACTGTGTGCAAGGCTTCTAGGTTGTTATTGCTAGTAGTTCCCACAAGAGAAAGGGTAATGTGGGTACAACTTCAGATAGAGTTTAATTGAGTAGTGAGAAACTATCCATTTTTTACAAGCATGGCTAGGAAACATGTCAGGACGCGTTTTTATGATGAGGAATCCATGATACAACTTGTAGTACATGATGCCATTACTTGCCTTTTTGGTCGGATTAGGGAAGCGAGCCTTCTTACATTGCCTCTTGACTCTTACCTGACTCTCACTTTATAGTTATTATCTACACTCAAGGTTGAGATTCGTACGCTCATGCGTGATTTTAGTTCTTGCAGCCTTAGAGGCACAATTAAATTTCAATTGTGTAATGTGATCGCACATGGAATCTTAATGAGTTTAACAAAATCTTAGGTTTTCCTACCTACTTGAGAAAGCTCAAGGTGAAGGACAATGATTTGCAATGGCTCTGGTATAAGATCACCAATCGTGCTCAATTCTCTAGGCGAGATTGTGTTGCTTTGGATATGGTCCATCCTTGCTTCAAAATTGTCTAGTGCATCCTCGAAAACACCATTTATGGTCAAGTTGAGTGTTCTAAGACGAGGCTTGGTGAGCTCCAATGCTTGTGGGCAATGATTCATAAGGTTCCTTTTGATCTTGGTTACTAGTTTGCTATACAGTGGGAAGAGCTTACTAAGAAGCTTAAGGGTGACATCTTGATTGGAGGTTTAAAATGTTTAACAACCCGATTGGCTCTTCACTTTCAAATTGATTTGCAGAGATATCCAAGGTGGCTCCTACTTTCTTGAACCTCGGCCACCTCATCAATATCGAAATAATAGAAATTTGAGAATGGGGTATATTATAATGATGTTTGGCCAATAAGGAGTCATAGAATATTTTCCAACTGACTTCTTTCTATTGTCTACACTTCAAATTGGTACAGATCTTGGGTTGTAACTGCTCTTCCACGTCAGGATGATGATTCTAAAAGTGAAGATATTGAAGAGGAAAGTCGGGAGGGGGATCTTGATGAAAAGAATGAAGATCATGAAGGTGAATGTGATGAAGGAAATGAGGAAGAAGAAGAGGATTATGATGTTTATGCCATGGACACTAATGATGGCATAATGATGCTTGAGGTCTCACTTGGGGATGATGCTCACTCAAACTGCTTTGAGAGAGGTGCATGGCTCTCCTTGAGGTTGTGGACGTTATTCTGAGGATAACATTATCTACTTTCATAGCCAATTTGAGTCCCTCAATAGGGAGATGGCCGACATGAGGGTCTCTATGACCAACATTCAGCAATAGCAGAGCGGGATCCAGCAGATGAACTCTCATATCTATCCCTAGTTGTTTGGGAGTTATTATGACCCAGTGACACCTTACCCGCCTCCTCCACACCATTGTCTTAATAGGAATTTGTGAGTTTTGTTCTCCCTTTTTATTTTCTATATTAGGGACAATATAGGTATGGGGTAGGGCGTGTTCACTTATTCATGTGTTTGTTTGCTTTTTTATTTTGTTTTGCTTTAAGTCATAAAAGAAATTAAAAAAAGAGTCAAAACATGGTTGATGAATATCCCTTCTAAAAATTAAACCACAATGATTGAATGATTGTCTATGATGTTAAGTATTTGGATTTCTCTAAAAATGTGTTGATTTTTCTTTGATTAATTACCTAGCATGGAGTCATTGATAAGATTTAGCTTGAATAGTCCTTAAACAAAAGCCTTGTGAGATTTTTGTGGCTAATGAACTTTATATGTGTCCACTAGTTTTTCTATGTGTGATTCTTACTTTAATTACTTCATTTGTAGAACTTGTGTTATAACCTTTTTTGAGGCCATATATATATATCCTTTTTCTATGTGCATGACGTGAATTTGATTGAGGCATTTGATTTGTTAGCCCATATGATGGCCGGATCGATGGAGGGGATGATGGTGCAAAGAGATCGCCACGAGAATCCAAGGAATTCCGACAACAAACACCACGCAACTGACCCGTCTTCAACTGGCTGGATCTTCCTCGTCCGAACTCGAAATTGAGTGATTCCAATTCGAGAAGTTAGATCTATGAGTCTAGTTGAAGTGCTCAAAATATGAGACCGAGATAATGAGCGGATTGAAAGTTATGTCGAATTTACTGAGATGGTGCAGAAACCTCCGAGATGGATGATGGTTCGAAATGGAGAGAACAAGGGGATATGGATGCTTGATAACTTGGATATGACTCACCAAGCTCTCAAACAAACTAGGATGCTCGAAATTGTCGGATATGACTCACCAACAATTGAACAACGAGAATTGAACGAAACAAAACAAGAACTTCGAATTGAAAATGCAAGGAAAAGAGAAGCAAATTTCGTCCAAGTCTAGCAACCAAGGGTGAGGGGGACGACCATATAACCTAGAAAGCAACCTCACAAAGTTAGCCCCTTCACTTAAGGAAATTACAAAAATTAACCCAAAAACCCGAAAACTTAATAATTGTCCTTTCCGTCGAATTGTCACTTAGAACCATGAAGTAGAATAAAACTCCAACCATCTTCATTGCACTCTTTCGGAAAGCTACACCCCATGAGCTCTTCTTGCACTTGACATAGAATGGCCTTAGCTCGGGATCGCGTAATACGACCTAGATAAGGTGGTGTAGTTCCTTGAGCTTTGGCACCATCAAAACCGGAAGGCAAGGGCGCGCCACCATCCAAGCTTGTTGGCGCGTCTAGGGTATGCTGAGGCTCCTCCAAGTGTTCCGACGTGTGCTCCTCCAAGTGTTGCTCCTCCAAGTGTTCCGAAGTGTGCTCCATAGTTGGCTCGGACATCGATGGAATCACATCATCCTCCTCCCCTTGAAAAGGGTTCGTCCTCGAACCTAGATCCTGCTCAAACTCAACATCATTGTTAGAAAAATAAGGAACAAGATCGGATACGTTGAATACCTCATGGACGCCATAATTCGGAGGAAGATCAAGCTTGTAAGCATTGTCGTTGATGCGCTCTAACACTTGGAATGGTCCATCTCCACGTGGCTTAAGCTTAGAATTTCGAAGAGTAGGAAACCTCTCCTTCCTCAAATGAACCCAAACAAGGTCGCCGGGTTCAAAAATCAGCTCCTTGCGCCCTTTATCAGCTTGGCGCTTGTATTGCAATGTTCGCCTCTCCAATTGAAGACGAGTATCCTCATGAATCTGCTTAATATACTCAGCCCGGTCCCGTCCTTCACGACTCTCTCGATCGGACATAGCATAAGGCGCTAAATCAAGTGGTGTAACGGGATTGCGCCCATACACCACCTCAAAAGGCGTCTTCTTTGTAGCGGAATGAATGGACCTATTGTAAGCAAACTCAATGAAAGGAAGACACTCTTCCCACCTGCGCAAATTAGTTTTCAAAATAGAACGCAACAAGGCACCAAGGGTACGATTAACGACCTCGGTTTGCCCATCCGTTTGCGGGTGGCAAGTAGTAGAGAATAAGAGCTTGGTTCCAAGCTTGGACCAAAGAGTCTTCCAAAAGAAACTTAGAAATTTAACATCACGGTCAGAAACAATAGATTTAGGGACCCCATGCAACCGAACCACATTATCAAAGAACAAGGTGGCAACATTAACAGCATCATCGGTTTTGTGGCAAGCAATAAAATGTGCCATCTTAGAAAATCTATCTACCACCACAAAAATAGAGTCCCTACCCCTTTTTGTCCTAGGCAACCCCAAAACAAAGTCCATAGAAATATCCTCCCATGGGGCACTAGGAATAGGCAAAGGGGTATACAAACCGTGAGGGTGCACTTTAGACTTTGCACGCACACATGTAGCACATGAAGCACAAAAGTTCTCTACCGACCTAAGCATGTGAGGCCAATAGAAATGTTCCCTAAGCATATGCAAAGTTTTCATGACACCAAAATGTCCCATGAGGCCGCCACCATGGGCCTCTTGGACAAGCAAACGCCTAACCGAACCACTAGGCACACACAAGCGAGTTCCCTTAAAAAGAAACCCATCATGCAAATAAAATTGATCCCGACTTCCCCCCTTCAAACAAGCATGAAAAATATCACTAAACTCAGCATCATGAGCATACAACTCCTTCATGAAAGAAAATCCAAGCAATCGTGCATCTAGTAAGGATAAAAGAGCGTACCTCCGGGACAACGCGTCGGCGACGACGTTGTCCTTGCCTTTCTTATGCTTGATGACATAGGGAAAGGATTCAATGAACTCAACCCATTTGGCATGCCTCCGATTCAGTTTTGCTTGCCCTCTCAAGTACTTCAACGCCTCATGATCGGAATGGATAACAAACTCCCGAGGCAAGAGATAGTGCTCCCACACCCTTAGCACTCGAACAAGAGCAAGTAGCTCTTTGTCGTACGTGGGGTACTTGAGCTCGGCACCTCCAAGCTTCTCACTATAATAGGCTATGGGACGTCCCTCTTGCATAAGCACACCACCGAGCCCAATTCCCGACGCATCACACTCAATCTCGAACATCTTGCCAAAGTCGGGAAGAGCTAACAACGGTGCGTGTGTCAACTTAGCCTTAAGGGCTGCAAAGGCCTCTTCTTGCGCCTCTCCCCACATAAATGGAACATTCTTCTTGGTGAGGAAGGTCAAAGGCGCAGCCAAGGTACTAAAATCACGAACAAACCGGCGGTAGAAACCGGCTAGGCCAAGGAAACTCCGGACTTGTGTCATAGTTGTCGGTGTGGGCCATTCTTGAATCGCCTTCACCTTCTCTTCATCTACTTGAAGTCCATTCCTACTCACAACAAAACCAAGAAATACCACGTGATCCGAACAAAAGTGGCACTTCTTGAAGTTAGCAAATAGGCGTTCCCGTTTCAAAGCTTCAAGCACTTGCCTAAGGTGCTCGACATGGGATGATAAATCGTGGCTATAAATCAAAATATCATCAAAGTATACAACCACAAACTTACCAATAAAAGGGCGGAGGACGTGGTTCATCAAGCGCATGAAAGTGCTCGGAGCGTTGGTTAATCCGAAGGGCATAACCAACCACTCGTATAGGCCTTGCTTGGTTTTGAACGCCGTCTTCCATTCATCTCCCTCCTTCATCCTTATTTGATGATATCCGCTCTTGAGATCAATTTTGGAGAAGAGACTCGCCCCATGCAGCTCGTCAAGCATATCCTCAAGTCTCGGAATCGGGTGACGATACTTGATAGTAATATTGTTGATCGCTCGACAATCAACGCACATCCTCCATGTGCCGTCCTTCTTAGGCACAAGAATGACGGGCACGGCACACGGGCTGAGGCTCTCACGCACATATCCCTTATCAAGGAGCTCTTGGACTTGCCGTTGAAGCTCCTTAGTTTCCTCCGGATTGGCTCGATAGGCTGGACGGTTCGGTAGAGTGGCACCGGGGACAAAGTCGATTTGATGCTCGATTCCCCTAAGCGGTGGTAGTCCCGGTGGCACCTCTTCTTGGAAAAGCTCCTCAAAGTCCTGCAAAAGAGTAGATATGGAAGGAGGAAGATCAACTAATTCTTGGGAAGATAAATAAGATTCTTGAAAAACAAGTAAAACGCAAACGCCACTTCCCTTGAAAGTATGAATAATCTCCTTCGGTTTGGCCAAAAGCAAGGGCGTAGAAGGGCCGCCTAGAGCTAGCTTCTTGTCCTTCTTTCCCTCTCGAAGCGCATGCTTCTTCCTTTGCTCCTTCGCTGCGTGGTCCAACATGATTTCATGGGGGGTCATCGGGTGCAACGTCACCTTCTTTCCCTCCATTTGAAAGTGATACTCGTTGGAGACTCCATCATGAATAGCTCCCTTATCATATTGCCAAGGGCGCCCCAAAAGAAGATGACAAGCGGTCATCGGCACCACATCACACTCCACCTCATCCTTGTAAGGCCCTATAGAAAAGCAAATACGAGCCCTTTCCTTGACTTGGATCGGGGCATTAGAATTCAACCAACATAGAGGATAAGGTAAAGGATGGCAAGTAGTTTTCAAGGAAAAGCGATCCACCACCTCTTGACTAATAATATTACAACAAGACCCGCTATCGATAATCACACTACATACCTTTTCCATAATTTTGCATCGAGTGTGAAAGATAACCTCTCGTTGGCTAGGTGTGGTGGTGTTCTCTGTCATGAAAAGCGTCCGTTGTACCACGAAGCACTCACCCTCCTCGGCGGTGACATGGAGGCCGTCTTCCTCAACCTCGGGGCTCTCTTCTTCCTCTTCCGCAGCCCCTTCTTCCTCATACTCGTACTCCCCTTGGGAGTTAAGAAGAACCTTCCGTTCGTTGGGACAATCCCGAGCATAATGCCCATGTCCAAGGCACTTGAAACACTTCACGTCGCTCGCCTTCACACCGCCTTCTTGCCGAGGACGTGGGGAAAACTCTTTCCTCGGTTGAGGAGTCGAGTCCTTCCTTATTTCCGGCTTCCTAAACTGAGTTGGTGGTGCCTTAGGAGTCGTGGATGAAGGCTGCCACGTTCGAGAAGTGGTTGAACTCGAACGCCGTTGAGCAAGTTGCTTGTAGATATGGTTGGTATAATGAAGCACTTGCTCAATATCGGTACCCCTACTAAAATGCTGCATACTCACCACATTTTTTAGTTCCAAATTTAACCCATTGACAAATTTAGAGATGACATACCCGTCGGGAAATTGTACTCGGGAACGGAAGATGAGCATACGCAGCTCGTTGTAGAACTCATCGGGAGTCCGGTTTCCTTGACGCACTTGCTCCAACTTGGCATGGATGCGCTCCGTGTAATCTTGAGGCACGAACCTCTCTTCTAAGGCCTCTCTTAGATCTTGCCATGTGTTAAGTTGAGGCATCCGACGTGCTCTCCTCAAAGCCTTGTCCTCGAGCCACCATTGGTAAGCAAAGTCGGTGAAGTGTATGGCCGCCATGGCCACCCGCCTCGCATCATCATAGCCATAGAAGTCAAAGATTGACTCCACCTTGGCAAGCCAATCAAGACAGGCATCGGCGTCGGAAGTTCCCGAAAATGTCGGCACGTTCAGCTTGATGCCGTAATGGGGATCCCGGGGCCGCTCTTCTTGTTGCACCGGCGCGCCATGCCAAGGCTGCCCGGCACCACCATTGGCCGGCCCTCTAGGAGGTTGGCCGCGCCTTGGGAGATGCAAGAGAGGTGGGGGTTGAGTAGCCGTTGCAGGATTGACCTCTTGATAGCTCGGCGCTCCATAACCTGACAAGTTAGTAGCACTAATAGGAATACTATTAGGAAATGTAGCAAATGAAGGCCTTACCCCGGAATTGGCCACAAAGTGTGGATTGTGGAAGCTCGTCGGAGGAATGTAAGGAGGCATAATCCCCATGGAGGTGCTCACACCGATGGATGCTTGCGCCTCCGAGTTTGGCAAGTAAGAAGTAGAGGCCTCCTCTTGTAACGACTCCACTTGGTTAGCGCTTTGTAGCACACTTGGTAGAGCCCCCGTATGAGACACCCGTGCTCTATCATCTTGGCCTCGCACTTGGCTCTCCAAATCAGTCAACCTAGTTCCCAAAGCCTCAATGGATTGTTGCAAGGATTGTTGCATGTTTTGCAACATGGCAGCCACCGAACTAGTGGACGTCTCCTCAACTTGTTCCTTATTCTTGTCATCACCTACACTTGTCATCGTAAAAACAAGGCAAAGATCAAGGTATAGAGGTCACACGAATTAATCACCAAGACTTGCCCGAGATGAAAATCCGACAAGTTGCAAGTAGGCAAAAACAACAAAGGCAACAAAGAGAGAATTCACCACACACTTGCTTAGGAAAACAATGCTAGGAAGCTACTAAACCACCAAGACTCAACACCAAGTATTACAAATTAATTAATTTTTTTTTTGTTTCGAGCAGGCCTTTGCTAGGCACTACTAGACGACTACTCTTTGTAGGCCTTTGCTAGGCACTACAAGATGACTACTCTTTCCATGCCCGGCCCCTTATTAGCTTTACGCCGCCGGGCAAGGTTTTTCTAGTCTTTAATCTTTCTTTCTATGCCTGGCCCCTTATTAGCTTTCGCCGCCGGCAAGGTTTTTCTGATTATTCAACAAAAAATTTCAAGACACTTAAACAACAACACAAGATGTCTCGTCTTGGTGTCGTTCCCGTATCCTAGCACCGTAGCCAACAACAAGCATGTAATGACAACAAACAAGGCTGGTTTGGACCTCAATCCCACGTTTTTTAACTCAGCAAAATCAGGAAGACACACTTAAAACCAACACTAAAGAAAGGCTTAAATTCAAGCAACAAATGCACCCTTTCAACTACCAACTTTTGATAACTCTTTTGGGTGTTCTATTGGAACGTTTTTTGAGCATGGTTTGCAGCCATGGCTGAACACACACTCGGCCAAGACAACCACAAGATCAAGACAAAGCAACGACCACAACAACACACAACAAGGACACTATGGTCGCACACAACAACACAACGCAACCAATAAAGAGTTCGAACCTAAAACCTTGCAACAAGTGGAAATTCAAGGTCGGAACAAGGTTTAGATGGCGATACCTTCGCGTGGCTCTGATACCACTTGATGGCCGGATCGATGGAGGGGATGATGGTGCAAAGAGATCGCCACGAGAATCCAAGGAATTCCGACAACAAACACCACGCAACTGACCCGTCTTCAACTGGCTGGATCTTCCTCGTCCGAACTCGAAATTGAGTGATTCCAATTCGAGAAGTTAGATCTATGAGTCTAGTTGAAGTGCTCAAAATATGAGACCGAGATAATGAGCGGATTGAAAGTTATGTCGAATTTACTGAGATGGTGCAGAAACCTCCGAGATGGATGATGGTTCGAAATGGAGAGAACAAGGGGATATGGATGCTTGATAACTTGGATATGACTCACCAAGCTCTCAAACAAACTAGGATGCTCGAAATTGTCGGATATGACTCACCAACAATTGAACAACGAGAATTGAACGAAACAAAACAAGAACTTCGAATTGAAAATGCAAGGAAAAGAGAAGCAAATTTCGTCCAAGTCTAGCAACCAAGGGTGAGGGGGACGACCATATAACCTAGAAAGCAACCTCACAAAGTTAGCCCCTTCACTTAAGGAAATTACAAAAATTAACCCAAAAACCCGAAAACTTAATAATTGTCCTTTCCGTCGAATTGTCACTTAGAACCATGAAGTAGAATAAAACTCCAACCATCTTCATTGCACTCTTTCGGAAAGCTACACCCCATGAGCTCTTCTTGCACTTGACATAGAATGGCCTTAGCTCGGGATCGCGTAATACGACCTAGATAAGGTGGTGTAGTTCCTTGAGCTTTGGCACCATCAAAACCGGAAGGCAAGGGCGCGCCACCATCCAAGCTTGTTGGCGCGTCTAGGGTATGCTGAGGCTCCTCCAAGTGTTCCGACGTGTGCTCCTCCAAGTGTTGCTCCTCCAAGTGTTCCGAAGTGTGCTCCATAGTTGGCTCGGACATCGATGGAATCACATCACCATAATTCCTTGACTACCTTGCATATGATTTCCTATAGTTCAAGACATGTTCTATCCTTTTTAAAAGCCTTATTTTTGAAGCTACACAAAGCATCCTAGGCCTAATTGTAGCCTTTTTACCCATCCGAGAATTAGGATATTTGATTAAGTATGCTAAGTGTCCAAGCTTGGGGAAGTTGTATGTTTTTGGTGTTGAAGTGGATTTAGGAAAATTAAGTAGGTAGTTGGAAAATAAAAAAGAAAGGAGAAGAAGAAAAATGAGAAAAAAGTAATGAAAAAGAAAAAAAAAGAAGTTGAATGAATAAAGTTGTCGATGGAGTTGAAGTTTTGTACTAAAATGGTTGTGACAAATAGAGAAGAAAGGAAAATTTTAAGCTTGGTGTGTTGCTTATTTAGGATAATTCCTCTGTCCCGGATTTAGCACCACAAGACCAAATAATTACCTACCCTTTTCTCTTACCTTGACCCCATTACAATCTAATAAAAGTCATCTTGATTTGTGTCATGTACATGGTAACCAAGTGGTGGAGATTTAGGACTCTGATTCAAGCATATTGTAGATGAGTTTTCAAAGTAAGTGTTATTGTTTACCTTAAACACATTAAGAGAGTGCGAAACACATTTATCCTTGTGAGATTTAATGACTAAGAAGGGTTTATCTTATTTGATAGCAACGATTATGCCATGATGACACTTATATTTGAATTTATTTTGACTAGAATGAGATATGAGAAATTTGAATAAGTTGAGACAATTTTTTAATCTTGGACTTGTCGGTGTTATTTTAAGGTGTTATTTAGGGACGAGAAATGTCTAAGTATGGGGTATTTTGACCATCTAGTTTCCACCATGATTGTTGGTGTTGAGAGAGGTGATGGTTGGTGACGACTTCTCTAGTGGCAGCTCAGAAGGAGTAGAGGAGGGGCCAACAGTGAGAGCCTTAGAATTAGCAGTCAGATTTTGTTGATTTGCACGACGAGATTATTCAACAAGAACCATAGCCTGAGCTTTAGAAAAATATGGAAGAGGCTTGAACTGTTGGATTAAGCTAGCAGCCATGTCAAATTTCTTTGTTTGGCCAGCGATGAGTTGAATGACCATTTGTCGCTTGGACACCTTGGCATCAACATTAGCAAGATGATCAGATAGGTCTTTGAGAGTTTGGCAGTAAAAAGAGACGTATGGAAGAAAATTAAAGGTGACACCTTGCAAATTGGCTTTGCAAGTAAATGGCTCAGGATATTTTGTTATCTTGAAAGATGTTGTGAAGTCTTGTCAAGGCAACCATAACGGTGGATCTGGGTTCTAGAATCATGAGGAGAAGATTCTGAGAGATGGTGGCATAAATTCTTTGTAGGATGATTGCATCTAATTAATCCCGTAGATCGTCTTCTATGTTAGCGAGCCTCAGGACGTTGTGATTGATGTGATCCAAGACATGATGAGCCCGGGCCGTGACTTTGAAGAGTTCTGCTCAGGAATTGTACTTTGTGTTTTGTCTAATCATGTATCAAAGGTACGAGATTCTTGATATTAGAACACAACAAGAGTGGAGTGAAGCGGCGTTTTGAAGGAGCCAAAAGAAGAACCCGAGGCCGAACCCAATATGGTGGTCGGCGGATCCTTAGGCGGATTATCCTTGGGTGTTATATTGTCGTTAGACATGACAAAAAAGAAATCTTTTTAGAGGAGGTAGAAGGATGTCGGGGGCAGCGGTGAGGTGGGCAACGGCTAGCCTCTAGGGCAGCCGACATGAGAGGGCGAGGAGAATAACGCACGCAAAGGAGCTATTTTCCTCGCCCTGTTTCACTTTGATAGTCTTCTTTAGATGCCTTGTTTCGCTCTAATATTATAATAGGTTGTGTTGATGCAGAAAAAATGAATGCCTTTCGGAAATGAATGTCTTCGGCCTGGTCTTAGGCCTTGACTCACCCTCCATGGACGAACCACTAGGATTTTCTCGTGACACCATGTAAGAATAGATGTAAATTTTCCTTGAAGGTTGCCCTTGCATTAGATTGATATTAATATGGATACATGATTTGCTATGAAAATTAGGATAATGACTTACCATACAAGCAAAATATTTACACAAATATTATTATATTATATCTTATAGTCTATCACTTAATAATCGATATGATAAGAGCAGGGATGGAATCAGGGGTGGACTAGGGTGTGCTCTAGCCCACCCCAAAATCAATATTATTATTTTTTATTAGATAAAATGATAATACATTAATTAGTTCAAGTAGAAATTCCTTTTAGTGAAATAGATAAGATTAATAAATCGTTTTTTGGAACAAGTTCACTCCTAATCATCATCCTCTTATCTCTTGGGATAAGGTTTGTTCTCCTAAGGATTCTGGGGGAATGGGGCTTCGAACTGCAAAAACTACTAATATTTCACTTCAAATGAAGCTCCTCTGGAAAATTTTAACCAGTCCTTCTAATTATTGGGTCCGAATTATTTCAGAAAAATATTTGGGATCGCTTTCGATTTTTCAAATTCAAAAGAAGAATTGCTCTTGGATGTTTGGTATATTGTTAAATCTTAGAGAAGGGTTTTCCAAAGGTTTTTTCTAGTCTATTGAAAATGGTAATTCAAACAATTTTTGGAATGACCCGTGGGTTAAAAATATAGATTTACTACCTTTCTTTGATAATGGTAATATTAACTTGAAAGTCTCTACATTTATAACTCCTGACCTTTCTTGGGATTTGAGTAGTTTAAATGCGATCCTTCCTAGTTTTATAGTGGATTAAATTTGTTTGATTTGAATCCCTTTTTCTTCCTCAGAGGATCGCTTGGTTTGGATTCCTTCTACTGATGGAGATTTCTCAGTTTCTTCAGCTTCCTCAATGATTAATTCATCTTCTAATGACCGCTCTTATGAATTCTCGTGGCTTTGGAAGACCTCTCTTTCGCCTAAAATTAAAAAATTTATCTGCAAATCTTGAGCAGATTGTCTTCCCACTAGTGACCGGCTATATTGCTACTTCAATTGTGTTTTCAGCACTTGCTCTTTATGTGATCTTCATGATGAAACTTTGAATCATTTATTTTTTTTATTGTCCTTTCACTCAAAAAATGATCTCCAAACTAGAGGAAAAATTAAACATATATTTTCAAATTTTTTTCGACAGGTGCCTTCACTGATAATTTGATTTCAACTATAAACTCAAATAAAAATAGTAATGTTCTATGCTTTCTTTGGTGATATATTTGAGGACATAGAAATACAAAAAAATTTAATCCCTCTACACTTTTATCTTCATTGCTTCCTTGTGATTTGGCTTTTTCTCAGCATCTGCAATGGATGTTGGCTCAACCTCCAATTCCTTTTAAACAAGTGTCTCGTCCTAAAAGAAAAAACAATCGTGTTTGGTGAAAGCCTCTTGTTCATTGGGTAAATTTGAACTTTGATGCATCTAAGCGAATTAACTCTTCATCTCTCACAAGTTTCTTAATTTGGGACCATAATAGTAAAATTCTTGGTTTTGGTCAAGATAAACACCTCTTTGTTTCTGTACTCCAAGCTAAAACTCTTGCTTTGCTAGAAGGGGTGCGTCGTGCGGTTAACTTAAATTTTACTCATCTTGTTGTAGAGGGTGATAATTTAACGCTTATTAATTCTTTAAAAAGAACTTGGAAAGTTCTTTGGGAAATTCAAGCTATTGTAAATGATATCCGTCATTTTGCTGCCTTAATTCCTTGTGTGGTGTTTTTAATTGTTTCAGAGAGTGTAATTCAGCGGCGGATCGCTAGAAGGCATTTTAGTTTTAATGATCTTAGTTATGCTATCTCTCATTTTATTTTTCCACGATTATTGTTAGATCCTTTGGAAGTCTCTCAGTATAATTCTTGGGTCTATAATCATCCTTTGTTATTTGATTTTTTAAAGATCACCCTCTATGATGATTTAGGTTGGCCTTGGAATATTCAAGTAATCTAGTATTTGCCTTGTAATGAGCTAGTGAATTCCTTGTATATATTGTATGAAGATGCAAGTTCAAATCCCCTCCCTGACGCCTTACTCTTTTCTTTCCTCACACATTCCTTTTTTTGGGCTTTTTTACCCCACATTTTAACTAATTATAATTTTTAACCCATTTATTCTAATTTTCTATTTTGCCCTATAATTTAACCCACCGTAATTTTTATTCCTGGTTCCATCCCTGGATAAGAGTTTAATTTACTAGAATAATAAAAGATTAAACTGCAACAGCTATAATCGAACTTTCAGTTTAGCTTTCCTTTTAAGTACATGACTTGTTTTTTTTTTGAAAATGAGTTACTAGCTCGTTACAAGGCAAACATTAGGCTGCTTGTACATGACAAGGCCAACCTAAATCATCACTGCGGATGATCTTGAAGAAATTAAAAGCTAAAGGTTGAAGACGAAACAGAAGTCTTAACCTTTCTAGAGAAAAAACATCAAAACACAAATCTTGGCACGAAGAAGCAATCGCCTGACGAGTATGAGGAATACTGACATGTCTTCTGGCAAGGAAGTCAGCAGCCAAATTAGCCTGCCTAAAACAACGGGAAAAAAAACCATAGCAGGAAACCCCGACACCAACTTACGTATGTCTTGAATAATCGTATAAATTTCTCAGGGCACTTTCCATGTATTTTTTAATTAATAAATAAGAATTAAATTATCTCCTTCAATAATTAATTTATCAATGGGTAAAGTTGCTGGAAATTTCAAACCTTCCAGAAGAGCCATAGACTCAGCCATTAAAATTGACATTGGTTGAAGAGAGATTCGATCACATCCAAGAATTGTACTCGCATGATTTCTAATAATAAAACTTGCAAACGTTGAGGAATTTTTCTGTTTAGAAGCATCAAAATTAAGCTTTACCCATAAAGGAGGCGGTTTGATCCAAGATGTACCATTTTTCCTTTTCGGCCTATTGACATGATTTTTTGTTTTTTTGTAGTTTGCAGAGTCCCATTGAAGAAAATGAGAAAAGGCCAAGTCACTTGGCAAACTATTCGGGTTAATTCTTGAAGGGTTAAAAATAAGAGCATTTCTATCACTCCAGATGAGCCACCATTAAAAGCAAAGTATTTCTTTTTTTTTTAAATTCAGAGTAGATATTAAATTGTCATTAAAACATCCCGACGTATCAAACTCAAAAGAGCATCTTAAGATATTTTCCAATTTTGCAATCATTTTCTTCGTAAACTGAGAATGAAAAAAGAGATGATTTAAATTTTCATTTTTAATATCGCAAAGAGAACAACAATTAGGGACACAATTGTAGAAACGGTTTAATATATCCGTAGTAGGAAGGCAATCTGCACACGTTTTCCATATAAAGTTTTGTATTTTAGGAGGCACCTTCAATCTCCAAATCCAGGAGAACCCGATCGAGTTAATATTTCAATTTTCATTTAGTAGAACCGAGGCTGACTGAACTGAAAAGCATCCATTCGAAGAAGGAAGCCAAACCACTCGATCTTCACAATCCGAAAGCGGAATCTTAATATTAGTAATGACATCGATGATCTCCTTGGGAAGAAGAATTGAAAGAGCTTGAACATTCCAAGTTTTATCTATTGCAATGAAATTAGCAACCTTAAGTGATGGATCTTGATTATCAATACAGCAAAGTAGATTGGAATCTGCAATCCACTTATCAACCTAGAAATTAATAGAGTTACCATTTCCTACAATCCATTTGACTCCTTTTGAAAAAAATATCTCGAATGTTTAGTAAACGACCAAATTGCCAAGAACAAGATTTCTTTTGATATTGAAAAAGGTCATTATTTCCCAGATATTTATCCTTGATTAATTGAACCCAAACACTATGAGGTTCCGTAATGAGTTTCCAAAAAAGTTTCATTTGAAGAGAAATGTTCATATTTTGAGTTGTGTGAAGGCCAACACCCCCATTTTCTTTAGGACTACAAATTTTTTTTCTCAGCTACAAAGCGGATGATGATTAGGAATGAATTTATTCCAAAAGGACTTATTAACTTTATCAATTTCATCCCATACCCCTTTGGGTAGCAGGAAACTCTGCATTAAGTAACTAACCTGTCCTAACAAGTTTGACTAGAGTTACCATTTCCTACAATCCATTTGACTCCCTTTGAAAAAATATCCCGAATGTTTAGTAAACGACCAAATTACCGAGAACGAGATTTCTTTTGATATTGAAAAAGGTCATTATTTCCCAGATATTTATCCTTGATTAATTGAACCCAAACACTATGAGGTTCCGTAATGAGTTTCCAAAGAAGTTTCATTTGAAGAGAAATGTTCATATTTTGAGCTGTGCGAAGGCCAACACCCCCATTTTCTTTAGGACTACAAATTTTTTCCCAGCTACAAAGCGGATGATGATTAGGAATGAATTTATTCCAAAAAAAGACTTACTAACTTTATCAATTTTATCCCATACCTCTTTGGGTAGCAGGAAATTCTGCATTAAGTAGATGACTTGTTGGGTCGTCACACATAACATAATGGAATAGATCATCATCTTCTCCAATGAAAAAAGAGCAACTTTGTTTGGTACTGTTCAAATTTGTGTTTAATTTATACACACTTTTTTTTTGGTCCGATAATTTATACACACTCTAATTCAGCAAAAAAGGCAAACTTTTTAGCTAATTAAGTTGGCATTCACAACTAGCTAGTGATTAGTTTGGCAGCAGTTTATTCACATAAACATCATTACACATGAAAGAGGAATCAGAGTGGAGAATATCATGAATATCCGGAACTTTTCCCTAATTAAATGAAGGCCTTGGTTCGAAACCCAGCCTAAACTGGCCAGTTGGAATCCGCATGGTATCCCACGTCGGGATTTTAAAGTAAAACAAGTCATATATATCTTTATATTAGTCCTCCTATTATCAATTGGTTTTATGATGGAATTTTATGGACTTATGTGCTATACCCATAACGCGCATATGCACATGGACGAACGTGTGAACCCCCACGTTATAATTGGCCTACCAAAATTCGACATTTTGGTATCGGAGCCGATTTGATCCTAGGCCTACTTCCTAGTTATTTGGTTTGGGCTAGCGGTTTGCTACCCGCCCGTTATTGTGGCTTGTCGGCCTTAAGGCATAATATGTGTCAAGTGACAATTGGGCTAGCTAGGCCAGTTGCCGCTTGAGGGGGCGTGTGAAAAGTATGTATCCCACATCGAGATTTCAAAGTAAAACAAGACTAGTATATATATACTTGGTTAACTACTCCTATTGCAAATTGTTTTAGGATGGACCCCCATGGGCTTATGTTTTAGGCCCATAACGTGCATATGCGCATGGACGAACGTGTAGACCCCCAAGTTATAATTGGCCCACCGGAATTTAACAATACAAACTTTTGTTTGGCACAGGTACAAAAATCTCTACTCTAGGACTGTTTTTTGTTTGTGTTGAACGTTGTTTGTTTCTATGTAGAAAAAATTTTAGATATGTAAGTGATTTTACATCCATACGAACCACACGGCCTTAGCGTACTTAAAAAGTTAAACTATTTTGAATTGCCGCCATGCTAAGTGGATGGAATATATGGAGACTTTTTTGTATGTAATCACTCATAAGAAAGGTAAGGAGAACGTCGTCGCCGACGCACTCTCCCGCTGGTACATCCTCTTGATGCACCTCCAAGCTAGGTTGATGGGATTCTCCTTAATTGAGGAGCTCTATTTGCATGATTCATTTTTTAAACCTATCCATGAGAACCTTGAGCAAAACTGGATCTGAGTCCTACTTCTTGGACAATGGCTATCTCTATCGAGCCGAAAAGCTTTGCATTTTGAGCTCCTCGATATGGCACCTATTGCTCAAGGAAGCTCATGATGGCCGAGGCCATTTTGGCATAGCCAAAACCCTAGCAGCACTTCGTAAGCTCTTCTTTTGGCCACACATTGCTAAAGTTGTAAACAACTATTGTCGGGGTTGTGTGCCATGCCAAACCACCAAGGCGAGGGTTAACCCTCACGGTCTTTACATGTCGTTGCCCATACCGAATACCCCGTGCGAAGATCTCTCCATGGATTTTATTGCGAGCCTCCCTATGACACAGTGTGGTAAAGAGTGTATTTTTGCAGTAAAGAGTATATTTTTATAGATGTGGATCGTTTCTCCAAAATAGTTCACTTCATAGCTTGTAAGGGAAACAACAATGTGACTGTTTTTATAAGGGAATCCAATTAAATAAATAATTTCTCAATGATCTTACTGATACGCTCTAAGTTAGTATAGTTATCTCTTGTAATTTAGGTATGATTTGAGTGTGTTTAGGTTAGTTTTGAGCATAGTTGTAATATGAAGACCGAAGACACGATTTGAAGAATTATAAGCCTTTGAAGACAAAAATCTAAGCTGAGTTGAAGACCCACTACACAGCGGTTGCAAGGAATTCAAAAGAGAAGACCCGCGAGCGCGGATTATTACTGAGCCCGCGGGGAGATCAAGATCCGCGAGGAGCTGAAGTCGCTCGAGCCGCGCCCGCGGCTGTTCACCCGCGCTCGCGGTGGCCTGGAGTCCGTGCCGACTTCGTTTTATTTTATCTTATGTTTTAGTATATCTTTATTATTAGTTTTATCCAATTGTTTTAGTATTTAAGACCTAGTTTCGTATTCAATTGGGGGAGAGCCTCTTTTTAGTTTAACCTAGAGTTTATTTCAGTTTTTATGGAGAACTAATCTTCCTTGGAGTTTGTTCAATCAATGAAGCCTTTTGTTGCATTCGTGAGATTCTGGTAACTTTTCTATCCTTAGGTTAATATCAAAACTCTTGTTTTTAATTCCATGATCTATGTTTGATTTTATAAGCCTGGTCACCTTGTTTGATTGACTTAGACCTATTGTTTGGATTAGGTTTGATTGTTGTCTGTGCAATCTTATTTATCCTTGAAACAACTCTTTTCCAGGACCGTGGACTGGAATTGAGAAAGAGTGTTTGATGGTTGTTTTATGCATGAGACTCGTTGTTTGATTGCATGATTCGATTTCCTATTATCCTTGAATGCATTGCATGATTTGAATTAAGCGTCCTTGTTCATATCATAGTTTCGCTTGGACCGTGGACAAGCGGAAACCCTAATAAGGATTGCAATTAACCTAGGAAATATAGAAAAGTGGATGAATCGATGATCGAAGGATTGAAAAGGTGGAATTGATTGAATGAACTCTGCTTTCTTTTAATTGATTTGAAACTTAAATTTGTCTGCTTGCTTAAACCTAAAACCCCTGTCTTTGCTGATTGTTTGAAAACATTGATTCTCATGGGTTCGACCCCTTGCTTGCTTGCTATACTAGTTAGTAGAATAGGGTTAATTTATTTTTGATCTCGGCACAACGACTTTAGTCGAGTCACTTACCAAACTGATATGTATTGGTTAATCCATGTGCCATTTGTACAAAATCTATTATATTTATCATATATTATTCTCTTCCAAAATATTCAAATTCCATCTATCAAAATGTGTATTAAGTCGTCTTAAGAAATCGTGGAACTTCCTTATTTTAGCAGCGAGCAGCTTCTCGCTAAAGCTATCTTAATCATTCGACATTCCTTAAATCATTACCCATTGATGTTCTTTCAAACACTTTCAGACTTTGCTTGTGCATGTCCTTACTTTCTTCAATAGGTTCTCTCATAGGGTTGTAATCCAGTCGAGTCGAGCTTTGAGTTGCTCAAGCTCGGCTCGGTTAAAAATATACGAGTTCAAGCTTAAATGCGAGCTTGGTTCGAGCTTAAAATCTTGTTTGAGCTTGGTTCATTTAAATATTCACCAAGCTCAAGCTTAAAACCTTATTTTTTACAAAGATTTTACTAATTTTATTTATTTAGCGATTTTATTTTATTTTTGGGATTTTCCTTTTGGTACCCACGAGATTTGGACTTTTTCTCTTGGTGCGCAGAAAAAAAACTTATTCATTTTGGTTCTCCTCCAGTTCTACAAAAGTCCCAACCGTAACCTAAAGTAAACATAAACCCAAATTCCATCCAACTCTTACAAATTTCCGTTAAAAATTTATAAATAAATAAATAAGTATCCATCCATCCCTATTTTTTAACTTAACTTATATTACATTTCGTCTAAGGACCCGTTTGGTATTGATATCTTGGTATCAAATATCGGTATCGGGCCACGGTTTGGATGGACTTTAATTTTTTTAAATAATTATTAATGGAATTTGTAAAAATTGGATGGAATTTGGGTTTATGTTTACTTTAGGTTATGGCTGGGACTTTTGTAAAACTAGAAGGGCACCAAAAGGAATAAGTTTTTTTTCTGAGAACCAAGAGAAAAAGTCCAAACCTCGAGGACACCAAAAGGAAAATCCTTTATTTTTCTAAGGGTTTATGAATTTCGTTTAAGGATTTTAGTTTTTAAAAGAAGGTTTTTTAATATTGATCTTTCTAACCTATTTCATAAGGGCATAAGATAAGTATACCGATTTTGGAAACTAATGCCCTAAAAGGAAATGCCTAAACTCTTAGCAAAAATAGGAGTGCCATGTCACCATTTTTTAACGGAAGTGAACGGATCTGTGAATTGGGTGGTGAATTACTAACGGAGCTTGTAATATGGGTGGTTTTTTTATAATTATTGAAAATACGGGTGGTTAAGTGAAATATGCCATATTATACGGGTGGTTTTCAGCCAATTCCTCTTTTATAATACGTTCACATATATTACATGTGTGTTCACATGTTTGTTCATATTTTATGGTCATATGTTCATGTTCGATTAAATCATCATACAGGTGTTAATGGCTTACAAAAATTGGAAAAATATAAAAAAAAATAATTTTTTAAAATTTTTTCGCTTATTTTTGCCAAAAACACAACGCTTGACATTTTACATTCTGTTCACATATTTTATACACATGTTCATATTATTACAAGGGTTGTTCACATATAACCACATTTTAATTTCAGAAAATTAAGTATACGTTCACATATAATATAGGTACATTCACAAATTAGTATTGCATGTTCACGTTTTTATGGTCTTATGTTCATATTCGATTTATATCATTATACATACGTAAAAAGACTTAAAAATTAAAGTAGAAAAAAATTTTAAAAAAATATTTTTTAAAAAATATTTTTTTTATTTTTTTAATCGGATGGCTTAGATTCATTTCTAATGTTTTGATCGGATGGTCCAGATTTATTTCTAGTTTTCATAATAAGTCCCATTTTCATTTTATTCAATCTCCCTAAGACATACATTAAAAAGACCGTTTTCTATATTATCTAAAACATTTAAGGAAAAAGAAACGAAAACTGATTCAGAACCCTTTGTTAATTCATGGCAAAAATGTGGATTCAATAAACTATATTTTAGTCCTAGTCTTGAAACGAGAGGAGGAATGTGGGTTCTTACCACCCAAAATATATTTACCCAAAATTGTTTGTTATTTCATATTGACACCAACTTAATTATACTTAAATATTCTTTGCAAGAATTACAATTCTTACTAACTTTCGTTTATGCCCCCTCTAGGGAAGATGAAAAACCCGAGTATTGGAATAAATTAGAGTGCATACTTTTAAATTCCAAGTTTTCCTTTTTTATTATTGAAGATTTGAATGAAATTAACTTCATACATGATAAACAGGGTGGACTTATGCCCCCAAATTCGAGATTCATAAGGCTCAATTCCATTTTATTAAAACTTGATCTACTTAATGTTCCGACTACATGTTTTCCTTTTACTTAGAGAAAAAGTTCCACCTCTTTACAAAATACTTTTGAAAAATTAGATAGAGTGTTAATTCACCAATCCTTACTTTCACACTATCCGTCTATTTCAGTTCATCATCATCCGTTTACGACCTTTGATTATTGTATAATATCCTTTAAGCTGAACAATTTCTATAACTTCAAAAAATTCCCCTTTCGGTTTGAAAATGCTTGGCTAGCAAACAAGGAGTTTGAAAGACTAGTTTCTAAAGTCTGGAAATACCAGTTATGTGGATCTTTTATGTTCAAAATTTCTATGAAAATGAATTTACTTAAAAAATATGCTAAAGTAAGGGCAAAACATCATGTCAATAATAATTATGAACAATTGAAAATAGCTACTAATCAACTACAAATATTACAAGATGAGCTACAACATAATCCGAATAATCTTAACATAACTACTAAACTTCAGCGACATTTAAATAAATACAATGCTTTATTGTAATTCCAGAATACGTTTTAGAAACAGCGAGCGAAAGTCAAACATTTGAAAAATGTGGATAAAAATACAAAGTATTTTCAATCTATTTCTAAAATTAGATCTTTTAAACAAAGAATAACATAATTTACTACCTCACAAGGGTTGGTTATTTTTTATCACGTTCCAATTTCAGATAATATTTCACAGGAAATGCGTTCTCGGTTTATTCATAATCCTTTGTGTACTATTGAGGTGGATGACTTAGACGTTATTCCTAATTTAATAACACTTCAAGATAATAATCCCCTTTGTAAATCGCCAACTCATGCGGAAATAAAAACTGCTATGTTCAGCTTGCCTCTAGACAAAACACCTGGTCCTGATGGTTTCACGTCTGAATTTTTCCAACATTATTGGCATATTGTTGGCTCCTCTATTATCCTAGCAGTTAATGCCTTTTTCCACTCAGGCATAATGCTCCAGTCTATTACCAAATCCTTTATAACTTTAATTCCAAAAAACACAAATCCTTTAGTAATTGGATATTATCGTCCTATCAGTTTATGCAATACAATTTATAAATTAATAACTAAAATTATATCTTCTAGAATGTCGCATTTGTTACCATCTATGATACATCCTTTACAAGGTGCTTTTGTCCAGGGTAGAGTAATTCAAGATAATATATTAATAGCACATGAAATATTTCATTCAAAACATAAGAAAAAACAAGGTATGAAGGGATGGATGGCTATTAAAATAGATATGGAAAAAGCCTATGATAAAATTGATTGGAATTTCATTCAAAGTATTCTTCTTAAATTTGGTTTTTGTTCGAAATGGGTTCACCTTATTATGACTTGTATTACCACCTCGACTTCTTCTGTTCTTGTTAATAATGAACCGGGATCGGAATTTTCTCCAGAGTGTGGCATTCGTCAGGGGGATCCAATGTCGCCATTCATTTTTGTGTTAGCCATGGAATACTTTGCGCGCTCTTTACAGTATGAAGCTTCTCAACCTTCCTCTAGAGTTGGTATCCGTTTAGTGAGAAATGGAACTTGTATTCCATTTTTGAGCTTTGCGGATGATACAATTATATTTGCAAATGCAACACAACATAATCTTAATTTCATTAAATTATTTCTTCATAAATTTAGCACCCTTTCTGGTCTTTCTATAAATTATAATAAAAGCTCTTTTCAAACATCGTCGAACATTTCCCGCTCTACAGCTGTATCTCTTCCTAGTATCCTGAATATTCAGATTACCACTTCCATGGAAAAATATCTGGGCATTCCTATTTTAAAAGGGAAAGTTCAAAACATCATGTTTAATGATTTAATTCTCAAACTTAAACAACAATTATCACAGTGGAAGGCGAATTCTATTTCACAAGCAGGTAGGACGGTATTAATACAGTCAAACCTTCTAGGACAAATAGGTTACCTAATGCAGAGCTTCTTGTTGCCTAAAGGGGTTTGTGATGAGATAGATAAAGTCAATAAATCTTTCTTCTGGAATAAATTTACTCCTAATCATCATCCTCTCATCAGTTGGGATAAAATTTGTTCCCCAAAGGAAAATGGTGGTGTTGGCTTGCGCACTGCTTATAATAATAATGCCGCTCTTCAGATGAAACTGTTATGGAAAATATTAACTCAGCCCTTGAATATTTGGGTGAAAATTATAAATGAAAAATACTCCACTCGGAGCACATTTTTTCTTATAAACAAAAAATGACTTCTTGGCACTTTGGTCGACTCCTAAGTCTTAGAGACTCTTTCTCTAAAGGAGTAAAGTGGTTAGTTGGAGATGGTTGCAAAATCAATTTTTGGTCTGATGTCTGCATTGAAAACACAAATTTGCTTGAATTTTTTGACAATGGAGATGCAAGGGTAAAAGTCCAGCATTTCATTACAATTAATAAAACTTGGGATGTACAGACTTTAAATCAGGTGCTACCTCTCTGGGTAGTAAACAAAATTACTTCACTTTTAATTCCGATGTCTAGTGTTGAGGACACAATTATTTGGAGTCCTGCCAGTGATGGTCAATTTTCAGTAAAATCGGCCTCAGAATTGATAAATTATGGGAGACAATTCCAGTTTTTCGGACTTTCTTGGATCTGGAAGACTAACTTGCCCCCTAAAATACAAAATTTCATATGGAAAGCTTGTACGGATTGTTTGCCAACTACATAAAGGCTTAATAGATTTTATAATTCGGTCCCTCATACATGTTCTCTCTATGATATGAATGATGAGCATATTAATCATTTCTTTTTTCTGTGTCCTTTTACTCAGAAAATGATTTCGGAGTTGGAGTTGAAATTAAATATCTCTTTTCAGTTAAATTGCTCCGGAGATTTCTATGATAATCTAGTTTCTACTCTCAAAGTAAATGCAAATAGTAATGTTTTATGTTTTCTTTGGTGGTTTGTTTGGAACCATAGGAATAAAATTATCTTCAACCACACATCTCGTATGTCTGAGTTATTACCTAGCGAACTTGCAGCTCGGGAGCATTCGCAATGGATTTCCTCACAAGTTAAAACTAATAACTCTAGTTCTCATGTTTGTCAAAGGAGAAAAAGGAAAAACAATGCGGCTTGGTTAAGACCTCAGGTTGATTGGGTCAAATTAAATTTTGATGCGTCTAAACAAAGTAACTCAAATACCTTCATAAGCTATATCTTAAGAAATCATGTCAGTTCAATTCTAAATTTTGATCGTCAACAGGTACCCTCAATGTCAGTACTCCAGGCTGAAACTTTAGCACTTATTCATGGCCTTCGAGAAGCGATTCGTATGAATATTAAAAATATTGTTATTGAAGGGGATAATTAATATTCTAATTAAAGATATTCGAAATATGGTCAGGGGGTTTGATAATTTTGTATTTTTCCATTGTTTCAGGGAAAGTTAAAACTAATAACTCTAATTCTCATGTTTGTCAAAGGAGAAAAAGGAAAAACAATGCGGCTTGGTTTAGACCTTAGGTTGATTGGGTCAAATTAAATTTTGATGCGTCTAAACAAAGTAACTCAAATACCTTCATAAGCTATATCTTAAGAAATCATGTCAGTTCAATTCTAAATTTTGATCGTCAACAGGTACCCTCAATGTCAGTACTCCAGGCTGAAACTTTAGCACTTATTCATGGCCTTCGAGAAGCGATTCGTATGAATATTAAAAATATTGTTATTGAAGGGGATAATTAATATTCTAATTAAAGATATTCGAAATATGGTCAGGGGGTTTGATAATTTTGTATTTTTCCATTGTTTCAGGGAAAGTTAAAACTAATAACTCTAATTCTCATGTTTGTCAAAGGAGAAAAAGGAAAAACAATGCGGCTTGGTTTAGACCTCAGGTTGATTGGGTCAAATTAAATTTTGATGCGTCTAAACAAAGTAACTCAAATACCTTCATAAGCTATATCTTAAGAAATCATGTCAGTTCAATTCTAAATTTTGATCGTCAGCAGGTACCCTCAATGTCAGTACTCCAGGTTGAAACTTTAGCGCTTATTCATGGCCTTCGAGAAGCGATTCGTATGAATATTAAAAATATTGTTATTGAAGGGGATAATTAATATTCTAATTAAAGATATTCGAAATATGGTCAGGGGGTTTGATAATTTTGTGTTTTTCCATTGTTTCAGGGAAAGTTAAAACTATTAACTCTAATTCTCATGTTTGTCAAAGGAGAAAAAGGAAAAACAATGCGGCTTGGTTAAGACCTCAGGTTGATTGGGTCAAATTAAATTTTGATGCGTCTAAACAAAGTAACTCAAATACCTTCATAAGCTGTATCTTAAGAAATCATGTCAGTTCAATTCTAAATTTTGATCGTCAACAGGTACCCTCAATGTCAGTACTCCAGGCTGAAACTTTAGCGCTTATTCATGGCCTTTGATAAGCGATTCGTATGAATATTAAAAATATTGTTATTGAAGGGGATAATTTAGTTCTCATAAATTCTTTACAAAATGTGTGGAAAATCCCTTGGCAAATTAATATTCTAATTAAAGATATTCGAAATATGGTCAGAGGGTTTGATAATTTTGTGTTTTTCCATTGTTTCAGGGAAAGTAACTCAGCGGCTGATTTTTTAGCCAGAAGACATGTCAATGTCGATCGTTTTCGTACTGCTCTCTTATATTCGTCTCTAGTTTCTGATTTTTTAGACCCGAATCTTTGTAATATTAGGAACGACTGTTCTCTTTATCCTTTTTTGCTGCATTTCTTAAAGATCATCCGTTGTGATGATTTAGGTTGGCCATGTTCCTTTAGGGAAGCCTAGGCTCCGTTCGGCAATGGGTAGTTGATGTATTTGATTTGAGTTTATAGAGTTGATAGTAGTTGATATTTTGCAAAAAATATAAGGTTGGGGGAGGTACAATATGTAGTTAATGTAGTTGATTTGGGGGTAGTTGAAATTTTTTTGACATTGCCGAACGGAGCCCTAATGTTTGCCTTATAATGAGCTAGTAGCTCATTGTATCAAAAAAATAAAAACATTTAAGGAAACAAGCTATCAAATCAAAGTTAATTTGGATCATAAAACATAAGAGAATTGGAGAAATGAGGGTTCCAAACATAATTTATACAAGTAAATTTGACTTAGGTAGAAACGTATGAGTTCAATATCGAGTATTCTTTATTGAGATGTGTTTTGGCTCATCAAAAACATCTCAACATTATTCGTACTAGTTATTTCTAATCGATTAGCTCGTGGCCGACCAAAAACCATATTTCCTCATTTCCCCATTTCCCCCTCTATGACTATCCAATAGAAAAACAATAACGGTTTTTCTAACCTATGCCATTCTTATTTAAGAAACTAAAACCCTATATGAAAATAAATGAACCCTATTAGAAAAAAAATTAAATTACCCTATATAATAAAAATCAATAAAAACTTTCCATTTTAAGTGTCTTAACCTATGTCCTTGGGGCATAGGTTAGAAAAATCGAAACAATAAATAGGGTGTAGAGAATTAAAAAGAAAAAATTTCAGTGGCCTCAAAAGTGGATATGATCATGCTTCTCTCCTGATACACACAGGCCCTAATCAAATCATTCCAGAAAGTATGGCTCATGAATACATACGTTACAACTTAAGAGGTATATGATAGGTCCAATTGCTAAGCTTTTTATTTATTATTAAAAAGTGATTTAAACTTATAAAATTATGTTATTTTTTTATATTATTTAAAAAATTATTAATTTTATCCAATTTATTTTTATATAAAAAATTTAAATTTTAATTAAAAATGTATTAGAACCAAAAGAAATAAAAAATGATTACTTCTAAATATTTTAATTTGTTAAGGACAAAATTTATAATTTTCAAATTTTTTAATGAGTTTTGGTTTACTACTCAATTCTTGCACACCAAATGTTTGTGAAAATGGCTAACTAGTATTTTCTCATATTTTGGATGTTTTTTTTGGGTGGCGGGTTTACAGGGCTCGAACCTACTTTGCAGGGAGCGGTGCCGACTAGTCTCGTGCTCCTTGCACCCTACCCTGGGCCACGGGGAGGGAGTAAATCGCGATGCGCAGAAATGATTTTTTTTTGGGTCGTGGATTTCCGGGGCTCGTACCTGCTTTGCAGGGAGCGGTGCCGACTAGTCCCCTGCCTCCTCGCACCCTGCCTTGGGCCATGGGGAGGGGGTAAACCGCGGTGCGCAGAAATGATGGCACACCTCAACTCAAAGGTTTGCGCCAAGGGGAGCTATCTTGCCCACAAGTGAAATAATTCACATGTGCCACCAGCAAGGCTCGAATCCAAGACGTGGTGCACATTGGGAGAAGACCCAACCACCACACCAAATGTCCGGGGGCATAATTAACCTTTCAAAAATATATAAATTAATTTTATTTCAAAAAAAATTACTATTTAGCAGTTTAAGCAACAGATTGTGTCATTTATTGAAATTTTATGTCATCATAAGTACTTCTGTATACTTTGTACTAGAGTTGTTAAAAGCTGACCTAATTCGCAAACCCGAGCTGAACCGCTCGATAATTTTAGGGTCAAGACACAAAAATTTGAACCCGAAATCAGAAATAAACCGAACCCGATAGACTTGAAATCCGTTGGGTTGAAATTCGAAACCCATTGGGTTGACCGATTTAGTATATTTATAAAATTTATAAGTTTATTTTGAAACTTATAATATATTTTATCATAAAATACATAAAAATAATATATTATAATTAAATTTTATTATTTAATTAAAATTTTATTTTAATAATCATAAAAAACGATATTTTAGATTCGCTGGTTGACCCGACTAAAAATCCGCAACAATCTAACCCGATTGATTAGTGATCTTTAACGAATCGAACCCGTCTTAAACCGAACCCGATATGACCGAACCCGCATGGCCCGACCCGATTGACATGGCTACTTTGTACTGATTTGGTAATTTGGTAATTTGGTTGTCGTGTGTATTGATTAGACCTGTATAAACCCGGATCCGGGCCGGGCTTTGATAAAAAAAAATTGCCCATTTATACAGGCGGGTTCGGATCAAGCCTTAGATTCGAGTTGACAAGGCTGTCCATACCCATCCAAGCGTTCGGACCCAGACAACCCACGGATCCCGAATGTAATTACACAACGTACCTCATATAAAAAAAATTAATATAACAATATAAAATTTATCATATAATCCGCCACATACAATGATACAAGCAATTAATACACAAGTTGCAAACTGTAATACATAAGCCGCATACACATATTTATACAATTTTAGAAAGTTGGCAAACATATTTATTTCTAACTATAAATATTTATTTTATACATTAAATATATTCGAGTATTCAGCGGGATATCCGGGATATTCAGTCAAAAAAATTGTCTGCATCCCGTCTATAAATTCGGACGGACGGACTAAAATACCCTTTCATGTTAGAAATCTTGTCTAAATCTACCCATTTTTTTAGATGGGCAGTACGGATTGGGCGGGTTGGTCCGACTTTGTTCAGGTCTAGTATTGATATACACTAAGACAATCAAAAGCGCGTGGTAAAGCGCAAGGGAAAGACAATCAAAAGGGTCCCACCGAATTCGCACACTGGGCTCCACACCTCCCCTATTTCACTCAAAACCCCAGCCCTTCTCCCGCTTTACATAATTGCTTTCTTTCACGATTTGTTCTCAAATTAACACAAAAACTCTAAACAAAAAGGGAAATTTGAGAAGGAAGGAGACACACAATGTTAGCAGGGCGTTTTTTATTTCTCCTTTCCGTTCAGTTTCTCAGTCTCCTACTCCCTTTTGCTTTTGGGAGACCCAACTCCCCAAGTAGCAGCAACCCTTTACAATAAAGAGAAGAAATTTGAGCAGTCGCCCACAGTTCTTTTCTCGGTATGGGTCTCTACTTCTGGAGAAATTTGAGCAGGTTCAACCAGAATTCCCTCTAGATCCGCGTCGCTTTGGGTGTTTTGTAGGAGCGGAACATTTTCCTTCAGTTCTCGGTCCTCCTCTTGATTGTAAGATTTCTTCCACTGGGTTTTTCTGTTTCTCTTTTCATGATTTTGTTGATTCTGAATTGAGTTCTTGCGCCCCCAATGCTCCGTCAAATGCATTATCAACAGTTTTGATTTGTTTGAATTGTTAGATTGCTTCTCTTGGGTTTGTTTTAAAAGGAGTTTCTGATTGGCTAGGTTTTTTGATGCTCTTCCTTTTCTCCGGAATCATGGGCTTTGCTTTTTCCTCTTTCCCATTAATCTTCTTCTTGTTTTAAAAAATAAATAAATAAATGTGGCTTTGTATGGTTATTTATTGATTGTGATTGAAGTTAAGAATTGGATTTGCTTGCTTGCTGGTGAAATAAGAATTAGGATTTTTGTCTGAGTGAGCCTTGAATTGGACTTAAGCTTGTACTTAGGCTTCCTTCTGCCTTTGTTTTTTCCCCAGTCTATTCTGCTGTTTAACCCTATCTGGAAGCTTGGGTTGCATTGATCCTTTCAAGTTTAGATTTTCCCAGTGATACCTTATCAGTCGCAAGTGCATATATGCATTTTAAACTTGAATTTTTTTCTGCCTTTTTGTATTCAAATTAAAGTCAATTCTAACCATTAAGCTTTTTACTGAGAAACTTGGTGCATTTAGAGGGTTAATTTCACTTTCCCCATTTGTAGGCATTGCTATCCGGTTGTGGGAGGCTCTGCATAAGGGTATTATGTAACATCTGAGTTGAGGAGACATGGAAAGAATCCCGGAATTGAATGTTTTTCCCGGAAGGTTGCATTCTTCAAAACACATAGCAAGTGCCAAGATTTCATCTCCAAAAGTGCAGATGAGTCGACCCGGATCACGTGACTCTAGGGAGTTGGACTTTTCAGTAAGAGTGTGGAAAGGAAAACACTCTTTGCAAGATGATGAGGCGCTTATGGTGGATTCTGTTGCATCTAAGGGCAATGCTGATTCTATGAATGATAAAATTCCAAGTTCTTTTTCTGGTGCAAGCCATCTGCCAGAACCTATTGCCACAAATTTGACAAAATCTGGGCATGTGCCAATCGGTCAGAAGAATCCAGAGCCTGGACGCTTGGTTAAGAGTTTATCTAAGAAAGGTCCTTTTCTGGACGACCTCTCCATAAATGGACTTGTTAAGAAACCGAACTCGGCTATTGAATCTCATGCCAAGAGAGTATCACGCCCATCACAGAATAATACTGAGGCATCTCTTCCCCTTGATTCTGAGGATGAGGACTATGTGTGGGATGCTTCTTTGCCTCGAAGTGGTAATTTGAGTCCACTTACTAGCATAGATAGAACTATGAGCATAGTTAATAGCTGTGCAAGTACGTCTAGAAGCGACTGCCTTACAAGTGAAGGAATGCTCAGCGTTGATAGGAATTTTATCCAAGGAGATTGCTTAGAGAGTGCTAAAACTAGCATAAGTAGAGCAAGTGAAGGAAGTGGTCTAAGTGATGATAGTAGCTGGAGCAATCTCACTGGAGGCGGTGCTAATAAGCCACATAAAGGGAATGATCCAATTTGGAAGGCTATACTGGCTGTTAGAGCACGGGCTGGAGATTTGGGTATGAGCCATTTTCGGCTTCTAAAGCGTTTGGGTTGTGGAGACATTGGGAGTGTCTATTTGTCTGAATTGAGTGGTACGAGGTGCTATTTTGCAATGAAGGTTATGGATAAGGAGTCTCTTGCTGCTAGGAAGAAGTTGATTAGATCTCAGACTGAGAGGGAGATTCTTCAGTTGCTTGACCATCCATTTTTGCCAACTTTGTATACGCATTTTGAGACTGATAGATTTGCGTGTTTGGTCATGGAGTATTGCCCTGGTGGGGATTTGCATTCTCTTAGGCAACGCCAACCAAGGAGACATTTTTCAGAATATGCAGCAAGGTACTAATTTTTAGGTTCATCTCCATATTCAGAAAATTGTTTATCTTATAGTTTCTTGTATGATTCAATTTTGGCATCTTATGTGGTTCATCTTAGAAGAAGTTCTATGTTCATTATGCATCACAATCACATACAAGGGGTTAAAATGTTGTATTTTGCATGTATGCTTGTGTAATGCTTCTTAGATCCTAGTTTGAGTATCTTTTTGTAACCTTTTGTTCTTCCTCTATGGTAAACCTAATAAGGGCCATTGAGGGATTAACACTATGAGCTTGTAGGTAATTTCTCAGTTGCTCTTATGATTATAACTCCATACAACTTATTATATTGTGATTGATTACACTTCTATTCCTTGAATACATTGTTGCTGTCATTATATCATGTTTTTTCCTCTAAACTGTATTTTTCTTTTTTGTTGTTTTTACTAAATTCTGAGAATATTTCCTCTGTTATAGCTTTATTTCATTGCTGCTTTCAGGTTTTATGCTGCAGAAGTCCTCTTGGCACTCGAGTATCTTCATATGCTCGGTGTCATATACAGAGATCTGAAGCCAGAAAACGTTTTAGTCCGTGAAGATGGCCACATAATGCTGTCTGATTTCGACCTTTCCTTACGATGCACGTTTTCACCAACTCTTATAAAGAACTCCTCAGACTCAGCCCCCTCTTCCAACTCATTCTGTGTCCAGCCAGCATGTATTGAGCCCTCATCAGTTTGTATCCAACCATCATGTTTCCTCCCGGGACTCTTCCCTAAAAAAAACAAGAAGAAAACCAGACAACCCAAATCTGATCCCGGACTCCATTCGGGCCCACTTCCAGAGTTAGCTGCAGAGCCCACACAAGCCCGGTCCATGTCATTTGTTGGGACCCACGAATATTTAGCTCCTGAAATCATTAAAGGAGAAGGCCATGGAAGTGCAGTTGATTGGTGGACGTTTGGCGTCTTCTTGCATGAGCTCTTATATGGTAAAACCCCTTTCAAAGGATCCGGAAACCGGCAAACACTTTTTAATGTTGTAGGCCAACAGCTCAGGTTTCCGGACTCTCCAGCCACTAGCTATGCCAGTAGAGACTTGATTAGGGCGTTATTGGTGAAGGAGCCACAAAACCGACTTGGAGTAAAGAGAGGAGCTACAGAAATCAAGCAACATCCTTTCTTTGAAGGTGTGAATTGGGCTCTAATAAGGTGTAGTACTCCTCCAGAGATTCCAAGACCAGTGGAAATGGAGTTTCAGGGTAAAGTTGTTGGTGCGGCTGCTGACGTGGCGGTGGGGGGCGTTAGTGCCAGTAAGCGAATGGTGGATGCAGAGATGAAAGCTGGTGGGGGTAAGTTTCTGGATTTTGAATTCTTTTAATGTCCAAATAAATAGAAATCAGAGAACAGGACCCATCTTGCTTAGCACTGGAAGAAGTGCTCATTGTTACTTCATATTATGCTGATGGTGCATTGTTTACAGTTGGGTGAACTTTTCAATTCATTTGGGAAAGTAATCAATCATCTTATATTTTAATGTATTTTACTTGAAATGCTTCATGGCAGATTTATCCTTTTAACTGAGGGATTTTACTGATGAAAAAAGATAAACGTATGCAGGTTTCTGAATCTCAACTGAAAGCTAGCTTCTAAATAAAAATGATAAGAAGTGAGGATTCTCCTTTACAAAGATTGCCACTAAAATATTCCAAGAAAGATCCCTTCCAACATATCTACAACAAAAATCAAAACTTGAGGATAATCTTACATCAACAAAAACTAACCAAATCCCTGAAGAATTTCCCAGTTCTCAGAGAATTGCCAAAAGAACTGCAAAGACAAAAAAACTAAACCCTAATCTTCTATTTTATAGCATAGGAGCGAGAGCATACCGTCTCCATTGCTTGTACAAATAAGGAAGAAAAACTGGTCATGGCTTGAAAAACTCCAGGCAAACCAGTTTGCAAATTGTTCAATGTCATTGCTCTGGTCACCTCCACTGCTTTAGAATACTTCAACATCTCATCTTCCAACCGGCTCTGGAAAGCAACAAGCTCTGCTTTCTTATCAGCCAAGGGATCACGAGCGTCCAACGCATATCCATTGTCTGGCATTCCAACTCCAACCGTTGAATAAGAATTGTAGTACTTCTTCTCTATGGCTCTAAGAGAAGAAGCTTTCTTCTCAAGCTCCTTTGATACACTCTCTGTTTTCCTTTTCATTTTCATTTCGTCGCCTTGTTGAGTGAAAATGACATGGACGACATGGACAAAACTCTTGATGTTTTCTGAAGCCACCGTGTCTGGAATGTGGTCAAGGGCGATTTTCCATTGGTCAAAGAATGAGAAGGCCTCTGAGGATTGTATGGTGAGCTGGGTTGTGTCTGAGTCTAAAGGAAGAAGGGTTAGCTTGAACCAGCCATGGAGAGAACAGATGAAGTCTCTTTGGTATTTAATTAAGCGACAAAAGCTGGAATGCCAAGCGGATACAGCTGATTCTAGGTCACGAGTTGCTTGACGGTGAAGTTCAGATGTAGAATATCCTTTGATCGTTTGGTTGACGAGCCCTCGTACTTGTTGCACAATCTGGGTCTGGAATTCATGTGTTTTGTTCATGGATCTCCACATGTACATGAAGCTGCATTCAAAAGAATAAAAATGCAATTGTCAACTTGACAAAGATCTGGTCTTCCATTTCAATAGAAAAGGAGGAATTGCTTACCCATGACATAGTTCAACAAGCAGAGGAACAAGATCACTGTCTCTAAGACCAACAATGGCTGAAGATGTTGTATTGACAGCCTGAGAAGTTACAACAATCAAAGATTGCAACTTCTTGATTGAGATTTTGGTCTTGTCTAACCTGGTTTCTGCTTCACCCTTGCACTCCTGATTCTGTAGCGTCTTGAGCTTCTTTTCATGATCAATTTTTACACCTTCTCTAGCCTAGGAATGAAACAAACAGAACCCAGACCAGCAACTACGTACGTGAACAACTAATCTAATTCACAGTAAAAGAACAGATCATCTGCCGACAAAGAAGGTTAATATTACAGATTAAATCAACAACCTATAGAAATATATGTTCTCTCATTCTCATGAAGGTCAAATATGACAATAGATCCCCATATCAATCAGACTACAATTACTATAGCATTTAAACTTGATCTTGGATTCCCTCACCAGTCACCACCACTTTAATTAATTCACTATGTCTATTCTGCGTTAGGGACCACGAAAGCTTTTCTTCCAAATTCTCCATCCTAATCATAAAGCTAATGCAAAGGGCTTTAAATCCTTTAATCATGTCAATATCAAAAAGTTGCATCAAGTTTGCAGGGTCATATTTTTCAAACATGCAACAGGAAGCTAGGAACCTAATCGGAAAAGGACAAAAAAAATCACCTTTACTTCTTCACAGAGTTTCGTCTCCCATGCGAGGAGGCGTTCCAAAGTGGAGCAAAGACTCTTCGGACCATCAGGTTTATCTAAATTGCTGACATCAAACCTGTATTTGACTGCTAACGGAGGCTTTGAACTCCAAATGGAGCTCAAGCTACTCAATACTCCACTTGAATGGTATACAGTTTCTACAATCACCGGAACATACAAACGCATCAATAGTATGCATAAAAGTGCAAAGGCCTCAAACATTCTATATTAGAGCATACTCTTTAATTGGCTGAAACTGCGATCGAGCTGAGCTCGGTCGGTCTCTAGCATCTCCGCCACCTGGTCGCCGGCGGACGCAGCCTTGTCAAAGTATTCCTTGACGGAAGCAACGATCTCCTTCAGATCCCGATGCCGAGCGGCCATTTTCGTGTCCGGTACGCCACTACCGATTCCGCCTCGAGATTTGCCCCAATTTACCGACGACGGAGCTCCGTAATCGGACTTGTCGTCCGCCTTCTCGTAGTTGTAGTTGTTGTCCTGCCGAATCGACGGCCCGTTGGGGATGAAAGCCGACTGTGAACGGAACTCAGAGGCCTGGGATCTCGTCTCCCTCTCGTCGGAGCTTGATGTGCTGTAGTGGTCTCCCCATTCGCTGCAATGGACCTCCTCTCTCTCCATCTCTCCTTCGTCCTCCTCGGAGTCTTCCGCCTCCAGGCTCTTTTTTGGATAGTCACGGTCTTCTTCCGGGCGCCGCCGATTGAAGAAATCAGAGCCCGGGGGAGAAGGAGGGCAGAAGTTCTCCCAGTTCCAGACGGAGGACGCCTGGGAAGGGCTGCTAGGGTAGTTGGCGTGGGCCGTATAAGTGGCCGGATGGCCGAATTTCCCGGTGGCGGGGGTGGAGGGGCAGGAATCGGAGAGGATGTGGGGAAGCTTCGGCTGCTGCGGCCTCCGGCGAGTGGAAGAGCTCAAGCTGGAGCTGGACAATATATGGGGAAGCTTCGAGCTCGCGATCGTCGGCGAGTAGGGCGGAGGAGGAGGAGGCGGCGGTTTGACGGAGGATGGAGCGGGAGAGGGCGGGGCGGCGGGGAAGGAGCGAGTGCGGATAGGAGGAGGTTGGGATTTGGGGAGGAGGACGGCGGGAGTGGAGTCGGAGACGGAGAGGGGCTCGTCGGCGGCGAAGTCGGAGAGGGTGGAGCCGGTGATGCGGAGGGAGCGGCAGTAGTCGGCGTGGGTGGCGGCGAGGTGGTGGCGGGCGAAGACGGCCTCCTTGATGAGACGGCGGCGCTCCTTGCATCGGCGGACGGTATCCTCGTTGTCTAGCTTCGAAGCAGCACACCCCATGGAGGTTTCAGTCAACTCACTTTTTCCGATTCTCACCAGAAAATAGAGAGAGGGGGGAAGAACTTTTGGATTTAAAAAAAAAAAAGAGGAGGTAACGAGAATCAGTTACTTCTCCCATTTTTCTTTTACCTTTTTTTTTAAACCATTTTATATGTGAATAAAGAAAATTCTAATTATATAAAAAGAAATCTCAAGCTATCGGAATTATATTAGGAAGTATGATTAATATGTAACCAAACTTGGGGTAAATATTAGTAGTAGTGTTCAAGGTATTCTGATAGCGTGTATATGGACACGTTCTTATACATTTTAAGATGATATTATTATTATTATTATTATTATTATTATTATTATTCACATTTAGAAGTTGAAATGCAATCAATGAGACAATACCAATAAAATTAGCATGTGGTGGCACCAAACATTCACATACCTCACAAGTTAAAGTTCACATAACTTGGTGACAAATTGGCAAATACTGGTATTAGACATAAAAGTGGAAGGGGCACTATGGTGAATAGGACAAAAAATATATAGTGATGTACTTTTATGATTATTATAAGAAAATTTTATAAACCGAAAGCCAGAAGAGGGTAAAATGTAGTCCACTTGAGCCCCAAAACAACTCAGTTTTCAATGAGACAAGTTAAAATTTTCAAATTGAGATACACATTGACTGTCCCAAGTAATATTGGCAGGGGCAAGTTTAAAGAGCAATTTGAAAATTCGACCAAAAAAAAAAAAAGAGCAATTTGAAAAGACAAAAAAGGCTACTTAAACATGCATCAAAAGTAGCGTTATACACAAAAACATGGAAAGGGCTTTTTCTTCTTACTATGAGCCAAATTCTTTTATCCCTAGTACGTTTCACTCACTATAAGAAACATATTTGATGAAAACGAGTTTCTTTATGAAACATTTCTCTCCGTTTTCACCAGAAAATCAACCCAAAGAGCAGTGAAAATCACTTTCTACCCCACATCTGTCGTTCATTTACCCAACTACGAACATGAAGAGAAAAGAGCATCTGATACCTTTCAAAAATCTCTAGGTTAAAAGTTTTTGTTCGGCTGTACTTAAAAAGAACAGATAGAGATGTCAATAAATACGTCGTGAATGGGTCTTAATTAAACAGTGCATTTTCTTATAAAGAAAACGATTTTACTATGGGCTTGGTAGATTAAGTGGTTTGGTGACTCCTTTAAATAGGAGAGTAGTTTGCTATTCCTAGATGAGAGTAGTTTTGATGACTTGCTCCCCAAAAAGGCAATGTTGATTTGTTTCTAATTGCTTGTGAGATTGATGTGTCTTGATCTCTCAATATTGTACTACCAAACTTATCAGTATATAGAATGATTTCCTTACATACACATAAATGTTGTCATGATTCTATGAGCCTATATATAATACTATATGTTGAAGCTTAATGTAGGTTAAGGTGTGAATGCGAAAATCCCACGCTCATATAAAGGAGGAAAAAATGAGCGTATGTCAGCCTCGTTCAGAAAGCTCGACAGATCTTTCTTACACCAAACCAAAAAAAGTCCAACTTTCTCTTCTCAATGCAAACACAACCCAGTTTCGTTTATAAATTCAAGAATCAAGATTATCCAATTTTTCCACAAGCTAGGGCCAAGAGTCACCATCTTTCTTTAATTGAAGAATCCAGATTTGTGGGCCTAACAATTAAAACCCAATCTCCTTTGCCCTTTAGATTAGACTTTAGAGAGGGAATATTGCACTTGAATATTATAATATTCCCTAAACAGAAAAACAAAAGTTGTTAGCTAGCACAAATCTCATACACCCTATAGTATATACTAGCAGCTACACAGCAAGATCATCCAATTCCTTGTTGACTTGGAAATTTGAGGGGAAAAAAAATCCTACCAGAAGACCCAAACAACACAGCATGACACAATTAAGTCACACAACGTAAACTACTTAACTCTATTTGGATTAGAGCGTCAAGTTTCATAATCAACAACACCTTCAGGCTTCAGGTTATGATGCATAGTACTAATAATTCTTACTTTCATACATGAATTATATTCCAACATTTTCTTAGACAAAAAAAAAACAAATATTTAAATCTGCCTGTTTTTATTTTGTTCCTCTAAATTTCCCCTCCTCTTTGACTGGTTCAAAACTAGCTAGGCATCAATAAACATGCATCTTGCCAGACCACTAGAAAGTACTAGTGCATAATCATATAGCCATATAGGCTATAAAGCCAACGTTGTTAATATACATCTTGCAATCGGAGCTTGGAATTCAATCCAACCGAAACTCATCCCAACTCATCGTTCATCGCTTCTCAGCGGCTGCGAATTTCAATTGGGACATTGGGCTTCCAAGTTTACACCCCAATAATCCAACTTCCTTTTCCCTTTTATTCTCCTCATTAAAGCCCAATATTTTCCTTCTTTTCTAGCCCCAAATCGACAAGATTAACTTATGCTCATATCTCTTCCTGGAAGTTTGCAGAAAATAAGAAATTTTGGCACATCAAACATCAACTCGAAAATTTATAATTAATTTAATCATACTTATAAATTAAGAAGGTGGTTCGGGAGGAAGTAGTGGATAGGGTAAACATACGGATGAATTTGTATATAAGTATATGTGATCGGTTGTTGTATTAAGAAAACATAATAACTATGTAATACTGATTATGAACAACTAGGCCGATTCAAAAGTAAACAAATAAAAGAGTTTAAATATTGATTTTTTTTTGTAACGTACGTATTGAAAATAACAAGAGAAATTTCAATAGAGAAAAGCTTCCAAGTTAAGATTCCTACAATGATGTTTCGGTAGATCTTAAGTGATATTTATTTGGATTTCAAATTGAATGTCATTTGAAGGACTAACTATCTTAATTATACCAACACAAATCTCTTTTCAGAAGATATATGAACGTGTTTGGACTCAAGTAACAATCGTTGTCGCGTACAGTGGCGTAGCCAGGAATTCGATCCAGTGGGAGCTAAATTTCTCTGGGTCAAATTCTTGGCTACATAAAAAATTTCAAGAATACAGAATTTTTTTTGTATAATTTTTTTTTAAACATATAGTGTTCTAAAAAATACTAAACAGTCCCTAGACGGAGAGAGACCGCCTAGACGGCCTAAACAGGCGCCTAGATGAACTTGGTGGTCTTCTAACCGGGATGAGAGACTAAGCGGGATAGGACCTTTTAGCTCCTAGGCAAGACCTAGACGGAACTAAGTAGGGATTTTTAGAACAATATAAATTTTTTTTTGTCTTTTTCAGTATAAAAAATATTGTATTACAAAACCCTTATTTTATATTTTTCATAAAAATATAAAATTAACCTAGTTTTTTTTGGACATTTTATCAATAATCTTGTATTTTTTATATATATTTTTCAAAAAAAAAATTAAAAATTGAGTGGGGGCTATAGCCCCCACTCGCACCCCTCTCCCTCCGCCCCTGGTCGCGTAAGGTTAATTAATTTTAGACCCTTTAAGCTCTTTAGAGACTAGAGATGAATAATCATAACATTCGTTGTCGCGTTCCGCTAGAATCATTCAAACCCTAGAACTACTACAATAGTTAAAAATCACACAAGAGAAATTAGATTGTTGTTGCATAGATAATTCTATAGTTCAATACCTAGGGATCTTATTAAGAACTAATTTTTGGTACTTGACAAATCAATATCCCATTATAATTATCTCCTATCGGTCTCATATTATCACAAGAATCCTCTGTGCAAAAGCAAATAAGGCATTAAGTAACCTAGGATTGAATTAAACTTTATTCAATTCTCCATTCAATTAAATACACAATTCAAATATACCTACTCCATTATTGTGTTTCACCCTTCCTTGGAATTAGAGATTTAGCTAGACATGAAATAGAATGAAATCATATAAAATTGGATAAACAACATACCGAATTGTAGAAAGTAATAAATTTTTTTCCAAATTGAATCAAACTTCAATCTGAGCAAACAAAGAGAAATCTTTAATATTCTCCACCTAGAGTTTTCTAAAGAGAGCAAAAGTATAGCCTAGAGTAGATAATGAATCAAACTTGTCTTCCAAAGTATTTAAAATAGGGCCAATAAAACATGACAGGAAAGGCACATTAAGTCGGCATGGAAAAGCAAGACGCGAGAAACAACCCAGTCTAGAACTCTGGCCAGAGTTCTCGTCCAGCTTCAACACATGTGTACCTCCTTTGTCGTGTGATTAATCGGGGGTTTTTTGGTTGATTCCTTAGTAAATCTCCTCCTTGTCACTTCCACTTCCGAGCTTAGCATCATTACTTTAATCTAATCCACTCGAACACCTTCAAATCAAAGCTCACGAGCCTCCAAAATACCCTGAAATCCTGAAAAATAAGAGTAGACTTCAAACACAATTAACTAAACCAAAAACTACAAAACTAACAAAAGATAAGCAAATAAATCTATTTGACGAAAGTAAACGTCTCCTAAATCTATACTTAAATGCATGTTATCAAAATTCCCCAAGTTTAAACCTTACTTGTCCTCGAGTAAGAAATTAATCTGACACCCACAAGCTTGCATAAGCGTTCTAAATCTCCATTGCATGGGTGATGCGACCCTACCCTGGCTCCAACCCGATCCCGGCCATCCCGAGACGGTCTAGACCTTGGAGACCCCTTGGATTAGGACATAGTCTCTTTATGTATTATTTATATTATTATTTATAATTCCATCTTTTATATTCCGTCTTTTAGGCGTGTGTTCTCTTATGCTTAAGATACCGGCCCATTAAGCTAGCATAAAGTCCATTAGGCCATTAGGGTTTTAGTTGCACCTTTCTCGTTTTAGTAGTTACTAGTATTAGTATTATGGGCTTGGACATTGGGCTAGTAAGCAAGGCCTAGTATACTTACTAGCCCTAGCCCACCATGCCCATTAGATCTAGAATTTCGTGGATCTCCTCTATATAAAGGAGAAACACCCCATTGTAATTCTCACATCAAGTTTAAGCCAAATTCATAGTAGAGTCGAGATTCCTCCTAGTTTGACCCGACGTCACCAAATCCTCCAAACACCCCCTTCCTCTCGTTGCTCCTCCCTTGGACCGACACCTCTCATCTCTGCCCCGCCCCTCCCTCGTTCCAACGAGCATTAGAGGTCCGCGAGTCCATAACGTGGGACTCATAATTATCCCCGTCATTTGTGTCGGAGTAGATCCGGGCATTTCGAGCCTAGATCCGCCCTTCATGGACCGAAACCGAGTAGATTCACATCAATTGGTATTAGAGTAAAGGCGGCTTGAACGGTTCCTTCTCCGAAGTATCCCTTCTCCATTTTTCACAAAAAAAACTCCACAAAAAAACAACCGCGACTTCTGCCCAAATTTCTACTCAAAAAAAATCTTTTTTTTTCTACAATTTTCTTTCAAAATATCATAGATCTTTTCGATACGAGTCCGTTCATATAAAATTCGCCCAATTAAAATCGGACTTCGTTTGCCCATACAAAAGGCCGAAATATCAACAACCGCGTGCCAAAGACCAGCCGCGCGAGCCATCTCGTGCGACCTGCTAGAGCGCACCGAAGACGGAAACACAAGATCTCATGATTATTTTTCCAAGATTGCGTGGTTTATTTTCGGTTAGAGCATATCTTTTATTTCCAATTTTTATGATTTTATTTTGTAAAGGACCTTGCTTATAAAAGATCCTAGATCTTTTCATTTGTTTGTTTTGATTTTATTTCTTTTTGTATGAGATCTTGTGTTATAAAACATCTCCTTGTTATTTCTTTCTAGGTTAGTTTAAAAATTTCCTATTGGAAGAGAATTTTTCGGATTCTGAAAGATCTCATAGTAAAAAAAGAAAAAAAAAAAAAAGAGTGAGGGGTCGAGCCATGTCTTGGATTGCCTCGCAAATATGGGATCATTCGGACTCTTGGGATCGGCCACATCGAACAGTCAACACTCATCCCTATAAGCCGCTTCCGTGAGACCACCCGGATTGGATCCCACCATACCACCTTCCCGAGAATTGGGCTCGCTACTACAGAGAAACTGCTAGATACCGGCATCGTTCCTACGACGAGAGCGGGATTGGAGTCCGCCTCCTCGGCGCCCATGCGAAACTCCCAAGTCCCGACATCATTCCTATGACGAGCGGAATTGGAGTCTACCTCCTTGGCGCCCACCAACCCAAGTCTGCGAACCGGACCCGCAGCCCTGACCTAGGCCACGACACATCATTTGTCAAGACCGGCATTGTCGACCGAGATCCCGCCCTCTCCCGTAGCCGAGGGACTTGTCACCGAGGCAAGACTCGCTGCGGTTGAGCGCCAATTCTCTGAGCTCTTGGCACTCAACAAGACCATCTTCGAGTTAGCCACGATGCATCACCCACAGCCTGTACCCGTGCCGAGCGACGCGCCTAGAGAGCTAGTCATCCCCGAGGATCCCACACCCACCGCGCCGACGCCCAAGGTCGGGGTCCTGCCCCCACATGACGTGGAGCCCGCACCTACGTCGGCGCCCCCTATGGATGTGCCTATGTCGTCGAACACCCTAATCGACATGCCTTTGTCTTTGATGCCCAACGCCGATCCCGAGCCCGAACTCAAGCCTGTCCTTATGTCGACACCATACATTCTACTCTTCGAGACGACCCACGTTGATGGCAAGGCTTTGACGAGACCGACATCGTCTTCCCTAGCCCCCACCATATCAAAGCGAGACGCTTCGAATCTAAGGGAGGGAGGATGATGCGACCCTGCCCTAGCTCGAACCCGGTCTCGGCCATCCCGAGATGGCCTAAACCTTGGAGACCCCTTGGATTAGGACATAGTCTCTTTATGTATTATTTATATTATTATTTATAATTCCATCTTTTGGGCGGGTGTTCTCTTATGCTTAAGAGACCGACCCATTAAGCTAGCATAAGGCCCATTAGGCCATTAGGGTTTTAGTTGCACCTTTCCCGTTTTAGTAGTTACTAGTATTAGTATTATGGGCTTGGACGTTAGGCCTAGTATGCTTACTATCCCTAGCCCACCACGCCCACTAGATCTATGGTTTCATGGATCTCCTCTATATAAAGGAGCCATGCCCATTGTAATTCTCACTTCAAGATTAAGCAGAGTTAAAGCAGAGTCAAGTTTCCTCCTAATTTGGCCCGACGTCACCAAAACCTTCCAAACCCCTTTCCGTCTTGTCGATCCTCCCTTGAGCCGACATCTCTTATCTCTGCCTCGCCCCGCTCTCGTTCCGACGAGCATTAGAGGCTCACGAGTCCATAATGTTGGACTCGTACCTATCTGGTTACTATTGTCGGAGAAGATCCGAGCGTTTCGAGCCTAGATCCGCCCTTCGTGGACCGAATACGAGTAGCTTCACATCAATAGGACTATACACACAACAATAATCATGAGGACTTTTATAGGGTTGTAATGGGGCTAAGGTGAGAACAATTTGGTGGGGATAAATATTTGGCCATGTGGTACTAATCCATGAAATTGAAATTATTCCTAAACAACACAATAAACCAAAGCTTTAGGTACCTCCTTCCCAAACTTCTTCATTTTTTCATTTCTTTTCTTTCTCACATTTCCTTCTCTTTGAACTTATTACAACCGTTCTCATTATAACACTTTGCTCATATATTTTTTTTATTCTTATGAGCTTCTTTCTTCATTTTTTTTCTTTAGGATTGCTTACTTCACCTCAGATCAACCACCATCCACATCAAGTGACCATATTTAATCCTTTCAAGTCCCCCAAGCTTGGCGCAAGCTCACACTAGAATCCACTAAAATTCCTACTTTCCGAATAGGTAAAGGCTTTAACATTATGTTCGGAATTATTTTGTGGAGCTTCCAAATAAATAGGCAATCAAGGCTCAAACGGGGCTTCAAAAAGAGGATCATGTATAAGCGTGGATAGGGAATAATAGGCTTATGATATCAATGCCTCAATCATTTTAAAGTTGCATACAATACTCATGAAAGTGTTCTTGAAAAAGAGTCTAACAAAAGTTCTAGAGGAAGCAATCAAAAGTGAGAAACACACATGAAAAGAGAGGACTCATGATAGTATAAAGTAATTATTCTATGGTAATAAAAAAAGAAACATAATTTCCAACAAGTTTAAAAGTAAACACAAAGAAGTTTGTAAGCTTCGAGGACCAAACATTCAATCAACAAACCAAATCTATTTGCAAAAACAACCATGCAACTTGAAAATTTATGCAATTGATGCATATTTATTTGAAAGTGATCCAATTAAGTTTTCTATATAGATTTAGTAATCATCCTCCTACAACTCAACTTGAAAATCTCCACTGCATGGGTGATGCGACCCTACCCTGGCTCCAACCCGATCCCGGCCATCCCGAGACGGTCTAGACCTTGGAGACCCCTTGGATTAGGACATAGTCTCTTTATGTATTATTTATATTATTATTTATAATTCCATCTTTTATATTCCGTCTTTTAGGCGTGTGTTCTCTTATGCTTAAGATACCGGCCCATTAAGCTAGCATAAAGTCCATTAGGCCATTAGGGTTTTAGTTGCACCTTTCTCGTTTTAGTAGTTACTAGTATTAGTATTATGGGCTTGGACATTGGGCTAGTAAGCAAGGCCTAGTATGCTTACTAGCCCTAGCCCACCATGCCCATTATATCTAGAATTTCGTGGATCTCCTCTATATAAAGGAGAAACACCCCATTGTAATTCTCACATCAAGTTTAAGCCAAATTCATAGTAGAGTCGAGATTCCTCCTAGTTTGACCCGACGTCACCAAATCCTCCAAACACCCCTTCCTCTCGTTGCTCCTCCCTTGGACCGACACCTCTCATCTCTGCCCCGCCCCTCCCTCGTTCCAACGAGCATTAGAGGTTCGCGAGTCCATAACGTGGGACTCGTAATTATCCCCGTCATTTGTGTCGGAGTATATCCGGGCATTTCGAGCCTAGATCCGCCCTTCATGGACCGAAACCGAGTAGATTCACATCAATTGGTATTAGAGTAAAGGCGGCTTGAACGGTTCCTTCTCCGAAGTATCTCTTCTCCATTTTTCACAAAAAAAAACTCCACAAAAAAACAACCGTGACTTCTGCCCAAATTTCTACCCAAAAAAAATCTTTTTTTTTTCTACAATTTTCTTTCAAAATATTATAGATCTTTTCGATACGATTCCGTTCATATAAAATTCGCCCAATTCAAATCGGACTTCGTTTGCCCATACAAAAGGCCGAAATATCAACAACCGCGTGCCAAAGACCAACCGCGCGAGCCATCTCGTGCGACCTGCTAGAGCGCACCGAAGACGGAAACACAAGATCTCATGATTATTTTTCCAAGATTGCGTGGTTTATTTTCGGTTAGAGCATATCTTTTATTTCCAATTTTTATGATTTTATTTTGTAAAGGACCTTGCTTATAAAAGATCCTAGATCTTTTCATTTGTTTGTTTTGATTTTATTTCTTTTTGTACGAGATCTTGTGTTATAAAACATCTCCTTGTTATTTCTTTCTAGGTTAGTTTAAAATTTTCCTATTGGAAGAGAATTTTTCGGATTCTGAAAGATCTCATAGTAAAAAAAGAAAAAAGAAAAAAAAAGAGTGAGGGGTCGAGCCATGTCTTGGATTGCCTCGCAAATATGGGATCATTCGGACTCTTGGGATCGGCCACATCGAACAGTCAACACTCATCCCTATTAGCCGCTTCCGTGAGACCACCCGGATTGGATCCCACCATACCACCTTCCCGAGAATTGGGCTCGCTACTACAGAGAAACTGCTAGATACCGGCATCGTTCCTACGACCAGAGCGGGATTGGAGTCCACCTCCTCGGCGCCCACGCGAAACTCCCAAGTCCCGACATCATTCCTATGACGAGCGGAATTGGAGTCTACCTCCTTGGCGCCCACCAACCCAAGTCTGCGAACCGGACCCGCGGCCCTGACCTAGGCCACGGCACATCATGTGTCAAGACCGGCATTGTCGACCGAGATCCCGCCCTCTCCCGTAGCCGAGGGACTTGTCACCGAGGCAAGACTCGCTGCGGTTGAGCGCCAATTCGCTGAGCTCTTGGCACTCAACAAGACCATCTTCGAGTTAGCCACGATGGATCACCCACAGCCTGTACCCGTGCCGAGCGACGCGCCTAGAGAGCTAGTCATCCCCGAGGATCCCACACCCACCGCGCCGAGGCCCAAGGTCGGGGTCCTGCCCCCACATGACGTGGAGCCCGCACCTACGTCGGCGCCCCCTATGGATGTGCCTATGTCGTCGAACACCCTAATCGACATGCCTTTGTCTTTGATGCCCAACGCCGATCCCGAGCCCGAACTCAAGCCTGTCCTTGTGTCGACAGCATACATTCTACTCTTCGAGACGACCCACGTTGATGGCAAGGCTTTGACGAGACCGACATCGTCTTCCCTAGCCCCCACCACATCAAAGCGAGACGCTTCGAATCTAAGGGAGGGAGGATGATGCGACCCTGCCCTAGCTCGAACCCGGTCTCGGCCATCCCGAGATGGCCTAAACCTTGGAGACCCCTTGGATTAGGACATAGTCTCTTTATGTATTATTTATATTATTATTTATAATTCCATCTTTTGGGCGGGTGTTCTCTTATGCTTAAGAGACCGACCCATTAAGCTAGCATAAGGCCCATTAGGCCATTAGGGTTTTAGTTGCACCTTTCCCGTTTTAGTAGTTACTAGTATTAGTATTATGGGCTTGGACGTTAGGCCTAGTATGCTTACTATCCCTAGCCCACCACTCCCACTAGATCTATGGTTTCATGGATCTCTTCTATATAAAGGAGCCATGCCCATTGTAATTCTCACTTCAAGATTAAGCAGAGTTAAAGCAGAGTCAAGTTTTCTCCTAATTTGTCCCGACGTCACCAAAACCTTCCAAACCCCTTTCCGTCTTGTCGATCCTCCCTTGAGCCGACATCTCTTATCTCTGCCTCGCCCCGCTCTCGTTCCGACGAGCATTAGAGGCTCACGAGTCCATAATGTTGGACTCGTACCTATCTGGTTACTATTGTCGGAGAAGATCCGAGCGTTTCGAGCCTAGATCCGCCCTTCGTGGACCGAATACGAGTAGCTTCACATCAATAAGACTATACACACAACAATAATCATGAGGACTTTTATAGGGTTGTAATGGGGCTAAGGTGAGAACAATTTGGTGGGGATAAATATTTGGCCATGTGGTACTAATCCATGAAATTGAAATTATTCCTAAACAACACAATAAACCAAAGCTTTAGGTACCTCCTTCCCAAACTTCTTCATTTTTTCATTTCTTTTCTTTCTCACATTTCCTTCTCTTTGAACTTATTACAACCGTTCTCATTATAACACTTTGCTCATATATTTTTTTTATTCTTATGAGCTTCTTTCTTCATTTTTTTCTTTAGGATTGCTTACTTCACCTCAGATCAACCACCATCCATATCAAGTGACCATATTTAATCCTTTCAAGTCCCCCAAGCTTGGCGCAAGCTCACACTAGAATCCACTAAAATTCCTACTTTCCGAATAGGTAAAGGCTTTAACATTATGTTCGGAATTATTTTGTGGAGCTTCCAAATAAATAGGCAATCAAGGCTCAAACGGGGCTTCAAAAAGAGGATCATGTATAAGCGTGGATAGGGAATAATAGGCTTATGATATCAATGCCTCAATCATTTTAAAGTTGCATACAATACTCATGAAAGTGTTCTTGAAAAAGTGTCTAACACAAGTTCTAGAGGAAGCAATCAAAAGTGAGAAACACACATGAAAAGAGAGGACTCATGATAGTATAAAGTAATTATTCTATGGTAATACAAAAAGAAACATAATTTCCAACAAGTTTAAAAGTAAACACAAAGAAGTTTGTAAGCTTCGAGGACCAAACATTCAATCAACAAACCAAATCTATTTGCAAAAACAACCATGCAACTTGAAAATTTATGCAATTGATGCATATTTATTTGAAAGTGATCCAATTAAGTTTTCTATATAGATTTAGTAATCATCCTCCTACAACTCAATTATAATTCACTAGGAATGTTGGTAATGGCATCATCATCACGATGTTGGTAATGACATGTCAAAGATCATGGTGTTAGTAAATAAAAATACTAATTTCTCCTTCTCCTCCAATTCTATCTTTCATGCCTTTTTTCTACACATATCATAATTGATTCTTCATAGGTTTGGTGTTTGGACATACTCCGTAATTTGTAAGCTATATTCGATGTTATGCAAGATCAAACGAGCATAGGTGTTGGTTGGATAAACTATTTTGGAGCAAAATTCATTTTTAGTGTTTGTATGAAACTTTGGGGTAAAATCATATTTAAAACATTGGATTAAATTAAAAATTGAGAAGTTATATAAAAATTATATAAAACTTTGGGAGTTGATTGACAATAATTTGTACAAACTTCAACCAGAATTCAATTAAGCAAAAATTTAGGGTCAAAGAATTGATCCTCTATGACCAACATGCCTCTTTCACATGATAGTTTGAACAAGTGGGCTCCTTTTAAAGGTTAGTCTAAACTTGCGAGCTCATTTATAAAATCTAGTTTGCGAGGTCCTTTATAAAGCTCAGTGACACCATGAGCGGCGCTAGGGAGGGACTAAGGGGGGCGGTTGATCCCACAAATGGTAACATGAGAGTCATAATTTCCCTGATTTCAACATTTCTATATATAGAATTAAGTTAGAATAAGGGGGTCTAGTGTTATGTGAGTGAATCTTAGTGTAAGAGATCATGAGAGCAGCTCAACACACGTATTAATTTAATGGTTCTCAAGCACATGCATTCTATTTTTTGTTAAATATCATGAAAACTAACTTTGAATATAATTACGTAAATTAGGCAAAATGAACTTATTTGAATTAAACTATTTTAATAGGAGTATGAACAAATTTAATGTTATATTATCAGATTTTTTAAGTATGAGCCTTTAACCATCCGTATTGAATCTCAAACTATTCATAAAAATTTTCCAACTTGGGAATTTTCCGACCAACTTCAAAGAATCTCCAACTTTGCTACAAGGTGATACCAATCGAGCGACATCACTACATCTAACAACTTCCCGCAAGCCTATTTCAATAGCCCAACCAATTTTAATGAACAACTAAACAATGTCGGTGTCACTATATCTAATACCCTTCTTGATTGAACCACACATCTCCTCTAATTCCATTTCTTTTTATTTATTTACGAAGATTTATTCACTAAGAAGAATAAAACTCACCCACTCTTCAAGAAAAAGAGAAAATATGGGGCCAACTTTTATGAAGAACAATCATTGTGGTTGATTATTGAAACAAAACTATTTTTAACATAGCTTCTGAAATTTGTATGCTCAACGTTACTTATAATATTTTCTAAAACATCATTCTATCAAATATCACACCAAATAAGTGAAATTTCTTCAGTTTTAGCGAAGGCTGACAAAGTTCATCCCTTCCAAGGGCCATGAGTTGTCTTGGCTACAATTGTTGGGACTTGGACAACCTCAGTGTAGTTACATCCCTCAAGAAGTTGATTAGGAGGGAAACCTCTTGCATTTTATTTTTGAGTGTGGAAAAACTATGTGGAAGTGAAATGTATATAATTATGAAAAAAATTCTCCCAATATGAGTGTAATACCCCCAAATTAGCTCTGAAATATCACACGCTAGTGATCTCAGATTTTAAGGTCCGAAGCCAGCCAAGGCTTTGCATTAGTTATATTTTTTGAAAAGAAAATAAGTAGTTGAAGAAAATTAGAAAGAACTTTATTTATATTTGAAACTCTACAAATCAAAACAGAAGAATTATAGTAAATCCCTAATACCTATCATTAAATCTTTTAAAGTCAAACAACCTGATCATACTTAAAACCTTTCGTTGTTGTATCACGAGATACATCCATCATCAGCTTGAGTACTGTTGGCTTGACGTTGGCTACATAAGTGGCTAGCCCTCAATGGGATTAGCTAAGTCGACTCCAATATTCATTAGGTGAAAGTTAATATTTTATTCAATATTATTAAAGTGGTGAATGCATATTTTTTTAATAATATCTAGTGCATCTTAACCTAATGTCAATTATCATGTATATATAGTAGATATCATTTGGAAATCATAGAGAGACTCCAGTATCCAACCATGACTAGATTTAAACAATCCCTAAAACATACAAAACTTATAAACAACAACAAACCCCTTGAACTTTTAATAACACTAAAGACTCGAATGAAGTCTTGAAATAGGTATTTCAACGAGAGAATCAATTTACTTATTATGTGCACTTATCTTATATGATTATCACAAGGTAACTTTTACTTGATCTCAGACTTTCGAGTTAACTTAATTTAATAAGGAAGTGCCACTCGGTACGAACTCCATGGCACTAGATAGGTTCTGAATGACTCTTCCCTTACAATGGAGATGATCGATGGATCATAATCTAATAATATCATTAATGGTGTAGAAACCAATAATGTTGTTATAATGAAGGATTTATGATGACATGCCCTTAAATACTCTTGTCAGTACTACTGCTACTAACATTAATGGTGTATCAACCATTAATTTTGTTATAAAGAAAAATTTACGATGACTATGCTCGTAAATACTTCTATCCTACACTACTTACATATTAGTTGATTTTATAAAATCACACATAGGCCACAAACAATTCATACAAGTTTACATACAACCCTAAGGTATATTATCTAGTGCAACTTAAAGTCTGAATTATTATACGTTGTCATTTCTATAGCACAAATAAACCTAGTTTATTTAATAAGTGCACACCTCTATTTTTTTTTGAAAATTTTATTCGACTAATTGGGTCTCGACCAACCTTGTCATACTCGGAGCTCTAAGAAAGGGTAGTATAGTCACCATGGACATTAGCAAGCCCTCTTGCCATTTTTACAGGCGCATTTGACAAACTCGAGTATGAATTTAGATTGGAAGAAACTTATTTATCTAGAAGCGATGATATTTTTCTTTAATTTTACTGCAATTCAAAATTTAAAAAAAAAATTAGTTTTCAAGAAAATAATTATGAAATTTGTGAAATTTTTTATGGGACATTAAACGGGAAAATCAATGGGGAGCCTAAATGAGAAAAGTACAACATGAATGTGAAATTCTCGATGGGGGCGTGGATTCGACGGGAATGAGAACAATTTTCAATCACCACTAAAAATAGGGATGGGTCGGGGGTTGAAATTCTAACGGGAATGGAAACTTGGAGGGTATTCTCCGCCCTATTAAAATCCCTGGTTCAACTCCCTCGTGACAAAACGATAGTACAAAACATTGTGTTATGGGAAAAATCCAGAAAATCACCCCTTATCTTGGAGCGTTTGCAAATAACCACTCCTTATTTCACTTTTTACAAAAACCCACCTAGGGTTGGACATTATCCGTGGGTGACCAACCCACCCCTTTCACCCAACCCAAATATACGGGTGAAAAACCGATGAAAAGATGGTGATGGGTGGGTCGGGTGATGGGTCAAATAAGGGTGAGATTTGACACCCGATTCACCCGACCCACCACCCATCACCCGACCCACCCGTTTACCACCCCACATAATTTTACCTAATATACAAACTGTTTACTAATATTTCCAACATACTTAACATTGTCGCCTCCAAATTCTACTACTTATCTAGTTATTTGTCGTGTTTCATTTTACAATCTTCAACTGCCACTCCTTCGGCCGTCTTTTTTTATTCTCCACTATCGTTTTCTCAACAACACCTCCAATAACTGTTCTTCACTACTTCACTGCTAGTCTTTCTCACTCCGATTGCCGCCCCTTTTAGTGTCAACATTGTCAATTCTTCTTTTATTAACTCTAGAATTTTATAAAAAAATTATTATAATTTAATAATTCACACGTGGTGGGTCACCCGACTCACCCGCGGGTGGTGGGTGGGTCGGATATGGGTGAAAGGTTTCACGAGTGATGGGTGGGTCGGGTGAGCCATTTTTATACGTGGGTCGGGTTGTGGAAGGGCTCCACCTACCCATAACCCGACCCATGACAGCCCTAAACCCACACCTTATTTCTATTCCATTTTGAACCACCCCATTTCGCTTCCATCCATTATACCACCAAATTAGGGTTAAAACACATAATTACCCCTAGGATAATGTATCAAATTGATAAACACCGATAATTACTCTTGCTCGACTACTACTACTGCTGCTCGAGAGAGAAGAAGGGTTGGCTCAAGGGTGCTTCATGATCGGTGATCTTGCTAGGTGCCTAGGGAGGGCTCAACTAGGCACGACAGGCGCCTATTAGGGCTCGTGAGAGGATCGAGAGAGGAAGGGCATTTGATAAACACCCTCGACCAAGCCCTTCCTTTCTCAACCCTCTTTCGATCCCTAGCATGCACTCATCGTACTGAGTCAAGCCCTCCTTAGACACCGAACAAGATTGTCGATCATGAAGCACTCTTGAGCCAAACCTTCCTCTCTCCCGAGCTGCAGCAACAATTGAGTAGGGGTAATCATAGGAGTGTAACAATTTAATACTTCATCCTAGGGACAATATGTATTTTAACTCTGATTTGATTGTGGGGTTGTTTCACTTGGGGGTAGAAAGGGTTTTTTGGGTGAAAAGTGATTTTTAGTGTCTTGAAAAACATAAAAAGCAGAGAGAGTTGCACGGATTTCAAGAGTATTAAAAGTGGTTTTTGGGTAGAAAGGGATTTTATGGAGAAAGTGAAATAAGGCCTGTAATGAATAAAAACAAGATGGGGATAGTTTAACAAAAAGGAATAAAAATAAAAAAAAATAGTTCTTTATAGAAAGTAAAATAAGGGTGTTTTTTTACAAGGCCGAATGACCTAAAACCACCCTTATAATATGCCATATTGCTCTAAACCACCCTTTTAATACCAATTTATCGAAAACCACCCCTATGCCCCATTCCGTTAAAAACCAACCACCCCTACTCAATTCCCCGTCAAAAGGTCGTTTACGCGTGCGTGCGTGCGTCTTATATTATCCATTTCTATTTATTTTTACCTTTTCTCTCCTTTTTTACCTTTTCTATCTAATATACTCCCCCCAAATGAATTAACCCCCCCAAATCCGAGAATCGTTCTTTCTCAACTTTCCAATAGCTCAAAATCGACACATAGAAATTTAGGGTTTGGAGTCGAATGTGAAATCAATTGAGGTGCATTCAAATTCCGAGCAACGACGAGGCTAAGACCGATGGTGTTCGAACGATTGACGGGCTGGTGAGGTGCGTCGATGCCCTAGCTAATCGATTGCGAGCTCGTTCGAAGAATACCCAAATTTGAGGAGAGGCGCTTTCGTTCGTAGAAGGTGAGTATACAGTACTCTCAAAGCTTGTTTTGCTATACAGTTGTGATGCTTTTTTGGTTGATTTTCTGCATTTGTAAGAGTCATTGGAAAGACTCGATGATTTTCTGCATTTGTGCTGACACTCATTGCTTTTGCTTTTGAGATTGTGTTATATATAGGCGATGTCATTGAATAGGGTGTTGAGATTCTTTTTTGTTGTTGAGCATTATTTAATGGAGGTGGGGACAATATATACATATAGACAAAAACATGACTCATAGAAAGCTTATGTCACCATTGTAGAATATCGTAAAAAATGCATTTGTTTGTATTACTCTTTTTTATACAGTTTGAATGGAAGATATAAGTGTGAGGTATATGTATGAGGGTCAATTCTACCTTTCTAAGCTTGGTGAGCTATGCTACAAGAAGGCAAAGGCTTATGTTCACGCATATCTTGATCCAGACATTGTTTCAAAGGTTGTTTTGGAAGCTATATTTAAGGAAGAAATTTGCCGGCTTAACATAGAAGAGCTTTGGTACATACAGCCAGGAAAAACCATTCATAGGGGATTGACAAAAATAAGTGGAGATGCTGATGTGATGAAGATGGTTGATTGTGTTTGGAGGGATAGAGTGGCACATGTGTATGTGGTCCAGAGTCATGAGATTAGCCCATCTACATTGAGAGACCAAGGCCTAACTTCACAGCCCAATACTCAATCTACATTGAGAGCCCAAGGCCCAACTTCACAGCCCAATACTCAATGTGCACCATCTAGCTCTTCACTACCAATCCTTGTTCAATCCAGAACCCTAAATACTCCACTAGCAGCCGACTTCCCCACCTCAACAAATGTTGATTTAGAAAGTGAGGAGGAGCCCTAAGGATCAGAGGCTTCAGATGAGGGTGAGGAGGATGTGTTAGGCTCAGAGTCTTCAGATGATGATGGAGATTTTGACTATTTAGAAAGTGAGGATGAAGATGATGAGTTGTTTCAAGAGAATATTGATGAGGATGTTGGTCATTTCAGAGACTTCAATGCAGTTGTAGAAACAAATGGTGGAGGTGATTATGTGGATGATGAGCCACCATTGTATGATTCTGATGATTGAAGAGTGTAAGTGGGTCATTTGATGATGAGTACAAGAAGAAGAAACATGTCAGGTATGCTGAATTCAACCCTCTTGTCGACTTCAAAAAAAGGATCCATCTAAAAGAGGGCATGATATTTGGTTCGAATGACATCTTTAGAAAAGCACTAAGACAGTATTCAATTGAAAATGGTGGTGATTATTACTATCTGCACAATGACAAGTCCAGGGTTTCTGTTTAATGCAAATTGAAGTGTGATTGCTCTATGAAACATGCAAGGAAAAAGTGTGTATGCAAGGTAGTCAAGTGTAATTTTAGGGCCACTTCTAGGAAAATGGGGAAAGATGGAACTTTTCAACTGAAGTCCATTAGTGGAAAACATGATTGTGGTTGGCAGCATGAGAATAGTAAGATGACTTCAGTATGGCTTGTAGAAAAGTATTTAGAGTATTACAGAGATGACCCACAATGGAAGCTACAAGGATTTATGAATGTTGTGAGAAGGGACCATATAATAAACATATCATACAACCAAGCATGGAAGGCCAGGAAGAGGGCCATGTTGATGGCTCAGGGGGATGCTAGGGTGCAATATGGAAGGGTCTAGGATTATGCAGCAACAATTAGGAGATGGAATCCAATGAGTTTTAGCTATGTTCAAGTGTGCCTAGACAATCCAGAGAAACCCTTATTCCAAAGAATGTATGTGTGTTTAGAAGCATGAAAAAAGGATTTCTTACAGGGTTGTAGACCTATAATAGGGTTGGATGGTTGTCATCTTAGGGGTGCATACATTGTCCAGGTATTGGTTGCAGTTGGTAAGAATGGAAATGAGAACATCTACCCCATTACTTTTGCTATTGTTGAGGTAGAGAGAAAGGAAACATGGGGTTGGTTCCTAGACATCCTGGCAAGAGATATTGGAGAGAGCAATCCAACCTTCATGTCTGATAGGCAAAAGGTTTGCATTTAGTACAATTTTGCATTAAATACCTTCCATGCTTGTTAGTACATTTGTTTTCTTAAGCCCTAACTTACATATCTTCCATGTTTTTCCTAGGGTCTTGTTGAGGCTCTAAGAGATGTTTTCCCAATGGCTCCAACAAGGGTGTGTGTTAGGCATCTGTACAACAACTTCAAAACAAGATGGCTAGGAAAGACTTACAAGGATGTTGTGTGGGCAGCTGCTAGGGCATCAAATGTTGCAGATTATGGGTATGCAATATATGAAAGTTGTTGTACAAATATAACATCAACTTACCTTTTGGTTCTTCATTTGTAGTTTGGAAGTTTGGGAATTGGAAGCCGGTCTTCAAGTTGTGTTGGTGTTGGGAATTCTGTGCAGGTATGTTAGCTCATAGCCTATTTTGGAAGTATGCTTCTAAATTTGGTCAAGCATATGTTAGCTCATAACCTTTTGATTGCATAGGTGACCCGCTCTCAAGGAAGGTCATATCTTCCTCAACAAAGGTCCACAAGAAGTATGATTGCAACTAAAGAGCAACTTGCTGCAACAGTTAGGCGCTCACCAAGAAAGCATAAGTCTAGTGGCCCTACTAAGAAGAAATGATCATGTCCTAAAACTTATGTGTTTGTTGGTTTTTGTCTAAACTGTGTATTCTCCACTGGGTGCTTTTGAACTACCCTAAACCCAAACTTTGATGCCACTTATGTGTTGGTTAGATCTTGTAACTTATGTGTTAGTGCAACTACAACTATGTGTTGGTAAGGTGACTTTGTATTTGACGTTTGGTTTGTACAACTTGTGTGTTGGTACTGTCACACTGTGTAGTTTTGTCTATCCAAACTTTGATGCCACTTATGTGTTGGTTAGTTTTGTATTTGACGTTTGGTTTGTACAACTACAACTATCTTGCACGTATGTTGTTACAGTTTTAGGAGTTGCTTATGAATGTTGTGTTGGTATCTTTGCTGTGCCAAAATGCTGCTACAGTTTTGAGAGTTGCAACAAAAGAAACAAGAACATGAAAGTTTTGATCACCATGCTTCAACAGAAAAAATCATATCAAAGGGTCTACAAGTTGATACAACAATATCTAAGATACAACAACATGTAAATGAACTCTAGGTTTTCATGAAAGTTTTGAGAGTTGCAACAAAATTTCCTTCATACTACATTGCCCACTTGACCATTCCAACATTAAGACACATGAATATAAACATGACAACAACCATAACAATAAAACGACTTTGATCACCATGCTTCAATCTCCTAATCATAGCTTCAGAATTCATGTTGTATGCCTCCTATTCAGCCTCCAACCTCTCCAATAAGGAGTTCTTAACAACAAGCTCTTCTCTCATCTTTTGCATCTCCATTTGAAGAGATGTACATGAATCCAATAATTGCCTTGTCTCTCCTTCTAGCATCTCTTTCTCCTTCACCAATTTGTTGATGATATATATGGCTTTGCCAGAAAACTCTTCATCTCTCCACGCAATGAAATTACATTTCTTTGGGGATCCATAATGACGGCAACCATAAAACCTTCTACCATAGTTCCTCTCTGTATGTGCCATGGATTCCTTTGCTTGAAGACCACAATGACAAGCCCGTTGTTGGGAATTTGCTGATGATATACTTGAGCTTGACATTGATAACCTGAAACCATGGTTTTGATCAACAACAATTCAACTTTCTGTATAATTATTGGTTGCATATTCATCCCCAATTTAGAGATTCCTCAATCGAGCTTTTTTTGTACAAATTGAGCTCAATCGAGCTTCGGTACCAATCCAGCCCCAAATCACCCTTTCCATTTCAATTGTTTTCTTCAATTTTACTCAATCTAGATTGAACCCTTAATTTCGCACTAACAACAATTCATCTATCCCTAAACCAATGAAGAATATAAACACTACATCCAATAAAGTCCAATCCAAGCCCATATAGATAAAAAACCAATAATTTACAAAAAAACGAAAATTTAGGGTTTACAGGGATTCAAACTTACAACCGAAAGAGCTTTGATGGCAACTCAATTGGATCCTTCTCGTCGTCGGACGTCTTCAGTGTTCGGACTTCTACAATCCTCTTCAATCGTCGGTCTCAATCGTGGCTCCTCACATGTCGAGCTTCAAGTTTCCATCGAGCACAATATCCATGGCTTTTACAGATCTGAGGAGTATATTAGATAGAAAAGGTAAAAAAAAGAGAGAAAAGGTAAAAAGAAATAGAAATGGGTAATATAAGACGCACGCACGCACGCATAAACGGCCTTTTGACGGGGAATTGAGTAGGGGTGGTTGGTTTTTAATGGAATGGGGCATAGGGGTGGTTTTGGGTCGTTCGGCCTTTTTACAAACACTCAAAATTAGTGGTGGTTCTTTGTAACGTTATTAACCTTATGCCTTGGGTCATAGGTTAAGAACGTTAAAATAGAAATTGTTTATTGAATTTTATCATTTATGATTATTTTGACTTTTTATAAGGTTTATCAATTTTCCCTTAAGGTTTTAGTTTCTAAATCTAGTATTCTTAACATATACGCCCTTAAGGCATAAGATAAAAGGTTTTTTATTTTACCCTTGTGTTATTTACCCATAAAAATACCAATTTACCAAATAATGTATCCTACTACATTCAATATTAGGGATGCACATGGGGCGGGGTGGGAGATGCATTCCTCCCCCCATCCTCAACCTCCTATAAAGTCCCCATCCTCGTCTTGTCCTCGTCTAATCCCGAATGGAGACGGGACAGAGAATCCCTATGTGATTGTAAATGGCCCCCTTTATTTAAAAAAATATTTTTGACTAATAATTTAATATTTTAAACACTATAAATATTTAAAAATATCAAATTTTAACATAAAATTAAACTATCAATTTATAATTTATATACATATAAGTTTTAAAAATTTAAAACTACAATCATATTATTAATTCTTCTTTTGTGTTTTATGAATTAAAATATAAAAAAAAATATCGGGGATCGGAAATTTAGGACGGATATCACATCCCTCTTTTTCGTCGTGTTTTAAATCGAGGATATAAAATTGATCCCGTCAAGTCAGGAAATCTCCGCACAATCAAATAAATAAGAACATTTAAAAAAATATTTTGTAATTAAATATAAAAAATACTCCGACAGATTACGTAGGGCGCATATAAAGGCGCATCATTACCCTTCTTCATCGCTCTCTCCCTCTCTCTCTCCTACCTCCTCTGAATCTCATCTTCCACCTTCCTCTCATTCCTCCCACCTTAGATCTCTGCTATCCGGAGGCGCAATTTACCTTTCCCTTATCGTCCCAAATTCTCTGCCTTTCGCCGAAATTCTGGCCTTTGGTTTTCAATTTTTCGATTACGGGATTGAAATGTAATTTTTGAAGAAGATTTCGGAGGAGAGGACGGAGAGAGAGATGGATTTATTTTCTGAGAAAGGCTTCGAGAGGGAGATGTTGGAGCTGTAGTGTAGATAGGATTTCACTGTGAACGTGGAGGTTCATCGCAAGCACTTCGGCCTTGTCATTCTTGGTCGTTGTCGCTGGGATAAATGCGGTTGATGTTCTCTTCACCGCTCGTTCTATTGTTGAATTCTCCTGTTTCGTTTTCCATCTAGGTTTTCTCTTCTTTCTGAAAAGAAAAAGAAGTTCTTTTTCCCCGGTTGCTATCTACTATCCTGTCGCCGTGGTGAATTTTGTGGATATCTGATAACTTTGATAAGAAATGCAGCTGGATCAACTAAAGAAGGTACTATGAGACTCCCAATCTCCTGTAATTTGTGATAATTTTTTACCTTGAATTCTGCATTGTAGCTTTAGTTTCTCTTTTTCATTATGTAATTAATTGAGCAAAGTTTTTCTTCGTTGGGAATTTTCAAGTGTCGCTGAAGGCTGAATGGCATGATCCTATTCCTTGGGATTTGTTTTAAAAGAAAAAATCATTTAGTTTTAGTTTGTACTCTTCTTTTAACTTCCCCGTTTTGATCACTCAAGCTGTTTGTTTTTTTCTCGAGCACTTGTTGTAGCAAATGATTTCTGATTTTGTCATCTTGTGATATCATTTATCTGCAGAGTCTCAAAGAAACAGAATTCTTCACTGATTATGGCGATGCCAATCGGTACAAAATTCTCGAAGTTGTGGGGAAGGGGAGTTATGGAGTTGTTGGTGCAGCCATTGATACCCACACTGGGGAGAAGGTAGCTATCAAGAAAATTAATGATATTTTCGAGCATACTTCTGATGCTATTCGAATCCTTCGTGAAGTTAAGTTGCTTAGACTACTAAGGCATCCTGACATTGTTGAAATTAAGCGAATTATGTTGCCACCTTCAAAGAGGGACTTCAAGGACATATATGTTGTTTTTGAACTTATGGAATCTGATCTTCATCAAGTCATTAAAGCTAACGATGACTTGACACGCGAACACCATCAGTTCTTTCTTTACCAGATGTTACGCGCATTGAAGTACATTCACACAGGTAACTATCCTGTAAACTGATGCATTTATGGTCATTTTTTATTATATGGCTATCTTATAGGATGCGTTTATGGTCGTTTCTAAGCTGATTGTTTTGCCGATTTCTTTTACAGCAAATGTTTTCCATCGAGATCTAAAGCCAAAGAATATTTTGGCAAATGCCAATTGCAAAATGAAGATCTGTGATTTTGGACTTGCAAGAGTAGCATTTAATGATACCCCTACAACAGTCTTATGGACGGTAAGTTAATTTACCATGTATAGTTGTAGTATTTAGATTCAGTAGGTTATTAAATCTGTTGAACTACTCCGTTTGACTGGTTCTCTTTGAATTTGGATGTCAGGACTATGTTGCCACAAGGTGGTATAGGGCTCCAGAGCTATGTGGGTCATTTTTCACTAAGGTAAAAAAAAAGTAATAGTTTTAGATTTACATGTGTTCTATGTATGTTTGGGTCAATCCATGTGAGCAAGTTAAACTTCACATGTCCTTGTCTAATCATGTAGCAAACTTTTTGCCACTTAATTGTCTGGCCTTTACATGTATATTTTATAGTTATTTACTGTACTCATTAATTAAGAGAACTTGACCTATAGCTAGCTCTTTGATATTAAGGTGCATTGTTGGTTCAAATCATATTGAAAATTGATTTGTTATTTTTATATAACAGTATATTTTGTCAATGGAGGATTTAATCATGTTATCTTCTGATAAATCCTGGATATTAATATCACTGGTCTAGTACTGTTTTATTATTTCCAGTAGTACTTGGCAACAAATCATGATCTGCTTTGAATGTTGTCCTATTTTTAATTCATGCATTAGACTTTACTTTCTTAAAAGTCTCGGCGCAAGCATATGCTAAATAAAAAAAATCTTTTTCCTTAAAATTTGGGAAGGATGTATATAAATCACTGTTGACCTTAATGCCTAGTCAAAAACAATTATTGTGCATAGAGGAGAAGTGAATACATCTGTCAGTTGACTTTTTTTTCAGGTCTAGTATAGTGTCTCGTCTTACAGTCGTTTATCTTAATTGGGGTGGTCATTTTGTGATTTGTTTAAAAATAGACTGATCATAAGTTGTTACATTGCAGTACACACCTGCAATAGACATTTGGAGCATTGGATGCATCTTTGCTGAGGTATTGACAGGAAAACCCCTCTTCCCTGGAAAAAGTGTTGTTCATCAATTAGATTTGATCACAAATCTTCTCGGGACACCCTCATCCGAGATCATAGCGGGGGTATGTAATTTGCATGGCATTTTTTATCTGTATGGCTTATAGCTGTACAAATTTGTTCAATCCTTTGAACTGAATTTTGTGTTCATTTCTCCAGGTACGCAATGGCAAGGCTCGCAAGTACTTGATGGACATGCGGAAGAAGAAACCAGTTCCATTTTCACAAAAGTTTCCCAATGTTGACCCCTTAGCATTACGTCTCTTGGAAAGAATGTTGGCTATTGACCCAAGGCATCGACCAACTGCAGAGGAGGTTTGTGCTATTTTATTTGCCCTGTTACTTTGCATTCATCCTTTAACAACACTCTTCAATTGTTCTTTGATATTACGTTGTGGAACAAGGGCTATGTCCTTCCATTAGCTTCTGGTAATTACATGTTTATTTGAACCTTATATTGTTGGTGTTTTTATGACCTTGTCATTCAGGCATTGACTGATCCCTATTTTCGAGGTCTGGCTAAAGCAGAGAGAGAACTCGTATGCCAGCCAATATCAAAGTTAGAATTTCAATTTGAAAGGCGATGTATGACAAAGGAGGACATTCGAGAATTGATATACAGAGAGATACTTGAACACCATCCTCAGCTACTCAAAGATTACATTAGTGGAAATGAAGAAGTAAACTTTGTATATCCAAGGTATAATGAAATCATGTGCCTATGGTTCTAATTCATTTTACCAGTTCCCCTCTTTCTTTCTGTCTGCAAACTAATTCCGGATTATTGTTGCAAGTGCAGCGCAATTGGTCAGTTCAAGAGACAATTTGCACATTTGGAGGAGAACAATAGTATAAGCCAACCTGTCATCCCACTGGAGAGAAAGCATATCTCACTCCCAAGGTTATAAATCTCGTCTAATTTTAATCCAGCCATACCTTCTTCTGGTTTCAAAAGTTAGTTTGATAAAATCTTATTCTCTTAAACTTATAGGTCAACAGTTCATCCAAGTACCATTCCCCCCAAACCACAGCCTAATTATTGTTCGTTACGGGAGCAGTTTAAAAAGGAGGTTATATCTGCAAATGTAGCTACGGGGATTTACTCCAGTTGCTCACAACCACCACACAGACTTCCATCAGGTACTTTCCATTCTACTTTGAAGTGTTAGTCCTTTTAGAGCACCCACAATGCGAAACTTGGGTTTTCCTTTTTCCAACAAATAAAAAAAGATTAAATGTAAAACTTTTGAGTTGTGTCACAAAAATCATAGCAAAGGTGAATATAATCTTGTTTCCTTTTTATTCAATTATGGGGGAAGAAATTGTCAGCCTCTCATTGTGGATGCTCTCAGTATTTTCATATTGCTTTACCTGAACAATATTCTTCCAACTTTATGTTGTCTTCTGTATCACAGCAAAACCAGGAAAAGTGGTTGGTCATTTGCCATATGAGGACTCCAGAATTGTCATGAGGAATTCAGTCTTCAGGCCTGCCATGATACAAAACCAGGGCAAATCCAGTGTGATGAATGCCGATAATGCGGGCCTACCACAGGGAGCAGCCACCATGAACCGAAATGATAATGAGATTGTGATTGATATCAATACCAACCAATACCCGCCTTGCCAACACCATACTCATCAAACCCGGTCAATCCCCAACCCGTTTAACAGCAGGGTCGCCCTTGATGCAACGCTTAGGGACCGTTCAACAGCAGTTGTCATTTCCATTGGTGCTCACAGAAACTTTAGGACTGTTCACTATGGAATGTCTTAGGTTTGTGGATGGTGGCTGACCTAGGCTCGGGTTGGAGGATGTATTTCCTGCTTTGTAGAACGCTATAAAAGAATAACAAGTAAATAAATAAAGGGGAAATGATCAATTGATAAGTTAAAATTTGTTTTGTTTGCCCATGTTTGAGATTTTCCTGAGTCATTCAGCAGTGTCCACTGTTAAGGGTTTAAAACCGCCCATTTGCTTTATTCTCTTTCTATCCATCACAACAACAATTAGTAAAAATCTGAGCTCTGAAACATACAGTATTGCACAAAAATCCATCCAAGGGCATATCAAATTACAGTTTCAAAGAGTGACATGCAATTTTTAAAGCTGAACACAAGTACAATCCAATCACTTCTTTCATAACAGCATATATTCAGCTAGGATGTGCTTAGACAAGAAATAACGAGAGAATAAAATAAGCCAACACATATCTTCACATTATCTTGACTTCAAGATGTGTCATTCACAGATTGTCTCCAGAAACTAGCCAAAACACTACCAAAAATTGAGTGGCAGACGCTGGAGACAACACAAGGCACTACTGTCAATGGATTTGAGAAGTGTTGGCTTGCAAGTACTACTCCAAGCACCGAGTTCTGAACCAAATACTAGACGTGTAGAAAAGAAGCCAGAATTATAGTATGAAGTAATAACAAGATAAGATTATAAGAAAAGTGAAGTTAAGCATCAAAGAGATTCTGAGAGTCTTTTGCTTTTTCTTTTTTATAAAAATTACCTGCATGCCAACTTCTATGGAAATTGTCCTTGTTGAAGATTTATCAACACCAAGAATCCTTGCCAACATGTAACTAAAGAAAAATCCAGAAGCATGGAGAAGACACACAGCCAACACAACTTGTTTGCCCGACATGAGAATAGCTGCTGAATTCTGAGCTATAGCATTACCGCATAAGATTGCCACCGTTTCCACGGCAATGGGTGGCATCAGAGGTGAAACCAGTCTTACAAGGCCCTGAAAATATTGATTCAGAAATGCACTAGCTAGGACAGGAAGAAGAACAACCTGTGTGAAAAAGATGACGTTTACAATCTTTGAAGCTGAAGGTACGGCAAAAGGGTAAAAAGTAAAGAATGCATAAAAATCACCTGCAGAGTTGACACTAGAAGTCCTCCTGCGTCAACTGCAACATATTGCCCCGCAAGTTTGGCAAAAGGGTATTCTCTTTTCTTCTTTTGTTTCTTTTTGCTTTTCCCTCTCCATGGCATATATCTTGATGAATTTGGGAGGGTCCTTCTCCTCCATTTACAAGTCATCCAGTTTTGTAATGATACGACCCAAACCAAACCCTCTAATATCAACCGCTTCTTCATTCTCTCTTCATGTTAATCGGCCGATATTCACCCCAGTTTAAGAAAATAGGTAAGGACCTTGGGGTTTTCTTGCATTATATTCTTACTCTATGAACATAGTAGAGTTGCGTAAAATGAACCTATCGATTGAGGTTAGTATAAGAAAATTAAAGTGCTGGTAAATAAGAAAAGGATAAAACAATTGATAAGAGTTTACTCACAACTTGACAAACCTTTTGGGGGTTGATTTTGCTCTTCGTCCTCAATGCTCTTTGTTGGAGCGCCATGTTCTTCAATGTATTTTCTTGCATTTTCATCTATTTGTTCCTCATTTTCTTCAACTTGCATCTCCTTTTGTTTTGTGTGTACTATGCAATAAGAATTTTAGAACCCTAGAATTTAGAACCGTAAACCCTAGACACTAGCAAATCTGAGTATTTACAACACTTAACACTAGAGAAATGGGAAGGGATTCATTCATACATTCTTTTGTTCCTTCTCCATTGTTTGATTTTGAACTTCTTTAATGGCGAATTCGGGGAAGATTTGGGCGAAACTTCTTTGCGTTTGAGTGTTCGTGAGAGTTTTGAGAGTGAATCGTCTGAGGGTGAACAAAATCGAGAGTCGCGTTTTGGAGAAATTTGTTCTTTTGTTTGTGCAAGGGTAGTATCGTCAATAGAGATTTGTCCCATATTAAATTAAGTGGACCCTTTTCACTATTTCTTCCAAACCTGTTTAATTTAATCTCTGTCGTTATTTTTTTTAATCTAACGGTCCGTAATTACTCGCAACTCCCATCCTATCAAATTAGGCCAACTGAGTGCGACTCATGCTCTATGTGTGGCACATGAAATACCTCACTCTCTCTCTGGACTTTGTATAAAATGAAAACGATATTCAAACAAGTTATATATGTTCACATTAGCTCTTTTAAGTTTTCAATTTTGTGATTCTATCATGCTAAAGCTTTTTCTTTTCTTCTTCGATCACTTGGGGTGGTAAGAGATTCCCAATTAAAATTCCGCCGTGCTGCATAATAAATGCACAACAAATTGCCCGTGAAAGTATGATGATACAAGAGGTGAGTTAATGAAAATATATCACTTGCTCCCAATGGCAAACTTTCCAGATCGGTGGAACAAATTGAAAGTCGGCGACGCTGTCAACGACTACTAAAAGGTGTCCCACCGTGGACCGTAAAGCCCACGGGCCAAGGCCCATTAAGCGGCGGAATCACGTGAACCCCAACGGTCTATTTCTTTCACATTCTCATGAAACCAACCATATTACTTACACCCCCACCCCCATGCAAATGCAACAAGAAGTATCCCAAAATGACATGATCCCATCTTCCCCAGTCTTCCTCTTTGAGCAAACCAATATAAACTTATGATCCATTGCCAATATAAACTTATGAACCACAATGGATGCTTTGTGGAATTTGGAAGATGAACTCAAGATATCGACCTCGACAGCGGCTACACTGCTCGTTTGCAGCGTTGTTTTGGTGATCGGCGTTTGCGTCGCCATTTTCCGAGTGGGCCAGAAAGGGAGGAACCGGGTCGTGGCCGAGGTTTTAAAAACTGAGGACGAGGACGACGGGAACGCATACGAGTCGGGTTCTGAATCCAGTTGCGACCGGGCTCGGCTTCTAGTGAAGGACGTTTTGTCGGAGTCTGTGAGGTGGAGCGAGGCAAGAAGATGGAAAGAGAACGATCCCGAGGTGGTTGTTGAGAGGTGGAGATGGTGGTGGAGGAAGACAGCTGGCAGGTGGAGGCGGGAGAGTCGTAGGCCGCCCGTGTGGCAAAGGCCGATACTTATGGGAGAGAAGTGTGAGCTTCCCAGGTTCAGTGGGCTTATCTTGTATGATGAGAATGGGCATCCGCTAGATCAGTGAGCCACTTCTTGTTAAGGCACTTGTGATCGATGAGCAGATTTAACAAAAAACAACAACAGGTCCTTATAAAATTGTGTTGTGTTGCTCTTGAATAGTGTTTGCTCAATATCAGCATCTATTTTTGCATCTGATCATTTCGTCTTTTTGGGCTTATTGTTGCTGGTTAAAAGATAAGCTGAAATTTGGCATACAGTAAGGAGATTAAAATATGCAGGGTTAATTCATAATGAAATTTGGTGTAGAAAACAGACTTGCTCATTTACCAAAACAGAAGTTAGTGACCTCCATGGCTCCATTTACATCTTACCGCGCAAAACTTAAGCCTGCATTGACACCATCACACCACACAGATCCCAGCAACCACTTTTCATAAAAATGAAAGAAAAGAAGCAACAAACTTCAACATACATACGTCTGAATCTGGTACAATGGAACCAATAGGTTCTACTAAAGAAGCAGAGGTACCAAAAAATTCATAAACTGATAGTCCAACTACAATGAACCTAACCACCAGATCTACCAAAAAATTCACCTTTGTGTGATTTTCTTCCCTCAAATAGCAAGTGATTAGCAACTGGAACAATATGTTTATCATGGAGCATAAAGACGACGTGGCGGATATTGAAGACAGAATATATAATTGACATGACTTTCTTGGTAGATGCTTAGCAAGTGAATTAGTCAAAGATATCAATAGAAAGTACGGAGTCCCAAGATATCGAACAAAGCATATGCCAACAAGGAGAAGAAGTGTTCAAATGAAGAAATTGCTATTATTCATATCAACCACAATTTATTTCACTTACAGCTTACACACACGTACAAGGGTGCGTTTGTGTTTGGTACCTGTATTTTACCAAAAACACCCCAAGGAGACAACAACAACAACAATGACCCAGTGTACTCCGCTTCAGCAGAATCTAAGGGGCCAGAATGGGGACACCCCTGGCTTAACGCTAAGGGGGAGTGCCCTGAAAAAATTACATTCCCAAATATAATCATAGAAAAAAAATCCACCAAAAAGTTTTCAAAGAAGCTCTAAGCACTAGAATACTCTACTGGCTGAATACCAACAACATAGAGTAGAAGGCTGAAGAAACATGAATGTAAAGAATTTTCAAAGAGTAGGATATAGGCGTGATTATCTTGGGTTCAGCCAGCAAGAAATATCATGAATATGTAACAATTAACGGTTCTGTGCAATCTTCATTCGGTCTATTATGATAGTAAGCATACAACCCCAGTTGCACAGATCCTAGTACAACTCCAATGCCGTTTGGAACCTGAAATTCAAGGAAGAAATGTAATTACTAAACTTTTGGTTAGCTCATCTAATTCAGATGGAATAGCCATTAGAGATAAAGATGACTTACATAAACAAAGGGATCATTGTTAAAGATTCCATACAAACAAAATGATGCGCTCATTAAGAAGGTTGACAAGGACAGGTAAAACGGCATGTACTCAACACTTTTTGTTGTGATGACCAAATTCTGAAAATGTGACAACAAGCCAGATCAGGAACCTAGCTAGAATGATATTATGTGACATGTCAGTAATCAGCTACATTGTACCAGAAGAACTTTGGAACAGAAGATGGGCATACAATTATAAACAATGGAGAAGCAAACATTGATACAAGTGCAGCACAGCTCAGAAATCCAATGAACATCCTTCGTGTTTCTGATTGAAATAATATTAGGCTTATAGCTACGATGAGGCCAAACAGGAAAAGAACGCCAGTCAGCAGTCCTAGCATTTTCATCTGAAAATACCAAGAAATTTCAATGAGTATAAACACTTAAAGATGCAAGAAACCAAAAACAAGATAAGCTCAAAGAAACCTTTTTCAGCCGTTCAGCGTAGGCAATGAAGATGATTATGTAGATTGATTGAAAAACAGCACCAACTGAATTGACTGTCAAGACCATAATATTATTGCTTGACACAATGGGCGCTCCGTACCACGCGCTAAGCAAGCAATTGAGCAATGCATATATGTAAGGTAGCCCTGAGAACTGTTGGGTTGAGCCATGTCTAACGATTCGCCTAAATGTAGGTCTATGGGTATAAGACAATTGAAAGAAGTTAGTGGTGAAGAACTATAATACAAGCAAGAAATATCCAATTGTAGTAAGAGAGCTTACATTGGTGACACAAACAACCCGAAAGCGAAGATGTTACCTGCAGAATGAATACTAGTATAAGCATAGAGCTAGTTTTCTGTTCCCCAAAATGGATCAACAGAGCTCACTAATATATGCATAATCCTCAAATTTTCAGATATTTAATTGGGCAGTTAGCACTTGAGCATCAAGTCAACTCCTATTATGTCACCCACATTCAGGCAATTAAAAAGCCACTGGTCAAAATTGGAATATGAGCAAGACAAAGAGAAAAATCCCCTCTTTTCATGGGATATGAATGATCAGAAGAGACTTTCTCAGCAGAAAGCCATCTTCCAATGATGTTATTGAGTAAAATAAATTCTGAGTTCTGGGTATCCCTAATTGAAAGATCAAGCCGATTCAAGAAAATGTGCAAGCAAAATTGAGGTTGAAATGAAGAGGGAATAGACAAATGGGCAGACATTATTACCCGCAACACCGGCCACATCTTTGCAAATGGTGTACCATGAAGCTGAAAGAAGAGGACCCAATACCATCATGAGTCACCCTTTTTCTCCTGAAAATGAAATTGGAATTGGGGAAAGTGGTAATTTGTGTATTGGCCTAGTTTCTTCTTCACAATAACTCCAGGCTGGCGCCTTTTTTTAGTCTATCACCTTGCTGTCTAGACTTCCATGGTCAACTGTATTGCTTTTGCCATTTTCTTCTAGCAGATGAGCTCTCCCTCTCTCTCTAACTCAAGAAATATAAACCAATCCGCCGCCTCCGGTTTGACCAAAATAAAGTTTTTTGAAGAGCTGGAATGTGGATTAGACCGGACCGTATCGATTTTTTTTACGGTCTGGCGGTGGCGGATTTCGCTAATGGGGGCACAATCAATTCAATATAATCACATAAAGTCAAAATTCAACTCAATTGCATAAATCCAATACCAAGCCACGTACTCAATTTAACTTATTGAATTAATGGAGAATCTAAAAAAAACCCTAGAATTTTATATCTCAGCCCAAAATTTTGAGAAACGTACAATTGAGTGATCAGAGGCTGACTGAAGACCTGCATTCAAGGGGGAATCGAGGATAACGGCGACGTTGAATTGCTTTGGAGACTTTAACTCTTCAATGGAAGTCAAAGGGGGAAGGCAGCGTCTTGCAAGCAGGAGACGTAGAAGTGTTTTTTTTTTTTTTTTGAGAAGAGACGTAGAAGTGTAGAACTGCCTTTCTTTTTTTTTTTGTTTTTTGAGAAGTAGAACTGCCTTTCTCAATCCGATGATGTAAGATTTGATTATTTTTCCCTTTTGTAACATATGAAAACACTGTCGTTTTACTCTTTTTTTTAAATGAAGACAAAATGACGTCGTTTTGGGTCTGTATTTTTTTTAAAACATCATCTTCAACCTTTAGAATTGGATCTGGAATACGCAACGCAACAAGCAGCAGCAGGTTTTCGATCGAATGACAGTGGGAGCACCACCACAACTTGGGAAATCAACTCCGATCCACTACTTTCGAGGACTGCACGGCACTGAGTCCGCCCCTGGGCGGACACCACCAGGAGCACGTTGCGCATGTTGTTGTGAGGGTCGTCGTCTTTCTTGTACTTGAACCGAACCAGCCAGTTCATGTTTGCCTTCGGAGGCTCTTTGCGTTTGTTAGGGTACGCAATGGGAGATGAGCTTTGTTGGGATTTGGGGTCCGCCATGGGAGATGAGCTCTCAAAGCTCAGTGCTGAAGAACAATGATTGAGGGGGAACAAGAGTTACGTTTGGGGTTTGGTGAGCTTTTGTACGAAGCATTAGATTAGTGGAAATGAAGGAGTAAACTTTGTATATCCTAGGTATAATGAAATCATGTGCATATAGTTCTGATTCATTTTACCAGTTCCCCTCTTTCTTTCTGTCTGCAAACTATTCCGGATAATTGTTGCAAGTGCAGCGCAATTGGTCAGTTCAAGAGACAATTTGCACATTTGGAGGAGAACAATAGTATAAGTGAACCTGTCATCCCACTGGAAAGAAAGCATATCTCACTCCCAAGGTTATAAATCTCGTCTTATTTTAATCCAGCCATACCTTCTTCTGGTTTGAAAAGTTAGTTTGATACTATCTTATTCTCTTCAACTTATAGGTCAACAGTTCATCCAAGTACCATTCCCCACAAACCACAGCCTAATTATTGTTCTTTACGGGAACAGTTTAAAAAGGAGGTTATATCTGCATATGTAGCTACGGGGATTTACTCCAGCTGCTCACAACCACCACACAGACTTCCATCAGGTACTTTCCATTCTACTTTGAAGTGTTAGTCCTCTAAGAGCACCCACAATGTGAAACTTGGGTTTTCCTTTTTTAAACAAATAAAAAAAGATTAAATGTAAAACTTTTGAGTTGTCATAAGCAAAGGTGAATATAATTTTGTTTCCTTTTCATTCAATTATGGGGGAAGAAACTGTCAGCCTCTCATTGTGGATGCTCTCAGTATTTTCATATTGCTTTACCTGAACCATATTCTTCCAACTTTATGTTGTCTTCTGTATCACAGCAAAACCAGGAAAAGTGGTTGGTCCACTTGCCATATGAGGACTCAAGAATTGTGATGAGGAATTCAGTCTTCAGGCCTGCCATGATACAAAACCAGGGCAAATCCAGTGTGATGAATGCCGATAATGCGGGCCTACCACAGGGAGCAGCCACCAAGAACCGAAATGATAATGAGATTGTGATTGATATCAACACCAACCAATACCTGCCTTGCCAACACCATACTCATCAAACCCGGTCAATCCCCAGCCCGTTTAACAGCAGGGTCGCCCTTGATGCAACGCTTAGGGACCGTTCAACAGCAGTTGTCATTTCCATTGGTGCTCACAGAAACCTTGGGACTGTTCACTATGGAATGTCTTAGGTTTGTGGATGGTGGCTGACCTAGGCTCGGGTTGGAGGATGTATTTCCTGCTTTGTAAAACGCTATAAAAGAATAAAAAGTAAATAAATAAAGTGGAAATGATCAGTTGATAAGTTATAATTTGTTTTGTTTGCCCATGTTTGAGATTGTCTCAGTCATTCAGCAGTGTCCACTGTTAAGGGTTTAAAAATTAAAACCACCCATTTGCTATTCTCTTTCTATCTATGACAACAACATTTAGTAAAAATCTGAGCTCTGAAACATTCAGTATCGCACAAAAATTCATCCAAGGGCATATCAGATTACAGTTTCGAAGAGTGACATGCAATTGTTAAAGCTGAACACAAGTACAAATGCAATCACAGATTATTCAGCTAGGATGTGCTCAAACAAGAAATAACGCGAGAATAGAATAAGCCAACAAATGTTTTCACATTGTCTTGACTTCAAGATGTGTCATTCACAGATTGTCTCCAGAAACCAGCCAAAACACTACCAAAAATTGAGTGGCAGACGCTGGAGACAGCACAAGGCACTGCCGTCAATGGATTTGAGAAGTGCTGGCTTGCAAGTACTACTCCAAGCACCGAGTTCTGAACCAAATACAAGGCGTGTAGAAAAAGAAGCCAGGATTATAGTATGAAGTAATAACAAGATAAGATTATAAGAAAGGTGAAGTTAAGCATCAAAGAGATTCTGAGAGTCCTTTGCTTTTTCTTTTTTATAATAATTACCTGCATGCCAACTTCTATGGAAATGGTCCTTGCAGACGATTTATCAACACCAAGAATCCTTGCCAACATGTAACCAAAGAAAAATCCAGAAGCATGGAGAAGACACACAGCCAACACAACTTGTTTGCCCGACATGAGAATAGCTGCTGAATTCTGAGCTATAGCATTACCGCATAAGATTGCCACTGTTCCCACAGCAATGGGTGGCATCAGAGGTGAAACCAATCTTACAAAGCCCTGAAAATACTGATTCAGAAATGCACCAGCTAGGACAGGAAGAAGAACAACCTGTGTGAAAAAGATGACGTTTACAATCTTTGAAGCTGAAGGTATGGCAAAAGGGTAAAAAGTAAAGAATGCATAAAAATCACCTGCAGAGTTGACACTAGAAGTCCTCCTGCGTCAACTGCGACATATTGCCCCGCAAGTTTGGCTGTCAGAAAGGGCGTCATGATCTGCAAGAAAATGTGAATTTGTGTCAACTTAATACAATCCTTAGATATAGTTTAATTTGAGCTGTGAATTTGCTGCATCTTATACAGTCAACCAATTTTCATAATTGAAGTTCTAAGCCTTTTGTGGGACTTACCATATATCATCTTTACTACTTATCAAGGAATGAAATATGCAAAAATTCCTAAGCCGTGGTAATCTGCCTTTTCCTCTAAAGTAAGTAAGTAACTACTACTCATGAATCAAGGGTGATTTTGTAACAATGATGAGTCAATCCAATTTATGTCTGAAACCCAGGCAGGACATTGTGTACTTCCTCATTACAGGTTATCTTCTAGATATTTAGTGGAATCCACCATAAAAGGACTGATTAAAGCAGAAAAATAATACACACCACTGCAGATACTGTGCTTGCTGCTGTCATCAACACTGAGAGAGCAACATTTCCACTGCAAAACAAAGTGATAATGGTTCTTAAATCCTCTCTTCCGAACATGGACATTGGACTCCAAATAAGAAACTAGAAAGTTCATCAGAATACCACACACCGTGCGATATATGTCACAATATTGCTAGCAGTTCCTGCAACATTATACAAACAATATCAAGAAAACAAATTTTATTGAGCTAATACACTACAACACCAGTTCCTTGAACATTATTACAAATATTTAGTATCAAGAAAATACATCTATAGCATTTGTACTACTAAAGCACTACACACCACCGGGACAGCAAGCTACCAATATTAAGCCAGCAGCATAGTGGGATGGCAAACCAATGAGCTTGCTAACAAAGTATCCCGACAGCGGCATTACCTGCAACAACTACTTCCCATCAACAAAATAAGCAGTACAAGAAAGATACACTCAAAAACTTCTCCTGGGAAGTTTTGAAATAAATGATGTATATGACAGCAAGTATTCAGACATGGGTAAGCAAAGGGTATGAGCATCCTTTGACCAATAATTTGCACTAAATCAAGGTTATATGGGTGTCTTAGGCGACTTTTGGCAGATGACATTTAATTTGCACTAAATCAAGGTTATAATGCTATATGCCTATATCGATTGACTTCCCATGGTATAGTGTATGTAAAATTTGAGATCAAGACCAACATTTGAGAAGCTCCAACATTTCGAAACAAGCAAATAATAATAGCAAAAGGTTTGTAAAACCAAAAAACAGACCGAGTACTGGAGGGCAAACCCAGAGATCAATTCCTTGGGCATAGCAAGAGCGCCACGAAGATCATCGAAAGTGAGGGTCATTCCCATCCCAAGCATGGTCAACGCCAAGAGCATAATGGTGAGCTTGGGGCGAACCCAGTGGAAAGCGGCGGGCCTGAAGAGCCCTAATAAGCATCCCAGAGCAACCCACACCGGAAACGCCGTCGATAGAAGCTCGCCTAATGCTTCGATCCATGACGTCTCACTGTTCGACGAATTGCCGCACCGCACTGGACCGTACTCCCGGAGCTTGGAGGTGACTTCCGGGTCAGCGGGAAGTAAAATGGGTCGGGTCGGGAGCGATAGGAGGCTGGATTTGCATTTTAGTCTCAGTTGCTGTGATTGGAATGACGGAGAGGATGAGAAGAGTGTGGCTCGGATTTGGGTAGTGGTGGGAGTGGGAAGCTGTTGGATTGGTGATCTGCTGATTCCAGCTGAAAAGGGTTTAATTGGCTTTCTATTAGAAAGATACAGGAGATTTGGGGGTGACATTGAAGACGATTGCATGGTTCACTTGTAGTCTTGTCAAGTCAATTATGATCCCTTGTGGCAGAGGAAGATGAAATGCAAATATGTTATCACGGAGGAGGGGGGATTTCGTAAGCTAAAGCAAGCTACTATTTCGAGGATTATAAAACTATACACATCTGAATTGCAAATCACAGAGGTTCTTATTTTGTTTTGATAAAATATTCCTTCGTTCCAAAGATGAAGTTTTTTACAGTTTCACTGAAGGCTCCGTTCCTTAGAAATGAACGGTTTGCCCATCTCTAACTTGCCAATCAACTCATATGAAAAATCCTTTTTCAAGTATTTTTCTGTGATTATTTAAACAAAAGTGTTATAGGAATCAACGAGGATTTTTCACATGAGTTTCATTTGGAGTGTATGGTTCATCTCTTCAGCTTTTACAATTCCTAAACCTCCATGGTGGGTAGGTCTACAAATAGAATTATAGTTGATCAAGGGTTTATAGTTGGTGTCCTTATTCTAAATAAAGTTTTTATTTATTTTGTCTAGTTATTTGATTGTCACTTTTGGTAAAAGAAAGTGCATTAGGTAGTTTGGTTGGACTGGGAAGTTTGCTTTGAGAGGGTTTTATATCCTTCTTGGGATAGTACATTAGCTTTTCATTTCGACAATTGATCTTTAGTTTTGAAGTTAGTTTTGAAGGTGAGTTGTTTAAAGATGTTTTTCGTGACTCAAATTTGTTGAATTTTTGAATTGATCTCTATTGTTTACAAGTATTGAAAAGTATTGAAAATGTTACCATTTCAACGTATTCTCAAATCCAATTGATAGATTTTTCTTTATCAAACCCAAATATGTTGAGAATGTGGAAAAGAAATTCCTAATTAATTAGGTCACTGGCCTTTTCTATATTAAGCTTTATTATCATCCATCCTCCCATTCCTTTTTTTTGTTTCGGAATGAGTGAATTTTCATATGCTATAATATCATAAATAGTGCATTTGTTAAAAAAAACACCCTGAAGTGAGGGAATGAGTTTGTACAGGTCTAGTGATAATTCAGTAAGAAATCATGTAAACACTATATCCAATCTCTTTTTAACTTCACTCGATTGCCTCTCATTTGTGGAAGTGGTTTCCTCTTTAACAAACACGCTTGCAAGTTCAGGGCTCCATAAATAAACCAAGAAACAAAGGTTTAAAACATTAATCCAATCCATCCATTATCTACAATACTCAGCTCCATTAATTGAACCACGTTACCAACACCATCTTCAATATCAGTGTAGCATAAGCCATGTATGAGAGTCCACACGTCAAAGAAACTCCATGGAGTGCATATCAACATAGATAAGCCATGTGAGAGCCCACCCCGTAAATTTATGGCCAAATTCATCTATGCCCTTGAGCTCGCTGCATATCGTATGCACCCCAAGCACCTGGCGCTGGTCCACCTTGAGGGTAATTCTCTGCGCTAGGCTGTGCCTACAGAATAAATGGAAATCGATGTTAAAAAGATTGGAGTAAAGAGCATGACCCAAATTTAACACACAAAGAAAAGCATGTTTAAACCCCACATAAGCAATAACTCAATCTCAATCTAGTTATAAGGAGAACTAAAAGAGATTCATGGGGTTGCAAATGACAGATTATTTAATTTAGTTGTGAAGTATAAATGTGCGAATCACTTGAACTGCTTACAGGGTTCAAGTTATAGCCCATAGAATAAACGTTTCCTGAATAAGCAGCATCAGCGTATCCATAATTTGTAGTATAACCTGTGGGACCTGAAACAAAAACAATTCATTCAATGAATGCTAGAACCATGAGATGGATTGTGTTGCAACTAATTACAACTGGCTGTAAGGGAAGCCATGTTTTGTTGTATTGTGGGATAGTTGAGAGGATATTCCGAGCCATTCTTTCATTTTGGGAGTTTGGTGAATCAGTTAATACAGTTATAAGTAATTCCAAACGCATAGTAGCACCTCATAACCAAATAACCACGGTCACAGATTCAACATTTGTTATTTGTTTTCTGCATAAAAAAATTTCTTTAATTAGTAGAAAAGAGCTTGCTAATGAAAATGCTTTTAACACTACTGAATATCCTTCAGGTTTTCTAAATTTTTTTTTGCTACACTATGTAATCCTTCCCTCTTCCTGCCAAAATCCCCTAAAGCGTTATATAGCTCTTCATATTTCAATTCATACCCTCTCTATTGCCAAGATCAGGAGGGACAGATGGCATGGCAGACAACAAAGGGCAGGATTAGAGCTGGACTAGAAATGAAAGAACATAAGAGGTAATAAAAGGCAGCTTATACTTCAGGAATATTATTATCTAAAACCAATTCAAAATTAGTACTATAATTCCTAAGAATCAACTGATGGTAATATAGTAAAGAAAATCTTAAGAAAACAAGAGATATAACCTTGACTGGACCCATGACATCCAAACAAATGTATGCAACCATTTGCTAGTGTAGAGAATGAATGATATAACCATAAAACTAAGGATATGTTTGGCATACAAAAACACACTCCAATAACATTTAAGCTTAAACTCCCAAAAACACTCAAGCCCCCATTTTAGCTTGTTCTCCAAACACAGCCTAAGTGAATGCACCAAAATAAGCTAAGAGAGAAAATAGTTTTTCCAGCTAAAACTAAATGTAATTCATACCAGAGTAGCCCGCTTGTGCAGCTGCTCCTGCCGGTGGTCTCTTCTCTGCATTATTAATCTCTGCACGAAGCTTTTCCAGCTCTCGAGCCATGGCCAATAATTTCTTCTCCATTCCTTGACCATGCTCAAAGTTCTGAGCATACCCTTTCTTCTCATACTCAATAGCACTCCTACAAGCCACAAAAACACCCTATTAAGACTAACATCCAACAATAGAGAAAAAAAACATTACATGTCCTCCTCCTCACCATACCTTGCACGCTGTAGCTCCTGTTTAAGATAATCAATTTCAGACTTCAAACCAGGAACTTGTTCCAAGTCAGCTTTATATCTCACCAAGTCCTTAGTCATTACATCAGTCTGACCCATGAGATCCTCCTTAACAGCATTAAGCTCCTTAATATCAGCACGAACTTGAGCAAGCTTGGCTTTCATGCCCTCCACACCACGAACTTCCATCTCCAATTTAGCAGCTTTATCACGCATCTCTCTCATCTCCATATCCTTCTCAGGATGTAACGAGTTGGCATACTGGTCTGCTTGTTGCAACTGAAAGTGTGCACTTTCAAGCTCCTGTCTCAAGGCAACATGGACAACAGCTAGCCCTTGGTTATCAGAAAGCAAAGCTTGAATTTCATGATGCTGTCCAGCAAGATGATCCTCGAGGATAGCGGGATGAGGAAGGTGTCGTGGCCCACCCATCCCAAATGAGGATTCCCTCATCTCCTCAAGAAGGCCGGGGTGTGAAACGGGACCCCCAAGACCTCTGACAAATGCAGGTTCATGAATCGGTTGAGAAAGACGAGAATTGGGCATGGATTTTGTTGGAAGAGGTGGACCATGATTTCTACCAGACATTCTTTGAATTTCTATCCACCTCAAGTTTTAGTAGCAGCAGTAAACAAAACGCCCATAAGAAGAACCTGAAATGGATAAGATTATTCATGAACGAAACCAGAATCGAACAATTCTTACTACCTAATCAGAATAAATTAAGAGACAGATTTCATTATTCAGCAAATTTAAAAGGTTCATCATCCAAATTTACCATCACAGACTTCAAATACTATTTGAGAGGACAAACACAAAAGATGGAAGCGAACAAAATCAGACCATGAATAGAATAGACCCTTCCACACAGTGGCGGAGGAAGGTGGGGCGCGGGGGTGGCCGCCCCCACCGGCGGCCAGGAGTTCTCAGCCACCAGCGGCACAAAACAAGTGAAAATTGGATCTTTCTCAATTGAGAACCATGGTTGACATAAAGACATTAGGAAACCAAATTCAATTGAGAACGACAAGTTCAAACCGATCAATTTTGGAGACGAATTTGTAGACTTTGACGAGGCAGAAAAGATACGCCGGCGGTGAAGGATTCGAATTCTTTCTCCCGAGTCCGTCGTTCCGTCCTGATTCCCTCTCTCGTTCCTTCCTAGGGCTGTTATCAGTTGAATGAACTCGGGCCTGTCTATTTACATTTTTAACGTTTGGTCATTAATTTGTTTTTTTTAATACAAGTAAGAATTAGGAACCTTGTAAGGAGGCGTCTTAGAACATCTTACGGATGAGAACATGAAGCTCTGTATAACCCGTCTTCCCTAGCAACCTTCTCTTGGTAGCCTATTGACTGGCTGAAAGTCGTCGTGTCAAATCAAAAATAAATCTCTAGTTACTCAACTAGTATAGCTGATAAGTTAGGGTCGAACCCAAGAGACACTTGTAATTCAGAATTATATTATTATCAACTCTATAATAATAAAAGGGGATTTTGTAATTGTAAACTAAAACTAAAGAATTGAAACAAACAAAGCAAGTAATCAAACAAGGAAAAGATTGGATTTTTACCAAGTTAAGGGAAAAACAATCATATTCAAGTATCCACTTTTCTTCCTCAAGTTATTGATCATAGATTCAAACAAGTTATTTCTTTTGGTTATTCCTATCCTGATCAGAAATATAACATGGCAACGAGACATGCAAACTTAATATCCAAACAACTCATGAAACGATCATAAATAATAGGGATATTAGCAATGAGAACAAGGATAAACAAGATACATGCAATTGAATTCCAACGAGTCAAACAATCAACATGCATTCAAATCTCTTTCTCAATTGTTTTAGTCCAACGAGTCTTAAATCAATTGAGTTGCTACAAAGATTAGGCTTTGCTACGAGAAAACCTAGATCTAGCAATATAAAGTATTAAATTCCAACAAGTTGGCCAGACAAGCAGAAATCAACACAATCAATAATAATTACGCACAAGAGAATTGAAATAACCTGTAAAAATAAACCTGTAAAGTAGAATCTCACAACAACTTGAGTCTGAAAAGCTTCAACTTGAATAAGATTAAGGGAGTTTAGTTCTCCATAGGAGAGAATATACCAAAGTCTGAAATAATTGAAAACTAGATCTAAGAGAGAATACAAAACAAAGCTCCAAAACTAGGTCTAAATAGTCGAACTAAGCGTACGAAATAAAATAAAATCGGAAATAAATAAATAAAGATAGATAGAAAGAGCAATCGCTGCCTCGGATTTATGCTGACGTGGACCTCCGCGGGCGCGGTGAACAACCTCTGCGATCGCGGCACTGTAGAATTTCCCATCCGAGTCAACGTTGACCCACGACCGCGGCCTTATGCCTCCGCGACCGCGAACCTGAATCTTGGCTCCACCGCGGGCGATCTACTCCGCGGCCTTCACTTCTCGGTCTTCTAACTTGGTCTTCAATTCTTCCAATTTCTTAAGTCTTCGGTCCTCTACTTATTTGTCGTTACAAGTACTAAAAAGACCTAAATATATATATAAAATGTATTATCTAGTCCTAGTTATGCTATATGAAATACATCATATCAAATTCCCCCATACTTAGACTTTGCTCGTCCTCGAGTAAGCTCAAAATAAAAATTAAAACAAGACAATGCAACAAAGGTCTACAGGAAGCATCGGGAGAAAATAACCTAAAACTAAACAACACTCAGAAATTAAGCTCACAACCCGAACCCATGCAAAAGAAATGAAAGTGCATACAATGAAGTCCTAGCACAATCTATCACTCATAACAATAGTACATCAAAGATCAAAGTAAAAACCCCTAACAATGAACCCCAAGCCCCAGCAAGAATGATCCTAAGCACTCTTTTTTTTTCACTCATCCTGCTTAGGCGCCCTTTCGGGTTTTCACCTAACCGCTCATTTCATTTTTCAATAGATGTGCTCACCAATTCACTTTCACTCTTTTTAGCCTCTTATTACCCCAGCCTAATGCCGGTCCGGGCCCCTGAAATTTTGCCTGAGCCGCCCTTTCGGGTTTTCAACTCAGCACAAGTTTTATTTCTTTTTTTAACTTGAATCTGAAAATACAGAAACTGAAATGCAACTGTACATATATACAATAGTAAGTACTCCCTCCCCCATACTTAAACCTTTCATTGCCCTCAATGAAATAAAAGACAAATCAGATAAAAATAAAGGAAGGGAAAACAGTAGACTTACTGTGGTGAACCTGACGGTGGAAAATGCTGAGGGTACTGAGGCCAATAATGTTGGTAAAATGCCTCCTGTCGCTCCCTCATCTGATCCATGGTCAGGGACATGTCCCTAACATTCGTCCCCACATCCTCGAATGTACTCCTCATGGTAGCTTGCTGTCTGATAAAATAACTCTGCTGATCAGCCATAAAATCAACTCTTAGACTCAGGTTCTCCATGGCAGAGTGCATCTCATCATACCACTCTGGAGCTCCTCCATCACCAGAAGGACTAGCCTCATGATGCCCCTGAGGATGTTCATCGTGATGTTCATACTCAACCTCCTCCTCCTCATCCTCATCCTCTACTACCATCACATCAGACTCCAAATAAAAATGTTGAGTTGTCTCCTCAGCTCCAAACTCCCTAGGCAGACGTAAATACCGCTCATGTTGCCTACCACAATGTCAGATCCATCCTTCATTCTCAGCATCAGATAACAACTTGGCCTTCCTAAGCTGTGACAGATCAAAACAAATCCCACCACCTACTGCCACTCTGTATCTGCCCTGTATAGCATCTAAGCTCACAAAACGCAGGACTATCAAAGTTACCAAGCCCCCAAAAGCAATCTTCTCGGGCTGAGACCGGGCCTTTCTCACAGCACGTAGGAACAACTCTACCCAATCAGGGACCACAGGTTGGTCCCTCATTAAACACCACATCATAGAGACATCCCGAGCCGCCATCTTTTTGACCTCCTCATTCCCCAGAAAGGTGTTAGAAATCAACTTATGACAAAGCCTCAACCCGAGGTGAACAATACTGTAATTCTGTAACCCATGTCCAAGAATATACTAAGTGTGAGTCACCTCAGTCCAAAAATGCATCAGCCCCGAGTTATCATCAATATCAGCCCAACCAGCTGTAGGCTGACCCGTCACCCCAAAACACTCAGCTAACTGATTCCTAGTCAGTGAGTATACTATCACCTTTGTCCCCAGCAGATATTGTCTGAACTTTTCCAAGGCAAACACTACAACAAGCATTTCCTTTTCAGTAGTGGAGTAGTTTCTTTGGGCATCATTTAAGGTCATAGAAGCATAATGTATAACATGGGATGCTCTAGCTTCTTTTTTACCCAAAACAGCCCCAACAGCGTAGTCACTTGCATTACACATGATCTCAAAAGATCGAGACCAATCCGGGGCTTGAATTATAGGTGCACTTGTTAGGCGTGTTTTCAGCTCATCAAACGCCTTTTTGCATGCCTCATTGAACTCATAAGGCACATCTTTCTTCAGCAATTCACACAACGGGGCGGAGATCTTTGAAAAGTCTTTAATAAACCTGCGATAGAAACCTGCATGGCCTAGAAAAGAACGCACTTCAAGCACATTAGTAGGATAAGGCAAGGACTGAATGATATCAATCTTTGCCTTATCGACCTCAATACCCCTGGATGACACTATGTGACCTAAAACAATGCCTTGCTCAACCATAAAGTGACACTTCTCAGAGTTTAGAACCAAATTGATTTCTACACATCTTTGAAGGACTAAAGAGAGATGGTTTAAGCAGGAGTCAAAGTCGTCTCCATGTACAGTAAAATCATCCATAAAAACCTCTATAAAATTTTCAATGTATTCAGAAAAGATGCTTACCATACACCGTTGGAACGTACCGGGTGCGTTACATAATCCAAATGGCATTCTGCGGTATGCAAATGTGCCAAAAGGACATGTAAATGTCGTTTTCTCTTGGTCCTCCGGTCCAATAGCGATCTGAAAATACCCTGAATAGCCATATGCTTGTAGGAGCTTCAGCACCTCCTTCTTGACTACCTCCATCATAGATGGGTTGAGCCTTCTCTATGGCTGTCTAGATGGCTTGGCACCATCTTCTAGGAGGATCCTATGCATACATGTAGAGGGACTAATCCCTTTAATGTCAGTACTAGTCTAACCTAGAGTTATCTTGTGCTCTTTTAGTACCTGCACCAATTTTTCCTCTTGTTCCTTGGAAAGTTTGTTAGAAATAATGACAGGCAAAGTATCACCATCTCCAAGGAAGGCATATTTTAAATGATCAGGGAGCTACTTAAGATCAACTTCCGGTGCTTGTACTACAGAAGGAAGCAATTTCTCGCTAGGGAGAGTTAGTGGTATGGGCCCAATGGCCAAAGCATCAGCAGGAGATTCACAGCAAGTACTTAAATCAGCAAGGATCTCATGATGTCTATCAGGCAAATTATAATCCATGCATGAAGTTTCAATGTCATTCTCTAAAACAGATTGTAACTCATCACCATAAGTAGTATCAAAGACATCTTGCACAATGCGATCAATTATATCAACGGAACAAAGAGAATGATCATCTTGGGGGTATTTTATAGCATTATCCATACTATATTCAAATATCTTCCCATCAAATTCCATAGTTAGGACACCTTTACACATATCAATTTTTTTTTTTACAGTTTTCATGAAAGGTCTGCCTAACAGAATGGGTGTAGCATGCACATCATGATCCATATCAAGCACATAGAAATCAGCAGGGAATATCAAATTATCCACCATAACAAGAACATCCTCAGCAATCCCTTTCGGGTAGACTGTGGACCTATTAGCTAATTGAACAATAACACCAGTTTCATGCAAAGGTCCTAAGCCTAGTGAAGTGTAAACAAAATAAGGCATGACATTAATAGAAGCACCTAAATCAAGCATGGCTTTATCTATTTTAGTGTCTCCTATTATGCAGGGAATGTTGAACATGCCTGGATCACTGCACTTTTTAGGCATACGCCTTTGAAATATAGTAGAGACATGTTCACTAACCTTAACTTTCTGTTTTCCTTTTAATTTTTGGTTCCTTTTAATAGTGCACAACTCTTTTAGAAATTTAGCAAATCTAGGAACACTTTTAATCAGATTAAGCAAAGGGATGTTTACCTCACATTTGGAGAATGTCTCAAAGATATCTTTGTCATGTTCTGGCTTCTTTGTATCCTTGAGTGCCTCAGGGAATGGTGGAATAGGCTTCTGTGAATTCATGGGAGGAAACTGAGGTCGAACGTAAGAATCTTCGGGCTCAGCTACAGATCCGCGGGCGCGGAGAGGGTCCCGTGGTCGCGGATTTTCGGGTTTTTGGGTATTCGAATTTTCACCGCCTCCGCGATCGCGGCAACTGGTCACCGCGATCGCGGTGTCTTCGTCCAGAATTCCCGAGCTCTCTGTTGAGGTTCCACGATCACGGCAATTGTTCACCGCGGGCGCGTAATCGTTCTCCAAAAAATCGAAATTCTCAGTTCGTGGATCTTCATTCACCTCCACATCTCTGTTCAGCTCTTTTCCACTTCTTAATGTGATAGCACTCACATTCTCCCTTGGATTGATAGGCTGTGATGGCAATTTTCTAGAATCTCTGGCCTCCAATTTGCTAACTACAATAGCCAGTTGACTGATCTAGGTCTCTATATTCTTGATACTAGCTTGAGTGCTCTGGATGCTATCTGAGTGTTCTGTCCCAGCTGGTCTACTGTGTTAGCTAGCCTTGCAAACATCTCTTCAGCATTGAATGAGTTGTTTGATTTTGAACTAGAGGTCTAGGAACATAAGGTTGCCTGTTTTGCTGATTTCCTCCTTGTTGATTGTATTGAGGCTGATTTTGATTCCCATATCTCAAATTTTGATGATGTGCCCAGCCTGGGTTGTATGTATTAGAATAGGGATCAAAACGAGGTCTAGGAGGTCCATATCCTCCTACAGCATTAACCTCAGCCTGAGGTTCCTAGAATTGTGGGCAGGCATCAGTAGGGTGAAGTATGTCAGCACAAATTTCACATGCCTTTAGTTGTCGAGGGGTTCCTTGCAGCATGAACCTCTTCATCATATGCTTCAACTCCGCCATCTCAGATCTTATAGCATAAGAGGAGTCCACAACATTGACTCCTTTAGCGCTAGTTCTTTTGTTGAATTGCCTTGAGTTCTCAAATAGCTTAGAAAAGAGCTCAAGGGCATCTGTTGGTGTCTTGTTCATCAGGCTTCCACCACAAGCTGCATTCATCATTCTGCGCTCATCGTCCAATAATCCACCAAAGAAATACAGTACCAGGTCTTGATCAGAATACACATGATATGGACAACTAGCACATAGTCTCTTGAAACGCTCATGATAATCATACAGGCTCTCTCCAGCCTGTTGTTCAATATTACTCATGCTCTTCTTTAGACTGTTCTGTTTGGTGGCTGGAAAATACTTCTCCAAGAATGTTGCTTTCATCTTAGTCCAAGTATTAATGGAGCCTGGAGAAAGATAGTAGAGACACTCATTGGCTGAATCCTTCAGAGAGAAAGGAAACACCCTCAGCTTGATCTGGTCTTCAGTTACATCAGCAGGTTTCATACTTGAGCAAACCTAATCAAATTCAGCAAGATGCTTGTTAGGATCTTCTCCACCCTGCCCATGGAATTGGGGCAAAAGATGGATCAATCCAGACTTTAACTCAAACTTAACACCTTCATCCAGCGCAGGGAACTCAACAGCTAGGGGCTACTGTTGAAAGTTTGGGGAAGTCAGCTGCCTCAAGGTCCGATCTCCCATTGTCTCAGTTTCAGCGGAATTCAAGTTGAATGGCAATTCCCGGAGTAGATTCCGAGCTTCACGTCTCAACCTGGAAAGAGTCCTTTCAATCTCTGAATCCAAAGGCAAAATAGAAGAATCAGTAGCACGGGTGTGGACCATAAACTAAGGTCCACACCAGAGTTGGTAACAATAAAAACTTAGAATAAACAAAGTGTCCCCGACAACAACGCCAAAAATTTGACTGGCTGAAAGTCGTCGTGCCAAATCAAAAATAAATCCCTAGTTACTCAACTAGTATAGCTGGTAAGTTGGGGTCGAACCCAAGAGACACTTGTAATTCAAAATTATATTGTTATCAACTCTATAATAATAATAAAAGGGGGGATTTTGTAATTGTAAACTAAAACTAAAGAATTGAAACAAACAAAGCAAGTAATCAAACAAGAAAAAGATTGGATTTTTATCAAGTTAAGGGAAAAGCAATCCTATTCAAGTATCCACTTTTCTTCCTCAAGTTATTGATCATAGATTCAAACAAGTTATTTCTTTTGGTTATTCCTATCTTGATCAGAAATATAACATGGCAACGAAACATGCAAACTTAATATCCAAACAACTCATGAAACGATCATAAATAATAGGGATATTAGCAATGAGAACAAGGATAAACAAGATACATGCAATTGAATTCCAACGAGTCAAACAATCAACATGCATTCAAATCTCTTTCTCAATTGTTTTAGTCCAACGAGTCTTAATTCAATTGAGTTGCTACAAAGATTAGGCTTTGCTACGAGAAAACCTAGATCTAGCAATAGAAAGTATTAAATTCCAACAAGTTGGCCAAACAAGCAGAAATCAACACAATCAATAATAATTACGCACAAGAGAATTGAAATAACCTGTAAAAATAAACATGTAAAGTAGAATCTCATAACAACTTGAGTCTGAAAAGCTTCAACTTGAATAAGATTAAGGGAGTTTAGTTCTCCATAGGAGAGAAAATACCAAAGTCTGAAATAATTAAAAACTAGATCTAAGAGAGAATACAAAACAAAGCTCCAAAACTAGGTATAAATAGTCGTACTAAGCGTACGAAATAAAATAAAATCGGAAATAAACAAATAAAGATAGATAGAAAGAGCAATCGCCACCTCGGATTTATGCTGACGTGGACCTCCGCGGGCGCGGTGAACAACCTCCGCGATCGCGGCATTGTAGAATTTCCCATCCGAGTCAACGACCCGCGACCGCGGACCTGAATCTTGGCTCCACCGCGGGCGATCTACTCTGCGGCCTTCACTTCTTGGTCTTCTAACTTGGTCTTCAATTCTTACAATTTCTTAAGTCTTCGGTCCTCTACTTATTTGTCGTTACAAGTACTAAAAAGACCTAAATCTATATATAAGATGTATTATCTAGTCCTAGTTATGCTATATGAAGTACAACATATTACCTATGTAAAGTCAAAAAAACTATTTGGAGTCTTAGAATTAATTAAAATTATAAAGTTAGTTATAAAAGTGATTGGAGTTTATAAAAATATATAAAAATATTATTTGATAATTAGTTGTATTTGACATCAATGACATGTCATGAACGATTAGGATTTAGATTTTAAAATTATTCTTAGACATATTACAAATAGGACATTATTATAAAAAACACATAACATAAAATCTAATATAATTTTGCATGGGCATTCTAATTTTTTAATGAGATTGCTTTTGAGATTGATATTATCACATCGATAATATAAATATTTTACTTATATACGAGAATTATTTTATTTTTCAAATCAAATTAAAAAACATAAAAACTATATGTGATACAAAATCTCAAGTATAATCATTTTTTAGTAGGAAAAATTAGACTGAAAAACAAATCAGCTTAGGGCATCCTTATGTATATGGACACAAAATTCAGAGTGGGTCTGTATTTGATTGATACTACACGAGTGGCGTAGAAAGACAATTAAATCAGTCGCCTTGTTACAGTCGCGAGGCACATGTTGGAGTCGAATTGCCTCAAAGGATTACAAAAGAGCCAACGTATATATGCTATCATCATCTCAATTTGCCAATATATCCTATTGTCGCTATCCTATTTTCCCTTTTTTATCCGTCAAAATTAATCTTAAAGAAATCTCGTTCAACTTTGGACCACTCCTTAGATTTTCGTTTGGCAAACATGTGGGTTGTGCCTTTCGACCTAGGCTTGATTCCTCGTCTAATGCTTTGGACTTATGCAATAACCTAATGTGTGATTTTATAAATTCTTCTATGTTTGTAGTTGGTCCCTCAATAGGTTGATTGAAAGTCGTCCTAGTTCGACAATACCAAATATTCCACCAAGCTATGAGAAGGTCATGGAATGATGGTTCCATTTGATGTTTAAGATTTTGTATATTAGTCACAATCCCATTATCATTACCCTGTATTTGCAAAATCGATTCAACAAATAAAGGATCAATACAACGTTGTTAATGTAAACGGACATTGTAATAGAATGTGTTCAGTTGTGTTGTTTTGATGCTAGCATAGAGGACATTCAGAAGTAATTGTTATAAGTCGTTGAAAAAGTCCATCCTTAGTCGAAAGTCCATTTATGCAAACTTTCCATCAGAATATTTTTACTTTTGGGTCCGTATCTAGTTTCCCAATCCAGTCAAATCCACAATCACATGCATTTTTATCTTGGGAAACAAATGAATTAGCCGAGTGAGGGGAGAACCAACCATTTTTACTTAGGTACCAATATGGTCTATCTTTAATCTGGCATTTCCGAATAATCATGGATGTAATTTGTGATACCTAGTCAGGTGACAAGTACCTATGAAGCTCTTGATCCCTCCATTGTCTATCTGTATAAATAAAATACGAAAAGGTGACATTGAGGTCCGCATTAGTATTTGTTGGGCATATGTCCACTAAAGGTCGGTTTGTAACCCATGAGTCTTTCCAAATTCGAATTGTATTACCATCTCCGATTTGCCATATTAGACCTTTCATAAATTCTTGTTTTAATCTTAGACCTCACTGATATATGCATAATCCTCAAATTTTCAAATATTTAATTGGGCAGTTAGCACTTGAGCATCAAGTCAACTCCTATTATGTCACCCACATTCAGGCAATTAAGAAGCCACTGGTCAAAATTGGAATATGAGCAAGACAAAGAGAAAAATCCCCTTTTTCATGGGATATGAATGATCAAAAGAGACTTTCTCAGCAGAAAGCCATCTTCCAATGAAGTTATTGAGTAAAATAAATTCTGGGTTCTGAGTATCCCTAATTGAAAGATCAAGCCGATTCAAGAAAATGTGCAAGCAAAATTGAGGTTGAAATGAAGAGGGAATAGACAAATGGGCAGACATTATTACCCGCAACACCAGCCACATCTTTGCAAATGGTGTACCATGAAGCTGAAAGAAGAGGACCCAACACCATCATGAGTCATCCTTTTTCTCCTGAAAATGAAATTGGAATTGGGGAAAGTGCTAATTTGTGTATTGGCCTAGTTTCTTCTTCACAATAACTCCAGGCTGGCGCCTTTTTTTAGTCTATCACCTTGTTGTCTAGACTTCCATGGTCAACCGTATTGCTTTTGCAATTTTCTTCTAGCTGATGAGCTCTCCCTCTCTCTCTCTTTAACTCAAGAAATACAAACCAATTACGCCGCCGCTGGTTCGACCAAAATAAAGTTTTGAAGAGCTGGAATGTGGATTAGACCGGACCGCACCAATTTTCTTACGGTCTGCGGGTCTGGTCCTTATAGTTCAAGATCTGACAAGATCATAATTATTCCTCGAAGAAATTAGACCTTGAAGGTTGTATAATTATACTTTTCATTACCACTTTTTAAAAAATTATTAGGTATGAATATGTTAAAATCATGTAACTCGATTGATGAAATAGTCTCTCTCCAAAAAAACATATGGAGGTTGATACGCGTATAAGGAAAGTTCTTAATATAGGATAGATGTTATTACATGGTATTGTTACATATTTTTATTTAAAAATGTTTTTTTTTGGTTCATAGAAGGCACTCAAGCCATTACAATGGGGATGGGGGTTCAAACTCGTGACCTAATTTTGAATCATGTAGAATTTAGATATCACATTATTCCCTTGTTTTTGTCCCTTTCCTCAAATTTTGAAACCTGTACATTTTAGATTTGTGCATTTAAGATCTTTGCATTCCGACTCCACCAAATATATGTTGATAGGTCAGATCCTACCCACAAGGCCACAAGTGTACGAGATTGGTTATAGTACCAATGTGTCGAACTCAAGGATTAAGTAGCACTAATTGTATCTTTTAGTGGACTAAGTCGGAAAATAAGAAAATTGGAAGGGTGATTTTTAGCTAACAAACTAATTATAAGCAAATGATGAAAATCAATAGGAGAAAAGCTTCTAAGATCAAGGATCCCCACAACATTACTTCGGTAGAGTTTAAAGGATGATTGCACAATCTTAGTTTTAACTTTGTTTGAAGGCAATTGTATAATGTAATCACTAAATTCTTTCGAATGTTAGCAAACCTATCCAGACTCAATTAAACATCCACTTTCGTGACTTGCAACTTATAATCTAGACCCATTGAGCACTTAGATTTAAGATCAACTTGATTCAACATCCGCTTTCGCGACTTACAAAACCAACCTAATCTTAAGATTTCTATGACAATTGTTGTTCCATAAAAGAAATCAAGACACTTTTGCAATAAAGAAAACTCATGTTCAAATCCCAGGGTTCTAATAGAAAATAGTACCTTTCATTCCATTTCCTATCTAATTATTTATCAAAGTTATTAACTTTCAATCTCAAACTCTAATGAGTTCCAATTCACACAAGTTACTATGAAATGATCATTTAGGATTGAATCAAACAAAGCTTCAAACATCAAATCATGCAATTTAATAGAATTGTCTACCTACACATTGTTTGGTTCACCCCTATCTTATGATTGAGAGTTTAGCTAGACATGGAGAAAAAAGAAAACAAATTTACAAAGAGATTAAACATACCAGTTTTGCATACATAAATAAACTTGTTAAAATCCAGCAAATACAAACTCCAAATCCAAGAGAATCTTCAATCTCCAACTAGAACTTCAAACTTGTCTTCCAAGCAATAAATAAAACATATCACTCCTTAAAACAAACCTACATAAAAGTATTTAAACTAGGGAAACTTGTTTGGGATACAAGCAAATAAGGAAAAAAATAACCCGAGGCTTAAAGATAGAAATCTTGCACGCGAGGCAAAGGGTGGTCTAGGACTGGCAAAGCGTGGGCCAATGTTGGAAAACACGAGTGCGGATCTCGTTGGAGCCAAAACACGGGCTTGACGGTAAAGCGCGAGTGTAGTCTTTTGACTTGGGCCGCGTTCTGTCTCCAACTTCGAACAATCCATAAATCTTCAACCATAGCTTCTCCTTGCTTCAAGTCCTCACTCCAACTCTTCCTTAGAAACTCCATCATCAACTTGGCTTGACTTCCAACCTCCTCGAGTCTCCACAAACACCTGAAATCCAATAAATACACATGTAGATTCCGATTTCACAAGAACACTAAAGATGCTAAAAAACTAAACTAAACATGCAAAGTAAACCACTTAAAGAGACTACAACTAACCTAAAATACTATGTAAATGCATGCTATCAAATTCTCCTATACTTAAACATTGCTTGTACTCAAGCAAGAAATAGATTTAACACTCCACAATCAAACAATTCATGCATCCACTTTGATAAATGTTTAAGCAATAATAACAAGAGACATGATTCAATAATTGACATTATAACATATATTTTGGTATCCAAATAGATCAAGTAAACACATCCATTCTAAACCTCACTAGGAACATGTGTTTTCACTCTCACTTATGTGTTTAAAGGTGTATGTGTTTTGCTCAAACTCAACTTTGAAATCTTAGCTACCATAGGCTTGCATCAGTGTTCTAATTCTCCATTGTTAGAGACTATGCATAAAACAAAAATCATAAGGTCTTTTGAAGGTTGTAACGGGACCAATGTAATAAGAATTTGGTAGGGAACTTTTTGGTCATGTGGTGCTAAATTCTGGAATCACGACTTAATTCAATTCTAAATCAACATCTGACTTCAATTCTTTTCTTCCTTCTCCAACTCCTATTCTCTTAGCACCATTTTCTTTTCTTTTTTATTTCAACTCATTTTGATCTTCCTTTTTTTTCCTTCTACACTTCACTTTCATTCTTTATTTTTTCTTCTATGTTGCTTCAACTCTCATATTTTTTCTTTTCAATCTTTTGAAGACTTCAACTTTTAAGCTCATCTTTTTTTCCTTCTTCACCCTCATTTTCCATTCTTTTCCACCCATCCACTAATTGCTCTTTCAACTCCCTCATGCTTGGTTCACATCCACAAATCAGATTTATTTTTGTAGAGTTTCCAAAAATAAGGCTATTAAGGCTTAGAAAGGGGCTTCAAAAACAAGGAACACACATAAGGTTGGATAAGGGAAATTAGTCTAATTAACACACATTTCATCTTTTTCATCACCACCCGCATTAGCTTGCTCTTCCTTTAATGTTTGAACACACTTTTCTTTTTATTGGACACTGCTCCAAGGGGAATATCTCCACTCTTTTCCATGATATGCCAATTTCTCCTACTCGCAATTGATGTTCGCTCAGAATTCGGGAGACGCGTCACCATTTTTGTTCTTGCTATTAACCAAAAGAACATCCCTTGGCGATTGAAGAGAATCATCATGTTCTGAAACATGTTATAGTCTATTGGAGCGGACTCAATGTCACCCAGCCCAGTTAAAGGAATTTGAAAGTGCCAAGCAAACTTGGTTACAATTCCGCCAATAGCAATGCCACCCTTTCCTCGGTTGTCCACCGTAACTAGGTATCCCAAGAGTAACGCAGAAGAGTTGATCTCTTTCCTCTTCAAAGTAGCACAAAGCATCACCAACTCCCTATTTAGGCAATTGTTCCCCAAATCAACCCGGCCAAAGATAGTATGAGCCATAAATAAATATTTGAAATATCCTATTTGAAAGGATATCAAGTCGCTAGAAGTAAGGGGTATCCAGTTAGATTATAATCAATGCGCACTATTTGAAACGAGGAGAAAATATTCAAAACTATAAACACCACCAGAATATTGATCGGTTTTCCAATTAGAGTATAATCAATGTGCACTATTTTATGACAATGCCAAAGCAAATCGACAGAGAAGGTGATCAAATAGTGATCCGAAGTCTTAAAGAGATTATGTTGAACAGTCAAGTCTAGATAGAGGACTATAAGTGCCCGTTTGGTATCCATATATTAGGATATTAGATACGGGTATAGATATGAGTGATACCCATATCCTGTATTTGGTATATTTTGATATCGATATCAAATTGATATCTATTGTTTGATATATGGGTGTCGATATCGATTGATATCGGAGTGTTATTTTGATATACTTCAAGAGTGTTATTTTGATGTAACTCGAAAAATAGGTATATCAAAAATATCACTCATACCTATAATCATATTTGATACCTTGATATCACTCACTCATACTCAGATATCACTACCAATATCAGATATCCAATATCTCATATCAAAATATTAATATCAAGCAAACCCTAAAATATAGATTTAAACAATTTTTTTAAGGAAAATTCCTTTTGGTGCCCCTAAGTTTTTGCCTTTTCCTTTTGGTGCCCAAGAAAAAAACTTATTCCTCTTGGTACCCCTAAGGTTTTGGCTTTTCCCGTTGACGCCCCTCTCCGGTTCAAATTAGCCAATTTCAAGCTTACCATTATGTTCATCACCCTTAAATTAGTAGGATTTGACTATTAAAACATCAAAATTCATAACCAAACTACATCAATTTGAATTTTTAAACAATTTTGTAAACAATCCCTTAAAATAGAGGATTGTTTAAAAATTCAAATTGATGTAGTTTGGTTATGAATTTAAGTGTTTTAAGAGTTGAATACTACTAATTTAAGGGTGATGAACATAATGGTAAGCTTGAAATTAGCTAATTTGAACCGGATAGGAGCATCAACGGGAAAAGCCAAAACCTCAGGGGTACCAAAAGGAATAAGTTTTTTTCTTGGGCATTAAAAAAGAAAAGGCAAAACTTCAGGGGTACCAAAATAAATTTATCTTTTTTTAAATATTTTCTCTTCATCCATTTCCTCTCCCTGTCTTTTTTTTTTTTTTTTCTACTCATTTCTTAATTACAAGCTGAGTGCATTCGCGTCACCGGGAAAATTCCATATGCGTTCCCCAACCGTCTCCGACGGCGGAACAGACGGGGATCTGTATATATATAGTATTGACACACACCACTCTCTCTCTTTTTTCCACACGCAGTGTCTCTGTCGGTTCCTTTCCCGATTTCTGTCATAGGCGTCAGCCATTTATTTCTCTATCTTGTCGTGACTTCTGGGGCTCCAATTCCACTTAAATTTCTTCGCGCTCGCTTTGGGGAGACATTGAGTTTAACTCGATCTGCTCTTCTGATTGATCCGGATCCATTTCCGCATGTAAGTTCCCGTTTTTCCAGCTTCTGATCTTTCTTTCCCCTTTCGATTATGACTTGTTACCTAAAATTTTCGAATTCCAGCGTGGTTGTAGTGAGATCTGATGATTGAAACGGGAAGCTCACTTCATTTTGACTTTTTTTTTTTATTGTTATAGATCGATATAGATTTTGATTGTGGATGTTTGAAATCCTTTGCTATGTTGAATATTGTTGGAGTCAGATCTGAATTTCCTGATTTATGGATTGAATGATGCTGGAGTTTTCACGTACGCCCACTGTTTGGTTTGATTGTGTTTCATCAGTTTGTTTCAGATCTGGCTGTTAAATTTCTTAGTGACATTAGATCTGTTTGTTACATTTTAGCGTGGGGCGTACAAAATCTTAAACATCTATGTTTCCTAGTAGTAGTGTTATTCATTAATATACTTCATGATTATTACATTGTAGCTGGTCCTATTTCCATTTCCCAGGTTGTTGGCCTACAGGTTTGTAGTGACCTATTTGATAAGCTATATCACCATCAATAACCTGAGCTTGATCAACGTATGGTGCACGTTTGTATAGGTCAGCTTATAGGATTTTCAGTTAGATGGGGGCTATTGTATTGGTCAGCTCAGGGAGAGTTTGTAATAGGTGGTTAGAGTTCAAGAAAAGCCTAGCCAAGTAGTTGGTACTTTTTAATGTTCCATTACCAAACTAAAGAGCTACTATTTCTATTCCACAAAAATTTTCTCCGATTGATTCAGTTCTTTGTAATAATATTATATCATTCAATGATTATTTTGATCATTTGGTGAATTTCTTATAACCGATCTAAGGAATTCTTTATTTTCTTCTTTTACTTTCTCGTGCCTTCATTATGAGTACCTATCTTTTTAGTCTGGTGAAAATGTTGATTGTATGTTATGTTGCTTCTTATTAATTGCTGATACAAGCCTACATTTTGTTTGTGGATCAATTAGTGCAGGATGTCTACATACACACCGAAAAACATACTTATAACTGGGGCTGCTGGGTTCATTGCATCTCATGTTGCCAATAGGCTCATCAGAAACTATCCTGCATACAGGATTGTTGTGCTTGACAAGCTTGATTACTGCTCCAACTTAAAAAATCTCCGTCCTTCTCAATCTTCCCCAAATTTTAAATTTGTCAAGGGTGACATTGCAAGTGCTGACCTTGTCAACTACCTGCTAACCACTGAGAACATTGACACCATCATGCACTTTGCAGCCCAGACCCATGTGGATAATTCATTTGGAAACAGCTTTGAGTTTACACAGAACAATATCTACGGTACACACGTCCTTCTAGAAGCGTGTAAGGTCACTGGCCAGATTAGAAGGTTCATCCATGTGAGTACAGATGAGGTCTATGGGGAGACAGATGAAGATGCTGTTGTAGGTAACCATGAGGCTTCTCAACTCCTCCCTACAAACCCATACTCTGCAACAAAAGCTGGAGCAGAAATGCTTGTGATGGCATATGCGAGGTCATATGGTTTGCCAGTCATCACTACCCGAGGCAACAATGTATATGGGCCTAATCAATTTCCCGAGAAGTTAATTCCAAAATTCATTCTCCTGGCTATGAGAGGGAAAACTCTTCCAATTCATGGTGACGGATCAAATGTGAGAAGCTATCTTTACTGTGAGGATGTTGCTGAGGCCTTTGAGACCATTCTTCACAAAGGAGAAGTTGGTTATGTGTACAACATTGGTACAAAGAAGGAAAGGAGAGTTATTGATGTTGCAAAGGACATATGCAAGCTTTTTAACATGGATCCAGAGACAAGCATTGAGTATGTTGAAAATAGACCATTCAATGACCAGAGATACTTTCTTGATGATCAGAGGCTGAAGAATTTAGGATGGTCAGAACGCACACAATGGGTAGATGGATTGAAGAAAACAATGGAATGGTACATCACGAATCCTGAATGGTGGGGTGACGTGTCAGGTGCTCTTCTTCCACATCCAAGGATGCTAATGATGCCTGGACATTTTGATGGGTCAGACAATAATGGGACATCTGAAGCAGCGGCTTTCTCCAATAGCCAGTCTTTCAAGGTTGTTTCAACTTCAAAAATCAGCACTTCTAAAAAACCGTCTTTGAAGTTCTTAATATATGGAAGGACTGGTTGGATTGGCGGTATACTTGGCAAGTTATGTGAGAAGCAAGGGATCCAATTTGAGTATGGAAAGGGTCGTTTGGAGAATAGATCATCACTTATGACAGATATCCAAAATGTAAAGCCAACACATGTCTTCAATGCTGCTGGTGTTACTGGCAGACCCAATGTAGATTGGTGTGAATCACACAAGACCGAAACAATTCGCACCAATGTTGCTGGTACATTGACCTTAGCTGATGTTTGCAGAGAGAACGGGCTTTTGATGATGAATTTTGCAACAGGATGCATCTTTGAATATGATGCAGCGCATCCCCTGGGTTCGGGCATTGGTTACAAAGAAGAAGACAAACCGAACTTTGTTGGATCTTTCTACTCAAAGACCAAGGCCATGGTAAATTTAGTTTGATTTTTCTATTTTGCTTTTTTTTTCAATGCATTTCAACTCTTTAAACATCTATTTTGGGATTACTATTCAGGTGGAAGAGCTGTTGAAAGAATATGATAATGTTTGCACGCTAAGAGTCAGGATGCCAATATCATCTGACCTTAACAACCCTAGAAATTTCATCACAAAGATTAGTCGCTATGAGAAGGTGGTTAACATTCCTAACAGCATGACTATCTTGGATGAGCTTCTTCCCATCTCCATTGAGATGGCCAAGAGGAATCTTAAAGGTATCTGGAACTTCACCAACCCGGGAGTTGTGAGTCACAATGAGATTCTTGAGATGTACAAGAACTACATCAAGCCTGAATTCAAATGGACCAACTTCACATTAGAAGAACAAGCGAAGGTGATCGTCGCTCCAAGGAGCAACAATGAAATGGATGCGTCCAAGTTGAAGGCAGAATTCCCTGAATTGTTATCAATCCAGGAGTCCCTGATCAAGTACGTTTTTGAGCCTAACAAGAAGACAAACTATCCAAGTCAATGACAGATGAGTTTTGTGTGGTCCATGCCGTTTCTTTATGCATCGTTATTCTTGGTTAGTTTCTGACAACATTGTTTCATCTTGATCTATCTTTACTTGGTTGAACATTGTGGCTTCACTTTGTAAGGTTTAGTCCACAAAATGATGTGGCTGCTGGAGCAGCTCTTTGTACAATTTATTCCGGAACTAGTAGACTTGATTTGCATCCGAAATGTTTTGAGTTAGATCCTGTACCTTGAATTTAAATTTTCTAATGCGTTTTTTTGAAAGGACTAATCGCATACAAATCTGAAGTAAAAAATGGATATAAAATGTTAAAATTATTATTAATAATTTCAGTTCTACTTGGGTCCATTGTATCAGCCTATCAGGGCTGAACCTTCCATATTGTTCATATTGGGAGTGAAGAGTGGTGGGTTAAATTATATACCTGTATTGAGAGAGAGGAGAAGTTTCATAATGAGTCTTGCATAATTTGATGATAATTTTCATAGATTTCTCTCTGCTTCCATTTCTTTCCATGATTGCATTTGGATCGCCTTGATTGTTATAGCTTGATCTGAATTACAAGAAATGATGTCTTCGTAAGCAATATCCCTTATAATTACCCTGTTGGTTCACTATGAAAGGGCATTCCGGTATTTGGCAAATGAGATTAAGGAAGCCCTTAGAGGGGAATGATGAGCAAGATCCATCAGCCAAAAGGAATGCCTTGCTCATGTTGTTTAGTTGTGTGCCCAAGAGAAAGCAGTCAACTTCATTTTTACCCATATTGACCGAATCTTGGATTGGATCGAGCAGCTTCAAATGACGGTGCTGGAGTTGATCAGTAAGGTTTGCAGGGAAAACAAAGGTGAGAAGGTAAAAAATACATGAAGATCATCATCTCATTGGCCACTGTCCCCTCATCAGCGGTCGTTTACAAGTGTGCTGGAACACTTGTCTCCCTCTCCTCAGCACCTAGCTACTGCTATACGGATGGATTGCTGCCAACACCTATTATCAGCTTTTGCTCTCTCAAATTGAAACAAATCGTGAGAAGAAGCTTTGTGGTGAAGACCCAGAAATCCAGAATGCAGAGCTTGGAAAGAATGTAGAGTACAGGCAGATGCTTGTTCAAGCCATACATGCATGTTTCCGCTATGGATGAGGTACTTGCAATGTTACGTCCGGGTCTTGTAATTAAGCAGCCTGCCATACTTGCAGATGGGACTAATTATTCCACTCAGAGTGCTACATTGGAGACTGCTATGTCACCTCCAGCACTTGTTCAGGGATCTCTTGCCTCTCAAGGAAACCTAACATCTTTGCACTTGTCAGGGGACTTTTTTCCCCAGGGCAGGCAGGGCAGCTGTTGCCTGCACACTGACAAAGCTTGTATTGAGGTTAGAAGTGGTTCAGTCTTCAAAGACTGAATTAAACCGATCAACTACGTACAGAGGCATTTCTGATGATGGTTTCCATGCTTCAGTTGGGCCAATCTTCGTTTCTTCCGCACCCAATTTATGATAGGATAGCTCTTTGCATGAGGCTTTTGTGCAATCCTGGGGATGGATGAATCTAGGAAGATACGGTCGCAGTCATGTAGGCAATGCTTTGCCAAAATGATTGCAGACGTACAAGTAGTTCCAGATGGTGATCGAGACGGAAGAAAGAAAAGCTAAGGCGCAGGTTTCTCATTCACAACTGGACAATCGTGTCCGACTATCATGTGATATATATATATAATTCCCTGTAAATACAATCATGTCATTAACATGGTGAGTAGCAAATATAATGCTTGGGGCATGTATCAATGCTGGTAAACCAGATCTCCCCTTGTTTTCCTTGGTGGCATTCTGCATTGCAACTAGTATGTGCAAAATTCAGGCTTTGGATTCAAAAAATTGTAGAGCTTCTTTTGCAATTAAAATAGCAATTTTGCACATGTAAGTGCTACGCACCGAATAATAAAAAAAAATGCCCGTACTAATAGTTTGATGCGATTTGATAAGAGTTGGTCAACAGACAACATTGGTGATGTGCTTTCTTGGATAACCAACCTTAACATTAAACTCTTGTTGGGACTTGGAAGAATCATCTTAACTTACCACAACGTCTCCAGGTCCCAGGTGTGCATTAATTATTAATGGCTCTTCCTCGAACATCACTGTCTTAGTAAATTTCATCTTCCTCCAAAAGCAATCTCTTTTCTTTCCCATCTTTTCTGGTGTACATTAAATAATTCCGTTAACTTTCCCCTTTTCTTTATTACAGTGTAGCCGATTTCCCGCCACCTCCCGAGTGCATTTGGTAGAAGTTTGTTGAATTTCAGACCTCCCATGGACGCCGATTTCCCAACTCCCCTCCATCTTCCTCCTCCTCCTCCTTGAATATCTTCTACCTCACATTATCATTCCATTCCATGGACATTCCACTCCTCCTCCTCCTCCTCCTCTTCTTCAATGGAATCTCTCTTGTCGGCTCGGAGCTTGATCGCCCAGACCCTGCAGCAGTCGGATTCCGTCTCCTCCGCCATGGAAGCATCTTCTCGCAATCTCAAGAAGGCAAGCTCCAACCTGGCGGATTCCTCGGACAGCCTCCACTCCCTCCGCCAGCGCATCTCCACTCTCTCCGCCCTCAGCCTCCACGCGGACCAAGCCGCTGGGCCCGCATCGGCCCACTCTTCGGTCCTCCTCCTGAAACACTCCCTCTCTGCTTCGGATCCCGCCACCGACCTCCCCGGGTACCTCGCCTCCGTCCGCCGCCTCGAGCAAGCCCTCTCTTTCCTAACGGAAAACTCCGCCTTCGCCATCCACTGGCTAAACGACGTCGCTTCCCTCCTCGACGAGTCGTCCCCTGCGGACAAGGGATACGCCTTGAACGTGAAGCGGTCGCTGGCCGTGTTAGAGGAGCTCAAGGCCCTGGAGGCACGGGACAGGCTCCCTGGCGGCGCGCTCTGCCTCGCCATGGACAAGGTCGAACTCCAGCTTCGGAGATTAGTCCTCCTCCTCGAGAATGATCCTCCTCAGCCGCCTGTCAATATCACGGCTGTTATCGACAGGCTGAGGCTCAACGGACGGGGCGGGAGAGTGAGGCCTATATATGTGGATGTCAGGGTCTCGGCGGCTCGGTCGAGAATCACGTCGGATAACGATGACATTGGTGAGCGGGTGAAACAAGTCGAGTTTGCGGTCAGGCAAGTAATTCAGTTGGAGCACGATTTGTGCAGGACGGTTTGTGAGGGTTCGGGTGGTGCGATTTCGATGGAGTGCTACGCGGAGATCATAGCAGGGTCGGGGTTTCTCGATCTGCTCGTGGGGTTGGGGAGCAAGGTGGTGGCTGCCAAGAAAGACGCGGCGAAGCTGTTGAAGCTGCTGGACGTGTTTGCCGCGCTGGACGGGCTGAGGCCGGATTTCAACCGGCTATTTGGCGGGAAAGAGTGTGTCAGAGTGCAAGGGGTGACCAGGGATCTCGTCAGGAGGGTCGTGGAGGGGGCGTTCGACATCTTCCAACAGCTCGCCCTTGAGGTGGAGCGGCTGGATACCGCGGTTGGTGGTGGTGGAGGTGGTGGAGGTATCCCGCGCCTGGTCGTCTTTGTGACCGATTACTGCCAGGTGCTGTTGGACGAGAGGTACAAGGGGGTTTTGCTCCAGGTGTTGTCGATTCACAGGATATGGCACCGGGGCCAACACGATGATGCTCCTCCTGATCCTGAGCAGTTGTTGGTGGAGGTGGTGTGCAGGATAATGGGAGCCTTGGAGAGTAGGCTGGAAAAGTGGTCAAACGGTTTGGATGACCCTGCTCTTGCTTGCTCCTTCCTCATCAACAACTATCGATATCTCCACCGCCATTTGAAGGACACCGAGTTGGGACATCTATTGGGGGAGGGATACCTCGCCAAGATGGAGTTGTATGCAGCCACCGCGTATCTCGATCAGGGCAGTAGTTGCGGGAAGATTCCCGCAAGTATTGTTAAGGAAGATGGGCTCACACTTGGGAGGAGGAGGATGAGGGCTTACACTTGATATATATATATACATGTTTAATTTGTATGTAGCATGTATGTATATAGGATCGGTTTGTGTACTTGGTTCGAAGAGTAAAATTAAGCCCCGCGCTCTTTATTCTTGCATAACCATCATATCAATTATCACACACTACTCAATATACTGCTTACATGATTAGCAGCTATATATGTCTAAAAGGTGGCCAAATTTATGGGATCATCAGTTTGTGATTATGTCATCACAAAAATTACTAGCATTTGCCCTTGTCATTCAAACTCAATTAAGGGATCATCAGTTTGTGATTATATCTCCGTTTGATAAGCTATAGTTGTAGCGCCTTGTAGTGCTCCCATTCTTGGCAAGTGCAAGATGAGGCCAAAGCAACAGAGCATTTGCCAGAAGCACAAGCATAGAAAGAAAGTTCACCTGCCTCATTTCCTCTCTCTCTCTCTCTCTCGAACAGGGCAAATGTTTGTGTGTGGATATATGTTTTGTTTCTTGGATGATGATGTTGGTGATGAAAATGAGACTACATGAGAGGGGCTTATCCGCTTATATAGATATAGCATGTTTGTTGTGTGTGGAGAATGGGGGTGGTGGTGTTAGTTTTTTGGGTGTTTGGAGGGAAAAGAACGAAGAAAAAGGTAGGTTTTGATGGTTTAGCTTTGGTTTTAGAGTGATGTTATTCAAGTTTATTACTGTATTGAAAATAGCACATATTGGTTTTTTTTTCTATGTAAGTAGTTATCTTTATTTATTGGTTATAAATTAAGTCAATATTTAATACTTATATGAAAGCGTGTCTATTTACTGAAATAAAATCACAACTTCAAATGCTAATCATTTTTGTGATAATTGAAAGTTTGACCAAGCGTTTTCTGCAATGTTGGTTAAGTTTGGTGTTGGGCAAAGCAAAAATGTCTAATTTTAAGTGTATACTCTATTTTGGGTAAGTTGATAAACAACAGTACTTGTTTTTCCTTGTCCCCTGGGAGGAAGAAGACGAAATTTGATAGTTGCGCCTCAAAAATCGGAGAATTGGAAATGTCGAAAACAAGGGTTATGCTGTTCCTTAAGCCTTTCGATTGTTGCCCAATTCGTATTGCTCAAGGCATTTCTGGTGTACCTACTAATTCTAAGGTATTATTCAATTCATTAGCCGAATCAGGATCAGAAGAAAATGGAAGAATTGTTATCGTTGGAAATTATATTGCATGAGTTGAGAATTTTGTGCTATTGATTTTGTTGTGGAATGTGCTTTTTTCAATGAAATAGGACTCTTCAAAATTCTACTTGTTGTTTGGACATCATGATGTGAATAACTCTGTAATGCTGATTCTGGCTAGATTGTCTTTTGCTTAAATTTATGTAGGAATAGCATTTTTATTTTATTTTTGAAAACCATATATATATATATGAACCTTGTTAATTATTCTAACCACACTTCAAATCCTTGAGGAAATTTTTGAAAACCTCTTACTTTTCCAAATCATCCTTGTAATTGTAATTTTTTTTGTTTTACAAAAATAACGAAATGCAGATTTTACAGCATGCAGAAGACAGGGTTCAGGTTCACAAGGATGCCATAAACTTTTGCAAGGATGTGCTCAACCGTAAGATGATCGATTGGGTACCGTTTTCTCATGACGAAATCTTCAAATCGGTTCAAAATCTGGATCTAGTTGTTAGCATTGGTGGTGATGGCACTCTCCTTCAAGCAAGCCGATTCCTCGATGATTCAATCCCGATCTTAGGAGTAAATTCTGATCCCACACAAGTAAAGGAGGTTATGCCACTAATTATCTTAATTGCTCTAATGGTTCATTTTTATTTTTTTTATGTGAAATTTTGAATTGGATACTAGCTTGTTGATTCTATTTTGAAGGAGACCCTTCCAATATCTCACCCCTCCTTTAAAATATAGCCCTTGTAAAACCTTAGTTTACCTGGTTTGTGACTCTTTTCCGGAAAAAATAAAGTACTTATCTCTATAGAAAGTTTTTATCTCATCAAACACTAATTAGTGCATTAAAAAGGTTTTATCTACAAAAAAACTGTGTGTATCAACAATATTGATAAACACTTTTGTTTGATATGATGCTGCTCAAATTAAAGTTTTGTAGCGAATGAATGTTGTGTGCTTTTGTTTGATATTATAGGTGGAAAAGTTGAGTCATGAGTTTGATGTTGCTAGAAGCACAGGCTATCTTTGTGCAGCCACAGTAGAAAACTTTGAAATGGTAAGATATTCGATCGGCATGTGTTCTTTTATGGCAAAATGAGATCGATCAGTGAAGCTCTTATTCTCTTGACATCGGTCAGAATTAATAGAAACTTGTACTCTATTTAACATGAAACTTAGGTATTGGACGACATTCTTACAAAGCGTCGTGCTCCATCTCAAGTATCTAGAATGTCAATCTCCATAAACTCACAGCAAATCCCGAACCCTGCTCTCAACGACGTTCTAATCGCACACCCTTCTCCAGCTGCCGTTTCTCGGTTTTCATTCAGGTTAGCTGCTCCTTGTGTACGTTATATATGTCTTAGCCCCTTCCTTGAATTAGATGAATAAAACATGTGGTATAAGACATTATTTTTCTTGTAATGTCGATCAGCCTTAAAAAAGACGGCCAGCCATTAACGCCTTTGGTGAACAGCCGGTCCAGCGGCTTAAGAGTATCAACAGCAACCGGATCAACTGCTGCAATGCTCTCTGCTGGTGGGTTAGTGATGCCCGTATATTCAAGGGAGCTTCAGTATATGGTGAGGGAACCAATTTGTGCAACTCCTTCGGATTCTCATTTACTGCACGGATTAATGACAGACGACGAGTCCTTGGAAACGGCTTGGTGTTCTGAAGAGGGTGCCATTTATGTTGATGGTTCTAACATTGTGTATCCTCTTCAACTAGGGGATGTTGTTGACATATCTTTCAAGGCACCCCTTTTGAAAGTGTTCTTGCCTCATCATGCATTGAATTCTAGATTGTGAGTGTATTTGTTGTTACGTACTTTTCCATTTGATAGAATTGTAGCATATATGATATCATCTAAGATTGATTTACAAATAATTAATAGAGGACGTACAATTTTTATGATATAAATTTATGCTGGAACCCTTTAAGGGGAATTTATTAAACAAAAATTAAATTATATCATCAAGCAATAATACAAAAATCATCATAGGGGCAAACAATATCCGTAAGGGCATCCGCTACTCGGTTTGCCTCAAGTACGAGCCTTGGCAACTGGTTACCAGGCTAAATAAAGGATGATTCCTCTCCAACGACTTACCTAGAAGATTCACGACAAGATGGGAATTTTTTAAAGAATGACATGGCATCAGAATATATCGTGGCACCATTCAGGAATCCACATCTGGCCACACAAGAAACCAGGAGAAACACATCAGTGGGGACCAATTTTACCTAGCTTGCCCTTGTTTTCTTGTAGCCATATAAATACTCTTGTAAGGCATTCTGTGCCGTCACTTTTGATGAATGAAAGAAACCCTACTTTTTCTCAAATCCCAAAATGGGAAGCTTCATTAAAAGTCCAAACTTTTCACCTAATATCCTTCATCTTTGCATTTGCTGAATGTTTTGTTTTTCTTCTTCTTCTGTTGAACTTCACTGTTTCATTGTTTGAGAAAATCACCTTTTACATGGTATCAGAGCCATGGCTCCTACCAGTCAAGATGAAGATACAAATTCGAATCTGTCACAACAACAAGACTCTGGAGAGTTATTTCTGCATCATTCGGACCATCCGAACTACGTCTTGTCAACGAGTCTGCTGAATGAAAGAAACTTCAGTCACTGGAAGCGCTCAGTCGAAGTCTCTCTAATGGCAAAGAACAAGCTTGGGATGGTCACCGGCACATGTGGAAGACCAAGCTCAGATTCACCTCTCTTGCCTCAATGAGTACGAGTAAACAATATGGTAATATCCTGGCTCCTTCATTCTGTAGAAAAAGACATAGCAGAGTCTATATTATACTGTCGAACAACTTCTCAAATCTGGAGGGAATTACAATCTAGGTTTGGGAAAACAAATAGAACCAGGTTATTCCAAGTTCAAAGGGAGTTAAGCTCGATTTCTCAGGGAAATTTGTCTATTACGACCTATTTTACCAAGCTGAAACGATTATGGGATGAATATTCTTTGATGGTTGAGGATTGTGTGTGTACATGTGGTTCAAGTGTGGCTGTCAACAAAATCGTACAGGACCAGCAAGTGATACAATTCCTGATGGGTCTTAATGAGAGTTTCAACATGGTTAGGGGGAATATTTTAATGTTCAGCCCACCCCCTAATCTGAATGAAGTTTATCAGATAGTTTTGCAAGAAGAAGAGCAAAGACAACTGAATACTAACCCAAAGAGTGATTCAGATGCAATGGCATTGGCCTCACAAAGGATGGGAAACAAAGATGGAGCACGAGGCCCTCCTAAATATTGTGACCATTGCAAGGTGGGGGGACATTCCACGGATAAGTGTTGGAAACTTCATGGATACCCCCCAAGAAATCCAAATGACAATTCACCATACTGTGAGCATTGTAAGATCCCAGGTCACATCACTGAAAAGTGCCACAAGGCTGGAAAGGCAAACAACAACAACAGTGACAACAACTCTTCTTCAAGGACACAAACTGTTGGCAAATTTTTTTGTGATCATTGCAAAGGAACGAGTCACACAATAGAGAAGTGTTGGAAACTTCATGGATACCCTCCGGGAAAAGGAAACAGAATTGTGGCTCAAGCTTCAACAAATCCAGCAAACAATCACCTATCCCTGACTCAGCATCAATATGATCAACTCATGAACCTCCTCAACAACAGAAATGACAATAGTGGAACTTCTCACGCTGCATTCTTGGCTGGTAAATCATTCTCTCTCCTTTCTACTAGTAATAAATCAGTTTGGATCCTAGATAGTGGCGCCTCTGATCATATCACTCCTAATTTGCATTTATTCTCTTCATATTATCCCGTCTCTAAACCAACTATAATCACTCTACCCAATGGCAAACATGCCAATATTCTACAAGTTGGAACCATCAACATTTCACCACAAATTACTCTCCATAATGTCTTATATGTACCTGACTTTCAATTCAATCTTCTCTCTGTTCATAAATTAACCAAAGACCTCTCTTCTAATGTCCTTTTCACTCATGATTCTTGTCTAATCCAGACCCCTTCGATGAGCAAGCCATTAGTGATTAGCCATGAGACTAATGGGTTGTACATCCTAGAGAGTCCTTCCTTGCTTCACCAAGTTGCTCAAGAAATCAACTCCTCGCTGCCATCTTCTTCTTTAGTTTCTTATAATAATGGTGACTCAATGTCTACCAATTGTAATGCTTTCATTACCAAACCAGTTTCTGAATTATGGCATTGTCGAATGGGGCATGTCCCCTTTGCTCAGTTACAATACATTTTACCCTCTGATGTCTATTGCAAAACAGATTTTATTTGTCAAATTTGTCCAAAAGCTAAAAAGCATAGACATTCTTTTCCCACTAGCTATAATTCATCTTCTCATCCATTTGAACTAATACATATTGATACATGGGGGCCATACAAAGAATCAACCTATAATGGATTTCGGTTTTTCCTAACTATAGTTGATGATCATACCAAGTGCACATGGACTTATCTTTTATCTCACAAAAGCCAAGCCTTTTCTAACCTCAAAAATTTTGTCACCATGATTTCCACTCAATTCAATGCTAAAGTGAAGACCATCAGATCCGACAATGCCCTTGAATTTTTCTCCACTTCTGCCTATGAATTCTACAATGCTCATGGCATTCTTCACCAATCCTCTTGCGTTGATACTCCCCAACAAAATGGAGTGGTCGAGCGTAAGCATAAACATCTCTTGGAAGTGGCACGAGCCTTATATTTTCAATCCAATTTACCCCTTAAATTCTGGGGTGATTGCCTTCTCACTGCCACATATCTTATCAACCGAACTCCTTTACCTTCACTCCACAACAAATCACCTTATGAGCTCCTATTCCACAAACCTCCCTCTTATTCCCATCTCAAAAACTTTGGTTGTCTCTGTTTTGTTAGCACACTCAAACATAATCGAGACAAGTTTCAACCAAGAGCCTCTCCATGTGTAATATCCGTGATTTTTCCGGATATTTTTGGAAATTTTCCGGGCATCTTTGTAAGACCCGTTCGATCGTTCTCGTTACTAATACGAGCAGATTAATGGAAATTGTTCCTAGAAAATTCAAGGTGAAAGAATAAAATCATTAAAACTGATTTTATTAACCTATATAATTTTTAGGATTACTTCCATTAAAGAAGTACCTTGATCGGGTGAGATCCGCTTAATTAATTATGTATCTGTTAAGGTTATACTTTGAAACGGAAGCCTTAAAATTAAAAGTAGCAAAATAAAATCATTCGAATTGATTTTATTAGTCTACATAATTTTTAAGACCGTTTCTATAAAAGAAGTATTATAATCCGAGGTATATAATTTTACCACCCAAACTCTTATCTCGTGTCGAAACTAGATAACCTCGTACAGTTTTGAACTAACATCTATCTATAACCTTTTAATCTTGCACGTCACTTAAAAACGCATCGGATTTTTGCACATAAAATTTTAGCTTTGTGCACCACGTCACTTAGTAGCGTAACAATATCACGCTAACAAATACCGTAACATTAAAAAATAATAAAATAATAAGATTTGAATCTGGTTTTATTAGATTCGGCGTAATATTACGCCATCAAATTGGGTTACATCACGTCACTTGGTGCCGTAAATAAATGGAGTTATTCAATGTGAAAATGGGCCGGCCCGAATTGCATAAGTTCACGACATTAAATAGTGTAGAAAATTGCTCTCACACAGTCACAGCTCCCCATCCTTTCTACCTCCAAACGTGCCTTCCACGTGCCTTCCTCAATATATTTGTAATTATTTTTTCTTTCATGATAACGAAAAATAACAAAAAAAAATATATGATAAATTTGTTAAATAATTTATATTTAATTATAAGGTTATAATTAGTACAAATCACGTTGTGTGTACGGATAGTGTCAGGGCCGTCCAATCGATTTTGGAGGCCCTGTGCAAATTTGAATTTATAATTTGTTATTCTAATAATTAAAAAATAAAATTTACTATTAATTATTAAGTAAGGTTGTTAATAAATCATATTATCTAGATCTTTAAAATGTTTTTTTTTTGTAGAAGATCTTTAAAATGTTAGACATAGTGTAATATGTTTTTCATAAATTAAAAAAAACAATCATTTTGTAGCTAATTTGTATTTTCTACAAAAATTATTAGATGAAAGATATTGTATAGATTTTTTTTTTAGAAGAAGATATCTACCCTAATACATTATAAAGCAGAACCCAAGTCTATTGTAAAATTTGCGCCACGTGCCATTTTTGAATAAATTAATGTGAAATTATATTTTAATAAATTTTGTAACAACTTATAGTATTCTTGCTATATATACTAAATAGATAACATGTTTATATAATTTCGAATACAAAGCAAAAACCCTAGAAAGGAAAAAGATGGAAGCAAGAGGTTGAAAGGTGAGGGAAAGAAAGCAGGAGGTGGAGAAGATAATGGAGAGGAATGTCTACAATGGAAGTAGGAGGTGGAGTATATGTAAGCAGGAGGTGGAAGAGAAGGTAAGGGGAGAGGAAGAAATACGCAAAAAAAAAATGAACAGATAGGATTACAAGAATTACTGTAGAAACTAAAATAGGAAAATCCTGACCATAGGCTTCCCATGCTTTTATAGTAGTGTAGATGTAGATGTAGATATAATTTTCTATTTATGGATTATGTATTAGTTTACTACAATAGATGGATTGAATTTTGCAAAATAATACATAGATAATTTTCTCTATATTTTATCTCTTAAATCGAGAACAATGTTCTCTTCTATACTAAACTTTATATTGTATTTTTCATATTTACAAACATTCTTATTATTATAGAGTAAAAGATAAGAACCCTAATATATAGTTTTAATAAATTAACTCAAAAAAATATTTTAATAAATTATATTATGCTTTGTAGATAACCTATCCTAATTATTATTATCTTTATAAAAAAACCAAGTATTTTATACATATTAGTGTCTAAAAAAATAAGAAAATATTATTTAAAAATATTCAATAAAAAGTAAAATCAGTATTTTAATAATTTCAATCTAAATTTGGACAAGATCTCCACAAATAATGGAAAATATTTAAAAACTATATTCAATCAAAATACGGAGTACAATCTAAAAAAAATAATTTGTCTATTGCATAATTTATTATGATATTATATGAATATATTTAGTATTTTAAATTAATATCCTAGAATTGTATAGTTTTTTAGTAAAATTATCCCGTGAATATCACGGGCCTTCAACTAGTTGTATAGATATATGATACTAAATTTGTAACTCCATTATTTCAAGTCATGTGCTATTGATTAGGCAGAATAAGGGAAGAATTAAAAGCAATTTCTATAATGTCGATTTAGTGCATTATTTAAGAAATCTATTACTAATAACTAAATCTATTCTATAATGTCGGTCAGGTCGGGTTCGGGTTCGGTTATTTCGGGTTCGGGTTGAGTCGGGTTCGGGTCGTAACGGGTCACCGGTCAAATCGGGTCGGGTCATTGCGGGTTGTCGGACGGGTCGGGTCGACCTAACATGTCAAGAAAATTGATTTTTTTACAATTATTAAAATATTTTTTATTTAAAAAATGATATTTAATAATAAATCTATTATTTTTATATATTTCAATAATAAAATATATTATAATTTTCAAAATATATTATATATTCTTAAAATCTAACAAATTGGGTCAACCCAACGGTTTTTTCGGGTTTGAACCCAACGGGTTCGGGTCTATCGGGTTCGGTTTATTTTGGGTTTCGGGTTCAAATTTTCGGGTCTTGAGCCTAAATTTTTCGAGCGGTTCGGGTCGGTTTTTCGGGTCGGGTCAGCTTTTGACAACTCTAATTGCTTGCCTAAATGGAATTTGGTTAAAAAACTTACATTATCTTTTCCTTAATTTTCTTTTTGTCTTATTCATGTAAATATAGAAGATTTTTTATCTTTACAAAAATTCGATCTTTATTCATATTTTTTCATATTTTCTTATTAATTATCTTTTTAAATTCAATATTAATTTTCTATAAAAAAGAATGATAACATTTTAAATTTTCAACCGTAAATATGTTGAGTTTTATATATTACTTTTCTATCTATAAATATGAAAGTTAAATGCAATATTGTCATTAAATTTTAATGTCTTAGTCACCATATTGTTAGTACGAAATTGTTTATATTAATATTTTATAGTCAATAAGAAAATAAAAAAATAATGTTTCAATGTCAAAAAGAAAATAAAAATAAACAAATAAATTAATCCACCATTTGAATTGAATGGTCATTCAAATTCTAAACCTCTACGCCATTAATGTTTCATAAATATAAATAAATAAATAACATTAATCCACTATTTGAATGGATTGATCGTTCAGATTCTAAACCTCTACCATGACCATTAGAGCTATCAAAAGCTGACCGAACCCGCTAACCCGACCCGACCTGCCCAATAATTTTAGGGTTAAGATTCGAAAATTTCAACCCGAAACCCGAAATCAACCGAACCCGATAGAACCAGAAACCCGTTGGGTTAACCGATGAGTAACAAAATTTTATAATTTATTAAAATATTGTCAAACTTATGGATTCTTTATAATTCATAAGAAATGACATAATGAGTTATGACTAGCTCAGATCATTGATGTGAAGATTCTAAAGGTCCAACAACATAAAAAAATGACATAAAAAGAAAGTAAGTTGACCAAGTAAGCAAGGAAAATGACATAACTAAAAAAATGTCAAAAAACCTCAATATATTTTTACGAAAAACTTTACCCGTGCGTATGCACAGGCATCATCACTAGTCACTAGAGCTGTCACAAGCTGACCGAACCCGCTAACCCGACCCGACCCGCCCGATAATTTTAGGGTCAAGACCCGAAAATTTGAACCCGAAACCCGAAACCTATTGGGTTGAAACCCGAAACCCGTTGGGTTGACCGATTTAGTATATTTATAAAATGTATAAAATTAATTTTATAACTTTACAACAATAAGTGCACAATTTTATTTAGAAAAGGGAGAATTGATTACAAAAAATATACAAATAAAATTATGTGATATTACTCATAAATTGGCTAGATTTTGAGAAGTTGAAGAGACGAGCAAATAGTAACAACTTCTTATAATGAACTTATAAATTTTCAAAATTATTAAATCAATTGACCAAAAAATTATTAAATAAAATTTCAATAATTATAATTATTATAATTATAACAACTATAAAAGTTGTCCCTCTAAGTCCAATAAATGCCCCATTTTCTTATAATAACTTCTACAATATTAAATTGCAACAAATATATAAAAGTTTTTTGAAGAAATTAAATAAATACTTACAATTGTCTATTCAGTATTTAAGGGTTTCAAATTTCTTATTTCAAAATAAAATAACATAATGAATAATATTTATCTTTTAGAAAGTAAATGAAACATACAATACATATATCGATTATTCACAATTTTATATGAATGAGAATCGCATTAATCTAAATCTAAAAATACAGATTAAAAAATAAACCTAATATCGGCGATAGTTTAAGTATAAAAAGTGAAATTAATGCTTGGACTATCAAATTAGAATGTAAAAGAAATTAATGTATCTTAAAATAGTATGCACTGATTAACTGATCAAATAATTTATATATGTATATTTTTTAATATTTTTTTTTGGTATACAATCAATTATAATATTTCATAATGAAATTAATTAATATTCTTAATCACATGTTATGATATCTAAAAGTCCGAACATTTAAGAAAATAAAAACATTTGATATAAACTTTGTCCCGTGTAACAGACGGATTATCACTCTAGTAATCTCATAATGGGTAACAATTATCATTATTGACAAAAAAAAGCAAATGAATCCCACTATTTAATAATTTCACATTTAATAATTGTCACCAAACTATACAACCATACAATGCATTTTCGTCAACAAATGCATGCAGTTGCTATTACAAACATTTTGTATGCCATATGCCCATATATATGACGGCATTAGGTGCCGTGAGAATCCATTGGGCCGGCCAACTGAAATGTTCCGGATTTGGCCCAGTCAAGTACAGTTTTTTTTTACGCTGTTAGGTAGCGTTATATCACGCCGTATTATGCCCTAAAATCCTTACGCAAAACGCATAAAACAAATTAAAATCTATTAATTTAATATTTTTTTAATGTTACGTTTTAATATGCCGTGAAATCCTTACGGTATAATATGACGTGGTGTAAAAAGCTAAGTTTTAGTGTGAAAAAGTGATAGCTCTTAAAAACCTTGCTGCCGACAATCCAAATTTAGCTTGATGACCAAGTTCAATTCAACTTGGAGGCCACGTATACTTGTCCATATATATTACCCTTTAAATAGCTTTTTCCTCCGTTCACAATTTCTCACCTTCCCTAAACTAGTAAAGGGCCATGTTCATTTTGTGAGTTTGAGCAAGAGAACGGCCCCACCTTGCCACCTCCTCCCTCTTCTTGTAATTCTCTTCGTTCAATTTCTTGTTTTTTTTGTTCGCCTTCGTCCGAACGCAAGCCAGGCAGGCAGCTGGCTTTGGCCTCCGTTCGAGCACATCAACCACCACCTTCAATTACCTAGCCATTGCCTCACTCTCTCTTTTGGTCACGCCGCTGTGTCGGACCGCCCAGCTCAGCCAGCTAGCCTACGCACAAGACAGCCGCGCGTAGCCGTTTAGCCGCGTGAACAGCCGCCGATCGTCGCCGTCGTCCTTTTTCCGGGGTCTCCGTCGAGCCTCTTGGAACAGTTACGTTGTCCGTCGTTGATGTCGTTAGGATCGTGACGTTGTCACGATGCCATAGGATCATCCCGTTTTCAAAACCGGCGTTCCGAAGCTCCATAATGTCAATGTTTGGTAACGAACTTTCGACCTCTTTATACGTTCCGTTGGTCCATATTAAATTCCGAGAATTTAACACCACGAACGTATGATATAAATGAACAATTTTCATTTATAAGAAAATACCAAAAACAGGACGTTATGCTGTCAAAATCTTAGCCTAAGTAACGACGTTATAAAGGTTATATATAATTTTTATATATAAGAGAAATACGTCGTTACGCTGCTTGTTTTCGAAAAGACATAATAAATTGAATAAACAGTTGGAGTTTATTCATAAATTGTCTTTTTGAATATGGTTATATTTATTCTTACCAGGAAAGCTATAAGGATTCAACTTTATTGCCTTGATCGGACTTGTGCTCACTTTTCAAGGCAAGTGGGTGGTTCACCCTTTTCTGAACTCGATATCTTCAAACTCTGTTTTAGATATCATTTCTTTTGGAAGAATCGATAATCAGGAACCTGTGTTCCGTTATCATCTCTATGTTGCGAATACTTGCTTGCTAAATAAATGAATTAGGTTTATTTACTGCTTAGATTTAACGACTGTTCGTTATTTCATATTATACGTACTGCTAGTACTGTTTAGGGCCGTTGATCGTTCTCTTATGTGATTGGAGATTCTCCTTTGAGATCTCTTTGTTTGGATAGGTTTAGAACTAGGGATCTCGGGGATATGCCCTGAGAGTCTCTCTATAACAACGTGTTGGAGAGGTATACTTTAGTATATACGTCCGACACTGGTCATGACCTACTTTCTCAACCAAGCGTGAGAAAGTGAAGCACCGGCGAGTGCTTTGGGATTTGATCCCTTGCTGTTGTCGGTATAAGTCTCACTGGTTGAGCATCGACATTTAAAAATCTATAACTGTAATGCAAAGTTTTATGACTAATAAAAGACTAGTGCCTCGGGCATAGTAATGATAATCTGCAGGGTGGTTTCCACTCTGGCTCCTCGCTATGAAAGTTTCCATTGCACACTTTGGAGATGTCCAACGTGAGGGTGGTTATGGAACTGATTAGTCAATGGATGCACCTTTTGAAAGTAAATGCTTGTTTAATAATATTCCCAACAAATATTCAAACACATTATCTTTCTTAGGAACTACTTTTGGTAGTTTCCTAATTTCCAAACCTTTAATCGGTTTACCACATAATATTGCCGTCATGTTCTCTATAGTCCTTTGGACTATTATACCTTTACCCATTTGAGTTCGGGTTATGGTATTAAAACGCCTTGGCCTTATTTTTGTGAACCAAAACACATTCTCCTACTTGCTTAGTCTCTTCGAAGACTAATACCCTTGCTTCTTCCCGGTTTCGTCCGGTTGGTATTTCTGTCTTCTATGGAAATATCAGGTTGTAGGAAGAAGACTGGAGAAGTTTGAGCTTGAGGACCATGGAAAGTCGGGAAGGGAAAGAAAGAAGAAAGGAAGGAAGCTTTGGAGACCATGGAATTCTAGAAACTAGGGAAAGGAAGGAAAGAAGAAAGGAAGCTTTGGAAGACGTGCTGTCTCCACACAGGCGTTTCCAGGATTATGAAAGTAATTCCAGAAATAGTGATTCCTGTTGTATGTATTCCGCTGTAAACTCTTGTAACCACATTTATGAATATAAGACAATCTGTTTTATCAGATTATGTTGTTTAAACATGTCTTTATTCATTCACGGTCACTAAAGCCTCAACGGCCTTGGAAGGGAAAGTCCGATTCCGCCGGCGGTAACATCCCATTATAAGTGGATAAAATGGGGGTGTTACACCATGTGTATTCATTGGCTACCCATTTGGCAAAAAGGGATACAAAGTGTATGATCTTCAAACAAAACAGCCTCTCTACTCTAGAGATGTCACCTTCCATGAATTTCACTTCCCATTTCACACCAATTCCCCTCTATCTTCTACTGATGTGCCCTTACCACCAATCCAAACTGAACTCCCCTCTCAAATTTTCCTCCCAGCTGAAACATCAAATTCTGTTACAGCCTCCACTGAACCACTTCCTTCGGTTTCATCTGAACCATGTTCTCCCTCACCTCTTCCATAATCTCCATCACCCACTCCCCCTCATGACCCACCTCCCAGGCGCTCCACACGCCAAACTAAACCACCGGCCCACCTCCAAAATTACATTTGTTCCAACACTCATCTCTCTTCCACCCAAAGTGGAATCATATCCTCTTATCAACTTCCTTCACATCATCATGCTTTTATTGCTCATGTCCTCTCGTATTCAAAACCAACAACTTTTTCTCAAGCCTCTAAGGATCCCAATTGGCTTATTGCTATGAAAAAGGAGTTAAATGCTTTACAAGCTAACAATACATGGTGTTTAGTTCCATTGCATGCAGGTAAACATCCAGTGGGATGTAAGTGGGTTTACAAAGTCAAGTTAAAAGCTGATGGCTCTTTAGAATGGCATAAGGCAAGATTGGTTGCAAAAGGCTACACACAACAAGAAGGCATAGACTTTCATGAGACATTCTCATCAGTCGTGAAAATTACAACCATAAGAACAATCATTGCTATTGCCTCTGCCAAGAGCTGGCCAATCTTTCAACTGGATGTCAACAACGCCTTCTTACATGGAGATCTCAATGAAGAGGTATACATGACAACTCCAGAAGGTTTCCCAAATCCCAACAATTATGTTTGCAAGTTGAACAAATCATTGTATGGCCTAAAGCAAGCTTCCAGGCAATGGTTCCATAAACTCACCAGTTCTTTGCTATTGTTGGGTTTCACTCAGTCCAAAAATGGTTATAGCTTATTCATCAAGAAGACCCTTGCTCACATTACAGTGGTAGAGTTTATGTTGACGATCTACTTGTAACAGGCTCGGATTCATCTAGCATTGCTCAATTAAAGTCTTATTTGGACAACACTTTCAGCATCAAAGACTTGGGCTTGTTACACTATTTCCTTGGCCTTGAAGTCAACTATTTGACCAATGGGATTGCTCTCACTCAACACAAATTCAGCAAAGATCTCCTTCTTGAAGCTGATTTCTCTTCCACCACACCAGTCAGCTCTCCCTTACCGTATAACTTCAAACTCAACAATTCAGATGGTAATCTCCTTGACAAACCCACACTTTATCGGCAACTTGTTGGCAAGCTTAACTTCTTAACACACACCAGACCAGATCTCAGTTTTGCAGTCCAATCCTTAAGTCAATACATGCAGGCACCACGATCCTCACACCTCACAGCTTTGCACCACACACTCAGATATCTCTCAGGCACAGTTGGGCAAGGAATATTGCTTCATGGTTTTGACTCTCCCAAAATAACTGCATACTCAGACTCTGATTGGGCAGCCTGCACAGTTTCTAGAAGATCTGTCAGTGGATATCTCCTCCTTCTAGGCTCTTCTCCAATTAGTTGGAAATCGAAGAAGCAATCAATAGTAAGTAGGAGCTCTTCCGAGGCTGAATACAGAGCAATGGCCCATGCTGCTGCTGAGATTACTTGGGTAGTTCGTCTTCTCCAAGAATTGGGTATCAATGTCCTCAAACCAGTGCAATTATGTTGTGACAACCGTTCTGCCATACAAATTGCACACAATCCCGTCTTCCATGAAAGAACAAAGCACATAGAAATTGATGTCCATTTCACTCGAGACAAGGTACTTGAAGGTCTGCTCCAATTACTCTTTGTTCCCTCCAATGCCCAAGTTGCAGATGTCTTAACAAAGAACTTGCCTTCCACACAACAGAATCACCTCTTGTCCAAGCTGGGGATGCTTCAAGTAGATGACATGGCATCAGAATGACATGGCATGCGGGGGGGCTGTTAAAGAATGACATGGCATTAGAATATATCGTGGCACCATTCAGGAATCCACATCTGGCCACACAAGAAACCAGGAGAAACACATCAGTGGGGACCAATTTTACCTAGCTTGCCCTTGTTTTCTTGTAGCCATATAAATACTCTTGTAAGGCATTCTGTGCCGTCACTTTTGATGAATGAAAGAAACCCTACTTTTTCTCAAATCCCAAAATGGGAAGCTTCATTAAAAGTCCAAACTTTTCACCCAATATCCCTCATCTTTTCATTTGCTGAATGTTCTGTTTTTCTTCTTCTTCTGCTGAACTTCACTGTTTCATTGTTTGAGAAAATCACCTTGTACAGAATTTGATTCGACCTCGATTTTCCCATACCCCGCATTCCATGTGAGCTAGAGTCCTTGCTTGATTCCCCAAAGCTTCCACCGTAGGAATGGTAGACGAACCTAGGTTGTGTACAAATCCACCAATCCACTCCGCATGATTGTTCCTGATTACTCCAACAGCGGACGCGAGGCCGTGGTCCCGAACCGCACCATCCATATTTAATTTAACCTAGTTCTGTATTTGGGCAATTCCAAGAAATATCGCAAAGAGATTTGGGAGGGGATGTTGATTGCCTAACCCGATTTCGCATGTCATTAGCAAACTCTTTACATCACTTAAGAACTAAACTCCCACAATCAAGGCTCCTCGTTTCATTTTGAAAGACTTTCGCATTCCTCCCTTTCCAAATCCATATAATGGAATTAACTTCCTCATTTCACATATATGATGCTTATCAAGACAACATTATCTACCAGAACAAGACATGTGGTAATTATGAAGCAGATTTATAAAGATCCTGAATTGTAGTCGATTTAGTTCCATCATGGTTTATTTTGTCTAAATCCCATATTTTAATGCTATAAAGTGCAAACTAACAAAAGTGCATTGTACAGTATGAAAAGTACATTGTGAAGTGAATTTCAAATAACGTAATGAAATCATAAAAGCAAGAATAAATTACCACTTTCTACCATGATCTTCGTTCAACAATGTTGGATGTCGGATGGAAGAAAGACGAAGGAGCGAGCAGCACATATTCGTTCAACCATGGGTTTGAAGAAATTAAACAGAATACTTTATTAAAAGAATTAAAAAGAAAAAAGTACCCCCACCTATAATAAAAAAAGAAAGTAAATAAGCCTTTGGATTAAGGAGATCCAAGGACCCTGAATACTCTTCATATTATAGAATAAAAGTTGTTTCATTTGAACCTAACTTTGAATATATGTACAAAGTATGGGAATAAGCCCTAGTTGACTATTACATGACTGATTTTTTTATAAGAGTACTCTATAAGCTTTCCTCAAAATATCTTTATTTCCTTTTTCATTTGTATTCTCTTTCCATATTTTATCTATTTTTATAGTTAATTTTTTTTAATGATGGCTTATATTTTTGCAAGGATATCCTAAATGGAGTATATTTATAAATCTAATAAAAATAGATATTTGTGTAACATATTTTTTGATATGGAAATTAAAATATATGCAAATAAATCAAAAAAAATAAACACGTAGGTAGGTTTATTTGCAACTTGATGGATACATATTTTTCTTTAAGCGAAAACAACCTGATAAATCTTGTAACTACCGATAATTAAAAAAAAAAATCAAAGAAAACTATCTTAACTTTTTAAGCTATTTAATCGGTCTATTTGAACTGAAATGATTTTACCCCAAGGAGGCAAGGATCCAGTAACTTGGTTAAATTCATAGACATTTTTAATCCATATGTTACTTATTGTCAATCATCATTAATTGCAATTGCAAATGGATGCTTGCATTTCTCCACAATATTAGCAATATTAAACGTCCGTGACGGTAAAACCTAATATCGTCCTTGATATATAAGAAAAAAACGCGTACTGAATCCCAAATCTTATAACCCCTCACACCCTAGAATAATTTCAGTAAGGCGAAACAAATATGCATAAGATCACAAAGAATCTTTCAACAATACAATTAACAGGAAACTAAAGATACTACAAACAAACAATATCTATATCAAAACCATCCCCCATACAAAATCCTCGCCTTCAATTGTGGTGTACAAAGAAGGGAGAGCTCAAACAAGATGAAAATGCAAACCATGGCTTATTCTTCTTCCCCACTGTTCTACTATCTTCTTATTCCTCTTCTCTTGCTAACAATGAATATTTCAGCATCTTCATTTCTGCCCATCCAAGCAAAGGCGGAATGTAACATATTTGAAGGAAGATGGGTTGAAGAACTTGACTCTTCTCCACCTTACAACTACACTTCATGCCCTTTCATCCGACCTGCTTTCGATTGCCAAAGAAACGGTCGCCCCGATTCCTCGTACCTCGAATTCCGTTGGCAGCCCCACGAATGCAACCTCAAAAGGTACTTTTACTTACTCAATAAATTAATTAAAGTGTTGTTACGTTTATCATTTGTAGTACGTTGATGCTATATATATGATGTTTGATTGACATTTTTGGAGACATGTACGTATATGCAGATTTGACGCCCTTGATTTCTTAGAAAGATTTCGAGGCAAGAAGATAATGTTTGTAGGGGACTCATTGATGCTCAATCAATGGCAGTCTCTTACTTGCTTGATACACTCGGCTTTGGGCAACCCCGAGTACAGCTTGATTCAGCGTCCTCCTATGAACACTTACCATCTCCCTGTATGAATTTGTACACTATATAAACATATACATATTCTCTTCCTGAATCAAGGCTAAAGACAAATTTGGAACTTTAAAGATATAATGTATTATAATCTTTTTGCAGGAGTATGATATCTCGATCATGATGCAATGGCATCAGTTCCTGGTGGAGATCGAGAACGAAAGCGGAGGGAGAATTTTGAAGCTGGATGATGTCAAGGGAGCCGAATGGAGAGGTGTTGATTTGTTGGTGTTTGATTCTTACCATTGGTGGTATTACAGAAAACCAAGTCAACCGTATGTATAATATATAATAATCTTTAACTGTAGTTAGTTTTCATCAATGAATCAAAACGCAGTGTTTGATACGTACCAATTCTTGATGCAGATGGGACCTCATGGAGGTAGATGGAAAGACATACGGTCGGTTGGACAGGACGGTGGCGTTCAAGATCGCTATGGAGTACTGGGAACGATGGGTCGACCGAAACATTAATCATAACAAAACCCAAGTCTTCTACCAAGGAATCTCCCCTTCACATTACCGGTTAGATCCCTCATCCCTACTAATAATACATTTTTTTATACATGTCCTTTTTCATCCTATTGAGTGATCCAAGGTTAGTTTTTGTGTTGTCTAATTTATTGTGGTTGAACATGTAGTGGAGGAGACTGGGGACAGCCAGAGGTCAAGGGATGTGCAACAAGCCAGCTACCGATCCAAGGCGGCCTGAGCCACCTCAGGGAAAACCCGGCAATAGGCATGGTCAAGAGCGTGTTGTCGCGCATGAGAAACCCGGCTTACTTCCTTGACATCTGGAACCTCTCCCTGATGCGCCCAGATGCCCATCCGTCCTTATACACCGGGGCCACTACTGGTACCAAGTCAGACTGCACACACTGGTGCCTACCTGGACTGCCCGATACATGGAACCACCTCCTCTATACCGCTCTTCTTTCGGATTGATAGCTTTTTGAAGAATAGATCGATAGGAATACAATTGTATTGATCATTATTAGTGTTTGAGAGACGAGATTGAAGCAAAAAGTATTATTAGAGTTAGCAATTGATAGGTTCAGATCGATGTTAGCAATTAAAGAGACTCTTTTAAGTGTTTTTTTTCCTGGATATATCATAAGTGTTAGGTTTGATTTATTGAATTCAGCAAAAAACTGATCAGCATTGATTCAAGTATTGATGTCTGCAACAAACTGCTGAAGTATGAAACGTCAGATGAGAGAAATTCATTGGAAGAACACTTTGTTAATTAAAACAAGGCCAATCGCTTGCAATTAGCATATGATATGCTAATGGGGAAGGCTAAGTCGAGCATGTAGAATTGTAAATCCTAAGATTAAAAATTGTAGGGTGCTACAGCTGGCACATGTTTTCGTTTGTTTGGTATGAAGATTGTGCTTTGTCTGATAGGTTTGTGCCCGATCATAATACTAGATCTCAATATTTGCTGCATGTTATAGCATATATAAACTGTAAAGTGTTCCTTAGTTTCTCTGATTTGATTTATCTTCTGCATAATGGTTTGAAATAGTTTGACATTAATTATTAATTTGTAAATGTTTGTGCTCATTGATGATGTATTTATGTATTATTTGGTGCTTATTTGTTCCTTTTATTTTCACTATTTTATAGTTTTGAATATTCTTTGCTGATGGACTCTGCCTATATCGATCACATCTGAAATTATGTAAAGGTACATCCTATATATATATGAAGATGGTTGCATGTTTATTACATTAACAAAGTATATATACATCTCCTCTATATCTACTACTATGTCGATCGATCAGGCCAAACCACCAATGAACAACTTTGTAAATTAAAGCAGATGAACATACAAGCACGCCTATTGTTATTGTTAAACAACAATATCTAGAAAATCAAACTAATTCCAAGTGCAACAAATGAATAAGTATATATATGTTTATAAACAGATCGAGAATGCATGGATGGAGTACAAGAAAAACAAAGTATGTTGTTGTTGTATGAAGAAGATAAATTAAGTAAAGTAGGTAGAAAATATAATTTAGAGGCGTTCGAGGGTCTCTATATAAGTGGAAATTCCAGGGGTATTCCAACACAATTTGGATTTAGATTCGTAAAGACTGCTTACTTGATATCCCGCATCATCGCAAGAGATGGTCTGCTTAAGCCAATCTCTAAAGAAGAGCTTTTCGATACGAATACCAGCACGAGCACCAGCACCGCTCTTGTTCTCGTTCTTGTTCTCTAGAGGAGAGTAATGTATCCCATAGAGCTTGCGTATCTGACCGTCGAAATTGGGATGGATAGTGTAAATCCTGGTCCAGGATTCTTCAACACCATATTCCATCATCGTCCAAACGCTGATCTCAACGTATCGCCTGCCCCCATCCCCATTTGACGACGACGACGATGCCACACTTTTTAAGCAAATGGCAGCAAGACGACCATGCAAAACGACAACTTCTGCCGAGCTGTAGACCGTCTCGTTGTCATCTAGATCCAGAACCAAACCAGGCGGCGGTCCGCCCATTACTTGAAATGATTCATCGGCAAAATCAAACGAGAGCACATGAAATCCATCTTCCTCCCCCTTGGTGGCCACCCAATGGTAGCACCCCTCAAAGAACCCTTGAGGGCACACTTGGAAAGGGTAGCTGATACTGGTTATCCTGATCATATTATTATTAATATTAAATGCCTGGGTAGCCTTTCTAGGGCCAACATTTCTCTTCCCAGGTTCATAATCAACCAATTTCTTCCACACACCCCTTTGTACACTGTAGGCCAAGATGAACAGGGACAAGTTTTGCACGCTGCCATAAGTGACGAGGACTACAACTCTGTAGTCCTCGGATGAATTCTTTTTGAGCTTTACTTTGCCAAAACCCAGGTGGAGGCTGCAGGGCTTTGAAGAGATATTGGACAGCGTAGAATGGAATCTGCGAGGGAAAGGATTAGTAAACTTGCAGTCACGGGTGGCAGGGTTAAACAAGGCTATTTTGCCGGTCAAAATGGAGGTGTGACCGGTAGACGAGTCCTGACGATGAGAGGCTATGCAGTAGATGCCGTTGCTCAAGGGTCCCAACAGGCGAGACACGCGACTGCCGCAACGTTTTTCACGCTTTGGCTTCAGTCCTGGAACTATCTTCCAGAGATCTGCAAAACTAATCGTATGCAGCTCTAATGGATAACAACAGCTAGGTCGACGTCCATCATACAAATCGGTGAAGCCACGGGACCGCAACATAAACAGCCATGTTTTACAAACCGATTCAAACCTTATCACAGATTTTATAGGGAGACGGACAAGTATCTCCTCTTGCAATTCTTCAGCCAAAAATCTACTTCTTCTCTTTCTCCTTCCACCATCATCAGCACGACCGCCGCCACTATTCTCTTCCGCCATTCAACTAATAAAATAACCTAGACTTTGACGATTCTGTTTTCGTCCACATAGCAAAACAAGCATGTGAATAGAATGAATTAATAAATTCTAGCCAATCTTACAAATTTAGATTACCAATTTACCATAGATAAAAAAATATATATATCTTTATTTTCAAAATTAATAGAAAAATAACAATATATATTTTTTAAATTGGAATACAAAAATCATACTTCTCCAAAAAATTATATTTCTTACTTTATTTAGGCTGTGTTCGGCATAGGTTGTTGAAGGTTTTAGGAGGTGTTTATTTTTAAAACCTATTTTAGTATGTGTTTGGTAAGAGGTTTTAGGAGGTTTTTGAGGAGGTTTGAAACCACAAAATGAAACCTTAGAATAGATAGGGTTTTAGGAGGTTTGTAAAAATTAACAAACCATTTTTTGTTAATTAATAAAATTAATTTCCTTTTAATAATTTAGACCTAAAACCTACCCAAAAACCTTATAATGTCAAACACTCAATTAGGTTTTGAAAGGTTTAAAATAAGAAAACATCTACCTATCATAAAACCTCTACCTAACAAAAAACCTCCACCTCCTCGAAAATCTTGTTTTACCGAACAGAGTCTTAAGCTATTTTTGGCAAAACAAGGTTTTTAAAGAATTTAGGGTTTTCAGGAAGGTTTTTAAGTAGATGTAGGTAAGGCTATCAAATACCCATGGGTGACCGACCCATCTGCTTTTAACCCACCCGAAATAAAAGGCAAAAACCCAAACAAAGCGGGTGACGACCGATTCGAGTGACGGGCGAAACAGGTCATGGGTCGGGTAAGGGTGAGATTTTATCACTCAATAACCTGTCCCATCAACCCACCTATCATCCATTTCACCCTATGATTTCTAATATGTGTGTGGGCTTTTGAAGTCACCCGTACAACCCATTTCGGGCCTTTGATAAATGAGACCATTTGTTTCCCAAATTACCCATTTATTTGGTTTTGTTCTACTTTTTAAGTAATTCTAATCCTAGTATACATTTTACATGATAAAGATATTGTCCCGCTCACCACCTCTTCAAATAAAGATATTCTTACACTAGTATATGTCTATGTTTTCCAAATAACATGATGTCTTGAATGTTATTGTTTATGGCATTTGTTTTTGTTAATGTATGGATTATGGATATTTATTTTAATTTATGTATGAAATTTAATTTATACACATAAAACACAACGATTATATGGGGTGGTAGGTGGTGGTTTGGGTGACGGGTAGAACATTTCATGGGTGACGGATGGGGCATTTTAACTTGTAGGTCGGGTGGTGGAAGTGCTCCACCCACCTATAACCTGACCCATTGACAGCCCTATATGTAGGTTTTTAAGTATGTGTTTGAAATCTTGTTTATAACCTCCAAAAACCTTTTAGGAAGTTGTTATAATTAAAATTATTATAAAAATATTAATTAAAATAAATTGCTAAATTTATAAAGTACAAGTTTTCAATAACCTCCAAAAACCTATATACATGAAGATTTTCAATTTGGGTTTTAAACCTTCTCAAAAAATCTCTTAAAACTTCAACTTTCTAAAAACACTTTGTTTTACCAAGCACCAAGGTTTTTACTAATACAAACCTCCTAAAACCTTTAGTATCATATGCCGAACAGAGCCTTAAGCTTTCAATCCAACGTCGTCTTCATTTTGGAGAATCTCTATATTTTTTTTTTCTCTTTCTTATTTTGGAGAGAGATGGAGGATTGTGGGAATAAAACACACAACCCAAATACCTCAAAATAGTCAATTTCTCTATTTTAAATTATCTTAAGCATGATCTTAGATCTAATACCACCCGACTAAGTAGTTATTGGTAAGGTCCCAGCTCCAATGTGTGGTATATAAGTGGGGGTTCCCCACCCCTATTGGCTAGCTTTTAGGGGTGGTTCTTCCCCTCTTAGATATCCTATATCAATGATAATAGAGCTAGGACTGGCCTTCCGACACGATTGGCCCTTCTTGGAACATAAGAGGCAAGAAAAATTCCAGTCTCCTAAGGACCGTGCCGTGCCGTGTTGCAGGGAATTTCCACGTTGTAAAGCCATGACCTAACCCCTATTGGCTAGCTTTTAGGGGTGGTTCTTCCCGCTTAGATATCCTGTATCAGATTCTTAGTGGAGTCAAGGCAGATTGGGGCGCCGGCCAACGAGAGCTAAATCAAGAGAGGATGATTCTAAGCGATATTTACTCTTCATATGCACAATAGAGATTTGTAAAAGGAGATTTTAGTACAAACAAATTGAATTACTAAGAAACTAGTCCAAAACAACCTAATTTACTTTCAAATTCGATTCAACAAAATTAATCAATCAAATCAGCTATAACAAAATCAATTGAACGAATTGAACAAGAATTCAATTTCAACTATCAACAAATTCATTTGAACGAATCAAACAAAGAGTCAAACCCTAAAATCAGCTAATTTCAAGAAATCTTACAGAATTACAGACGGGGAGTGGCGGGCGGACTGAACCGGCTGAGTCAGAAGTGGATCGGGGTTTCGGCTGGGCGAGGAAGGCTCGTTCACTGCTGTCGACTTTTCGAAGGAGGCTGGACTCGAAAGACAAAGAGCAGCGTAAAATAAACGGAGAGTTAGGTCATGACCCGGATTTTCCTTTTGGTATATCGAGATTCGAGAGTTTGTCTTTACTTTTTGGTGTTTAATAAAATTCGTTTTTCTTTTTTCATAACCAAAACTTGTTATAATTAATAGTAACAAACTAGCGTAGTTTTCCGCGCGCCATGTGCAGTTTTTTTTTTAAATTTTAATTATATTTTATATAAAAAATAATCATTTTACGTACTTATTTAATACATTCACTAGTTTTACTCATCGTACCATATACGATTATGATTTAATATTTTATAGGCATTATAAATATAATATTAATAAATTAGAATACAATATAAACTTTAATATAAGTAATTTATTGCTCGTAGAATGTATACTTTTTAATTAAATATTATTTTCTTCATATTTTATTACTTTTTATGTACATAAATTTAGAGATTATCAAATGTTTTAATATATCTTATTAAATATTTTATTATCAATTTTCATTAATTTTAAATATTATAAATATTTATCATTGATTTTTTTATAAAAGAAAATCACTATATATCTATAAATAAATTTCTCGTGGTGACCACGAGGTTTTGCAAATTTCGCGTGGTACACAACATTTTTTGAAATTCCGCATGATAACCTCGAGGTTTTACAAATTCCGTGTGGTAACCTTGTAGTACTATATAATGTAAAAAGTAATTGAAAATTAGCCCAAAATTTTACTTAATTACATAAAACCCTCATATATTTAGGTATTCATAAAAAATAACATAATCTATCTTTTTTAGAAAAATCACTTTATTTTATTACTTTTAGAAAAATTGTAAGAATATGTCAAATTTACAAATAATTAATGACACTACATATTATTACTTTAAAAAACCACCCCATTTTTATTTTTATAAAAAATCAACACTTTCAAATTTCTATCACCATTTTTTCATTATCAAAAACCCATGAAATTTTGAAAAAAATCCACCATTTTTTTATTTCTTCAAAAAAATTAAACTTTTTATTTTTAAAAGGTAAAATTTTAATGGAGATTTTTTTTGAATAAATGGGTGTATCTTTACAAAAATTTTGCTTTCAAAAAGTAGTATAAAATTAGAATTAAAAAAATAACAATATATAGTGTCATGAAATTGCGTAAATAATGTAACTATGTAAGTATTTTATAATTTTTCTAAAAGGTTATAAAATTATGTGGTTTTCTAAAGTTATTTGTAAATTTGACATATTTTTATAATTTTCTAAAAGTAATAAAATTAGGTGACTTTAGTAAAAAAGATAGATTAAGTAATGTTGTATGAATACCTAAATATACGAGGGTTTTATGTAATTAAGTAAAATTTGGGCTAATTTTCAATTACTTTTTACATTATATAATACTACAAGGTTACCACACGGAATTTGTAAAAGATCAAGGTTACCATACGGAATTTCAGAAAATGTGTGTACCACGCGGAATGTTCCTATTTTTTAAAAAGGCCAAGAGTTTCAATTTATTTGTTTACTATTATGGTTGTTGAAAGTTTGCCCCATTGTTGTGATCCTAGATCCGCCACTGCCTAGAAAGATAATTTATCTAGCACAATTGTAAAGCAAAAATCACGTCTTTGTAAAAATTTGAGTCAATTGGCAATTTTAAATATTTTTTATTTTTTATAAAATACTTTCACTTACCACTATCTCAAAAACCACCACCCATTAACAAACTAATATTTTGAAATAATTTTATTTTTTAAATTTTTTTTAAAACCACTTTCACCTTACCTACTTTTTCCACTATCCCAAAAACCACCACCAACTAACAAATTAATATTTTGTAATTCTTTACTAAAAGAAGTGTGATTTGTGAAAATGAGTGTAAATTTTTTTAAGAACAAGTCGAAAATAGTTTATAAATGAATTTTATATTAAATTCATACAAGGTACATGAATAACATTAAAAAAGTGTGATTTAGTCAATTAGTCGGGAAAAATTTAATCGGGAATTTTTTTAAGAACAAGTCAAAAATAATTTTTATATTTTTTTGAGAGAAAATAATTTTTAAATTAAACCCGTACAAAGTACGAAAATAAAACCAATTGGAGGATTATGATCTAACTAATAATCAACCTGAAAGCGAAAAATACTTGAGTAAAAGCTTAAGCTACAAGTTGATTTTTTTTTGGCAAGCTGACATACATTGTGGTTCCTAGAAATGTGGAAGTTAAACCTAATATTTTCATCTTTCCATTGAATTGGGTCTTTTTGTTCTATCACTAGTAGACCTGTCAAAACTTGACCCGACCCGAAAAACCGACCCGACCCGTCCGAAGTTTTTTGGGGTTAAACCCGACCCGAATATCAATGGGTCAAGAGTAACCCGAACCCGGTCGACTTGGAAAAAACTGGGTTGGGTCACCAACCCGTTGGGTTGACCCGGCCAACCCGATAAAGTATTATTTCAATTAAAAATTTAATATTTTATTATAAATTTTGTATAAAATTATTATTTTTTTATTATTAAATAATATTTTATATAATATAATATTAATTATTTAAATAAATATAAAGATAAAGGTTAACAAAATTGACGATCATGACCCGTTGGATCAACCCGAACCCGTACCTAACCCGTAACAACCCGGTCCATATGAACCCGGAAATTTTACGACCCGACGACCCATGACCCGGTTTGACCCGAACCCGATTGACCCGAACCCGACCCGCCCGACCCATTTGACAGGTCTAATCACTAGAGTCTATTTTTTTATGAGGTAAGAATTTGATAACCATACATACCTGGTTTACCGAGAAGACACGAGGCGACGACCGGAATAGGCTAAAACACGATCCAAACAAACAAAACCAAACAAGCAAAGAGTACAAGCAACCAAAACGTAGGACCAAAGAATAAAATTCGGGCTCGGGGTGAGTAACAACTCAGACCAAAACCAAAATCACAAGTCCACCACTTTGAAGACTTGCCAACTCGGTTGAACCTGCCACCCAAAAACAACCAGGACGAGACAGGAGGCTGTTGGAGGAATGGGCCAGCCCAAGAAAACCCAGGCCGAAACGAAGCCCAAACGAGAAGGGTCTTTGAAAAAGACCACTGTTCATCATCATCATCATCAAAAGATGAAACATTTGGAAGGAGCTGAGGAAATTCTATGAAGAACTGTGATTCTTGGGTCTTTTATTAGTCTTCAAAAATCAAACCAAAGGGACAACAGAGGGAGACAAAAAGAATCAACACAATAACACTCAATTCCACCGGATGGCTGGAGAAACTCAAAGACGGCGACCGACGTCCGACACAGCAAACCCGTGAAGAAGATCGATGAGTTGGGATGACAAACAATCTCTGGGAGATGGTCGTATGAGGTCGATCGAAGGCGATGAATCAAATAAAAGGGTAGTTGCAAGAAATTGGATTAAAGAAAAATTAACACTTCTTTCTTGGTTTCACTTTCTCAGATACGAAAATCTTAAGTATTGAGATGTAACACCAGTGAAATGGGTCAAATTGGGTGAGGGCTATGCATCAAGTGTAGGAAATAGATCGATTGATATATTGAATTTAAGAAAATTGGATTTGTTCTCATCTTTTGTCTAGAGCTTCAAATACAGAGAGAAAATCTAGAAGTCTTGATGGCTTTTCCAGCCTTTCGAAACAAGAATGCCGATCAACATTTCATACAAGAATCGTTTCTCAAAGACAGCCTTCTCGTCGAAGGGAAGTGGCTTCTCACCGACAGGGGATGGCTTCTCGCCGAGAAAGAAAGAGATTTTTCTAGGAGAGCTTCTCGCTCATAAAAGCTTATTCGTTTTCAATCATAAACGAGTTGGAAAAGTGTACCCACAAAGATTATTTCTCACCCAACAGATTGCTGATACCTCTCATAATCTTAAATTTCTTTCTCACGCGGGCTGAAGATTTGTATTTTAGTGAGGATGGATGAAGAAAGAGTTGATTTTGTGATCTGGGTTAATAGATTGGGGCTAGGGTTAAAACGTCAGAGCTTGTCTTGACCCTTTCACGCTCTCATCATTGGTGTTGTACAGGTGAAGGTTCTACATATGCTGGATGGTGCGGAAGGGTTGGAAAAATGTTCTTTCCACGGCAAGGGGATAAGTTTATAATGACCTTAAACAAGTAGGAGTCTTTTATTTTTCCTGATAAGATTCTGATTTCTATGCTTTTGACTGTTGTAGACAGCTACTTACCTTTATAAGAGATGGCATGTTCAAAACCTCTAATCCACCATGTAATTTCTGTAATTTAATTTAGGTTTTGAGGTGATCCTCTAATGGAGTTGGGGGCTGGTGTGGGGTTGGTAACTTCAGCTATGTAATGTATTTTGACCAAGATGTGGTGAAAAAGCTAACAAGAGCTATGGGCAGGAAAGGATTTGATATGTTTGTTCATTGATCCCTGATTGACAGCATTGGCAGGTCATATTCTTATTGAAATCGTAAGAGCTATGTACTATTTGTTATCTTTTTTTTTTCAACTGACATATAGTTTATGATCTTATGTATTGCAATACAAGAACAGAGAGAGAAGGTGTTTTCTTGATTCCACACCTTCAAGATTTGGCATTTTCAGTTGATATAAGGTCTTACGTATTTTCATCAGAATCAATGGTTAAAATTCAATGTTTTGAGATGTAAAGTTTCCAACTTCCTTTCGTGTGTTTATGTAGCATATTGCCCATTTCTCTCTTATCTCCCTCATTACTACTGATAGGATACGTAATTTTTATAGAATTACATCCAAACCTCTATTCTAGCATTCATTTCATTCATTATTTTGACTTATTAGATATTTAAGGGAAAGACATAGTAAAAAGCCTTTTGAAAGTATTAAGCTCATTACTTAGGTTCTTACCATTCCATAAGATTGGAATGAAACTCAACTCTTCATTCATCCATGTTCTTCAGGTATTCAGCATTAGAAGAAGCCTATGGAGCTTCCACTTTAGGAGGACTATGGAGCCGAACAACTACAGTTGGTGCCTCTAACTTCTTTGAGAAAAGAGCCTTTGGTATAGCCAGGGGCGGATGCACCTCATGCCCAGTGGGGGCTGTAGATGACATGTGAGTTTATGGAGTAAATCATATAACACATATTTGTTGTGTGTTTGATTGCAAAATTTGATTGAATTTAGGGTTAGGGATGAGGCAGATCTGGATTTGTAGATTGGTTTTTGATATTGGCTGCTTCAGAAGTAACTCATTGCATAACTTCTTATCATGGTCCCCAAGTGTTCATGTGCTCTGTCAAAATGCCACCATATTTCGTATCCATTTCTACCCGTGCAATGCTCACTTATCTTATGATGATTTTATGTAAACATTTTGCATCTTTGTCTTATTCTTCACGTTTCACTTCTTTTTTACATCATTTAAAACCTGATATTTTCTGTACATGTTTCTAATGCTGAACACTGCAAATTTGCCCACAATGGTTTGATGTTTGCTTTGATAAATATTAAAAATATCAAATTTATTTGTTTTTTTTAGATTGACGCGAGGCGTTCTTTAAGAAGTGCGGCTGATTAGTCAGATAGGTGTCTGCGCGTTTATAAAAAGCTTCCTGAAGTTGTTTATTTGTTAGATTTGATGTGTTAATTTCTCTACATCGTCTTCATGAGCTTTGAAGTCCGCCTTTATTTTAAGACCGTTTCATTGGACGCCGATGATGCAAGGCTCGGAGCTTGATAACATTTCCAGAATGACGCTGTCTCGTGGAGGTCTTCCCACCGTCTAGATAGCGAGGAGAAGCTGCAGCAGAAGGCAGCTCTCATTCGCCCGTTGAAGGAGCCTCGCCCGTTGAAGGAGCCTTTGAGGGTTTAGTTGCTCTCTCCCTCGTTCAATTTTGAATGACAATTGAGATAGAACAAGACTGTTTCTGGGTTGAATTTTGATTGGAGGGCACTGAACAGCACAAAGAAGGATGGGTTCTCTGGACTGCACAAGTCTGCCACACTTGCTTTCCAATTGGGAGAGAATGGAAATGTTCTGGGGAGAGTTCAATTCTGGGAAGTTACAAATTGATGCTGAGGGGAGTTAGAATAAGACCGAGTCGTGCCCCAATTCGGTGTCCCTCTCAGGCCTGAGTTCCTTGATAAGAAGAAGGTGATTGTGTTGCCCTGTGGGTTGACATTGGGATCTCACTTAACAGTGGTGGCCAAGCCGAGGGTCGCTCATGTTGAGTATGATCCGAAGATATCATTGCTCAAGGACGGAGATCAAAGTGTGGTGGTTTCACAATTTATGATGGAATTGATTAGATTGAAGACTATAGATGGGAAGGTTCCACCCAGGGTTTTGCATTTTAATCCCAGGTTAAAAGGTGGCTGGAATGGGAAGCCCGTGATTGAGCAGAGCATTTTCTACAGACAACAATGGGGGACTGCCCTTCGGTGTGAAGGTTGGAAGTCGAAACCTGAAGAGGAGACTGGTGAGTTTGGTGAAAACTTGAATCTCTGGTTTATGTAAATAGACTTTTTAATTACTTTTGCTGCAGACTGGCATTTCTGAGTATTCAAATCTGGTGAACTGGTAACTTGTGCTTGGTTATTGATATTTTGATCCTGCTTGCTTCCCTACTTAAATTCTAGATTTGTGGTTGACATAGTTACAGGAGAAGAATGGAATAAATATTGGATTGTTCATTGTTCTCTCTATACTTTAATAGTGTGAAAGTGAAACTTACAAAGATAATATGTCTAATATTTTGGTGTGACTGTATCATCTGATAACTTGTTAAAGTTGGAGATCTTATCATTTTATTGCAAGGCTATTTTGCTGCCTTTTTTCTGTGGATGTTAAAGATTTTGGATCGTTCTTGGACTTTGTGCAGTTGATGGAATGGTGAAGTGTGAGAAATGGATTCGTGATGATGATCATGGAGAGGAATCCAAGGCAACCTGGTGGCTGACCAGGTTTAAAGGCAGAACAAAGAAAGTATCAGTTGAACAGCCATATCCTTTTGCTGAGGATTAGCTATTTGTTCTGACAGTTAGCGCTGGCTTGGAAGGTTATCATGTTAATGTGGATGGGAGGCATGTCACTTCCTTTCCTTTTCGCACTTTGAGTAAATTTCTGTATCTCATGTAAACTTGATCGTTCCTGGACTTGTTGTAAATCCTCTCGCCAGTTTTGAAACTGCTTTTAGGGTTTCTCTCTTGAGGATGCTACTGGGCTGACTGTGAATGGGGACATCGATGTGCATTCTGTATTTTCTGCTTCTTTACCGTCATCACATCCAAGCTTTGCCCCACAAAGGCACCTTGAGATGTCTAACAGGTGGCAAGCTCCTCCACTTCCTAATGGCCCTGTAGAGCTTTTCATAGGGATTTTTTCTTCTGGCAACCACTTTGCTGAGAGGATGGCTGTGAGGAAGTCATGGATGCAACATGATCTTATCAAATCTTCTAAAGTGGTGGCTCGCTTTTTTGTAGCATTAGTTAGTAACTTAGTATTGGGTTCTGAGAGATTGCACGATTTTGGTCCGTTTAGATTGCAACCTAGAATAGATAATAATCACAAATTGGTAGTCTAATGACATATGTTGACCTACAGGTTCGAACTGTCTCTGCAAAATATATTATGAAGTGTGATGATACTTTTTTTTTCGGGTTGATGCTGTTGTAGCGGAGGCGTGGAAAGTTCCCAAAGGAAGCAGCTTGTATGTTGGAAACATCAATTACTACCATAAGCCTCTACGCAATGGTAAATGGACAGTAACATATGAGGTATGTAACTGAGTTCTACTCAGTCTCTAGCTTGCTTTAGAACTCTTGCATTAAGGTCATCGTTTTCAGCTCAGTTTTGCGAGCAACATTTTGTGTTGTTCATTTAATATCATGTTTTGTGGTCAAATTTCCTGTGCTTGGTTGTTATTCAAACTGGGTTTTAAATATGTTGGGTACCTGATGCTCGGAAGTAGAAGCTTTTGTTATGTTAAATCTGAACCAGGATTTTGATTTCCTGTATACATGGAATTTGTTTAGCTTTTAAGGAGGGACAGAGCTGGCTTTTTTGTGTAATTAAAATTTTCAAATTTGGTATCAAATCCAGATGTTTAAGAATGCAGTTGCATTTGCACACTGATTACTGAATGCGCCTTTTTGTGTGTTTTAAGGCATGCCTACAGTTTAAGATCATTGGACGGAATATGCTATGTAATAGTGTTATAAGTTGAAAATTCAATTCATTACATATGCTTAGGGATAGAGTTTTTGGTGCATCATTTGACCAACTCTCAAAGACAAATTGTGGGACATAATGTTATTAGAGATACAAATATGAAGCTGACAATTCATTACTCAAGGAATGATACTAAAGGTTCTATCTAAGGTTTTTAATAATTTATGTTTAATTACGGTTGTTTTGACTACGCAAATGGATTGGCGGTAAGACACAACACCCACAATACAACATTACTAGGTAAATCATGCATAATCTTTAATAGTACTGCATATTGACTGATTGCTTCTTTCCATGAAAAAATCTTCCTTGCTTTCAGTTGGTGTTACAACTAAATTATGTTCTTTTGATTGTAGCATTTATTAGTAAGTTCTTTTAAATTTTGATCTGATGTATATTAGCAGATTGTGTTGAATTCTCTTATGGAGCTGTTAAGCTTGGGAATAGACTACAATGTAAAGGGAAGACAAGATAAATAGGTTACTTAGATCCAATTTTATGAGTGAGAATTACTGAAGAGAAGGGTCTGATTTTGGACTTGGAAGTAATTTCCCCCAAGCATCTCGATCGGGCTTGCCAATTCGTTCTATTTGTTGACTACATAAATAGAAACGTGTTTTGATATAAACATGCATGTTTGGTAAATGTGAGCTTAAACATCAAATTATATAACTGAGGCTAATTGACACTTAAAACACCAACTTTTTCTATCATATCAGTCTTAGTTTGAAAAAGCTTTAAATGGTTGACATTGCTTTCGAAGGGATTATGCAAAAGGTTTGAGATTCCTTTTGTTGCTCTTTCAAAATATGAAGACCCACTCTGTATGAAGATCTGTTTGAGCAAAAAGAATGCTGAGTGTTGATAGCCTGATACTTGTGCATTTTGCAGATTACTTTCAAGATGATGCAAAATATCTGTTGTTTGATTTTTTTTATTCTTTATGTTTTGATATTTAATTGTTCTACATCACGCAGGCCCCAATACCATGGAAGGCGACATTTAATCATAAGAAGCGTTGCTGGGTGAAAAGATCTTCACCTTGCACAATCAGTGTAATCTTTGTTAGAAGGTTAAGAATCTATATGGACAAGAAATTTAGAAGCATGGAAGTTTCTAGATGCAGCTTCATAATCGAGTAGTCAGATTATACAAGCACTTTGTGGTTATTTGTAGGTCAAATATTATGAGTATAAATGTGTATGTTACAGGTGATACTGTTAGAAGGTTAAGAAGCTACCCCTAAACCTATTGAAGGCCTTCAGAATTGGAGCATCTTCAATGGAGTCCCTTCAGATATAAATGTAAGTTCACAATTAGTCTTCGATCTAATTAAGCGTGACACATCTATAGAGTGATGGTCTCATATGCATATGTGTTTCTCTTTAATCAAAACAAATCTAGAGAGCCATGAATTTGAACTTGGTTTTGCAAATGTGACACTCAGAACCTGGTTTTGTATTTTTTTCCTTACTGGGTCCAGGGGGTTGTATTTATAGTTTGGTTTGGGTTTAAGTAATTTTATGGCCAGAATTTGGACCTAATTTTCAGTGGAGCCAATTCGTGCATTATTTTAATAAAATTAGTGTCTACTGTTTACTAATAGTTTCTACTACTTTGGGAAAATACTTTAATGATCCTGTGAATTTTTTTAGAAATACGGATATGGTATGAGAGGTTTTTTTAGCATTATTCTGGTAATTCAGCTATCATAGTTAAAATGTCTCTACTTCTAGTAAAGTTGTCATTTTGCATTCTTGTTCAACTTTATATAGTATGTTCTTGATATTTTGCTGGTATTATGATTGGCTATGAAAATATCTAGAGCATGTCTTTTGGTAACTTACATTTATTTCTTTGATACTTGTCTCTTCTAGCATGTAAATAATCCGCTTATAGAAGATACATTATGCATAAAAATGCCATCTGTTCCGACCTTCACTTTGTCGTCTGTACTTCCCCTTGCATACAAACTCAGTAGCATTTGTTGGGTTACACTAACACAAGTGATGATCTCATGAACTATAAATTTGTGATGTACCCATGCTATTGAACAAGGGTCATGGTTTTGTTATTGTGTTAATCTGATTTGAACATATATAGGTAAGGGTGGCTACTAGGGAGGCAAGGTTGCCAACCAAGATCCTCTGGATGAGGAGGATGAGAGTTCTCAGGCGTTTTCTCCTGCAAATACCGTGAAGCAAAGAAGATTGACAAGCACATGTACCATGATATGTACATGAAGGTGAAGGGTAATGACTTCAAGAACAAGAGAGTATTGATGGAAATCATTCACAAGTCCAAGGCTGAGAAGGCTAGAGAGAAGACATTGTCTGACCAGTTTGAGGCTAAGCGTGCCAAGAACAAGGCTAGCAGGGAAAGCAAACTTGGCAAGAGGGAAGAACGTTTGGCTCAGGTAGATTATCCAACTTTAGATATCTCAATCACTTTATTTCACTTGTCTTAATTGATTAACATGAATGTGTTTATTTATTTGTACACATGGTGTTATTTTTAGTCCATTTGAAATTCTTTTTTCATGCATTTTGCTTTTCAACCTTTAGGGACCTGGAGAAACCCGCGCAGCCCACACCAGCAGCAGCAGCTCAGCCAACACAGTAAGTTAATCTTTTATTATCTAACAATTGCATTAGAAATGATGTCGTGAATAAAATTATCTTTAGAAGAAAGACAAAGCAAAAGGGGCAATGACCAATATCTACCCCTCATATCTCTATTAGTTTGTTACCGTAAATTTATTATGTCAAGGATTTCTCTATCTAATTTAAGAAGAAGGAATATTATCTTCTTTGTTTCTCCTCTAATACAAGTTTGTGCCTTAAAGTTTCCTCTTTGACATTTAAAAATAATGACACTGTTATATTCCCTCTATGTTTTATCTGCAGTTGGTAAGGATGCTCAAAACACCAGAGAAAGGTGAAACTGGAGACGAAACTACAGATATGTTAACGAACATCTTTTAGCTGCTAAATCAGGTAATTTTTTACTGAAGATATTTTTTTGTCCTTCAAATGTCAGACTTCTTCATGTGTGATGTATAAACATTTGACAAAAGTTGATGATATTATTGAGTAGCATCTTTTATGCTTTTAATTGGTTATGAAGGTTTAGGGTAATTTTAATAAACCACAAGATGGAATTGTTTATACTTTTCGACCAAGGTTTAGGGTTTATGAAATTGTTTGTGTGATTTCATTATTTTGATTGCATTGGTGAATCTTGATTACATGCTTATATTTTTTTCTGTGCAGAATATGGATAAGATGCCATTAGTCGAATGCCATGTAAGTCTCTATGCCTTTGTGTGACGTTCTTTGTTCTCCCACTCTAATGATTAAAGTTGGATTTATCAAGAAATACATCAATTCCTTTATGAGCTGTCTCCTTTTTGCAGGCTCTTGCTTCGGTTGCTGGGTTTCTTCAGTCTCTCAGTTTGGAAAAAATCGGATTCAGTTTTAGGTAGAGGAGGTAAAGTTAAACCCTCATGTATGTGCATAGCTTGTTTACATCCTAGGAAAAAAATGCAATCTGTGACCTATTGCAGGTAGATATTACAGAAAAACAACATTCCCATCGGCAACTAAGAGCGCTCCCGCCCCTTGTGACGCTTCTGGAGGCTGCTAGTGTGGATTTCGTGCGGCGCACGATAATCCGGTGGCTTCCGGTGCGTTTCTGGATCTCTTTCCGGCAGGAGGAGCGATGGCTCGCAAACAAAAAAAGAAGGGAAATGCATCTGAATCGGTACTTTCTCCTCCAAAGAATGTACCGGATCTAGTGTTTGGTACCAGTTCGTCCATAAATAGTGATGTAGCTGCTAATCTGAATCAGAATAGTGCAGATGAGGATGATCGGACTCAGATTGATCCGAGTAAACAATCTATGAGGGATAATCGTGAGATCTATGTAATTGATAAAGGAAAATCACCGATTGTGGATCACGCATATGAGGGAACGCCGAATGATAAAGCTGTATGCATTCAGAAGCCAGTTGATGAGGATTCAGTTAGTATTAGACAAGTGAATGCATCAATCAGCCCAATTCCTAAGACTAACGATCAACCTAGAAAACGATCGTATCTTAGTGCAGTTACAGGAGCTTGTCAAATTGAAGAGAAGAATCGGTTGGAATTTGTTCCAAATATTGATAAGGCTGTGTTCAAATTTGATAGTACTGATGTTGCTGATGAATCGGAGGAGTGGAATGCTGTCTTAATTGGTTGTGTGGTAGGCTGGAATGTTACAGTTGATGATATGGTAGACTATGCCAAGAAAAGCTGGAACAATACAACAGTGAAGATAACTCTCAAATCCAATGGAGTATGGATTCTGAAATTTCATAGTTTGGAAGAGAGGGATTGGGTTCTTGACAATGGGCCATGGTTCTTAGAAGGGTTTTAACCATTGGAGCTCAAAATATGGGAAACTGGTATGAATATAGGATGGGAAATGTTTGATACTCTGCCTGTTTGGGTTATCTTGCCAGATTTGGACCCTATCTTTTTCTCAAACCGTATGCTCAGTATAATTGGCACCATGATAGGGATACCAGTATGTATGGATAATTTTACTGCTAATAAGGAAAAATTGTCCTGTGCTCGTATTCTGGTTAGGGTGAACATCTATGAGATAAGATGGAAGGTTGTTATTCTGGAAGATGCAAAAGGGAAGAGATACATACAGAAAGTAGAGTTTGACTGGAAGCCATGGTATTGCTTGAAATGTGGGATTTTTTGCCATAGAACAGATTGTTGCTATAATAGGCAAGAGGTGAAGGGGAATGGTAAAGCAAAGACGCAGCTGATGACAAAGACACATAAGAGGCAGATGTGGAAGCCTAAGCTAACTTCAATCTTGGGGCCTGGGCCTGAAGGTACCGAAAACACATCTGATTACAATGATAAAATAGAGGAGAATCAGATTAATAGTGATGATGGTAAAAGCAAGAATGATCAGGGAAAAACACCAGTTATTGAAATCAGTGGTAACTCTCAGAAGGCAGTTGCAACAGAGACAGGTAAAGCAAAAGAAACTGATAATGAGGAATGGCAGAAGGTTAAGAAACCAGCTAATGTTGTTAAGTATGACTTCAGGAAGCGACATAATGCTCAGAAAGCCAGTACTTCTGTTGCCATCAATAAGTTTGCTCAGTTTGGAGTAGGCACAACAAACAAAGAAACTGATAATGGATGAGCTCAAGCTTGGATGTTGGAATGTTAGAGGATGTAATACATCCTCTAAAATAAGAATGGTAAATAATTTTATTAGGAAAAATAATATCAATATTATGGCTATTCTTGAGTCTAAAATAGCTATGCAAAAAGAAGATGAGATTGCTTCCAGCCTTGTTAAGGGATGGAAATATAATACTAATAGTACTATATCCATGAAAGGCAGAATTTGGTTTGCTTGGTTAGATGATATGATTGATCTAGCTATTGTCAGTATTGAGCCACATGTTATTCATTGTGTAGTCAAAAGCAAGAGAGGGCACTGTGTCTTTCATTTGTCTGTGGTGTATGCGTCAAATGCTTATGCAGGAAGGGTTCACACTTGGGACAGTCTAGCTGATGTTAAACAGAGAGTGCAGGGACCTTGGTTGATTGTGGGTGATTTCAACTGCATTTAGAACCTTCAGAAAAACTGTCTTTCAAAAGGAATGCTAGTAATGTTTCAGAAGAGCTTATGGATGTGTGTGATAAATTGGACGTGCATGATGTGCCCTACTCTGGTGCCAAGTTTACTTGGAGCAATCAACAGGAAGGGAATGACAGAATAGCTTGTAAGTTGGATAGGGTTTTGTGTAATGATAATTGGGAAGTGGACTTCCCTTTAACTTCAGTCTTCTTTGCTGATCCCAACCTGTCTGACCATTCATCGGGGGTAATCTGTGTTAATCCGACTGGAGTGCCTAAAAGGATTCCTTTTAGATTCAGGAATTACTGGGTTATGGAAGAAGATTATAAAGACATTGTTAAGAATGCATGGAATATGAATTGTCAAGGTACTGCTCAGTTTAAGTTGATGATGAAGCCGAAAAAAATCAAGACAGTGTTGAAGGATTGGCAACATGGCAAGTATAGAAGCTTAGAAATTCTGGTGGATACTTGTGTTGAGAATATTAAGAATGCTCACGATGAATTGCAAGCTGATTTTTCAAACAAGATAAAGCAGAAAGCTGTGAGTGACGCTAAATCTGAGCTGCAGTTGAGAATGGATCAATTTCATAGTTTTCTGGCTCAAAGAGCAAAAATAGACTGGTTAAAGTTGGGGAAGAGACTTCATCACTGTTCTATAATGGTATAAAGGCTCGTTGGGCAAGGAATACTATCTTTGCTCTAAAAAATGCTCTAGGAGAAGTCATTGAGGATAACTCTGATATTGTTGAGGAGATTTTAGATTTCTACAAAGGGCTTTTTGGTACAGCTAGGCCTAATAAGGATGTTGACTTCAGAGGTCACAATGGCTTTACTATTGAAGAAGCTAAGCACCAGATTCTCTGCCAAATGCCAAATGCAGATTGCATCAGAGAAGCTGCTTGGGATATTGGGAACAATAAAACTCTAGGGCCTGATGGTTTTGGCATTGTTTTCTTCAAAACTAGCTGGGAGATTGTGGGCAATGATGTTGTGAAAGCTGCTCGGGAATTTTTCAGATCAAGTAATATCCTCAAACAGTTCAATGCAACTTTTATAAGCTTGATTCCTAAGATAGATAAGCCCTTCTTAGTCAAGGATTTTCGTCCTATTTCATGCTGTAATACCTTCTTGAAAATCATATCCAAAATCCTTGTTCAGAAAATCAGACCTATGCTTGAAGATATTGTATCAGTGAGACAAGGGGCCTTTGTACCAGGGTGTAATATCTCTTATAATATTGTTGTTGAACAGGAGTTAGTAAAAAGGCTATGAGAGAAAGTGGGTTTCTCCTAGATGCATGATTCAAGTGGACCTCCAAAAGGCGTATGATTGTGTAAGCTGGGATTATTTGTATAAAGCCTTAACTTTCTTTAACTTCCCGACTAAAATGATAGAATGGATCATGCAATGTGTTACTACACCTCAATATTCTATCATTATTAATGGAGAAGCGAAGGGATACTTTCCAGGGAAAAGAGGGCTGAGACAAGGGGATCTCCTATCCCCCTTCTTATTTGTTTTGGTCATGGAAATGTTCCATAGAAAGCTGAATATGGTGAGTAAAAAGAAAGTCTTCTGCTGGCATCCTAAGTGTAAACAGATAGGACTGGTTGATGTTGCTTTTGCTGATGATCTGCTGATTTTTTGTAAGCCAACAAATACTACCTTGAAGTTGATCAAAAAGTGTTTGCTTGAGTTTGGGGAAGAATCAGGATTAATAGCTAATGCTGCTAAGAGTAATGTGTTCTTAGGGGGGATGAATGCCTCTGAAAAGAAGAATGTAAGTGATTTACTTGGAATTACACCTGGAAGTTTTCCTATAAGATATCTAGGGATTCCATTACATTCAAAAAGGCTACGAATAGGGGATTATGCAACACTTATTGCCAAGGTGACTGCTGTTATTCAGAGAAGATATTACCGCTCTTGAGCACATGACAGATGAAGATCTCGACGCCATGGGAATTCCAATGGTAAGCATTTCTTGTTTTGTGGGCAACTTGTATTTTTCAAGCTGCCTGCCAGTGATTGATGGATTTTCGATGTACCCTTAAGGCCATACAATTGATCTTATCTCTGTTTCTTTTTCTTTTCTTTTGGCATTTTGAATACTTGTCATTTTGATGGATTTGTGCGATGTGACCTTCAATGTGTTATTTTCACAATAAAGCATGCATGTTATTGATACAGTCTTAATAAGCAACTAGACAATGGTCTATCTTTCCTTGTTCAGGGTCCCAAGAAGAAGCTACTATCAGCATTGACTTCACTAACCTGAGTCGCTTAGCTATGCATGTAAGTTTTCCTGTCTTTTGTCAGCTTTACATCCCATAATCTCAATTGATGCCCAATCTGTGAAACTACAATGGAATGTATCGATTGAGATTAGCCAAATTGCCACATTAGTTGTATGATTGTTTTATGTTCTACAAAAAAAAAGGTAGAGAATTTTACTTATATTATTGTTATTTTTTTTTTGCTTTGTCTTGAGAATTAGTTCCAGTTGGGAGATTTGCTAGGAGTGCTGAAGTTTTTGGTAGCATGCTACTTATTTGGTGATGTGACTTACAAAACCCAAATCTTGGCTATGGGTGAAAAATGCGAGTCAATATTCTGTTATAGTTTAATTTAGTTCTTGGAGGGAATATCATGTTTAAAATTGATGGAAAGTCCTTTTTCTTTTTATTTTGTGTGTGCGTGAACTTTATGCTCCACAGTGAATACATTTTGCCTTTTAGTCGTTATATACTTTTTATTATCCTACGTTTTATTTTATTTTCCTTTTAATTCCCTGCTTTTGAGGACGTCAACCATCCAGGATATGCCAGGAAGAATCTCAAATGAGTAGTGGTTAGTTTGAGTTTTAAAATTTATGGTTTGTTCCTTACGAGTTTGTTTCTGTATCGGTTCTTATGGTGGGCAGAACTATGTCCTTCAGAGCCAAAGATTGGGCACACATTGATGCAATTAGTAATGATTTGAAGCAATATAGTACAAATTGATTGTGGACTCTATTTAGGAAAAACTTCTACTTAGCATGGATTGGAGCAATCATACGTTGTTATGATGTTAATCACTTGCTCTTTGATTTTCTTATAGAATAAATGTGAGGTAGGCGTTGAATTTGTCTAGGACAATTGGAATTTCCGAAAGGACCAAGATCTTTTTTTGATCTGAAAGAGAGCTTATCTCATTTATTAGAGCAAATTAAGCAACATTCCCCATTGGGGGTACATCATGAGCTAAAGCAGAAAGAATACAAGTAGGAGGATTTAGGAAAACAGCAAAATTAGTATTCAGCTCAAGTGCGTAATTGGCCAGGCGATCAGCACCCTTGTTATTATCCTGAGGAGTATGCTCAATGGACGTGCTCCAACGTTCGTCGTGAAGAAGCTTATGGCATTGCTCAAGGATATGGAAGTCAGCATCTGCCGATGGCATAGGATTGGAGAGCAATTTCCATATTTCCCTTGCATCCGTTTCAATCACCAGGCTGGGAATTCCCATTGATTTCGCTAACTGAAGGCCATGAAGAATGGACCAAAATTCAGCCGTTCGAGCTTTGCAAGCACCGCAGGTAAACACAAAGGCCCGACAAAACTTCCTCGATGCATCTCGAAGAACACCTCCCCCACCAGCAATTCCGGGGTTCCCTTTCGATACAGCGTCCGTGTTCAGTTTAATGACACCCAAAGGTGGTAAGATCCATCCAGAGCGAGGCCAATCACTGTGGTCGTCAGTTTGCACACAATTAAAATTGCGAACAGACTCAGCGTCTTTATAGTGGCACACTGCCTGTTGAGTGGCTGGAATAATACGATCAATCTTGTCCTCACCATCAAACACAAACCTATTGCGATTTTTCCAGATTCGCCATATCATATTGGCAAAGATTGAACAGGGCTCCCCCCGGTTACTGATGTTCTTGAGTACCCATTCACAAATATTGGTGCCATTAAAGAAATTGTCATCAACGAACTCAAAGTTTCCTTGTCTCCACAAGAAAGCAATGGCAGCACAATCTCGGAGGAGATGAAATATAGTTTCAAGCGAACCACACCGAGGGCAGTCACCCGAGGAGGCCATATGGCGTCGGAATCTGACATCATTACACAGAATTGCTTCATGACATACCAAGTAGAGGAAATGTCTAGCACGTTGTTGAGCTGGGCATCTCCATATGCGGGACCAAACTTGTGATTGTGGGTTCACACTCGAAAGGACCAAGATCTGAGGTTCAAAGTAGGCTATAAAGTTGTGAACAAGGTAAATGTTATGTCTAATATCATTTTCTGCTTCTGCTTTAATTGAGTCCCTTTCTCCATTGCACTTTCTTCCGTTTGTTTGGATGGTGAGGCCTTCATCATCATTATCATTCTCCTAATTATTTACCAAAAATAGGGCTAGCATATGACTTAACCGGAATTAATCTCAGTTTTCGCAAGTGGTCCTCTCTTATTCTTCTCAAACATAGATCTATTTTGAGATTAGGTGCAGTTATACTCCAATTCTTTGAGACATAGGTGTTGGTTCTTTTATTCTCACAAATTATTGTCCATTTATCTTCGTTACTCATAGATCATACTTCAACTCAGTGGAGGCGTCTCTTTTCCTAACCAGATTTTTTTCTCCAGATATAAAAGAAGCACGATTTGGAAAAAAAAAATCTACAAGCGGAAGTTCAAGCATTTTCAAAAAATATCAGCTAACTACTGTAATAAACAAAGACTAATTGATAATGCTGGACCATTCCAAGGCTAGAGTGTACTTTTGGGAAAAGCATATTGAAGACTGGATTGTATAGAAATTGAGTTATTCTTTTGTGTTATAAAATAAATTAAAAATCATATTAATAGATGATAAAGGACCTGAGAGAATGATTCACAGTTGATTTAGATATGATGAGAGGAAGATAGGTTGAGAGAACGAGGAGGAGTTCGTTGGTGAAAGCATGAATGAACAAGAAATGTGGCTGCCATGGATGCTATATCATAAATAGTTATTTAAGTGCAAAAGTATAACAAATTCTTCAATGACCTAAGAAGCATATGGATGCTCCCAAATCTTGGCTCACGCTCCAATGCCAATGTTCTCGTTCTCCATCCAAAGTGATTTTTTTATGAGCTTTCTCTTTTTTTACCTCTTTTTTTCTGGCCATAATTATTTAACTTGTGTCAACGATCTTGCCTACTTTGTGTAATGGTGGTCTGTGTATTAGTTTTTGTTTGGATGTAAAAAATTTAGTGTGAAAATATTCGTTCGGGTCTAACCTGAAAATTTTGTTCATTTGTTAATTGTAGTATGAACATCTGACTAGTATAAATGGCCGATTGGTATTTTAAAGTGATGGTTTTGTACAATTGGGTATTTAAAAAAAGGGTTATGCCATATTAGTATTAAAAATCTTAAAACCGGTCAATTAAGTATTCTATTTCAAAAAAACATCGGTTCACTACCCAAGTATTATTGTATAATTGAAAAATTAAGCAATTCTCATTAAACCGAATACAGAATATGTAGGTGATGCAATTCTTCAACAACAAATTGTAAGACTTGTGCTTAAAACCCAAGTGTTCAACAATTTCCAATCGATCAAGAGCCAATTGATGGACGAGATCTAATCTGACCTCCAGATCTCAAATTATCCGATTATGGCGATCAACATAAAAAGGGAATGGTTCAAAGACCGGTTAAAAAATTTTTAAATAAGCTTTAATATAATGAAAATCGGTTTTATGAAGGTGAACCCATTTTTCTTACAAATAGTACTTAAATGTCCCGGTTTGGATTTTATAATACTCAAATGTCATAAGTTTTTTTTAATACCCAATTGTCCAAACTCTAAACCCATTACTTTTAAATACCAATCCAGTATTTCGGCCTAGTATGAATTATGCGAGAAGACGAGGAAAAGCTAACATATGTCCTTCTCAAAGTTATATTAATGAGCAAGCAATCTCTCAAAGTTATATTACAATTTATAGCATAATTTAGGGAGCTAAAAATGGAAGATGTGTTTCTCAAAATGAAAAGAATGCAAAAGGAAGAGGAAAAACTAACATATGTCCTTCTCAACAAGCAAATTGACCTAAATACAATGTTCTTGCATATTGGTTCTGCAATTAATTTCTTTGGTTTGTTATTTGCTTCTTTATTATATTTTTTTGTTGTTTTTGTCAACAACCAACCCATGATATGGTGAAAGCACACGAGAACAACTTACATTTTCAACAAAAGAAGAATCAAGATTTGCTTAGTGTATGGACAATGGTAAGTTGTTTGTGGTGGAGTAAACTTGATTTATGGAATTTTGTACTTGAGTACATGCTAGATAGGACGAGTCACTAATTTTCGTGCATTTTGACGGCAGTCTTCAGTTGGAATTGTATAGTTGTGATTCCATGTCAAGAAGCATTCTTCCATCTCTTTTCCACTTCTTGCTTTAAAGAGACATCTTCCTTAAGCTAACAAATATCATCTTTTATTCTCTTTATCTTATGAGAAAAATACCACAATAGTCCTATTTTCAATAATTTATTCCAAAAATATACCCCACCCCTATTTCTTTTTCAAAACTAAACCTTTTATTTAAAAAAATACCAAACTACTCCTAAATACAAATAATTAAATAATTATAATAGATAATTAAAATTCTTATATTTTCCATATTCACTCCACCATTCTCTCAATTCTTTCTTCAAGTGCACCAGACTGCTGCCGTTTCAAGCGGATCTCTCGCAATTCCGATGCCTCTCATGCTTTCTTGCTCATCCCACCATCAATTAAATCGATATGTTTTTGTGGATCTCCCGTGATTCCGATGCCTCTTGTGCTCTCTTGCGGTTCCGGTTCTGATGTATCTCGTGGTGACTTGCCCAACCCACCATCAATTAAACTGGCAATCAGTTAGTTATATAATTCATCGACAAACTTAGTGTAAACATGAATTTCATATACTTGATTGGTTATATAAATTATATAAAATTTAATGTAGAACCCATACTAAATTATGTAATTGATCGGTAAATTAGTGTAAACATGGAATTCATATACTCGATAAGTTACATAAATTATATAAAATTAGTGTAGAACACATACTAAATTATATAATTGAACAACAACAGTTGGTTGTAAACGTTAATCGGCAAAGTTATATAATTGATAGGTTACATAAATTGCATATACTTGATTAAATAAAATTAGTGTAAACAAAAATTTAACAATCCGGTATGAGACGTATGAGACTCCCGTCCGATATTAATTAGTATAAATATGAACTATATGTAAATTAGGATCAAGTAAGATTACAATAAATGTAAAAATGTTTTATTTTGGTTGAAATAAATGTAAAATTATTGTACGGAGAAGAATTGTGCTCAAAGGGATTGATCGGGTCGGATTTTGTGGGATAGTTAAATCTGTCAATGACCTTTTTTTAGAGTTTGGGATTGAAATTTCGGGTGAGATATGGATATCATTATTAGGGAAAATTTTCAAATTTGGTGGATTGGAAGATAGAGTCAGGCTCTGGTGAAAACATCCCTTACGCTGAGAAATGAGAACATATAGGAGCCATTGGATTAATGCTTTGGACGGTGCGGATTATAAATAGCCCGTTTAGTGGAAAAACAAAAATAAAAGAGACGGTTCTTTTTTAGTGGCATGGAGTGTAAATTCACTAAAAATTAAAGTGCAAGACTAAAATACCCCTCACCCTTCTTTCCCAAACTCACATAGCCCACAAAAGCCTCAATTGCTCGCTTCTTTTTTGTTTGATCGAATTCAAAAGCCGCCATCTCTCCAAGTCTCTCATCCTTCTGTCATTCTCTTTCAAAACCTTCAAATCGCTCGAGTATGTTCGATCTTTCTCGATTAATCTTGATTATGCTCTATCTCACTTGATCTCGCCCGATTGCGCTCGATCTCACCCGTTCTAATCTACAATGGTGGAACACATTAAAAAGGTATGGACAAATTTCACTTTTCTAAGATTTAGGGTTTAAAGCTCTCAATCTTACTCTAAGCTTTTAGATTTAATAGCCTTACTCTAAATTTCGCTATCCGCAAATGCTTTGTGTATTCAACTTGGTTTTTGAATGATTTTGAACTTTGACTATATTTATGGGCTTGATTGATGATTCCCTTTAGACATCTTAATTGTTGTACTATGGTGGCAAAAAAACTTGACTAGTATGGGCTTGTTTAGTTTTTTTATTAGTGTTGCATGATTTAGTGTTTTTTATTTGTTGTTTAAGAAAAAAGATCGGATTACATTTGTGTTCCCGAAGTTGTGTTGATGTGATTATTGCTTGTTTTGTTACTATACTTATTGTTGGTATATTCATCAGTTCTTGGTTCATGGTAATGTTTATGGTTTATGATTTTAAAGGTTGTGGTTCATGACTTATAGGGTTGTGGTTCATGCTGTGAACTTGGTTGATTTTTGTGGTTTGAACTTGGTTTGTTGTTGTTTAAATTGCATATTTTGGAGGGCCCGCTGAAAAAGATGAACCAAAAAGAGAGATTACTAGTAAAAAATACTACATGGCAAGAGCAAAATCCATCCTCCACACGAAAAATACTACATGGCAAGATTACATTTGTGTTCCATAAGTTGTGTTGATGTAATTATTTCTTCTTTTGTTGCTACACTTATTGCTGGTTTTTTCATCAGTTCTTGGTTCATGGTATTTAATGTTTGTGGAATTGTGGTTCATGATTTTTAAGGTTGTGGTTCATGGCTTCTAAGGTTGTGGTTCATGTTGTGAACTTGGTTGATTGTTGTGGTTTGAACTTGGTTCATTAATTGTTGCTTAAACTTCATATTTTGTAAGGCCAATTGAAAAATATGACCTAAAAAGAGAGATTACGAGTAAACATATTACATGGCAAGAGCAAAATCCATCTCCCACATGAAAAGGTTTAGCTTCTTAAACCAATATCTATATGTATACTGCTTGCATCATGTAATAAGGATGCCATAAAGGCTTTGTGCATATTGGTACTGTATGCTATAGGTGCATATCATCAATTGAACAGAGCACTAATTTATGGTTTAGAGAGGAAAGTCTAGTGAAATTATATCCTTTTTTATTATTTTATTATTGTTCTTAATTAATTGTTGGTATTGTGCTTTTTTACTATATTCATCTAGTTTTGACAATTTGAAAAATCTGATTAAAACCAAAATGTTGGATTGAGAGGAAAGTGCTTTTTAATAGTATATGATCAACTATCATTTGATGAATTTTTATTTGCTTGTTTTCAGTTTACGGGTTTCAGTTCCCTATATTTCTTTCATTCTTTCTTATGATACTAGTAAATAGACCATATAGTTGACATGAATTATTCGTGTCATTACTTAAAGTTCATAATAATTACACTATTGGTTAATTATTTTGTATACTTAGGTTCATAATAAGTGTCAATACAATTTATGTCATTTGGTAGCCTATTAGCTCAAATGGTAGAGCGATGTGCTTGTGCACATAGATGTGGGTTCAAATCCCACATAGGCTAGTTCATCTTATAGTTGAGGTATTTTGGTTCATATAAACTAGTTGTTATTTTGGTTTCATAACTCATGGAAATTTTTTGTTTGGTTTTTGCTTTTGAAACCTTGAGTTCATAATAGGTCTTTTTTACGGTTCATGTCATTAGTTCATACTAGTTATGTTATTTTAAGTCTTTTGGTTCATGTCAATTGTCCTTTTGGTTCATGTTTTTGTCAACAAAGGTTCATATTAATTCTTCTTATAGTTCATGTCTTATATTATATACGTGATTTTATTTATTGAGTGTTATGATTCGAGAGGCAAATACAAAGGAGAGAACATGATTTTACTCTCATAGCCTATGTGAGATTCGAACACACATCATGTGTAATGAACACATTGCTCTTCCATTTGAGATAATAGGCTTCAAAGGTAATTCTGCATATACAATATGACTTGTTTTTTTCAACTAAATAAAATCCAACTATGAGGAAAACTAAATAGAATCCAACTATAAGAACAACTGAGACTTGTTGATCAAACTCAACAACAAACTTTAAAATTTAATCCATGATTTGTTTTTAGTCACTTCCTCCCCAATTAACATTTTTCTCAAAATGATTAATTAAAACTTTTTCAAATACTTTGTAATAGACCTCACATACAAGCAACTTGTCAACACATGTGTCAAAAGAGAAGATAGTGCATCCTATTCTATTTCAACTAGAGTCTGCTAATATACTAGAGTGGTGAATCGGTATTGATAAAGCATGATTAGGAAGAAGAAAGTTGATTAGGCATCAAGTGATAATTAGTACTCATGAACTACAATTGTTAATCAAACCATCCATCTACCTCATAAATCACATTTAATAGATGATCTAGCCACCTCTTGAATATCAATTACTTTGGCCAAGGGGGCAAGACAATTGGTAATGCAACAACTGTTCTAAAAGTCCCTTCTAGGCCCCGCCTAGGCGCTTGAAGGTCCTAGTCCGCCTAGCCGTCTAGACCGCCTGACACCCGTCTAGGACCGCTTAGGCAACCGTTCAGGCCGTCTAGGCATTAGGCGGTCCCTCTCCGCCCAACGTCCACTTAGCATTTTTTAGAACATTGAGTGCAGCTGGCGTTGGTGACAATGTCAAGCTCAAGCTTGAACTCATGTTTGTTAACACCAATAAAATACATAAGAGTGTCCATGCTAGGAGCGGAAGTGAAGACAACCTTCTTGGTACAACCCTATACTAGTCAAAGAGCATACAATTTAGCCAAATCATGCCAGCACCAAAGCATTAACTAAGGAACTAGCACCCTCATGAATTGAAATTGCAAATTAAACCAATAGGGAACACTATTTCAAAATCCGAAACATATAAATCCAACCAAAACAAACCCAAAGAAAGTTGTTTTAATTGTTCACAAGGATTCCCATTGTGGTTCATAGCTTTAAACTGTAAGGTTCATTAAAAGTTATAATGCAGTTCATGTAATTTAATGCACTAGATGTGTTAGCTATTTTATCGAACACATGGTGGGCATCAACCATATTTTTAATTGAATCAGACTAAAAGCTTTTCAACCAATGTGAGTACCAAGCATAATCCTCTTAACTCAAATTCACAAAATTTCACTTAATTTGATCAGGAAAAACCTAAACCTAGCTAAGCATAAAAATCAATAATCAATCAACGACACTAGAATGAAAGAGCATAAGTTCATGGGGATTAATTGTCCAGAAATTGACTAGAATAAACAACAAAGAGGCAAATCGAATTCATGGGGATTAATTGTCTCGAAATTGCAAACACAATGGAAGAGCATAAGTTCATCAAAATCCATAATGAAACCATAAATCCAGTTTCAAAAACCAAAATCGTTCAAACCTAGATCCATAAGGAGGAGATTTAAGGTTTGTGAAAGCAGATTGAGGATTGAACATGAATTTTATAGAGTTTCCATAGCAATTAGAAGGTCACTTTCATAGACTAAATGAGATGAGGAGGAGGCTTCAAAAATCGCCAAAGTTGCGTTGCAGAGAAGAACAAATGAGGAATACAATTTGGGAATAGGGTAAAAGACCAAAATACCCTTTGAGGTATTAAAATAACTAAAAGACACACGTCTAATCCTAACCGTAGATTTGCTCCATCCAACGATTTATAAATGTTCACATTTTACACGTTAACACGTATTCTCATATGATCGCAAATCTTGGAAGATATTGGATTTGACCGATTTTGATTGATGATGTCCAAAATGGTAAAATAAGAGGTGAGCCCGGGGTACAGAAAAACAAATAGACACAACGGGATTCCCAAGGATGATTCTGGGGCCCACAACCATACGTCTTTTCATTTTAAACAAACATTCCCATCTCCGCGAGGTCTTCCGAATCCCCGGAGTGGGGTCTAAACCTCGCCACCGACTCTGCTGACACACCCGCCCACACGGACCACTCACGGATGCCGCTTCCCCGAACCAATCACCGGCTGCCTCATCCCCGAACCAATCAGGAGCCCCTATCTCGGGCATCCCATATCGGACCTTGGCCAAAACTCGACTCCACAATCTTCTATAAATAGAGGAGAACTTCGTAAGAAGAGGGGGTCGAAAAACATCTTGAACTCAAGAACTATCTTGCTCGTTGAAGATCGACGTGATAGAAACATCGTCAAAAGACCTCGCTATAGACAAGTGAAGTCCACAAAAAGACTTCAAGTCATACAGAGACCTCGCTCACATCAAAGACCGCGCTACACAATCTCACAAGACTCTCTACACCACGCTCTCAGATCCGCCTCGCCTCAAGATCAATCAAGTGATACTTAGGTGGTAGAATCGTTTAGTAAATAGGAGATCTCGAATACTCATAGGAGGTCTAGGGTGTAAATCTCAATTGCTTGTTGGCCTCGTTGGCTTGCAACCTCGCTGTAAGGAAAATACAAATAAAGAAGCAAGTGTTTGCACAATCGAATATAACAATCCCGTTTCTTGTCTTCTAGCAAGTTGTTATTTCGGGTTTCATCATTGATTAGATAAGGAAGGAGAGATAAATTTTCGGCAGTATATTGAAGAAAGTTTTAAGATTGTATTTTGGTTGTTAATTTAGGATAAGGAAAAGTTAATATAACAAGATTAAACTATAACAATTATTTTACACAAAATTGTTCTACACAAATGTATGTAGCAAAATTAGCTAATACAAAATTTATGTAATAAAAATAAAATAAAGTACACTAATTAACCTACAGAGATTAATGTAACATGATTGATCTATATAAATTATTCTACACAAAACTAAACTACATTAAAATTATATAGTAAAATTATTTTACACAAAATTTATGTAAAAAAAATAAATTACACGAATTATCATAATAAAAATTAATGTAACAAAATGAACCTACGCGAATATATTACACAAAATTTTATTTTTTTGATAAGAAACACACTTCATTAACTAGTAGTCAAATCTGTCTTGATTGCATCATAAAGAGCACTAGGTAAATAAACATTGCAAGTAGAAAGAAAGATATCTAAAGGCTTCCAACGACTTAAACAAATTTTATGTAACAAAATAAAATCTACATAAAAATTATGGTAACAAACTTAATGTAACAAAATCCTAATAAATTTAATGTAACTTATACTAACAATTTTTAGGTATTAAAAGCCTAAGCATTTATGTAGCAAAAGAATAACTACATTAAGTTTGAGCAATCACACCTCTGCCTCTATGCTATGGTACCCAAATATCGCCACCACACACCATTACACCCCTGATTTGAGCAATCTCATAATTGACAATCTTCCCTATGGCGGTTCCGATCAAGTTAGCCTCGGCGACGGCTCCCAAATCCCAATTCATAACTACGGTTCCGCTAAACTCTTCTCTCAAAATCAAACTTTTTCTCTTTCAAATATACTACATACACATGCTATTTCCAAAAATTCACTCTCTGTACAGCAATTTTGCATAGACAATACAGTTTATTTTGAGTTTCATGCTTCTCATTTCTATGTGAAGGACTCGCAAACGGGAACGCCTCTTCTTCAAGGAGTTGTTGAAGGAGGCATCTACAAGCTGCCCGCCACCACTGCACCACTATCTACCCCAACGCATCAACTTTCTCTTACTGCTTTTCCCAATAACGACCTCTGGCATCTTCTTTCGTCTGTCGCAACGTTCATCTTTCCCACAAGAAAGGCCCAAACTCGTCCCTGCCAATCGTGCTCATGGGCCAAGGCCCACGCACTCCCTAATCCACCCACATCATCCACATCTTCTAAGGCTTTTGAACTATTATTTGTTGATGTATGGGGCCCAGCCCAAAACATTTCTCTTAAAAGTAAATAGATTCTATCTTTCTATTGTTGATGATTTTTCCAAATTTATTTGGCTCTTTACTTTATCCACAAAATCCCTTGTCACATCTACCTTGACTAATTTCATAAAACTTGTTCAAAATCGATTCTCCACAAATATCATAAGCATTCAAACCGACAATGGAACCGAATTTAAACCCCTCGAAACCCTTTTTTTCTCAACTCGGCATCACCCGCCGCATTACTTGCCCTTACTCTCATCAACAAAACGGGAGTGTTGAAACCCGACATCGTCGGATTGTCGACATGGGCCTTACCCTCCTCAAACAAGCCCAACTTCCTCTCCTCTATTGGGATTTCGCCTTTGAAACCGCATCATATTAAATCAATCGGCTTCCCACTCCCATTCTTCAAAACAAATCCCCCTTTCAAGTCCTTTTCAACTCTATCCCTGTTTACAATTTTCTCAAAGTGTTCGGGTGTCTCACCTTCCCTAATCTTCAGCCATAAAACCAATTCAAACTCTCTTTTCACTCTACCCCCACTATCTTTTTTGGCTATAGCGGAAATCATAAAGGTTACATTTGTTATGATTGGGCCGCCTCCAAATATTACATATCTCGGGACGTGATCTTTCACGAAAATGAGTTTCCCTTCCAATCTAAAAATGGGCCCCCAAATGACTCCAGCCCAATATCCATTTACTACCCTTCCATATAACAATTCCCTCAGATTCCTCAAATGGGCCCTCTCCTCCCAGCCCAACTCCTATTCCTGATTCCTCTCTCACACCCGCTTCTCCCACAAGCCCAACTCCAATTCAATCTTCTCCTCCAACGCCACACTCAACACGGCAATACCTAGCCCATATAATCCCTCTTCACCAGGAACTAGACATCTTCCACTCCCTCTCCCTCTCTCCCTCTCCAACTACACCAGACACTACCGTCACAACTTCCACCCATCCCATGTTCACTCACCATCGCAACCAAATTCACAAACCCAAAATTCGTCTCGATGGAACCGTTCCTTGGCCAAATTCCCCATCATGCTCTCAATCCACTATTGTGCCCGATGAACCCTCAAACTACTCCGAGGCTTCTCGATATCCCGAATGGCGGCAAGCCATGGAAGCTGAATTCAACGCACTTCTCCACACCAAAACTTGGACCCTTGTGCCTTCCTCACCTCACCTCAACATCGCTTGACGGCGATGGAGTTCTGAGGCGGCGGCGGCCAGGGGATGCTACGTTCGTGCGGCCAGGGGATGCTAGGTTTGGACAGCGCGTGATGAACTGGTCTTGTCTTTGGGCCTGTTGAAAGACAAGCCCACTAGACAAAAAAAAGAAAAGTACACGCTCGTTATCGGCCCGACTATTTAGTTTCAAATTCTGGCAGATCAATCCCCCCATATTCCCTTCCCTCCAATTTTCTCCTCCCATCGCTAATCCCCTCTAATTTCTCTCCTCTTCACGCTCCAACCTATGGAGAATTCTCAGGTAACTTGCAATATCTTTGCGATCTGCATTTTTCCATCTGTGAAATTGAAGTACTGTTTGACAGGATAACTTATGCAATATCCTTACGATTTCGTTTTGTGTAGGATACGGAAGTTCCTATCCCCAAGGATAAGGAAGTGGAGGTCGATTTTCAGAGCAAAACTACTGCTGTAAGTGCGATCGTGCTTGTCTTGTGTTAAATTCGTTTTGTGTTCTCTTTGACAGGCTACGGTAGATTCCAAATCTAAGCTCGATTTTGAGAGCAAAACTACGGTTTATTTCTAATTGTGATCGTGTTCTATTTGGCTTAGTATCTGTGCTTCTCTTCTGTTATGTGTTGATTTCGTTTTGTGCTTTTTGACAGGATGTTGAACGTTCTGAACCTAAGGACGATTTGGAGAGCAAAACTAAGGTTCGTTTCTAATTGCGATCCTGTTCTACTTTTTTCATCTGTTGATTTCGTTTTCTGTTTATCTGTTCATTTCGTGTTGTGTTCTCTCACAAGGTGCTGAAGGTGCTGAATCTAAGGCTGATTTTGGGAGCAAAACTAAGGTTCGCTTCTAATTTTGATCCTATTCTACTTGGCTTAGTGTTAAATTTGTGCTTCTCTACTTTTTGTCTGTTAATTTCGTTGCTGATTAAGTTTTAGTGCGGGATCTATCTATCTGCTATTGCAACTACTAGCAACTAATTCTTAGGCTGGGCTGCTAGGGTTACAATGTTCAATTACAATGTTGTTTATACAGTTTAATTGTGGAATTACAATGCTGTTTATGTAGTTTAATTGTGGAATTATAATTCTGTTTATACAGTTTAATTGCAGTCTGTTTTGTGATACTTAGATGCGCTTAGTTGTTTGCAATTTATATTAGTCTGCATGTTATGTTTATTTACTTTCGTTGGTTTAATGTTAGATCTATCACTAATTAAGTTTTAGTGCGGGATCTACCTATCTGCTATTGCAACTAATAGCAACTAATTCTTAGGCTGGGCTGTTAGGGTTACAATGTTCAATTACAATGTTGTTTATACGGTTTAATTGTGGAATTACAATGCTGTTTATACAGTTTAGTTGTAGTCTCTTTTGTGATGTAAAGATGCACTTAGTTGTTTGCAATTTATATTAATCTGCATGTTATGGTACAGAATTCTGGCTCTCACCTTTACAAGCACAAACAAGTTTTAAAGAAGTCTGTAGATGGTGCTCTTAAGGGTTTGAAGATGGAGGGGCCTGATACTAATGATGAGGTAACCTAGCAATATCCTTGCGATAACTTATGCAAAACTGAAGTGCTGCTTGACAGGATAACTTATGCGATATCCTTGCGATTTCGTTTTGTGTAGGATACGGAAGTTCCACATCCTTATCGCAAGGATGTGGAACTATGATTTTGTTTAAATCTGTGTTGATTTTCTTTCGTGGTCGATTTGACAGGCCTGGCAAGCTAACCTTCAGAAAGAGAACTCTGATTCTGATTATAGTGAGGTTAATCTGTTGAGATTTGCCGGCTTTTGTAATTTTTGCTGCAATTGCAATTGTTATTAATGCTGTGCAACTAATGCATGTTATGATTATTTGCTTTGGAAACAAAATTCTGACTCTAGTGGCCACAGTGATGCTGATACCGGGACCTATTCTAATAGGGTAAAAACATTTACACTTTTTTAGTTATTTCTAATTTGAACTGCTCTACTTATATATACTAATCTGTGATACTAATCTGTGAATAATGGTGGCTTACTATTAGTCTATTTTGCTAATTAGTTAATTATTGTGTAGTCTCCAAGGGCCGAGGGGCGCAGGGCAATTTCAACGGGCCACAAGATCATTCAAGCTGGTGTAAGCGTTGGTGATAGCTCTCTGATTGCTGCTGGTAGGAGAGCTGTTGATGCCGGGAAAGCTGCAAGGAATGCTACTGGCAAAATTGGTAATAAGAAAAGCAATAAGGCCAAGAAGATCGCTGCTGATGCCAAGAAGGTGGCATTTGGTCGGAGGCTTAAGCGCCGCAAGACTGATTGTTAGGAAAATGGCAAGACAAAGGCATAGTGTTTGTTAGGAAGGGTAAATGGGTCTTTTCTTGTAATGGCAGTTAGAATGAATATTCTAGACTGTGAGCTGGCTAGGGAGGGAGGGTTTAGTAGACTATAAATAATGTGTAAGTTTCTTGTTAGAGGTATCGAGAAATCAGAGAAAAGGATCAGGCCATTGGCCTTGGGCTCATTAGAGAGAGTTTCTCTTTTGAGATTGGCTCTTTGGGGATGTCCCATTGAGATTTTGTTCTTATTTTCAATTATCAATCAATCAGTTATCAATCAATCAAGAGTGTTTTTTAGGGTTTGTTCATTCTCTACTATCTAACAATTGGTGCTCTTGTTGAGAGGGGTTTTCCATAGGGTTAGATGTGAGGATGAACATGGAAGAAGAAATGAGAGAATCTGAGATGGACATAGAGAAAAATCGAGAAGAAGTTATGGCTTTTTTCCGTAGCTGGGTTGAGGAAGTAAGAGAGTTAGTATTTGCCTGGATTTTAGAAGGGGAGAGCAGATCAAAATCGGTTGGGTATGATACTGAAATCAAATTGGGAGTATTAGGATCATGTCTGGAAGGGGTGATGGAAGAAATTGAGGAAGAACAGGGTAACAAGTGCCATCAGAGATTGAGTGAGATTGCCAAACACAAGCACCAAGTTGAGTTTTGGACATCGCTGGTGAGGGAGTATTTGAAGAAGATCGATGGAGAAAATTCCAGAGGCGTCGTCAAAGTGGAGCCCGCATCTGACGATAAAGAGGAAGATGAACACATGGCTGAGAACGATCGAACGAGAGATGAGATGAAAGAGAAAACCGACTCCGATGACGGTTTGACAGAAAGAGGATCGGCTTCAAAGGAGAAGAATGCATCGCAACCGAAAACCGGCGTTGAAACTGTTGTATCGAGTGTGGTCGAACCAGAAACCGAGGAAGACGACCCTGCGACCGATCAGAGCAAGACGAGACTCGAGGAGGAGGACGCTCTTCAGATTGGGAGTGACAGTGAAGACACTTCCCAGATCGGTGGATGGAATGGAGAAGGGAGGATTGAGAAAGAGAAAATATCGACTCCTGAAAGTATGGCCAAAATCGTCGACGCAAAAACCCCAGTGGTAGAGAGTCACGCCACGATCGACCGGCAATGGCGCATGGAAGATTTCGCAGGGGAGTTGAGAAGATGATGACATTCATCGCGCGTGAAGTACCGTCGAGTGGTGCTGTGTGGGTTTTAGGGCAGAAGAGGCTACGGGAGATTGAACCCGTTTTTCTTGTGATGATGGATACGAATCAAATTGGATCCAAAGCCGGGCCAGACCCGAAATCGTTAGGCCCACCACCTTGGCTAAAAGATAGTATAACATTAAATGGGTTTGAGTTTAAAATGCAGAAGATAAAGCAGAATTACGTTGGGCCTTCACTAGCATTATCAGGCCCATTTAGTTGGCCCAACTCTGGGTTTAGAGAATCAGAACCAATTAAAAGGCAAGTTTTAAAAACAGAGGAAGATCCTCTTCTACCTCCAGCACCCTCGAATTCAAGAGTCAACACCGGTGCCTTGAGCCGCCTCCGCCACTGACGAGTAAACCGCCTCCTCGACCACCGGATTTTTCCTCGGATTTTCTAAGGTTAGAATTAATCCCTTCTGTTTCCCATTCCACTCCCTGTCCCATTTCTCTCCAATTTAATGGCAAGGAGGACTCTGCCGGCGACGACCCGGGCGGCATTCAGACTCATCAATTCTTCTTCTGGGCGTCCAATGTCTATTCCATACACAGCCTTGAGGACAAGGCTAGTTTGAAGGGGTTGGAAAGGGTAGTTAATTCTCTAAGAGAAGGCAGTTGCGTTGAAAGATGGGGCTTCATGCCGCCACCACCGGCGGAACCTCCACCAGAGCAACCATCTGATCTGATATCTTGTTTGAAGAGGTTGGAAAAGGAAGTTATAACCCTCAGAGAAGGCAGCTATGTGGAAGGGTGGAGTTGTGATCCTCCACCACCAGCAAAACCTCCACCGTCTGATCTTGTATCCTTTTTCCTCTTGGTCTTCGACAACACTGTGGAGTGCAACTCTTGCCAGCTGAGCGGAAGAAGTGAAGCTTCTGGGGACGACCCGGGCGACATCCTGTTTCTCCAATCTTCAGTGGCATATTATAGAGAAGTTAGATGGAAGCTTGAGCGGCTGCTCATGACTGAAACAGAAATGCACATTGATCTGGGGTTCCTATTTCTTGAACATCATGTTTATGGGATTGTGAGGTATTCCATCAAACAAGAGGATGTTCAATTAGCAGAAGAGAATCTTGAAAGAATTGTAAAGAGACACAAGCAGCTTATAATCTGGATTATGGTCGGGTTTGGTGACTCAAACATGAGCCTATTTTTCTACCATTCCCCTCGTCCTCCAAAGTATGGAAATAATGAAGAGATTCCTCTAAGAAATAGAAAAGAGTATGATGGGCTGATTAAGGAAACTTGCATACAACTTCAGGTGGAGATAGAGTTCCAAACACCAGCTGAAGTGATGCACTTGGCGTCCAAGTGGAAAGGCTGCATTCCTCTAGACAAAGGGGATCTCAAGCTGAATTGGATGAATGTTCAAGCTGATTTCAAGAGGTTAGATGGTCAGCTAAGTCACCCAGGCAATTGCACTATCAAGAATGTGATCAAGCTAAACACGAGAGTTGGAAGATTTCAAGAAGACTCTCAGTTCAGCAACCAGCGGATAGACTCATATCTAGGAATGAGCACCCTTAGTTTCAGGATCTTTGTCCTGACTTCAACCTTGTCCTAGTTTCAGGATCTTTGTCCTGACTTCAACCTTGAGGACAAGGTTGTTTGAAGGCGAGTGGCATTGTTAGGAAAATGGCAAGACAAAGGCATAGTGTTTGTTAGGAAGGGTAAATGGGTCTTTTCTTGTAATGGCAGTTAGAATGAATATTCTAGACTGTGAGCTGGCTAGGGAGGGAGTGGGTTTAGTAGACTATAAATAATGTGTAAGTTTCTTGTTAGAGGTATCGAGAAATCAGAGAAAAGGATCAGGCCATTGGCCTTGGGCTCATTAGAGAGAGTTTCTCTTTTGAGATTGGCTCTTTGGGGATGTCCCATTGAGATTTTGTTCTTATTTTCAGTTATCAATCAATCAGTTATCAATCAATCAAGAGTGTTTTTTAGGGTTTGTTCATTCTCTACTATCTAACACTGATTGTAAGTTTATTCTTTCTAACATATTCTTTAATATCTTTGTTGGTATTTGTTGGATTTAGCTACTTAATCATCCTATTTGGAGCTTAAAGTCACCTAAACCATCATCTTGCCTTCCCTATATTGTTTGTGCATTAGTTTGCTCACATATTTTCTGCCATACAACTGTTAACATTCATATCACAATATCTGGAATGAAATCACGTGTTGTGCTGCAGAATACAGGATAGTTAATAGATAATTAGTTTGTTTGACTGTTGTTTGGATTTTGTTAGTGTTTGGGAGCTCAAAAGTTGTCCTTTATCCCTTCTGATATTCAAAGTTATAATTAGTCACTTCTATCAAAGGTTGGCCTGAACTCTTATTTGAGCTTTTAGAGTAAACTGCTACATTCCGGCTATTTGCTTCATGTTAGAACTCATGGACTTGTAGTAGTTTTCTTTAGTTATGTCTTAACAATATAAATTTGAATCACTTTCTGCACAAAAAATGTCTAAAATTGATTTGCAAAAGTTGTCAAATGTGGTAGCATACTTCGATTTTATAATATGTTTTTTTTGTCAAGAACGAGCCTAATTTTTATTCTTATCCAAACATCAGAAGTTGTTGTATTTTTAACTCACTTCCTCATTATTTCTTTCCAATTTTGAGTAAGTTTATCTACCTAATTCGATTAACTTTGTACTACCTGTTGTTTTATTGCAGGATGTAGCTGGCATAGTGAATAATACAGGATTACAGGGCACTCTTTTTCCTCTGTCTTGGAGGTTTTTTAACGAGGCCCTGTACTCTTGACTATTTTACTTTACATGCATTATAAATGTTAGTAACAAGAGACCATCATGTCATATGAATCAGTTCTCTTTATTGTGTGCTTTCTTTACTTTCTCATCCAAAAGTGCTTCAGAGTATGGCTGTCCCAATTAAACCAAAAAGGACTTTTAATTCCCCCTCTTCATTAGCAAATGAATATAGGGTTTTTGGATTTCGTTTGATTTGTAGGTTTTAATTTTAGGGAGGTGCTATACTTCTCACTCTTTTATTAAACTTCATACTATAAAATTACCTTAATAGCCTTCTTCTTAAAGTAAAATAATAAAAAAATATAAAATTTTATGTTAGGATTTTGTTAGATTTTCAACCATATATTAGAAATTACTCCGTATTTATGTAAAATCAAAGTGGTGTTGGATGCTAAAAAAAAGACACTTTAACACCAAAGAACGTGTAAATTATGCTAGCCAGAAACCCAAAAAAACAAAACAAAACAGTAGCAACAATCATTAAACTTTGAAACTAAAATTGAATTGAGAAGTAGCAACTTAGAGGGTATGAAAAGTAGAATTTACATACCACCATGACAAAGCTCTCTGTTATTGTATGCAGTTCCTTGAACGTTTGTTTGGGCTGTTCAAGTAGGAAAAACTCTATAAATTAGTGTATTAAATCATATATAATATTATTATACATTTTGTGTGAAGATTTTGTTCATTATAAATTAAGTTAGGATCTTTTAGTAAGAGATTCTCTTAAAATTATAGTAATGTAGATTCCTTATTAGTAGTAAGTTTAAATTTCCCAAAATAAAATAAAAAAATTGAAAACGTGTGAAGTGCAAGAATTTTGTGTGTGAAGTACAGCTCTTGTGTAATTTTAGTTCGTGATTTACTTGCCTTAATTTGGCCTAATTATTCTTAATTATTTTTTTTGTTGTGTTTTCGTTTACAAAATCTATAATATGAATAAATTCTTAGAGCATGTGCTATGATGGGACAATGATACACTCACACTCGGTGTAAAATCACTATTTTACACCAAACACACGTGGCAGTTTTTTATTTGTAAGAAAATCAACAAATTTTCCAGCTTTTATTTTTCTAATAAATGAAAAAGTAATGCCTAGCCTCTTCCTCTCCCTCCCTATTGCAGCAACGAAAATTGAATGTATTTCCTTCTTCAAATTGCATTCTCATAGAAATTACTAGTATTTCCTAAAATCATTCTCCTCAAAAAGCTCAAACATGATGGCGGGACTCTAGATCTTGGTGGCCAAGCAGTGGCGGAAGCCTAGATCCGATAACAAAGTTGCTTGGGACTCCAGATCTGGTGGATAAACGGTGGCGAACGCCCAAATCTAGCGATGAAACAGTGACAAAACTCCAGATACGGTGGAAAATCCGGCGATGAAACTTGGATCCAAGTCATCCAACGTCTAACAGGCGGCAAGACTCCAAATTTGGTGGCAAGGTGGCGGTGAATGTAATATCCGCTAAATTTTAAAATAATAAAACGGATATTTATCCCAATAATTTTTTTTTCTCTAAAGTAGAGAACTTAATAATCTTTATAATTTCTTATTAAATTATAAAGAAATTATAGAAGTTTATTACAATGACAATTAAGAGTTTCAGTAAATATACTATAAAAGTCGGATATCTATTTAAATATTTGCTCTTAAAAAGAGAGTTTAATTATTTTTATAATTATCTTAATAAATTATAAAAATGTTATAAATGTAATATCCGCAATATTCCAAGGTTTGTAAAACCATTATAATATAATATCATAATCCTTCTCCATATAAAAGAGAATTCATAATATAATTCATAACCCTTCTTCTCTATAAAAAGAAGATTTTAAATAAATTAAATAAATAAAGTCAAGAATGTATTATAAGGGTTATGAAGGAATAAAAACATTTAAATAAAATAATGCTTTAATAATTTCGAAATTTATTAAATAAAATAAAGGAACAACAAGCTAATAATAGCACAATGAAAAATAAATAAAAAGAGGCAAGAGTCGGGACTCGAACCCGAGACCTCTTGCATCTCGCCCCTAATCACACACTCTCAATTCCGCTATGCTATTGTGACTTGACTATCCATATTACAATTCTTTCAATTTTAAATAAATCCTATCTTCTTCTTCCAAGAGCACATCAGAATTGTGCCTGATGGATTTGACGTTAAACCAATGCATGCCAATTTCTTCTTCCAATCTCCATGTTGGCTTGCAAGACCATCCTATTGACCTCATCACCCCATGTCATCTTTGAAGAAGCACAACCCCCACCAATCCCTTTCAAGCTCCTCCTCTTTCAATGGTCAATTTCAACCATGGAGGATTGAAGGAAACACAAGTTTTAGCTATAAAAGGGGTTGGGATTTCAGTAGAAAACTCACATCATCTACTTCCTCTTTCTCCCTTGCAAAACTCATCTCTATCAAACAAAAATTCAGCCAAAGAGCCTTCAATTTAAATGCTGATTTTTTTTTTACAAAAACCTCAAAAAAAACCCTAATTCGCCTTGCCTTGCCCCGCCGGACCACCACCAGTCGCCGGACCACCACCTGCTGGCCGCCCAGTGCCGCGCGCCGTCGCTAGGAGGCCGCCACCAGCCTCCCACCGTCGCTGCAGTCCGTCGTCGTTAGTCCTGATGTGCTCTCTGGTTTTGTAAGTAAAAGCAAGAAGAAGAAGTGATGTGGGCTGGTGCTTTTGGGTTAATTTTGGGCTGCTGTTGGGCTAAATTTTAGGCCCATATGTCTAAAATTAACCCACCAGAATTTTATTAAAGGAAAAAGTAGAAGGAGAAGCCCAAAAATTCGATCGTCTCGAAATCCGTGCCCCTTTCCGCTCTCGTTCTCGCTCGGTATAATTCCCGACTCGTATTTTAATTTTTATCTTTTATAATATAATTTTACATGTATATATTAATTATTTAAATAAATAGAATCAATATCATAAGTGGATTATTAAAATAGGAATTAATTTTGGTAAGTCATTAAATAAATTCCAATAAATCATAAGAATAATATTTGAAGCATATTTGGTTTAAATATTGGAAAAGTATTAACTCAGGCATATTCCTCTTTATTATAAAAGAAATAATATTTTTACCTTATTAGGAGCTTATTGTAATGAATAAAAGAAAATATGAGCTTAAGATTTTGTTAGTTGAGGAAAAAGGATTAAATCTAATAAATATATTAAGTGAGATCTTGATAGTTGAAAATATTATTCTAACCAATAGATAAAGTATTTATAATTTCTTATATCATAATAAAATTTCAAGACAAGGTAATTGTAAATAATGTGTAAGAGCCCTTATAAAAGTATTGTTATAAAATCATTAGCATATGGATTATAGTTTTATATTAAATATTACCTTTATAAAGAAATAATATTTTCCAAGTTATAATGTTGCATGTCTTAAACTATAGAGAAATACATTATAATAAAATCATGGGATTGAACTATGAGATTTATATGAGAAGTATAATATAAATAATATGATTACCCTATTTGGAAGTTATTATAAAAATATAAATGTCTAAGTTGTTAGAAAAGATATGATAAAGATATTATTTATAATTATAGAGATAAATAAATAGTTGCATACTCCTATTTTTATAAAATAATATTCTAGACATGAGGAACCATTTAAATAAGATAATAGGAGTTTATTATGATCTTTGGAAATTTCCATATAAGTAAAGTGTAGAATAAGTATAATATAATATGATATATTAATATCTTTTATATCATAAGGTGGTTTCATGTCTTAAAAAGATATAAAAGATAAGAAAAGATATTATGATATGGCATATCTCTAAGTGTAGAGATTTTATAAGTTTTATTTAATGACTATGATAGATATGATAATAATTTGATAAATAATAAGATATTAATATTGCTAAGTTATTAAGAGTTGCCTGGTATAAAAAGATATGTTAAAATAGCTAAGATAATATATCTTGATCTAAGATATCACAAATATATGCTTTTGATTTTTTTAAAATAAAGCTTTAAGACATGATTATATTGGGTTTTATAAACTAAAGATATGGGAGAATTTATGTAAATAAGATAATGAGATTATTTTATTATTATACTAAGTTTTAGAAAGCTTTCCTTATAAGATATATATAGAAAGTTCCATTTTTGGAAAATACTAAGAAAGTGGCCTATTAATATTTTATCTCTATTTAATATGGTTTTTATAACTAGACAAGGTCTTACTAAAATAATGGATATTAATAAAATATTCTTTGTGGAGAAATTAATATTTTAAAGTATTATATGGATATGATTGAAAATTAAGAAATATTACAATAACTCTAGATTGAAAACATCTTAATAAGGTTGTAAAAGACTTTTATAATCTAAGGTTGAAATAAATTCAAAAATACCTTTTTAGGTAAAATATTATATCATATGCTTTTATAAGGTTGTCCTTGCTTAATTATATTAAGAAGTTAGCAAGTGAAATTAGAAGAATATTTTAATAAATTAAAATAAGGAAATTATTGGTTTCCAAGAATGAAAATGTTTAAATATTAAGAATAAGAATTTATAAGAAATACAAGGATATTACCAATATAAAATAATAATAAGGAATATTATTATTTTATTCATCTCTACCTAAATTATTATTATAATAATTTAGAAATTAATAGAAAGAATATAAGAGATATTTAAAACTTTAGAAGAATTAAAGAAATTCTTATTAAAGTTCGTTCGTACTTCTCGTGTCGATAGGTCGAGTCTCCGTTCCGAGTAAAGTCAACGACTTCCGTCCGTTCGTTTGTACACAATCGTAAAAGCTAAGGCAAGTGGAATTTCCCCTTGTGCCCTTTTATATCCGTCTACATGATATTTCTCGATGTTGGGAACGACTTGTATGTCTCAATAAAAATGAACCTAGGAAATATTGATTGCTAGAAATAACGACAATTGTTAGCGTAGTATGCTTTATATTCCTTTGTTAGGATTATATATGCTAGTATGTTGTGATCTTGATTGAATACAATCTCGTTCAGAGATTTACCTTGATTAAACTAGAAAGGGGTGCGGGTTAGCCGACACCTCTATATAACATTAATAAGTCGTACGTCCATACGACTTTCGGGATCATGATGTCCATCCGCTCCGATTGTAAGGAGGGATTGTGCGACACTCTAGCTAAGTGTCGGAGAATTGATGGTTCTCCTTCGGGTGGCTCGGAATATCCGTGTCCCACCACTATCTATTAAAAATCATTAATAAAGTCGAATATTTTCGTCACTATATAAGATAAGTGTGAATGCACACTTAAGACACCAAAACCGGACCGGTCTCAAATGATCGATCCGACTCTCGGTCCGCTCAGGGCGCGAGAGGTTTTCACTTGTATGATTTAATGAAGGTTCCCCAACATTCTTTCGAAATCCAAAAGAAGTCTACAATCTAGTAGTTCTTCTATTGCTCACCGAGTTATCTTTGTCCAAAGATATACTCTCCTTCGAATCTCAAAGCTCCACATCAATAAGTTTCATTATATAGCCCATCATAAACACAACCTTAATACCTCTTTCAATAATATTTGAAAATTCCCAAAATACCCTCGGGAAGTTCCCTTCCCGCTTGCTTAGTCTCTTAGACTAATTCTTCTTTTCCGCATTTTTGCCTGGCATTCTATCGCCCCTCGCGAATTATGTCAGAATCTAGGAACCTCAGCAAGGCGTGAAGTGAAGTGAAGACGAAGGAAGAACAAGGATTTCAAGATGTATCTTTCTATCATTTTGCTTTAGTTTCATTACGTTTCAAGAACAATCAGGTTTCGCATTTCAATTCTGGTCAACTTTATGTTTGAATCAATGTAAGATGTTTTGTAAGAACTAAGTCTCCCTCGGGAGCACCTTTTCTCATTATGTAATATGTTTTATTCCGCATTTTAATCGTTCTATATCATTCTAAAAGCCTTGGGTGACTTTGGACGGTAAAGTCTGAGGTCACTGGCAGTAATACCCAATGTTGTAAAATAGGGGTGTTACAGCGAAAGCCCAGATCAAGTGGGGAATGGTGAAGAGGCGGGCGGTGTTGCATTCGAAGAGGCGGGCATTGATGCTTGGTCGGAGCGGCGAATGGTGAAGGCCTTGTCGCCGGTGGACGGAGAAATTTGATAGGAAAAGATTGATGAAGACTTGCCTCTGGAGGGAGATGAAGTGGTGGGCCTCATTGATTAATTTATGGTTCCAATATCTTTTTATTAAATGTTAAATTTATTTGCCACATGTATAGATGAAGGGTTGTGATGAAAAGTGTATAATTTTAATTTTACACTTGGTGTTACTGTACATTTGTCCGCTATGAAGGGGATTTTCAATCCTCTCTTCACTTTCTCTCTCCTCACCTCCTTTTGACACCTCACCTACCCTATATTTTACCTCACTCTTTCCTCTTCCCTTTCCTCTTTCTCTATATTCACCTACAACAATGAGAATCATTTCTTCCCCTCTCCTCCAATTTTTTATACATATAGTTTATCACATACTCATATTATCAATTTATCATTTATTCACTCCTTATGATTTTAATTAACTAATAAATTAATTTAACATTCAATAAAAAAATATATATTACTTATGACAATATAAATTGATTACTACTAATAATTAAATCTTGATTACATTAAGATAATACAAACAACAACATAAAATAAGATGTAAACTGAAAACATTAAGCATAAATAACAACATTATTGTCATAAGAATTTAATCACAATCTGAATCGGATGCCAAATCCTTAAACTTCTCCCAAATGTGATCGACCAAGTTGTTCTTTAGAGTCGTATGCATTTCTTTATTTCTAACCTCCTCCCTCCTAGCCATAAATCTTCTTAGAGACAGATCATTATAGCGTCCACGTGTCATATTGAATGTCTCGTTATTATTTCTTCTTGATGATCCAACAATATTTTCGGGTTGATCTTGGGCAAATTCACTCGGGTCTTTATAATTTCGATACGTATCTCGCTCGTCTTCCACGATCATATTATGCATGATGATACATGCCATCATTTAAAAAAATGTCATATATTTTAATATTATTGTTTGTAATTTATTAATGCTTAATTTTAATGAAAATAAATGATTGTAGTTGATAGATGAAAAAGATATGCAATATTAGGTCCAATTTATAGACAAAAAAATTGCAAGAATTATTATTTGTTTTTTTTTGTTTTTTAAAATATCATCTTTAAAATATTTTTATTTGTAATTTGTTAATGCTAAATTGTAATGAAAATAAATGAATGTAGTTGATTATAAGAGACACATGTCAAATTTTGATTAGGTGAATATGGAGAGAAATGCACAAAAGCCAATGTGCACATTCCTCTACCCATAGAGGAATTCACCCCATTCCTCTACCTATAGAGAAATTCACCCCATTCCTCTCTTAAGAGAGGATCCTCTCTTCCAACCCACATCCAACAGGATCCTCACTTTGAATAAAAAATGGGTAAAAAAAGGAAGAGAGGATTACCAATCCCCTTCATAGCACATGTTCTAAGAGGGTCCGATTTCTTCATTTGAATGATAAATAGAAAGGTTGAGGGAGAGGAGAGATATGAGGAATTAAATTTGGAAGGTAAGGACTTTCTTGCAAAATCATAAAATTTGAAGGGTTTTTATAAGTTTAAGTGCGTTGTGCGTAGTATAATTTGTAGTTAATAGAACTGTTCTAAAAATCTCATCTAGGTTCCATCTATGTGTTGGAAGGTCCCAACTCGTCTATAGACACCCGTCCAAGACCACCCATGCAATTGTTTTGGCTGCATTAGCATTAGGCGGTCCCTCTTCGCAAAAGTTCACTCTGTTACAAGATATGCTCATAGGTTTGTGCACATATTATTGCTGCAATATTCTATCCTTAAATAAAATATTTTACCTAATTCTTATATAATCCTTCTCTAATAGTTTAAAATAAAATTATTGAAATAATTATATGTATAAATACATGATCAAAAGTTCCCGATTCTTATAAAATGTACAATTCTATTATTATTAATATATAAACTAAAACTGAATAAGAGCATAAAATAGGATAAGAGAAATATATAAAACCAAATCCTATAAAATATTTTATATTATTATTAATATATGATATCTACATGGAATATTTACATACATTGAATAATAATATAAAGTTTTAAGCATATGAAAATATTATATCTACATAATCAATTTATTATATAGCAATAGACCTGTCAATCGGGTCGAGTCGGGCGGGTTCGGGTTCGGGTCAAATCGAGTTCGGTTTCGTTATGGGTCACGGGTCAATCGGGTCGGGTTGTAGCGGGTTTTCGGTCGGTTCGGTTGACCAGCGGGTCTAAAATATCCTTTAATTTATGATTATTAAAATCAATTTTTAATTAAATAATAATATTTAATTATAATAATATTATTTTCATATATTTTAATAATAAAATATATAATTTTCAAAATAAATTTTAAAAATTCTGTAAATATACTAAATCGGTCAACCCAACGGGTTTTGGGTTTCAACCCAACGAGTTTCGGATTCTATCGGGTTCGGTTGATTTCGAGTTTCAGGTTCAAATTTTCAAGTCTTGATCCTAAAATTATCGAGCGGTTCGGGTCGAATTAACGGGTTCGGTCAGCTTTTGACAGCTCTATATAGCAATGAAAATATCAAAATAAAAGAAGAAAAATATCCAAATTATAATTTAACTTTATAATATTACAATAAGATTTTAATCAATTAAGAATAAATAAATTAAATTTCAGCCAATCAAATTGATTTTAAAAAAAATTGATAATATTGTTATTGTTAGGTTGACATATGTTATTTTATGAATGATTTTAACATCTATTTTATTATATAGTAATGATGTCATAATTCCAAAGACTTATAACACATGGATCTTTTTATTCTTCTTATAAATATCTGCTTGTAAATTGGAGTATATGTCATGTTTATAAATTAACTATTTTTTTTTAAGGGTTTTGCTATTCGTCGCCCCGGGGGCGACGAATAAGATTCCTAAAATAGAAGTATATCTTTTAAAAGATATACAAATCTGTTTTTTCTTATTATTAAGAATAAATCTTTTGCTAACAACTAACCACCATATCTAAAATCTAATTAATTATTGATTATAAAGATTTTTTCCTTTTACGTTCAACGCAAATTTCAATCTCCCGGTTATAATGTCCATCTTCCCTCCTCTTCTTCATTAAAATTTTCTGAGTTCCCTCTTGTTCTTCAGCATATGTATAGATAAAATTCCCTCTCGTTCTTAGTTCTTAGTATACGTATAGACCAAGATCCCTCTCGTTCCTTCCATTGTGCACTTCCGTCGAGATTCAATACAAGGTACACCACTAATTCCATTCTTTTGTTTTGATTTTTATTCCTTTCAATTTTACATGTGCATTGAATAAGTATCAACGTACTACTGGAGTCTTTTATTTAATTTCCTACCTTTCATGAATATAGCTTTTAATGTAGTACAAGTCCACCATACGTTTCAAAGCCAATTAATTTTTAATGCTCACCCAATTTCATTGCTAAACATGCGTTAGAGAACGAATGTCAAAAAAATTAATTAGTTCCTCTGTACGTACTATATAATTAATTAGAACTAGCATTCATATTTTTTGTTTTATTACATGTGCTTTCTTTATTAAATGCAGATGGTTTTGTTTGATTTAAATGAGCTCCCTAGTGATCAAGGGGATGAAAATTTGTTGGATCTGGAACCGTTTGTTGGTCAAGTATTCTCTTGCCAAGAAGAAGCATTAGCTTTCTATGAAAAGTATGCAAGAAATCACGGCTTCGTTGTGCGGAAAGATCGTTTCATAAAACATGATGGAAAAATTATACGACGTGATTTTTATTGCAATCGTGCAAGACACCTACCTTTAAAAATCATTGATCCATCTAAAGCTTGTCGAAATAAATCTTCCTCTAGATGTGGTTGCACTGCTCATCTTCGCATCACATTACGAAGGTCCTTTGATATATTTCCAGAAGAATGGCATGTAACAACATTCATTGATGATCACAATCATGCACTATTATCTCCTAGTGAAATGCGGTTTCTTCCAACTGTTCGAACTATTACGAAAGAAGATAAAGATCGTATTCTCTTGCTTAAAGAAGCAGGCCTTATTGTTAGGCAAATAGTTCGAGTTCTAGAGCTTGAAAAAAATGTCAATCATGGAGAGTTATCCTTTATGGAGAAAGACATCCGAAATCTCTATACAAAAGTTCAAAAGCAATTTGCAACAAATGATGTGATGACATTGCTAGAGAGTTTCAAATCTGCCAAAGCTGAAAACTTGAAATTTCAATATGCATACACTACCGATGAAGAAAGAAGGTTAGAACACTTGTTTTGGTCTCCTGCTAAATGTTTTGAATGGTACGAGAAATTTGGAGATGTAGTGGTTTTTGATACTACTTATAAAGTAAATGCATATGACATGCCTTGTGGCTTTTTCGTTGGAGTTGATAATCATGGAAAGACCGTTCTATTCGGATGTGCTTTACTTCGTAACGAGACCACAAACACCTTCAAATGGCTAATGAAGGTGTGTGCTTATGCTCTTGTAAATAAATTACTCTTTGATTGTCATTATTAACTTTGATTATAACTTATATATCATGTATCTCTTACAAGTGCCTTTTGTATTGCAGATGTTTATCACTTTGATGAAGAGACATCCAAAAACTATAATCACGGATCAAGATCCATGGATGGCGGAAGCAATCGCAATAGAATTGCCTTTTACAAAGCATGCTTTTTGCATATGGCATATTACTGCAAAGTTTAGTGGATGGTTTAATTCTATCTTGCGGGGTTGTTATTCACAATGGTGTGCTGATTTTCATATGCTATATAGATTAGAATCCGTGGAGGAATTTGAGCATCATTGGCCAAAGGCAATCCAAAAGTATGGCTTACATGAGAACAAGCATATCAAAGGTTTGTACCAAATTAAGCATTTTTGGGTGCCGGCGTATCTTCATGATTATTTCTTTGCTGGGATGACAACAAATGGTCGATCGGAGAGTGTAAATGCATTTATTAAGAGATTTGTCAATTCACATAACACTTTGAGAGACTTTGTTGAGCAGGTTAGTGATTATACTCTACATTATTAATTCATTAGATTGATGGTGTTTTTTTAAAAAATTAGGCTACTGTAGCTATGCACTAATTAGCTTCATACTGTGAATTACATGGATATTTTTGTTTATTATGATTTGTTTTACTTGTCTCACATTGTAGGTTTATATGGGAGTCAAGGAGATGGAGCAATCTCACTTGCATGAGAACATGCTTGCAACATATAAGCATAATAGTTTGAGATCATTGTCTCCTTTAGAACAACAAGCTTATAATCTTCTAACTCCTTTTGCTTTCAAGAAGTTCCATGAAGAATTTGAGAAAGCTACTAGATATTCTGTAACCAATGTGAATGGTTACAACTATGTAGTGAAATTCTATGAAGAGAATGGTGCACGCAGTCATGAGATATTTTGGGATGGGCAAAGAGCAACCTGTACTTGTAAGCATTTCGAGTTCACGGGAATTCTTTGTCGACATATATTACGAGTATTTTTACAAGCCAATTGCTTTGACATCCCAACAACTTATTTTCCCATGAGGTGGTGTCATAATGGGTTCACTGAGAATTCTTCTTCAAGTGAAAGGAATACAATTGATCAAGCAAACAGTGTGGAGACTTGTGGAGATAAAAGTGTGCAATGTCCACCTAGATCTTTGACAAAGGGGCGTCCAAAGAAAAAACGTTTACAAGGTGGGAAAGAATTGGCAAAGAAGACAAGAAGGTGTGGGTATTGCAGTGAAATGGGACATTATATCAATACTTGTCCGAGTAAAGAAAATTGTGATGTTTCAAACACTCCACCGGTAGCAAAGAAGGTGAATGCAAGTGACTTAGGAATAAATCCAATTTTTTCTCTAAAATTTTAGAAATAATTTTTGTTACTTTAAATTTATCATATGTAGTAGTAGTTAGTATGTGTTAATGAGCTTCTATGTACTTTCATTTTTTTTTGGTTTTTTTTTGGTAGAAACTTTCATTTTTATTATGAATAAATTGATCGTAGTTTTGATTTTTTATTAGCCAGCTAGTCTATAACTAATTGTCTACCCATGTATTAGTTAATTATTATAGCTTTTTTTTTAATGAAAGACTTTAATATATATTGAACCACTCATAAGATCTAAAAGTTTTACCCAAAAAAACGTAGGGGTTCATATAATTAATAATTAATTAAATTTTAGATATGGTAATTTTTTGGTAGATTTTAGATATAGTGGTTAGTTGTTAGCAAAAGATTTATTCTTAATAATAAAAAAAAACAGATTTGTATATCTTTTAAAAGATATACTTCTATTTTAGGAATCTTATTCGTCGCCCCGGGGCGACGAATAGCAAAACCCTTTTTTTTAAAGACCATCCACTTCACCACTTGTAATGATTTTAGTAACCATGTCTCTTGCCTTCTATTGTTCAAAAACAACAACCGGAACCCTATCTCCACCCTCCTCTCTCCTCCTCCGCCGCGATCCCCGCCGATAACGCACCTGCGGCCTGCCGGTTCACACTACACTACCGCCTTGCCCCACAACCTGACTTCGCCCTTTCCCTCCTCTATCCCTCACTTCAAAATGTGGAACTACTTCTGGATTCCACTCCTGATCTCTTTCACCCCATCCAGGGCTCAGACCGATCAGCCTACTATCTTGCTTCCCTCCCAATTCGGGTTATCTAGCCCTCACACAGTTCTCTCCCCCAAGTGCCAGCTTCCGGACTCCAACCTCAATTTCCGCCCCGTCATCGGAATCCTCAGTCATCCAGGCGACGGCGCCTCTGGCAGGATCAATAACTCCACCAACGCTTCGTATATCGCGGCGTCGTACGTCAAATTCGTCGAATCTGCTGGTGCCAGGGTTATTCCCCTCATCTACAACGAGCCTAGGGATCAATTTCTAAAAGTAATTCCACTCCTAACCTTGTATTATGCTAAATTCTCTTTACTTATGATGGACTTGGTAATTGAATTGGTGATGTAAATTGATGACTCGGTACTTGATGGCTTATAATATCTTAATTTGACATCAATTTTGCGATCCGCTGGCGTGTTTATAGCTACGGTTACTTGAATGCGTGAACAAACATGATTATACTGAATGAGTTTTGCTAAATGCAGAAACTTAGTTTAGTCAATGGAGTTCTCCTTACCGGTGGGTGGGCTAACGATGGCTTGTACTTCGAGATAGTTGGGGAAATATTTAAGGTATGACCTCTCTGCATTAATTGCTACATCCAAATGGCTGTTTGTTACCTGTCTTCCGCACTCTCCATAGATTCTATCTCATCCTATGACATTCTGTTCTGCGATATTTGAGAATCTCCGTCAATACCTCGATGTATTGCAATACTTTAATCTATTATTAGACTGATTAGTAAGTTGTATTAATTGGTTATCCAAGTTTTTTATGCTCCTCCATGTCCTCTTAGCTATGAATGTAAAATCACAAGTTCAGAGTTTCTCTTCTCACTTTTTCCCTTTCTGGTCAACATGAATACTTGGTTTCGGTACAAAAACTTTAAGGTCAGTGGACCTTTCAGTTTTCACCATCTTCTTCTGTTGTAATGAAATTATAGAATATGAAAGTTAAAGAGGTTGTTGTTGTTTACTTTGGAAAGTTTCCAGAAGGGTAATATTTCAACTTTCAAGACTGGAAAAGGTTGATGAATTGACTGATAGAGATACATACTTATGATTGCTGAGTTCATGCAACAGTTCCTTGACCCTTTAAGATAATTTGGTCAAATTAGGTGCACAATTATTTCACCGCATCTTTAATCATTGAAATTCTCTTATATTAAAAAACTAACCTTTGACCTCTTACACTAATGGCATTAGCCATTTCATGTTAAGGGATTTTCTCTGTAATTACTTTACTTGTCTTTTGCAGAAAGTAGTGGAAAACAACGATGCAGGGCAGTACTTTCCTTGTTATGCTATCTGCCTAGGTTTTGAACTTTTGTCAATGATCATTAGTGAGGTAAAAGTATTTATGAAATGTATGCTGCAGAATAATCTTGCTTGCATTCCATGATTATCTTTATCACTGTGTATTGTAAAAGTATTAGCATTGCTAGAATTGCATTCTACCACTAGTTGGATGTATTTTTCTTCTGTCTTTTGTTTTAATAAGCAACATCTATGTTTGATGCACTGCTTAGATCTTCCATTAAATTATTAAACAATGTAACTCTCTATTTTCAAATATGAAACTAATATTTATTCCCAATAAATATTAGGACAAAAGCATTCTTGAAAGATATGCTGGCAAGGATCAGGCTTCCACTCTCCAATTTGTTGGAAATGCTAAAATAGATGGATCTGTATTCCAAAGGTATATGTGTATCTTTTGTCTTCTTCTGCTGGCATGCAATTTTCCTGATTGTTGCATACTGAACTATGAAAGTTCTTTTGCTCACTTCATTTAGAATATGGGAAATGAAATTGGTGTGAATTCAATAGTTGTTTTTTCCTCATAGCTGAAAATTCTAAATAATATCAAATTGTTTGCAGATTTCCACCAGACTTGCTCAAAAAGTTAAGTACAGAATGTATTGTCATGCAAAACCATCAAGTGAGTTCTTCACTGCCAGCAGTCCGTTCATAGAGATTTTTCTGTAAAATTCAGCTTCTCACTTCAACCGAAACTATTTTATACATAAGTAACTGAGTTTATTTGTAAAATCAACAATTTTTCCCGGTACATAGAGGAAAATGCAAGTTGGTGCCTTGGTCATAAAGCTGTTACAATTTCACTGTAATATATGCAACATTGCAACTTCAGGATTAAGTTTATAAAGCAAAAGCTGTTCCAACTTCTACCATTAGCCTTACTCAAACATTGCTTTATAGATACATTTTGTGCTCAATCTTATTCAGTTGTTCCCATTCAGTAACTTCCAATTTCACTGGAATGCAGATTCACTAATGTTTCCTTTTTGTGATGCAATAGTATGGTATATCTCCAGAAAGGCTAACTGGAAATGCACGTCTTGATAGTTTCTTTGATATCTTGACTACTAGCACTGACGATGAAGACAAGGTAACTTGAATCCCTGTTTGTCGTATAACTGAATGAAGGGTCATTTGCCTGTTTCTCCAATGTTTTATCTTTACTCCCAACTGTAAATCCATAATCATATGATTCGTTTTTAAGGTGTATGTTTCGACAGTCTTGGCTAGAGACTATCCTGTCACTGGCTTTCAGTGGCATCCAGAGGTAATTCCATGCATTATACGGCTGCAATCTGTTATTTAAAGATATCACAGAAGAAGAAAGTCTCATGAAATTAAATCTGTGGTGCAGAAAAACGCTTTTGAATGGGGCTCATTGATGATTCCTCATTCAGAAGACGCTATTCAGGTGACGCAACATGTGGCAAACTACCTCATCAGGTACATCATCATCTGTCCTGGAAACCAGCATTAGAGTAGATCAAGATTTCTGCAGGAAGAATCAAATCTTTAAACTTAAGATTGCTAAATAAATTGCTTGACTGCATTTGACAGCTGATAGGTTGATTTGTCTTTTTTTTTTTTCGGTTTCATGGTGCAGTGAGGCAAGAAAATCCTTGAACAGGCCACCGAAGGGCGAAGTGCTTGACAACTTAATTTACAATTACAGTCCCACTTATTGTGGAAAGGCTGGGTAATTCTTTAAACCCGAAACTTATTGCACTTGCACAACAATGGTGTATTAGCCATCTAATATCTAGTTTACAATCATAGCACCATGTACAGCTTTATTCTTATTTATGGAGTAATTTGTTTGCAGGAAAGGGTTCGATGAGGTATACATCTTTAAATGAAAACTACTTGCTGTTTCAGCCGAATCTCTGAAGGGTGATTCTCACCCTCTATATTGTACAATTACTACATTGTGAAAGCACTTGTGTGTAACATAACATGGTTATAAAGACAGGTTCGATTGCAATTGTGAAGAAATAGCTATTTGCTTGCAAGTGTTTTCGGAGCTCTTTTCCGGCTCATGCTTTGCACGTTATTCAACATTGGTATGTATTATCTGTACGATCAATGTCTTGGTGTGCTTTTTTAATGTTCCTCTATCTCTTGCTCTCAGCTTCTTCTCCTTGATGCTTGAGGCCAATGTCCATCTATACCTCCACTTTAAATCCATAACTAACATAATTTCTTAACAAAGAGAGAAGATTATACTGAAACTGCCGAGCAAACAACACATTGAATATATGGTCAGGTTTATGAAGATAATGGCTATTATTAGTCAACAAGGACAAAGGTCATGGGATCGTTGTCTCTCTATAGCTTCGAAATCTATGATCCATGACTTAGCAAGAATGATGGCTATATGTGGAAAAAAGCCAAAATATAGAAAGCAAGATATTATTGTGGTGACCCTCTGACCAAAAACAAAAAAGATATTGTGGTGATACACCTTTTCCATGGCGGGAAACAATAATATTGGAGATATTAGTTTTTAAATGCCTGCATTGCATGGAAACAAAAAAAATTGTGTATGTTGCTGCTATATATAATCGGTCATTTAAAATATCTAAAAATTATTAACAAGAATGGACCGAACTTGCTACAAGATTCGTGGCAAGCCACTTGAATAAAATAGGCTAAAAATGTAAAAAAACGCTTAAAACTATAGAGCAAATGCTGGGCAATAACCCAAACCTTCACCCAGAGGTTTTCATGGGCACAAGTTTTGAAAAAATTTAGAAACAGTCACCAACTTTAATAAAAGGCGGTGGTGTTCGGTGGTACAAGATAATATTTTGGTCATATTCTCTGGACAAAATAGTGGCAAAATTAGCTGTTGATTGGGATGTAAATGACCATATTACTCATCCCCATTTTGTCCCGAACGCCAATAACCAACATGAAATGAAAATCATGATTAGTTATATAATCTGCAAGTGACTACAATACTATTACTTTCTCTGTAATCACGACAGGAAAAAAGACTCAAGTATGAGTAACTCAATTCCTTACTTACAAAACCAACACATAACTGAAATTTAGAAGATTTTGAAATAGGCCAGACAATTTTCAATTTTGGTAGGCCAATGGGCTCTGATACTTTCGGGCTAAAATGATCAGTTTTAGCCATCTGGGTTGCATGACCAAGTGAAGCTTTAATCAAAACTTCACTTGGTTAGCGGGCGGGTATTTGCTCAGATTATTAAAGGGTCGGATCTAATGATTTTTTTTTATTCATACATGATCGATCTGATCTGATAAAAGAAATACATGATTGATCTGATCGAGGGTACAAGTCCCAGTCTGATAGAGGTTTTTGCTCAAGAATCAAGAACGTTATTTTATTAATTTTATTTATCATTTTTAGAAAGTGTTAACATTATCTATCTAGTTTGGAACCCATCTCTTAGGAAGGGCTAGACTTGCCGCTTGAGTCTGTAGAAACAAATTTGGTGGTAGTTGTACCTACTGACCACGACTCAATAGTTTATTAGATTTTTCTAAATATGATATTAGTAAAAAAATATAAAATTTATTGTAAGTAATTTAGTATACATGTTATTTACAAAAAATATTTTTTTTGGAATCAATAAAAAAAAATCAAATCTAAATCTAAGTTATCTATAACTATATATTAAAACTGTCCCTTATTGAGTCACCATAACGATTCTGGCCCCACCTCATATTTATAAAATTATTTTTTATTTCTAATATTTTAACTTTTACCCTATTATATTCTTCTTTAACTATTTAAATCTAGCTTTAACATCAAACAAATATCTATTTAGTATAACAATATCTTTTGAAAACTTCCTTATACAAATATTTAAAATTAAAGATAACAAATTAAAATATTTTTAAATAAGTATAAATATCTTTTACCTTTTAGCATGATGTCTTTTCACGAAATAATTTATAAATATATTTTTTCTTTTATAATAAAAAAAATTAATGATAAATACTTATAATGTTTAAAAATAAAAAAATAGGTAATATCTATAACTATATATTAAAGTTGTACCTTTTCGAGTCACCAGAACGATTCTAGCCCCACCTTATATTTATAAAATTAATTTTTTTATATTATTATAACTTTTTCTATTAAATTCTTTATAACTATTTAAATTTATCTCTAACATCAAAAAAATATCTATTTAGTATAACAATATTTTTTTGAAATCTTCCTTATACAAGTATTTAAAATTAAATATAAAATATTTAAATATTTAAAAATAAAAATAAATATTTTATCATATATATTTTGACGAATTTATTTATAGAAATATAGTGATTTTCTTTAATAAAAAAATTAATGAATAAATAGTTAAAATTTTTAAAATTAATAAAAATGGATAACAAAATATTTAATATTTATCGAAATATTTGATAAACTCTAAATTTACGTACATGAAAAGTAATAAAATAGGAAGAATATAAAATAAATTATTTATATTAAAGTTTATATTATATTTTTATTTATTTATTAATATCCTATTTATAATGTTTATAAAATATCGAATCGTAGTCGTACATGGTACGACGGGTAAATTTATATTATAATGTTTATAGTATAATAAATTATATTAAATTTATTATTTTTACTTTTTTCTTTTAAATTTTATAAAAATCTATCTACTTTTTATAAAATCTAACATTCTAACATGTTTAATAAAAATTAAAAGAAAGAAAAAATAAAAGATAAGATTTTTTTAATATATAATGATAGATAATGTGATCTTTAGTGATAAGATTTTTTCATAAAGCTATCGTTCTAACGTTCTAACTTCTAATGTATTTACGTGTATTTAATATTGTAAATTTTGAATATCTTTTTTTTATATTTTAATTTCGTAAAAATTTATAGCAATTTATCTTTTCAATAAATATATAATATTTATCATCCATGTTAATTCAAAACTTATTTATTTTATTTTTCATAAATATCATCGTTATTCTCAATTAATTTTTTAGCAACCCATTTATACATATATTACTACTTTATGATAGATAATGTGATCTTTAAGATAGGATATTCTTATGATAGATAAAAAAGAGACTATTAAACTCATAAATATTTAATAACACATGTATGTGTTTTCAATATTTAAAAAATAAATGCATCAAGGTTTATGGTGAATTAATATTTATTTTAAAAATCATTGTTTCTAATATATGAATGCCATCCATTGAACAAATGTAGTTGAGATTTTATATCACATGTAATGTAAATTTTTATTTAATTTTAAAAATAAAATAAATCCCGTACATGGTACGGGTAATAAACTAGTTAAGTTTAAAGTTGAGAGTAAAGATAAATTATTAAAATTAAATAATTTACATTACTCTTTTTCCTTGACAATATTTTATAAATAATTTTATTTTTGTTTAAAAAGAGATAGAATATGAATAATAAATATTTTCAAAATATGGAAGAGATAAGATCTAAATATAATAATTAGTTTAATAAATAAGATATAATATATTATGAATGAAAAAGATAAAATTTTATTTATTAAAAATAGTTAAATATAATTAATTTAACTTATGATGGAGCCAAAATAATTCTAGTAGTTCGATAAAGTAAATATGAAATAAGATTAAATATTATATTATCTATAATGTTTTTCTTATTTTCCATAAACGTACACATAGAGATTATCAAAATTTTCAATATCTCTAAATATTAAATACTAAATATTATATTTTCTATAGTTTTTATTATATTTAAAGATTAAAAACATTTATAATTTTTTTTATTGTAATAAGAAATCAAAAAATAAAATATATATAAAGAAAATTGTCGAAAGCTATGATGCTAAAATATACAAGATATATATACATATGTTTTAAATATTTATCTTTATTTTTTCGTTTCTATAAGGAATTTGTCAAAAGATATCATTATATTTTTTTATTTTAAATATGTTGTTAAGATACATATTTTTTAAAAAGTTTAAATATAACTAAATAAAAATTAATTTGATGTTAAAGAGATATATTTAAATAGATAAAAAGGAATTTAATAAGAAAAAGTCTAAATATTAGGAATAAAAATTTCTTTTCTTAAATATGAGGTGAGATCAGAATCATTCTAATGGTTCAAAATAGTACAATTTTAATATATAGTTATAGATTTTCTATAACCTTGCTTTCATTAAAAAAATTAATATGATATAATACTCTTTTGTTTAATTCGTGTTTGTTTTATTATTATTTATAAAATCTTATCTATTCATATACAGTTGATATTGTAATCAACACAATTTTTATCTAGTACATGTAGACTTGTCAATCGGGTCGGGTCGGGCGGGTTCAATCATTTCGGATTTGGGTTGTTACGGGTCACGGGTTAAACCGCGTCGGGTCATGCGGGTTTTCAGGCAGTCGGGTTGATCAAGGGGTCAAAAATATTGAATTTTTTATGATTATCAAAATAGATTTTTAATTAAATAATAATATTTAATTATAATATATTATTTTTACGTATTTTAATAATAAAATATATCATATTTTCTTAAATAAATGTATATATTTTATAAATATACTAAATCGGTCAACCCAACAGGTTTCGGGTCTATCGGGTTTCGGTTCACTTCAGGTTTCGGGTTCAAATTTTCGGGTCTTGACCCTAAAATTTTCGAGCGGTTCGAATCGGGTTAGCTTTTGACAGCTCTAAGTACGTGAGATCCTATAAAGCACTCATGAAATTATAACTTTTAAGTCCATGCTTATGCGAATAAATCTCGTATTTTTCAAAAAAAAAAAAAAGTCAAAGATAGGACTTTAAGGTGGAGAGGGGGACGACAAGAACATATTTTCGTCAAAAATTCATTTCTGGGAGGCGCATAGTCTCTATAAATGTTTTGTCTTTAATGTGTATCAAAAATAACATTATGTGAATCAAAACTAGTTGAATATGTATTGATTTTTTATGCACGTTGTGCATCAATTTTGAACTTTTTTTTAATTTTAACATTAGTTTTTTGTATTAAATACTATAGTTAGCTAATTTTAATTCATTCGATGCATATGCATAAATTAGATGCACATTTCGGTTATTTTGATACACATATGGTTAGATTTGATGCACATATAAATAAGACACACATAATGATCCTCTCATTTGGATCTTTCACGAGACATTCTTTCGGGGAGAACGTCACCACATTGTTCCCTTAGTTACAAATTTACAATGTCATTGATCATTAGTATTCCAGCTCCTACAATTGATCTTCCTTCTTATTACCAAAGGCTACCATTCCTTTAGCATTACCTTGAAGTGAGACGAGATTATTGCTATTTACAGTCATGTGACTTGAGCACGCATCAACTATCCAAGTACCACCTCTTGTTCTCGTCCACGTCCCACATAGCCTCGGTATCAAGTCATTCTCCGAGTGGCCCAGGTGAGTTTTCTTGTTCTTATCCAATCAATTCTGGTGATGATCCTTTCTCCTATCCTTGTTCTATAGTAGATCCTACTGTTAGTACTGTGAAGGAGTTGAAACCTCCTTGGTTTTCGGATTATACTAACCCTGTTGTAGGATTACCAAGTAGTCTTATTGATGATCGAGGGCCAAATATTTTGGAGAGAAGCTATGATGTTTTTCAGGCTAAGTATGGGGTTTCTTATGATCCCTTCGATACTGGATGGAAGCCGCCCTAGGTAAGCCAAGGTAAGTTCGTCGGGCTAACGACGTTAAAAATAGCGCTTACGGGAGGCAACCCGCTTTTTGTTTTTGTTTTAGTTTTTGCTTTCTTGGATCTTTTTGCTAGCTTTCTTTTGACTTATTTTTAGGTTAGATTAGTGTAGTAGGATAGAAGTTTTTCTAAAGTGACTCAGGTACAAGAAGTTAAGAAGTGCTAAAATCAAGAAGAATCGGTACAAGCATACAACGTGTTCGGTAACGACCCCTCAGGGTCGATACCGACCTCTACCGAACCAAGAAAATCAACTCAAGTGATCAATGGTTTCAATCAGCTTCAGTTTTATTCTGTGAGTTCCCTTTTCTTATCCTCTTTATTCTTTCTAGTTTTAAACAGTGAGGACACTGTTTGGTTTAAGTATGGGGTATGGGAAAAGGTAACTCAGTTTTGTGTCAGTTTTTGTGTCTTTGTTTGTGTTTTTAGGATTGATAATATTCCACTTAGATGTCCTATGATATGCTTTAACTTGCTTGATCATGTAATCCCATAGCATGTTTGGAAAGCTTTGCCTGAATCATGTTAAAACTTTGTTTTTGTGTGGATATTTAGCATGTGATGAAATTGAGCACATATGATCTTATGTAGAAGTGACTTAAATCCAAACAAAAAATTGCTACCTAGTGAGTTATTTTTGGCCTTATAGGGAGAACATAAAAAATCCCTCTTCTTTTCTTGTGTGATTTACTCTCCTTATGCATATTATCTCTTGTCATTGATATGGTTATCTATTTCTTGAGACCTATATGAGATATTAGTTCATTGCATGTGGAATCGGATGATAGAGAACTTATTTTTATAAGCCTTATTTATCCTTATCTACCCTTATCATTATCCTCTTTTTGAAGCAAATTTGAGCCTTTAAAGCCTTTTATTTTTAGCTCCACAAAATTATTCCCTAGCCGATGTAAGCTTGACCCTATCCGGGGATTAGGACTTATTATTGGTTGTTATGGTTTTGTTGAGTGAGGTGTTTGGTTCAAGTGTGGGGTAATATGGGTTGGGTAAAGTGAAAGTCTTGCAGTATGTCATGTAAAAAGAAGTTTGGTTCCCTGAATGCACTTACAAAAGAAGTGGAAAGAAGTGAAAAAAGAGTTTATTATGATGAGCAGACATCGTTACCGACCCAGGTAGGGTCGGTATCGAGCTTCCCGCAGAGAAAAAAAAAGTGTGAAAAATCATAAGGGAGAAAAAGAAAGTGAAGAAAAAGCTGAAAAGTGAAAATGTGCATGAGCCAAATCTTCCTAAGTGTTTGTAAGCAAGATTAGATGGGATTTAAAAGGGTTGAAAGAGATGAGTTTGAGCATAATGTTTGAGTGAGTTTGGTATGATGTTATCTTTTGAGAGTTTTGGTGAATTATGTGAGTTTTTAGGAGTCTTTGATTCCCGGATATTATTAGCACCACATGACCAAATATTTCCACGCCTATTTGTTATTACCAAGCCCCGTTACAACCCGGCCGAATGGAAGCTTCTATGAAGTTTTTCATTGAGCCTAAGTTATCTTGATGATTTTTATGTGTTTTGACATCTCGGGTGGAGAGTTTGGTGATATAAGTAACAATGACTATGTTGATTTTTGTATATTGGATTGAGTTAAGAGTTGTTATTCTAAGCCCAAACACTTGAGAGTTGAGTGAAACACATTACCCTTGTGAGGTTGGATTCTTGGTTGCTTTTGCTTGAGGTTGCTTATATATGTGTGATGATGTTAGATTCACTTGTCTATTTGTTCTACTTGTGTTTTGATGTTGTTTTTTGATAAGAGCATTGACTTGATATATATGTTGATGGTTTTGGTTGATGTCTTGTTGATTGCTTGAGGACAAGCAAGTCTAAGTATGAGGTATTTTGATGTCCGCCTTTTTAGTCGTGTTTGAGTCTTTTTCTTTAGTTTTGTATTTTGTTTTGAGTCGTTTGAGTAAGTTTTCGTATTTTCTTAAGATATGGAGTCTACATAAGCTTTGGTGGTGTTTTGTAGGTTTTTAGAAGCTATTTGGAGCACTTTTTGAAGAAAGGAGCAAAGCTGGTGAAAGACAGCACTCAAGAATAAAGAGAAGATGAAGATTTAGCGCTCAAGTAAAGTTATTGAAGATTAAGTTTGAGCTTGGAAAGAGATAGAGAAATTCGTTACAAGAACATAGGAAAAAGAATCGAGTCAAACAGAGTTGTAACGAATCCTCTACGCAAGTTTTACTCAAGGCTGTTCAAAGTGCTGAACAAGGTCGTTAACAAGGCTCTCAGGTCGTTAACGAGGCACCGCGAGGAGCAGCGAAGACAGAGTCGGCGTCCTATTAATGGGCTTTTATCCTATTTTCTTTTATGTTATTAGATAGATAGAAGGAATATATCTTATTAGAAGATATATCCCCTCTTTAGTTTCTCTATAAATAGATTTAAGATAGAATAGTTTCTCTATAAATACACTGGTCCCCTCTTTAGTTTTCTTATCATTCAAGTTAGAGGAGGAGGAGGAGGAGGAGAGAAGAGAGAGGGGGGCGTGAGGAGAGGATAGAGAGACGAGTTTGTGGTGTTGCTTGGAAGACAAGTTTGCTTTGGATTTGCTTGTAAGTTTACTTTTTAATCTAATTTAGATGTTTGCAATCATGATTTGTGAGTAGTCTTCCTCTCTAAGGTTGGGGTTAAACCCAACAATGGTTGTGCATGCTTGTTTATGATCATGTCTTGATTGTTTTTATTGCATGAATCTATTCTATTGTTCTTAATCCTTGAAACGAAAGTTGAAAGGAATTTCTCATTCATAGTTGAAGCGAAAGCAAAAACCTTGAATCAGAATAGTCAATTTAGGGTTTTGAAGCGAAAGCAGATCAATCCTAGTTGAAGTAGAAGAGATTAGATAGTAAGTTTATTGATAGGACGAAAGTTGATTGATTTACTAAGTTTGGTTGACGAAAGTTGACACCTTTATGTGATAAAAACATGATCTTTATGTTTCATAGTGTTTGGCATGCATAATTGTTGTTGTGGGGATACCTAAACCTTAGAATTTCTCTTCCTTGATAAAAAATCCTTGCTTTTCTCTCTTACTTGTGCTCTAAGTAAGAACAAAACTTGATACTGACTTTCTCCCTGCAGACGAACCTGACTCTGCTATACTCAGCGGGGTCTTGACTATAAATTTTATTTGTTGTCAAATCAACCCTCTCAACACATTCAATAAAAGCATCAGGGTCATAAGTATCATAAAAAAGCTCAAATTTTACCTTGATGTTGCGTCTTATGATGCGTGGATCCCGGGCGTCATGCATATCGATGTCTTGGCGAGGGCTTCGGTACCGAGGGGAGTTGGCACACCGTGGGCGCCGATCGCGTGGTGGCCCACGATGGTATCCATCGTCACCATCATCCGGATCGTCGCCATCATCGGGGCACTGAGGGCGTCAGTCCTCTCGATCGCGATCACGCCTTTGACGATGTCCAGCCTTGCAAGCTGTGCCATAGGCACGCTCGTACTCTTTCCGATTTTTGGCTAAGTGAGGCGGTGGTATCCAATCGGAAGGCCGGTGGTCAAGCTCCTCGGGATCTTGTACCTGCGGATGATCATAACTAGTTTCTTCAGAATAATCACTGAATTCATCGTAATGATTCTCAAATTCGGAATAAGGATTACAAATAATCCTCAACTCTGTAGTCATCGGCGTCGTAGTACTTGGCCCCGTGCTTCCGCTTTGGGGTTTTTTACACAACAACTGGCGACTCTTTCTTGATTTCTTTTTATGGCCACCACTACCATGTTGACGTCGATACTCTTCGGAGTCATACTCCTCATCGGAATAAACGTCGTATGATGGTGCGCGAAATAACCGCTAAGTAGCTAAGGACAAAACAATATATATATATATATATATGCATAAAAAGTGTATTGCTTGCTTGGGTATTATTTGCATATAAGGGTGAGATACGTGAAAGTCAAGCATCACTCTCCAAGAATTGTGTAATCTATTTGGACCAAGGGCATATTTGTTCAGTATAAAAGGTTAAGAATAGGATCATAAGCAAATCACTTTGGCCCAATAAATAACATGGCTCCGATTTGCCCAACAAACAAATTATCAGTGAATGATCATGAAAATCGGTACATGAGGACAAAGGCTTATCTATATTTTTTGGTCCAAATTCAATTTCTACGTACTGCCACCCATGCAAATTCACACGTTTTCATTTCTTAGTGTGAAATAGTCTCTCAAATCATCCCACATCGGACATTTTCATATAAGCTGGCAGCTGGGCACTATTATATATAGCAGGCCTATGATACAATTTTAAGGATCGAAAGACCTCTCCGGGTTAGGAATCTTTTCATGTACCTAGATTCGATGTGTTTGATCTTCGAGTGAGATCGCGCTATTTACAGTATAAAGTCCAAATGGCTTTAATTGTAACGAGGATTACAAAACAATCAGCTGAAGGGCGGGAAGGAGGAATAATCCACGTACGAAAACCGTTTGGTTGTACGAATTCCCGAGAGTTAGTATTTATTATAATCCCGTTTATACCGCGGTTTATTTTGGGTTTCAACATCATACACTTGGATGTCCCTATAATCTCGCGCTAATTGACAGCGATCCGCGGTCCGGGGACCACCATCATACCGATCAAACTGGCGACTTTTTTATGGATTCCATGCGGTGCATGGTGCCATATTGCGAAGACGGCTCAACATGTCCTTTGGCACGCGCGCTCGACGTCGTTCGCGGACACGCCCGGAATGCCATGAACCTTCGATGCTAAACCTTGCGCCGGTGGCACCTTGCGTTTGGACTGCGTTTGACTCTCGATCAGTCGGCGTTCGAGTTCCGCAATTCGAGCCGCCGCAACCTCCAGTGCCAAGTGTTTTTGGTGGTGGTTGTGTTGTTGCACCGGTGGAGGATCGTTGTTCCGGTTATCCTCGTTACCCCATTCGAACACCGTTCCTATTGTCACACCAGTCATAGCACAAGTAAGGAGTTCGAGTTTTCTTAAGTCGGCCTACCCTTAGTGTTCAACCACACGAACAAGCAAGGACGGGTTAGGCTTAAGGTCACTCGACTCAAGCAAGTGAAGTAAGGATAAAAAACAAACAATGAAAGCTAAAGAAACACACGAAAAGCAAAGTCAAACCGAGAAAGGAAGGAAAAGAAACATGCAATCGGCATGGAGAGTTGGTTGCCGAAAATAAAAGATTGGAGAGAGAATGGAGAGATCTTGCCTTATTTTGGCTTGTGATCCTCCAAGATCCTTTTTTTTTGAATATGTTCGGAAATATGTTACCTTATTTTGGCTTTGATATTTTGATTTGCTCTCTTTTTTTTTAACCGAACTATCTCTAGGATTTTTATCCTTTAGAGATATGGCAACAAGGTACTATTGAGATCAACACAAGATATGCTCGAATTAAAAAAGCTAGAAATCGGCAAACAAAACCTTAAGTGCATGCAACTAGCAAGAAAAAGTAGTAATTTCACCCAAATCAAATGATGAAGTCGAGTAGGTCTAGGTTGATTGTAGTGGGGTTTTTTTTTCGTCGAACATATTACGCAAGAAAAAAAAAATTTGTACCCTAGATGGCGATTTAAGATAATGGACGGATCTAGGGTTTGAAGCAATGGATGGATCGTGTGAATTGAACAAGAAAGGTGATGCGACTCTGCTCTAGCTCGGACCCAGCTCTGACGGACCCGAGACGACCTAGACCTTGGAGACCCCCTTGGATTAGGACTTAGTCTCATATTATGTTATTATTTATATTTCCGTCATTTCCCTTTTAGGCGTGTGTTCCATTCTTATAGGATGAGTTAGCCTTGTTATTTCCCTTTCTAGATAGTTTCTATATTTAGTATGTTGTCTTATTGGGCACGGAGTCGTTGGGCTTTGTTTGCATACAAACACTAGGCGCCTCTCCCTTGATAGACTAGGGTTTCGTGGTTCTCCTCTATATAAAGGAGCCACGCCCCATTGTAATCCTTACGTCATAATGAAATAGCCAGAGCTTTGAGTCGAGTTCCTCCTCCCCTTTGGCCCGACGTCACCCTCGGTTCCTTTTGTCGAGTCCTTCTTTGGATCGGCGTTCTAGTCCTTTACCTCGCCCCACCCTCGTTCCGACGAGCATTATAGGCCCGCGAGTCCACTTTGTGGTCTCGTACTTATCCCGGTTACGATTGCCGGAGAAGATCCGGATGTATCGAGTCTAGATCCACCCCTTGTGACCCTAGGGTCGCATCAAAAGGGTGTAGCGAGACTTACTCAAACCTTTGGCTCTAATACCAATTAATGCGACCTTGTATGAAGGACGCGATGGATCTTTGCATGGCAAGAGTATTGGGTCTCGAATGGCAAGCGGAAGACTTTAAATGACTTGATTCAACGTTGGATTGAACAAGTAAGAACGGACGAACCCGAAACAATTGAAAACAAATCTTTAAACGTAGTTGAATTTGTGACGGCGCAAGCACTAGGTTAAAGTCTAGGAGAATCCCTCAACTAATAAATTAACCAAAGTGTGCGTAAAAAACTGAAATACAAGAACATAGCACCTTATATAGGTGCGGCATAAAGAAAACCCTAAAGAAGCTATACGCGCGCCTAGGGCTTGTATGCAAGCAAGGCTCATCGGCACAAGGCCCAAGAAGGACCTTCTAATAAAGTAAAACCATAAGTATAAGTGTCTAATAATAGAAAACATGCTAAAATAGGCATAAAAGTGATATGGTGTTGGCCATCGACACGGAAATGTCATGACATGGCCATCACAAGGCACGACGCGGCGTGGCGAGACCCTAGCACGATGTCGCAAGCGCTGGTACGGGCGAAGACACGATGGCGATGGTCGAGGCCGGCGAGAACCTCATGTGGCGCCGTTGGTGGGCGACGCGGGTCTGGGGTCTGGTGCGAGGGACGGGTCCTAGGTGGATGGTGCCGAGGACTCGTCTCAAGGTTCTCCGAGGCTAAGGACGCATACGGTGGTGTGCACCGGTGCGGAGAAGGGTGCACCATGGCCCGCGGAAATGCGTGACACCAAGGACTGCGTTGCGGTCTCGATGGCACGAGCCCAGGCGCGAGTGGTCGGTCCGTTTGAGCGCACGGTGAAGGCGTCATCCCCTTGGCTAGCGTCCAAGGACGGGGTCGCATCAGCTAGCAACATAGTATTCAACCAAGTTCACATCCTTGCTATTAGACCTACGATTGGATTTTCTATTCCTATGGAATATAGAAATATGTTGTTTGTTAAAATGATCTTTTTTGTTCACATAGGCCCTTTTCTTTACGACTTGAGCCTTCCTTTTTTTGCATTCTTTCTTAACATATCCCCCTTGACCACAATACTAACAAGCTTTAAGATAATCTCCCATGAAGTACTTAGGATGATTCTTCTACACAGTTCGTTCCTTGACCCTTAGGGGATCAATGTCTTTTGGTTCAATACCCTTGGACGGTTTGATAAAGATTTTGTTAGTGCTATCCCTGGTAGTCTGGTACTAGCAGTTTTCATGTTCACCCCCTTGTCTACCCTTTAAGACTTAAATCCTCTTATTTAAATGGATATATTTATCTTTTAGACTCTAAATTTTCCTAACATGCATCTCATAAAGCTCAACAACATTAAACTCATGATGTTTACTATCTTTAGAGCAATCACATTTGAAACCTATCCCAAAACTTTGATGAACAAAGTTGGGGCCCTCTCCTAGTGGTTCCCCCTTAGAAATACACATTCCTTATTCAATTTCTTTTAAAAGGTTATTTCTTTTAATTTATAAGCCATCATAATAGTTCTAAGATCATTGTAATATTTTTCAAAGAGTTTTATTCACAGTAAGCCTCATCACATGTTCCACTGGAATAGATGAATTTTTAGCCATGTTCTTAAGGGTTTATTTTAAGGTGTTGTATTAATCATCAATGGAATCATTGTCTCTAACCTCTTCAGTTGGCGTGGAGATAGTATTCTACACATATTGTTCTTGATGCAACTTTCAGGGTCATCCTCATCCAGATTACCCCACATTGCGATGTAGGCCTTCTTCCCTTTTCCCATAATCGTCACCTTTGGAATAATTCCGAGCAAAGTGTATTCTCTCGACACTTGTAGCCGTAACATCCTTCATGTCACACTTCTCATCATTGTTACCATGGGATTTATTGTTGAAGTTGGAGTTGAAGGGTTGATGTGATCCTGACCCATCATGAGCAAGACAACCTGCCGGGAACTGACACCGACGCCGAGGATGGAGCCGGGGGCGCGTCATTGTCAAGTGAGGATGTGCCATTTCTGTCGAGCGCTTCTCAACTTCCGTTGGGCCAACTTTTGGGAGGGTCTTCTACACACCAAATGGAGACCAAGGATGCCAACAATGTCTATGAAAGGTATGTGGAGCCAGCCAAGCGCCGAGAGGCTCCTAATGATGCTACCGTCGCGGCACCAAGGGCCAAGTCTGACGCTCTTCCATGTTTGGGATGAATTACTCAAGCCAAAGCTCATGACCTAAAAGAAGACCTCAAGGCTGGCCTTTTGATCCATGGAGCATGGAGAGAGAGCTCAAGTGAAGTATGTTGCCTTTTGGTGGCTATTGATCCGGCCGTGCCAATGCCGTGATGCTCGGTTTGTGTTTGTGTGTTGTAGAAGGCCACGCCATGTGTGGTAATGTTATTAATCTCTTTTGTAAGGGAATATTTGTTAAAACTTAGAAACTTTGGGTGGTTGGAGAAATAGGCCTCTTGTATGGGTTAGAAGGCTAGACGACTCCTCTTTCCTCCTTGGACAAGATTGATGAATAATTCCAACACTTTGTCTCTCCCTTTGAACACGTTTTTCAGCTTTGTTTTTGAATCAAAATTCATATTTTGGTTCCTTGGATTGTGAGTCATATCAATCCAAATATTACTTCTCTTTTGTTTTGATGTTTAACTCAATTTTACTCTATGTTTTTCAAGGGTGATGAGTTTGGTAGCATGCCTATGATTTTCGAGGTTGTAAAAAAGTTGTGGTCAACCAAATATGGAACCAGACTTGGGTGAACGACCAACTGCTATTTTTGTAAGTATTGGGATGCATATTACTTCTCCTTTACACATCTGATTAAGTTGAAGGCTATTGTTAAACTTTGCTTTTTTGTAATTCATGCTATCAAATATATGTTCACCTTCACAACTATTGACTTACTTTTCTAGTCCTCTTTAGCTAAGCCTTTGACTGATAAGGTAGTCTAACTTTTTCTTTGTTCTTTTCATAATCAGACCTGAGGTATATGAGAGTAGGATTTATCTAATTTTACTTACATGTAGAATTTGTAGAATTCAGTAGATGCTAAGATTCTAATGCCATTATGAAATTGTTCGGTTGTTTGGATTTTGGAAGAAGCCATGTTTAGTACATTTTGAAGCTCTAATGCTCCTTGAATTAGCAAGTAACGATTAAATCAAGCTCAGAAGATGGAAATACTAGAAGAATGATGAAACATATTTTTAGAGATGACTCTAACAATTATAAATCATTCATTATGAATCTGTTTGTGAATTCAGTTTTCTAAAAGTTATGTGTTGTGCCCATTCTATATGATCTATCTTATGTCAAACATTTATTTCATTGATTGATATTAATGTGGGATAAAGGGTTATCTTTCTTATTAAGGTCTAATCTTTCTTATTATAGGCTGAACATAATGATTGTTAAGGGATGATCTATCTTCCATACTTGTTTATTTTACATTTGTTTTTACAGCATGTTCTTAATGTCGTATATTGCTTTCAGATCATGATATTAATGCATTTTCATTCTTTTCATGGCTGAGTTTGAATGCCTAGTTGCTGAGGAACAAAGGAATGATGAATCAGCTCAACCATCGTCAAATGTAAAGATGATAGAGTTGTAGATAAAAGCTGCTAAGGGGCATAAAGATCGGAAGATATTTGCATTAGCCGAGCACAAAACAGCCCTCCTTCACAACGACAAGGTTGATGCATGTTTTTCTTCCATTCCTTGAGAATTTTCCACACACAACCAGCCACCAAGCCTCTCAAGGACGAGATGAAGGAAATGCAAGAGCAAATGAAGGCTCTTCAAGCTCAAAACCAAGAAATTCAAAGCCAAAATAAGGATTTGAAAGGCATGCTTGAGAAGGTGATGGAACACATTGCTAGCAATTAGCTCTCTCTCTCTCTCTCTCTCTCCTCTCCATGGTAATATAAGGTTTCTTTACTGTTGGTGTTGGTCATTTGGGAAAACTTGTTGGCCGTTGGTGATGCCTTTTTTTGGTTGTTGGAATTGATGTAAGGTGGATTGTGCCTATGGTATGGTGTTTTTTTTTTTCAGAATAATTTGGTACTAAACTGGTTTGAATTGCTGGTTTACATGGTAGGAGTAGGTTTTTTTAACAATTGTGCATTTGGCCATTTGCCACATATGGTTTGTGCATCAAATCATTTTTGTATAATATGTGATGCATATAATGATTTTTAATATTCTTAATACATAATAATATAACCACAAATTTTGACACTAAATGTTTTCAAAGCCAAGTTTAAGACTAAAGGGCCACAACTTTGATCATTAAATGTATTCTACCAATTCGAAACCAATTTTCATGCTAAAAGGCTACAACTTTAGCCACCAAATGTATTCGAAGCAAACTTTGATACTAAATGGCCGCAAAATGTGGATGATGAATAACGTGTATTTCTCACGAATTTAGCCAGAAAATTACTTCAACGCTAACATTTAGGTTAAATGGACTCAAACTTAACCACGAATGTGACTCTGGATATACCATGCATTTATCCAAATGTGATTTTTGTACCCAATCTTGTAGTTAAATACACACGACTCAAAATTTTATGGCTAGATTTGCAAGTAGAATTTAGCTACGAGTGTTTTAACCACAAAGTTGTAGTCCTGGGTACATTTATGGCTAGCCTAATTTCTTGGCTAAATTGTGGCTTCTTGCGTGCCTAGGGTCCTGGATATGGACGAGTTTTCAAACTGTGGTATAAGGGAAGTGGTGGTTCTCTCTTGCATTATTGTTATTAAATGAGGAATTGAATCCCGTTTAATATTTTTGTTGGGAACTACTTGTGTGCTTGGTTGTTATTTTGTTAGAGATAATGGTCATTATTATTGTTTATTTAGTTTCACGCTAGAACTGAACTTAGATCCAATGTGGTGCCCTGGTTTGTGATTTATGTCAGGCATTAATGTGAATTAAGTTAGTTTTAAGGATGAAAGCTTGATCTCCGGAACATCTCTATTATTGTGAATTAAGATTAGTTCCAAGGAGGAGAGCTTGTCTCCATAACCTCTCTTTATAACATTGTGCTGAGGGAATTTCATTTATTGAGGTCCTAGCATTCAAAGGGTGATGACTCTACTCGGCTTCCATGGTTAGAATGAGCATCATAGCACTATGATTAGTGCTCAATAGGCATTTTACTCTCGAATTTGATCATGGTTAATCAATTCTCCTCTGATCACAACTTTAATTTGAAATAATTAAAAGTTACCAACTTGAATGTGTGCAAACTTTTATCACTAAAATAAGAGTGTTGGGCACACTAATTAATTTATCAAGACGGTCGGTATTGGATGGAAAATCGTTCTTGCTCCAATTATGACGAGTAGATGGAAACTTTAGAATCAAGATCTCAACTCTTCTAAGCCTTATGATATGCTTTCTAGGAAACTTTAGAATCTAAAAGGTAAGAATATTCATTTGAACAAGAGGATTCAAGTCTTAAAGGGTAGAGAAAATGGTGAACATCAAAACTGTTGGTACATGGGACAAGTAGCTCACAAAATCTTTATTAAACAACCAAAGGTAATGAGACAAAAGACATTAATCCTCAAAAGGTCAAGGAAAGAAGGGTGCAGTAAGTACTTCATGGGAGATTACCTTTAAGTTTTGTTGGTATTGTGCGCAAGGGGGCACATTAAAAAAGATTGCATGAAAAGGCAAGATCAAGCTGAGAAGTAAAGTGCCTATGTGAACAACAAAGAAAAATCTAATAAACAGCATGCTCCTAGATCCCATAGGAATAGAAAGCCCAATCCTAGGACTAATAACAATGATGTGAACTTGGTGGTTGAATATTAGGTTGATCCCTAGGGAACAACTAAAGTTTTATTACCAAAACCGACCAGGTAAAGCAAAGCTTGCCTAGGTCGTTAGAACTTAATCCGTCTTTTGCAAGTTAGTGTGAGTGGGGACAAGAGGTGGTACTTCGATAGTGAATAAGCCACATGACTAGAAATAGTAACAATCTTATCTCACTTTACAACATTGCCAAAGGAAAGTTGTCCTTTGGTAATACGAAGGAAGGAACAATTGTGGGAGTTGGAGTTCTAATGATCAATGAAAATGTCAAGGTAAGTGATGAGTCTTTTGTCGACGGTCTTGGCTTCAAATTGTTGAGTATTTCACAAACTTGTGACTAAGGGAACAATGTGGTGACATCCCCCCCAAAAGAATGTCTTGTAAAAGACCCATCTGGTGAAATATTGATAAGAGAAAAATGTTCCATTATAGATAAAGGAGAGTTGTGGCATCATAAAGTTGGCCATGAAAATTCTCATCTTCCATACAAAATGTTCCAATAAGATCTTGTGGATGGTTTACCATGCATACAACTAGACTATAGTAATGTGTATGATGAGTGTGTTACAAGTAAGCAACATCAGACTTCCTTCAAGTCTAAGCAATTAGTAAGAACTTCTCGTCCTTTAGAACTAATTCACACAGATCTTTATGGTCCTATGCAGGTTAAAAGTTTTTCTATAAAAGGTATATGCTTGTTTTTATTGATCACTATTTCATATTCACATGCACAATCTTTCTCAAATCCAAGAGTGAAGCTTTTCAAGAATGTGAATATTCATTAAGAAGGAAGAAGTCAGTGTTGGTCACAAGCTCTATACCATATGCTCGGACCATGGGACAGAGTTTGAGAATACCTCATTCTTGCAATTCTATAGGACCAATGGGGTTTCCCACAACTTCTCTGCTCCACAATGACTTAAGGAACAGAGAAATGAGGAAAAGAATAATTTGTGTATGTTGGTCCCAGGGGAGCAACACAAAGGCGTGGGTTACTAAAACCGGAAGGCGACAACAAGGGAGGCACGCATGTGGCTTCCGAATTGCTCAAGGGTGGTTGAGTTGAGATGCTTGGAACGCAAGGAACATTAAGGCGGTCAAGCATAAGGAAGGTTTAAAGATAGATCTTATTTTAGGAAACTCTTGTTGATAAAATAAAATATATGTAAATATATCATATCTTTTTTTTTGATAAGGTAAGAATTCGGAATACCAAACAGATTTGGTAATCCGAGAGGCCGTAAGAAAACAGCAGCCGAGAATGGCTAAGTGAGTCAAAAGCAAGCAGCAATAGCTAAAAAAGTACAAATCTCCGAAAATGAAGAACTAAGAAGAGTTTGAGATCGGGGTGAGTAAAACACTATAAGAATAGCGTCGCGGGCAGTCGGTCGACTCCTCATGGGCGTGCAAAATGGACAACTGACGTTCCCTCCGCCGAGATGAAGGATCTTCAGAAGTCTCAGAGCACCAAGCGACATGGCCCAATACAACTCGGTCCAATGACAAACTCAGCTCCAACTCCTCGAAAAATTAATACATAAAATAAACCTCAAGCTAAGATGCAAGAAAAGAAGTCAAACTTGTCTCACAAGTAAAACGTAATTGTTTACTTGCAACACAAGTAGACGTGAACTTCCTCGTCAAGTATAAACTACTTGACTCGCGAGAAAATAAAACTTGTCACGCAAGTAATAATACTTGTCATGCAAGTGAAAAAGCCGAACTTTCTTGGAGTACAAGTACTATAAATCTTTCTTTTTTTTCTTTTTAACTAAATTTATGTTCAAATAAATTCCATCTTCTTTCTTTTTTTTTCTTGTAAAAAATAAAAAATTTGGAAGAAATCTTGCCAGATTGATGAAGATCAATGTCTCATTTTTTCCTTTCTCGTTTTTTTAAAGTTTTTTTTGCCAAAATTAGTTTAGGGGATTTGTGAAATCCACTTTGAATCCAAAGCCTTACTTGGCCATCGATCAGAAGCGGACGACGAGTTGACAAAACAGATTTCTTATGTGAAGCTTAATCCGTTTAAAAGCAAATCTAAATCCCTCTTAGAAGAGGGTGAGGGATACAAATCTAGATGAACATAGATAAAATATTAAAGAGGCAAATCTGGGATTGAAGAACAAAACTAAAGATCGGCCTCAACAAATTGAATTTAAACAAACTAATTTTCCAGAGAGATGATTCTTGATCAAATTTCCAACCATATAGTCTCCACAATGAACTTGTTTTTTTCAGATTTGTTCACATTTGGAGATACTCCAAACTTTTCTTTATTGAAAAAGGGGGCTTCTCGCCCATGAGATAAAAAAATCTCAGATGAAATTGTTCTAGTTTGAGACCTCATTTCTTAACAAAATTGATTCATTGAGGAAGAAGAAAGCTCGATTTAAGGGGTTGGGAAGCCCCCCACACAGCCCTGAATCTTGCCAAAGCTTCCACCAAATCTCTTAAAGAGATCAATGGTGAGGAACCACCATCAATGCCGCCAAAAAATCTCAACGATCGTCCAACCCCACAAGCACCGCCCAGATCAACCGAATCCCGACGGTGTTTCTCGGATCTGGGATAGAAATTATTTTTGAAGCCAAAGAAGACAAAGATTTCAGATTTCATGGGTTTTGTTGATGATGAACAAGGTCAATTAAAGGGCGGCTGAGATAAACATTTTAGGGTCTTTTCCTTGTTGGTTGGGAGCGTATTGGGGTCGGGTTGCTGCGCCACTCTAATGCGATAAAAATATCATATCTTATAATTATAGATAGAATTTATTCTATCCATAAATATATATATGTGTGTGATATATGTATAGGTTACCAAAAACGTTGATCATAATTGTGAGAATTCTTGAGAGGTTTGTGTGATTGAGAAGATAGGAAGAACACAAGGGATAGCTTGAGGAGTTGTCTACAAATCAAGTTTGTGGGTCAAGTTCACTAGATAGAGTTCTTAGAAGTCGTCGACGTTAAGGGACAAGTATGCGTTACTGGGAGTTGAGTACACCTAGAAACACTTGTTTGCTTTAATAAGTTCGATTCTATTTATAAAGTTAGTAAATTTGATTAGAAAACTTGTCTTGCTAAGTTACTTGTTTTGTTTATTTCACTACCCGCTTCGTATTTTATCACGTCAATTCATTATTTTTACCTAAAAATTACTTTTAATCAACAAATACAACAAGGCCTAGATCCATGGGCGGATCTAGGGGGTCGGGTGGGGGAAGCCGCCCCCACATCCGCGGAGGAGTGATGAGTTTACACAGGGGGATCCGGGAACGGAGGAAATTTTTGGAATTTCGCCCCCATAGGACGGCCTGAGATGAGGCGAAGGTGGAGGTGAGCGGAGGAAGGCAAGAAGGACTGGAGGAGGAAGAGGTGGAAGGTTGTCTGTAAGTTTGTCGGTGATTCAATGAAGGAGGAAGACGAATCAGGTGAAGATTGGGGCGAAAGTAACACGACGTCGTTTTAACCTTAATTTTTTTTTTTAAAAGTGACTTTAGCTTAAAGTTTAGTTTTTTTTCCATTAAACCATTTGTATCCAATTCGCCATTGAGAATTGAGAAGCAAGAGTACGGAAGAGCTCGACAAACTTGTAGGCAATCCTAGATCCGTCTTGGCTAGATCGGATAAGTAGATAATATGATACCTCGTGTGCAAACAAAAGTAGGGCCCATATGGACCTTTTTCCGAGCATACATCAGGTGGGATTCATGCCATCACTAATTTCCGATGCATCTGGTCTCTGTGCACCAATTTCACCGACTTAAAACCAAAACATCTTTGTTTCCGAAGCTCTTGTGTGGCAACGACATATTAATTGTGTAACAGCATACTACTTTCAATACATGGGTACATAAGTACCTATACACTAAATTTAGTGTATATTGGATTGTTTGTTTGTTAGTGGACAAAATTAATATACTTTCAAAGTTTCAATACATGTGCTGCAAGCCTGCAACTATGATTCTGTGAGAATAGTGTTCAATTCAAATACCGATCCACTTTGCAGTTTTTTTTTTTTTTTGTTTAGAGAAATTACGTTTGGCATTCTTTTTTTTTTTTTTCCTTTTTTTTGTTTACTACTTTTACAAAATAAAACTATTCCAGATAACATTTCTAAACTTTTTTTTTTAATACTTGACCTTCTTCATACACCCTCTCGATTTTATATTGGGGCAAGGGTGTATACATTATGAGTCATGACCCCCCAGATCTCACTTCAAGTGGGTTAATACTGGGTTGATGTTGATGTTGTTGTTGTTGTTGTTGTTGTTGTTGTTGTTGTTGTTGTTGTTGATTAGGAGGCGCTCCACTCATGAAGGGCGTCCTAGAGCATTATAGCGGATGAGAACATTAAGTTCTGGGTGATTCCTAATGGCAGAGGTAGGTAGACTGTGGCTCAGTCTAACAAGTTTATCAGCCACAACGTTACAGCCTCTAGGCACATGGGATATTCGTACAGATTGGAATTCAAGAAGGGCCATGCGGATATCAGTCATGACAATTTCTATTTCCCATGGACAATTATTTTCACCTTGAGCTGCTTTGATTACTTGTATATTGTCGCCTTCGATCTCTATTTTTTTGTGCCTTCCCTGCTTTGCTAGCCTAATTCCATCTCTCATTGCAAGAGCCTCAACTTTGGTTGCCGATATTCTTCCATAATTTTTCGTTGTTAAACTTCTAATATTTCCATTACAATCTCTTAAGATTGATGCTCCTGATGCTTGTCCATTTCCTAATTTTGAGCCATCGAAGTTGCATTTTACTACTTCACTTGGTGGCTTTTTCCATTTTTGGTTCTTTTTCTTTTTGTTTCGTCTTCTATTTCCATTTATGCTCATGATTTCTTCATCTTCATTCCAATGTTTTAATCTTTCCCGTTGCTTTCTTTGATTCTTAATGTACTGAGGTAGGTCTTAGATAAAATCATTTGGTGTTTGTTGAAAAATTAATTTGTTCCTTTGGTGCCAAATGCACCACCACGAGATAACACTTCTAAACTATTAAATTAGTTCGATTCATATGCTAACTTATGATATTTCGTTAAAATTATTAGAAAAATCACTTATTTTTGAATAATTATTTTTAATATTTAAAACTCAATCCTGAATTTGAAACTATTTAGATTTTTTTAAATATACACTATGAAAATAATTAAAATTCTAAATAGAAATCACTTGATAATTTAAATAATATAATATAAATTTTTACTTCATAAATATAAATTATATAATATTTTAATTTTAATTTTTTATAGAGTAAATTTTCTTATTATTATTTAATTAGTAAAAATTGATATAATATATCAACATATATAGATGGATAGTTTGAATTGATATGACGAAATTGTCAAAAATAACTACATAAAATCTACTTGAAAATTTTAAATTACTTGATACACTTATTTGAAGAGTTTGGTTCAAATGAAACAAATTCTTATCCTCAACCGTGAAACGAATACACTTTACCTAGTTCGTAGTGCACTTTTCATACACAAGTGCATTGCAAAATAGAAAAAGTGAAACCCTAAAAAATGCACTATAAAAATTACGAAAAGTACAAATCCAAAAATTAAAGTGCACTCCGAAATAGGAAAAGTGTACTACTAACTAGAAAAAGTGCATTCGTTTCAGGATAAAAGTTCGTTTCAAGATAAGAGTTCTTTTCATCTGAAACAAACACCTTATTTAAATATATCTATTAAAATATATTTAAATTTAATTTGGTAAATTTAGATTTTATAACATAAAACTACTTGATAAATATAAATTCTATAATTTATTTATTTTGTTATTTTTATAAAGTATATTTTTTGGATTAATGTTAATATTTTGGAAATTAGAATCGTGTTTTAATTTAATAAAATGAAAAATATTTGTATTAAAAACAACTTTTTTTTTTTTATAAATCTAACAATTTTTTTATTATTAAGACATAAATCAAACTAATTTAAGAATTCAGAGACATCCACATTAACTTTTTTTTATTAGATCATTAAGAAAAAAACAAGTAAAAAACTTAAAAGTATCAAATGAAAATTTCTTTTTATTTGGGTATCTTTTGGACTATATAGATACTTTTTGGATGATTTTGGTAACTAACCCTTAAATAGAAGGTTAATTCTCCTTCAGTTGAGTTATATGTTTTAAGTACATGGGGTTAACCCTCTCTTCCTCACCTTCTACCCATTGTTAGCTAACCCAGTCATTGACCGACTGTTGACCAGCGTTGACTGTCATGAAAAGAATCTTTGATGACACTTGTTGACAAAAAACATTGGTCATCAAATGCATTGTTAACAAAAAATTGTCATCAAATGCCTGTTGACAAAAAAATTACTTGTACAAAATATTGTCATCAAATTCCTTGTTGATAAAAAATTGTCATCAAATGCCTTGTTGGCAAAAAACTGTCATCAAATGCATTGTTGACAAAGAAATGTCTTATTGACCAAAAAAAATTGTCATCAAATGCCAAATGCTTGTTGACAAAAAAATTATCATCAAATGCCTTGTTGACTAAAAATTATCATTAAATACCTTGTTGATAAAAAATTCTTGACAAAAAATGTCTTGTTGAATAAAAATTGTCATCAAATGACTCATTCCCAAAAAAATTATGATCAAATGCCTTATTGAAAAAAACAATTGTCATCCAAGCATCAAATTACTTTAAAAATTGTCACAATAAAACTATAGAGCTTGGTTCAAATAAAACAAACTCTTATCTTAAAACGTTAAATGGAAAGTGCAATCCGAAAAAGTGCACTACAAAAAGTAAGAAAAGTGAACTACGATACACGAGAATCGCGTCACTATTCAACATCAATAAAATATCAGATCAAAGAAACTCAACTATATACAGAAACTAGGCTTAACTAGCACTACCACTATTACAAAATGCTAGCAACACTTAGGAAATATTTCAATATAGCGTATCTACTAAAAAAAACCCCAAAAAACAAGAGACAGATTACAAATACCGCCTCATATTAGGTAAAATTCAGTCTTGAATTTATTGTGCTAATGCAAACTTTACACAATTGGCAGAGACATCAACCAGGAATGAAGTGAATTAACGCACTCCAGCAACAGCTAACTCGAGCCGCGGGTTGTCTTCGTTTGGGTTCGATGAGTCGTTCCCGGGTTTGCTTATGATGTATGGTGCCTTTGCTGCAACTCTGAAAATTTCCAAGAAATTTGATCATCAGCTAGCTCAATGATAAATTGCTCATCGTTCAATTCTCAATCTAACTTTGTTTTTTAAGCACTGGCAAGATCATGGATTCAAAATCAAACCCGCCCAATATTTTAACTTTTAAAAATAACACAATTTTAACTTCTCCCTACTGTATAAATTCAAAATCAATCGAAACACTGTTCTAAGTGATTAAACTTCTTCAACTCAGGAAACAAAGAAATAATTAAAAGATACAAAGGAATAAAAATGGACGAAAGACAGGGGAACATGGGAGAAACCGTCAGCATGATCGTACAGGCTAACCCTCGGAGGACGAGAGGTAAGGGATAAAAATGTAATGATGGGTAGAGATGAGGGACTCTTGTAATCCAGGGCTTTAGTAAACCCAAAAACACAAAAAAGACAATCTGTTAATTAAAGTTCGTTCGAATTCACCTTTCTTATGATTTTTTAGTGCGTTAATCGGTTAGATCAAGCTCCACTCGACTTCGAGGATCGAGAATTAATCATGAGCATATTCTTGACCAAAATAAATTGACGCCCACCCAGGAGCCCTAACCAGTTTTCTCAATCAAAAACCATCTAATCACGTCCATGTTGTCTAACCCACTTGCAATCAATCCTGCTGCAATCGAGGTTGATCACAACGAAGAGCGTGACGACAACGTCACAAGCTGCTCCAAAGAAAGCGGTTCCGAAGACCCACATGATATCCATTACATCCTGAGGGAATTTGCTCCCAAGATCGCGACCTTGCAGCAAGACATGTCGAATCAAAGAGATCGCAGCGAAACCCATCTCGAGCGTATTGCTCAGCTGTCGGAGGAGAACACCCGACTTCGTAACCAACTGCAATCTGCCTCAACGGTCCAACTCGGACCAAAGGCCTGTGATATTGACTTTCTTCTAACTTCAAATTTTTATTACATAAAATTACACATATCTGAATAAAAAATCACGTATATATGAATAACAAGTCATACATATATTAATAGCAAGCCATACTATATAACACTACATAAAAATCCTAAACCCTAAACCTTGAATATTAAACCCTAAATGAAAAAACTTAAACCCCTAAACAATAAGCACTAAACCATAAACCCTAAACTCATAAATAATAAACCCTAAACAACAAACAATAAACCTTAAACCTTAAATCCTAAACAATAACCCTAATCCCTAGAATCTAAACCTTAAAACTCTAAAATCTAAACCAATTACATATGGATAAAAAGTCAAGCATACATGAATAAAAAAAACTCACTTATATTAATAACAAGACACACATATATGAATATCAAGACAATCATATATGAATAAAAACAAATGCGGATATGAATAAAAAGTCATGCATACATGAATAACAAAACATGGCATATATGAATAAAAAGTCACGCATACACGAATAATAAAACATGCATGTATGAATAACAAATAACACAAATATGAATAACAAGTCTTATACAACAACAACAACAACAACAACAACAACAACAACAACAACAACAACAACAACAACAACAACAACAACAACAACAACAACAACAACAACAACAACAACAACAACAACAACAACAACAACAACAACAACAACAACAACAACAACAACAACAACAACAACAACAACAACAACAACAACCACCCAGTTGGAACCCGAAGCGTGCGGGATCTGGGGGTCAAGATGTACATACCCTTACCCCGAATTGGTATCGGGAGAGTATTTCGGACTGGCCCAAAACGGGGATGGTAAGAGTTGGGGGTGGTAAAAACAAGAGAGTACTCAAGAAGCTTAAAAACTAACACCAGCGAGTAAGAACGAAAGAAAAAAACTAAAAGCTAAAACTAAAAGGGGAAAAAGAGCAAGATACTCCCTATAGACTTGGGTCCGGTTCCGCCGGAACAGGTGAACCGCCGGGTCCGGTTGCCGGTAAGGTTCTGGTTCCGGTTTCTCCACCCGCGATACTGGTTAACCGGCGGTTTGGAATCGGTGGTCCGAAACCATCGGTTCCGCCTTTAACGTCTATATTTTTTGAACGAATTCCAAAACCGCGATCGCGGCCTAAGGGCCGCGATCGCGGTTTCCCATTCCGCGATCGCGGCTTGAGACCCGCAGTCGCGGTTTTTTCAACAAAAAGGTATGGTTTTGCTAAAAATCAAATCCGCGATCGCAACCCTCAAGTCGCGGTCGCGAATTTGCTTTAAAAGCCAACGACTAGTTTTCAACGGCTATTTCATAATTCCAACGGCTAGTTGATAAATTTCTTCTATAAATACTCACTACATGATCTCATTCCCACCCACACTACCAATCTCTCTCAATCTTTCAAGTTTACAAAGTTCTCCCAATTCTCAATCGCTCAATTTTTACTAGTTTTTACAATTGTTTTCATAATTGTTCTTTCAAAAAATTAACACAATTGTCTCTTACGTCTTATTGCTTTGTAATTTTAAGGTTCATTATCTTCTTAATTACATATTTCTTTACCACACATTGCTCTTTGTTTTCTTGTTTAGTTACATTTTAAGAAAATGGAAGGATTTCTTAACATTGATCAAATTTTTGGCTCACAAGAGAGTGGTTCAAATGTAGAATTTTTTGGCTCACAAGAGAGTGATTTCTTAACATTGATCAAATTTTTGACTCCCGATGAAAATGAGGGAATGGATGTGGATCATGGATCCGAGGCGACGGAGGGTGAGGCTCCAATCCTTAAATTTGATATTTTTACAAAACATTTTCGAAAGGGAGCTTATGAGGCATCTACCGATAAATTTAAAGTTCATTGTAACTATTGTCCTAAGAATTACACATGGTTGTCGGGATCGGGCTATGGAATATTGTCAAAGCACGTGAAAAGAGCACACCCCGACAAGTTAGGCATGATGCGAGGACAATCCCAACTCTCCGGGTTTGCAACTTCTTCTTCCCTTAATCCTCATTATAACCCTCATTTATTTACTTATAACCATAATGATAGCATGTATGCCTTCTCCGAGTCTATTTGTGTTGATCACTTATCATTTAGTTTTGCCGAAAAGTTAGGATTTAACAATTGGATGACTAATCATGTACAACCCGCTTATAAACCGACTACTAGGAAGTCGGTAAAAAAATGTGATGAAAGCATATAAAACCCGTAAAATGGCATTGGTGAGTTTTTTTGCTCAAAACGATATCAAAGTTTCAAGTTGTAGTGATATTTGGAGTGATCATTGGCAAAATCATTCATACATGGGCTTAACATGTCATTTTATTGATGATCATTTTGTTGTGCAAAAACGCGTTTTGGGTTATAGAGTTTTTTATTTTTCTCATACCGCTTTAATGATTAGTAACATTATTGGTACTATTTTGGAAGAGTATAGACTACTTCATCGAGTTTTTTCTATCTCGTTTGACAATGCATCTAACACCTTTTCAATCCGAGAATTGATTTCGCATTGTCAACCAATTCTTGGAGCGAAGTATTTTCATGTAAGATTTGTTTTCCATATTTTAAACCTTTGTGTCAAAGATGGTTTAAATGTTATGTCAGGTTTAATCGCTCCTATTAGATATGTTGTTAGTCGTATGTGGGCTAGCCCCCGAACCGCCCAAGATTGGACGACATTTTGTAATAAAAAAGGTGTTCCACCCCAAACATTTCCAAAAGATGTTTACCACCGTTGGAACTCCACTTTTAAACTACTTCATGCATGCATGCCTTACAAAGAACTTTTGACTTCTTTTGCGTCCATATATTTTCCCGACAATGCCATTATTTCTCAATGTTGGGATTGTTGTTATAAAATCTTAGAAGTTTTGAGAATATTTCATGATGCAACATTAACTTTTAGTCATGTTTATAAACCTTGTGCTCGTTTGTTTTGTTTTGAAGCATTGAATGTGGTGGGCGGTTTTTGTGAGGGGCGTAAATTCCCCGAACTTTGTGGTGATATTGATGCTATGAAAGTGAAATGGTTGAACTATTATAAAGTTATCCCCGATATTTATCTTGTTTCTTGTGTGTTTGATCCTAGGTTTAAGATGAGTGGTTTAGAAATGTTTTTGAATGGTTATTATGATGCATTGGAGTTGGAATGTTAATGATGATATTGCTAGTGTTGGGGATATACTTAGTACAGTTAGAAGATCAATTGAGGTATTGGTTACCGAATATTCATCTAGTGTTAGTTCTTCTCCATTACCTCCACATTCATCCTCCTCTTCGAGCTCGAGTGCCCTCGGTGCTACTAAAAGGTGGGAGGCTAATCTTTTGCATACCCTTACCAAGAAACCCAGACATTTGAGCTCAAATGCGGAGTTTGAAACCTATCTAATGACCCACTTTGAGTTTGGTGAAGGAGAATTTGATATTTTAGCTTGGTGGAAGACCCACAAGAAGACTTTCCCAACATTGGTCCAGATCGCGGCTCAAGTGCTTGTTGTTCCCGCCTCGACCATATCGGTAGAGCAAACATTTAGCGAAGGAGGACACGTCCTAGACGCAAAACGATCGAGTTTAAAGCTCAATGTCTTGGAAGCCCAAGTGTGCGTATGTGATTGGAAGAGGGCGGAAATTCGTCAACAAAAGGTGGAGGTATCCGAAACTTCCGAATCGGACGGCCAAGATGATGACTCCCAATCCCAAAGCGCTTCCGATGGATCGACGTAGATGGTAAGAAAAGCGGGGTTTCATATCGAAAGGTAAGAGAACTACATGGGCTTTGATTCCTCTATAACCCTGAGAGGATAAGTAGGCAACTTAATTTTAAGTCCAAGCCCTTTAATTATCCAACTTTTTTGGTTTTGAAGAACAATTGCCTTAATTGACTTGATCAAATCTCCAACCCGTGATCGCGGTCCCGACTTTGTTCAAAAAACAAAACCTCTGGTTTTTCAACAAACTCGGAGCCGCAATCGCGGCAACCAACCCGCGATCGCGGTGTGTGTATCCCGTGATCGCGGCGTGCCGGGGATTTTTTAAACCGGAATTTTTTTAAAATTATTTTTTTAAAAAAATTTCCCGGTTCCATGGTTTCTAGGAACCAGAACCGCCGGTTCCGGAATCGGACCCAGGTCTAACTCCCTGTAGGTCAAAGCTTGTAACGCTCTACTACTGTAAACTTTTCGCGCCATTGATCCCTACACATGACCAGGTCTGTTGAATTTGCCAGAATAGTGAGATCTTGCTTCATGACTTCTTTCCAACTCTTTATGCACATGGTCATGTATATATGAATAAACATGAATCAAATTACATGAATAGGCATGAACAATTTCTTCGTAAATCTACACATGCGTCACCACTATTGCTTCATCTTCATTTCACTTATGTGTGCCTTGCAAACATATTTTCTCCATGTATCCTTTTTGTTAGGGCTGCCCCCACCAATTTAACAAGTTAAATTGAATAAAAAATAAGAGAGGCTAAAAATTGTTAAACTTGGTGATTAATTACCATGGATTTTATAGGGTTTTATATACAAATTTTGAACTTGGTGATTTTAGATCGACCGAAGATGATATATGCAATCATAACTATAACCTAAAGCGGAGGTTACAAAAGTTATTATATGACACATGTCACTTTTAGATTGGACCACACCACCCCCTTTTTTAAACTAATCTTTTATTTTTGGATATTATAAATTCTTATCCATGTTTTTAGAATATAGGATAGAAAATCCATTTATTAAACAATCTCTTATTTTTGAATATGATAGATAGGAAAATCATTAGGATATTTTTTTATGCTATCATACAAATTCTAGAATATTTATTTTATTTTTAGATAGAATCGTTTTTTAACTAAGATATATAAATTGATTATTTTTAATTATTTATATTTATATGTTAAATAAAACAATCAATATATTAGTTTTTTTTAAATATCTTTGTATATATTAATTTTTATTTATCATTTTTAGATAAGATACTATTTTAAAGATTATAGTTTTCTTAAAATATTCTCACCTATTTTAATTTATAATTATTATTTTTGGAAATAATAATTTTTTGTAGATAAAATATGTATAGTTTACTGAAAATATCCTATATAAAATGACACATGTCAACCACACATTAAACCACATCATCCATCTTTTTAATATCCTATATAATTGGGCTATTTTTTATTGGTTGAAATCTAATTGTAGACCAATGTATAAATATTTCATTTATATCTTAAAAAATAAATTATTTATATTTGTTTATTGATTTGTTAAACAAAATAAAAAAACGGATTCACATAATTTATTTAAGATAAATTGATTTAATTTATTTTTGAAGTATTATTCAATTTGAATATTAATACTAATAAAAAGTTCTAAATTCTAGAAAAAAAAACTTAAAAGATAATTCTATTAAAATAATTTATTTAAGATAACTTGATTTATCTTATTTATATACAAAATAAAAGTTAATTTGCGTCTTAAGATCATGATTATTTATTCCTAGATAATTCATGTATTTGAAAAAACTATTATTAATATTTTGTTTAAGCAAAACCCGTACCTTGTACAGGAATACATACTAGTTATGTTGTATATTTAGGTGGGGTTTTAGCATACATTTATGGTGTTTTTAGGACTTTCTATAACTAGAAGGAAAAAGACCCAAAGATATACATTATTTTGGGATTTAGAGCTAGATTGAAGACAAAGTGAAGATCGACATTCTAGTGATGGCGGCGACCGCCGCCTCTGACAGCGAGGAAAATGATCACGCGCCACGTGTTTTATTTTGATTGGTTCTTTCTATATCAGCTTTATTTCGATTTATGTATTTTTGGATATACTTTTTAGACCTAGTTTTTATATATTAGGTTATGGGAGTTGCACCTCCCATCTATTATCATTATTCTACTTTTCAGACTTTTGAGTTTTTAGCTTTCATGGAGAACTAAGCCTTATTTCTTAGTCAGACAATTTGAAACTTCGTTTTGACTTTCAGTTGTGAGATTTCTACTCTTTATCTATTGCATGAGATTATTCTACTCTCTTGATTGAATTGTTTTATTTGATTGATTTCAACAATTTCTAGGATTGTTGTTATCAAATCTCTATTGCTAGATCTAGAAAACTACTGGTTGAGTTTCTCTATTTCATAGTAGCAAACTGAATTGTACTAGTATCTGGTTGTGCTAGTCTATTGCAGAAGAGAGTTGAATTGCAATCTAGGATAAAAGCTTGTTGTTTTATGATATGATTGTATCCTGATTATATTCCTATCCTTATTGTTGCTTTTGAATTGGATCTTGATGGTTTTAGGCTTATTCAATTAGTTAGGATTGATAGTATCTGGTTGTACTATTAATTATCTTTGAAAAAGAATTGGAATTCAATATGCGTGCGATATTGAGTGAAATCGATGATCAATTTGTCATACGAATGTGGATCTCTGTTTGACTAAGTGTTTTGCTAAATTGATAAAAAAAAAACCAAACTTTATTACTTTGCTAATTTTCATGTTTAATTCATAATTCCCTTTTACTTTAATTGTCATTAAATTCACACAAAACGATCAATCTACCTCCCTGCAGATTCGACCCTTACTTCCCTAAGACTACAATCTTTAGGTTTGTTGGGACACTTTTGCGTAACCGTGATTTGCACGACCATTTCACCGTTATCTTATGCCATCTTCTATCTAAGCTAGAACCTAGTGGCCACCACCTTGCAGGAGTAGATATGGGCCGCTTGCAATGAAATTAAGTCATCATCTTTATATTGAAGAAAATATCGACCTCTTCTCCTATGACTCTAATGGAGTGCTGTAAATCATAGTCGATAAATTACACTAATTTTCTCAATTTGGGTGTAATCCCATGCTTCTAACCCATATAATCACATATAATATATTTTTTTAATTCTGTCCATTTAAAATATGAAATTCACCCGTTTCTCATTATAAGCTTGTTTCTCTAGAGTATAATTCATTAATTAAATCCTTAAAAAATCTCAAATGGGGAAATCTGATACTATGCATCTATAGTATAATAACTAGTATAAGTACCCGTACCCTGTAGTCAAATATAAATTATTTATCTAAAAATAATAATTTGATTTTTTGTGTCAAAAAAATAATTTGATTAAAAAAATAATGTGAGACCCAATATTTTTTCCTTTATTAAAAGAAAATGAATTAGTTTCGCAATTTTTAAATTTGTACACATATGTTTAAATTCAAAATGTATACATATAAAGATCAAACAAAAGTTTAATTCTAACTTATATAATTTTTTTTCATTATAATATGAGATTTGAATATATAAGTAATCAATAAAATGTATAACTAATCAAAGTAGAATGAGATAAGAATGAATCTAAGATTTAGTTATTAGTTTGTAACAAGCCTATATAAAAATAAAACAAAATAATTATAAATATATTTTGTTAAAATTAGTTGTAGAGTGTTGATGATGTGGTGTCACATAGGCGAATTAAATATGGAGGTGACACATAGGCGAAATAAATGTGAGACAACAATATGTCAAAAAAAAGTCTCTTCTTTAGTATGTAGACTATCTTGTACGGGTTTATTCAAATATAATTTATTTATTTTAAAATAAATTAATTTAATTTTTTATGTCAATATGAATAAAATTTATGCATTATTTTAATATAAGATCAAATATTTCCTTTTTTCCTTTACTAAAAGAAAATGAATTAGTTTAGTAATTTTTAAATTTGTACACATATGTTTACATTTAAAATCTATACATATAATATCAAACAAAAGTTTAATTCTAACTTATATAATTTTTTCATTATAATATGAGATTTCAATATATAATTAATCAATAAAATATATAAATAATCAAAGTAGAATGAGATAAGAATGAATCTAAGATTTAGTTATTAGTTTGTAACAAACCTATATAAAAATAAAAGAAAATAATTATAAATATCTTTTTTTTAAATTAGTATTAAATTGTTTTTAGAGTATTGATGATGTGGCGCCACATAGGCGAATTGAATATGGAGGCGACACATAGGCGAAATGAATATGGGGCCGACATGTGTGAGAAAAGGTACGGGTTTATTCAAATATAAATTATTTATTTTAAAAACAAATTAATTTAATCTTTTATGTGAATATAAATAAAATTTACACATTATTGTAATATAAGATCCAATATTTTCTTTTTTCCTTTACCAAGAGAAAATGAATTAGTTTAGTCATTTTTAAATTTGTAAACATATATTTAAATATTAAATCTATACATATAACATCAAACAAAATTTTAATTCTAACTTATATAATTTTTTTCATTATAGTATGAGATTTGAATATATAATTGATTAATAAAATATATAAATAATCAAAGTAGAATGAGATAACAATGAATCTAAGATTTAGTTATTAGTTTGTAACAAACATATATAAAAATAAAACAAAATAATTATAAATATCTTTTTTAAAAATTAGTATTCAATTGTTTTTTAGAGTATTGATGATGTGACGCCACATAGGCGAATTGAATATGGAGATGACATATAGGCGAAATGAATGTGAGGCCGACATGTGTTAGAAAAATAACTTCTTTAGTATATATAGATAGAAGATAGATAGCTAGACTTAACCAATAAAAAGATAGAAGAAATAGATAAATAAATAGATAGATAGATAGATGCTCCATTATTTCTTAATCTTGTCCGTTAAATATTTTTGATTTAAAAGCTCGTATTCTTACTTACTAGTTGTCCCCGTCGTGCCCTGCACGACTACGACTCGATATTTTCAGATATACTATAAAAAAGATATTAATAAATAAAAATATAATATAAATAATAATTTTAAATTGGTGATTTATATAAATTGTAAAAAAAGCATATTCTAAATTAAAAATTTTGATAGCAAAAATGAAAATAATGGGACATTTAATATGGATTAGCAAATAAAATTGACTTGACATGTACGTATATTATCAAAATATCATTACGGGGAAGTTATAATTGAAAATTATAATTGAAATTGGCTAGATTTGTATGTAAATTATCAAAAAAATCAAAATTGAAAAATCAAAGATATATCATAATTGAAATTTAAAGATTTGCCAACAAAAAGATTCAATCCTATCTAAATATCATAATTGAAATCAAAGATATATATGTAATTGTGTATATTTATATTTTAATATAAGAGAGAGAAAGAAACAACTAAAATGTTAAAAAGATTAAGCATATATATTTTATTGGCTTATAAGGAAAAAATTCAACCATTAGTTAAAATCTTTTAGTTAAGATTAGAGGTGTCAAACGGGTCGGTCAGGTCAGGTTCGGGTTCGGTTATTTCGGGTTTGGGTTGAGTCGGGTTCGGGTCGAACGGGTCATCAGTCAAATTGGGTCGGGTCATTGCGGGTTGTCGGGCGGGTCGGGTCGACCTAACAAGTCAAGAAAATTGATTTTTTTACAATTATTAAAATATTTTTATTAAAAAAATGATATTTAATAATAAATCTATTATTTTTATATATTTTAATAATAAAACATATTATAATTATCAAAATATATAATATATTCTTAAAATATAACAAATTGGGTCAACCCAACGGTTTTTTCGGATTTGAACCCAACGGGTTTCAGATCTATCGGGTTCGGTTTATTTTGGGTTTCGGGTTCAAATTTTCGGGTCTTGACCCTAAATTATTTGGGCGGTTCGGGTCGGTTTTTCGGATAGGGTCAGCTTTTGACAGCTCTAATTAAGATATTATCTCCTACAAAAACTTAAGATATTATCTAAATTTGGAAAATAAATAAATTTTAATTAAGTGGAAAAAATTTGCCATGTGAAATATATAGTGGAAAGAATAATAATATATTTATGGAGCAAGGATTAAATGACATGTGGCAAAATCCTATGTGGATTAATAATAGGATGACATGTGTCAAAAACTGAGGTGGCTGAATTTGGAAAATAAATAAATTTTAATTAAGTGGAAAAAATTTGTCATGTGAAATATAAAGTGGAAAGAATAATAATATATTTATGGAGCAATGATTAAATGACATGTGGCAAAATCCTACGAGGATTAATAATAGGATGACATGTGTGAAAAACCGAGGTGGCGCAAAAAAAAGTTAATTTGTTGTTAAGAGTGGTAAAAAAATTGATAAATAAAATTATTTAAAAATCATAATAAGATTTAGATCACGTATTAAATATTTTATTTTTTTCTATATAAAATTTTCAATTAAATCAAATGAATCAAAACTTTTTGTTTTGTACGTAAATTTCAAAAAAAATGTAGTAAAAAGATATTTCACATATAAAATAAGATAATTGTTATTATAAAAATTATGAATTCAATCAAATAAATATTACTCTTTTATAATATCTAATTCGTGCATTAGTTGAGAAGTTGGAAAGTATATATATTGATATGACTTGATATGGTGGTTGTACATAAATTGCCTAAAATTTCTTGATTTGAAGATAACTTGCCATACGTAATCATTGTAATTTTTTATTTGAATTATTTTTAATTAAATATGACATGTTAATGATGGGACATAATATAATATGACGTGGTATATGACGTGTAAAAATATAATGACATGGTTTAAGGAAAAGGTGACATGTGGAAAAATCCTATGTGGCGTATTCTCGGAACGACACATGGAAAAAGCTGAGGTGGCGCAACGTGGAGTCTCCAAACCTTATTGCTTTTATATATATATATAGTAGATTTATTACCTCAAAGAAAATTTCTATCCTCTTTATAATATATGTCTGGTTTATCTACCTTGACGATTCACCTAAACGAGTTAATAATTTTCACTTGAATTTGACCCAAAATAATAAATTGTAAGTTAATTCCACCAGAATGATTTTTAAAGTGTCATTATTTTAAATTCTAGAATTTATAAATTTTAGGTCATATCAACGTGACATGCTATTAACTAGAGGGTGAGAACTTGCTGGTGTAGACCGCTAATTTCTTACTTGAAATCCAATTGTTTGAGCTCCCAAATAAACACAAAAACAATATTACAATATTGTGGGGTTGAAGGAAAGAGATATGTAAAAAGAAGGTCCAATTACCCCTATTCCTAATCGAAAGAAGATGAGCTTTAAATTAATAATCTATATCAAACAAACCGTACAACTACATTATACATTTAATAATATACTTCAACTAATAATAATAATAATAATAATAATAATATACTACATTATACATTTAATAATATATCAAACAAATCTGCGTCTTTCAAGGATGCTCAAGTTCAGTTTGACCATGCTCTGCGCCTCTCCTTGGAGAAGGTTTTCACTGCGTCAGGGTCGGGTTTTGGCGATTGGCAATGGCGGTTGGCCACTCTCCCCATCAAAGTGGGCGGTCTTTGCATCTTTGCTACTGGGGATGTTATCCGTTATGTTTTCCTTGCTTCTCGGCTTCAGATGAGCACATTGCAGGCCAAGATTATGTTGAATACGGGTATAGTTTCTCCTGGTCCTTCTTTTCAACATGTTCTTATGATTTCAATGCCTGTTGCAACGTTGATGCTATCTCTCTCACCACTATTTCTCCTGCCCCCCGAATGATGAAAACCCTAGCAAGGTGTTACTTTGGTGTCGTTGAGCAAAGTCTCGTTGATAGGTAAATGCTTAGCCCAAGGGTGGTTGTTGTTCTTAGCTGTATCTGTGCTCCTCATGCACAAGATTTTTTGTACACTATCCCTATTGATGGCTTGGGGCAGAGGATGAACCATCGTCAATTTCGTTCTGTGTTGTGCTACAGACTTATGATACCTCTGTTTTCTAATGGTAGTATTTGTCCGAGTTGCAATGCCCCTAGGATAGACAAATGGGGGGATCATGTTGTCCACTATTCTAGTGAGGTGGATGTGAAGTTCAGGCATAATTTGGTGCGTGATATCATGGTTGATATTTGTTCCAAAGTCGGGATCGCGGTGTGGAAGGAGGCTTCCATGGGTTTCCTCTCGTAGAATGGGCATGATCTTAGGCCGGCGGACCTTCTACTTTTTAATTGGCATCAGGGTAAGGATGCTTGTGTGGATGTGACTAGGGTCTCTCCATTTGCTGGTATGGGTGCGAGTTCTTGGGCGCTTGGGTTGGCTTTGCACAACGCGGTGGAGAGGAAAAATGATGCGTCCCTCGTATGGGATGCGACAGATCGACTCGGTGTTTGAGTATTGGGTCTCGAACGTACGCAGTGGAAGGCTTGTAGGACTCGAAACAACGTTGGATTGTTCAAACCTTGATGAAACACGAGAGCAATCGCAAGCAAAATACGAGAACTTTGATTATAATAGTGGCGGCGCAAGCACAAAGGGAAAAATAAGGAGCAAAACCTCAACTTTAATTAACCCTAAAATGTGCGCTCAATTGAAATGAACGACATATGCCCCCTTATATAGAGGCGGCACAAGGAAAACAATGAAAAACTCTAGTCTAGATGCGGCGCGCCTAGGGCTAGTGCGTAGACTAGGCCCAGCGGCGCTTAATGAGGTTCCATCGGCGCAAGGCCCAATAAACCCTTTCTTATTATGTAAAAACACTAATATCAATGTTCGAAAGGGGAAAACATGCAAATAATACTATAAAAAGGATAGGTCGTCCGTGGCCATGCTCGGAGTGTCGCGACAAGGCTGGCGCGGCGCTGGCGAGACTGGGACACGGCGCTGGCAAGGCGTCACGGCACTAGCGAGGGTGTTGTTGAGGACGCTGGCGTGTGGGTCACTCGAACCTCAAGTTGCGATCCGGGGTCCGGTGCTAGGGCTGAGTCCGACGGCGCCAAGGTGTTGAAGGTTGGTTCCGAGGGCTCGACTTGAGGTTCCTCGACGCCGAGGACGAGTCCGGAAAATGGGACACGGCGCTGGCAAGGCGTCTCCTCTTTGATGAAGCTTGGTTTTCCGCGAGTCCGGAAAATGGTCCTTGCAAAGATGCAACCATACGAGATCCCCTGGGTTGAACACGAGTCGCTTACGACCCTTGTTGTGCTGTGCCTCGTACTGGGCTGCCCGACGCTCTAATTGAGTCTTCGTCCGCTCGTGCAACTTGCGGATGGCATCGGCGCGGTTGGCCGCGTCGATGTGCTCGGCATTCTTCAAGGGTCGAGGGACTAAATCCATCGGAGAATGCGGGTTGAGGTCGTAGACGATCTCGAACGGAGTCTTCTTTGTCGCCGAGTGTTTGGACCTGTTGTAAGCAAACTCAACGAAAGGTATTAGATCCTCCCACCGGCGTGGGTTATGTTTGAGCACCGTCCGAAGAAGGGTGCCCAGGGTCCGATTGGTCACCTTAGTCTGACCATCGCTTTGGGGATGATAAGAGGTAGAAAGGAGTAATTGGCGTACCTAGCTTTCCCCAAAGCGTTCTCCAAAAGTGGCTACAAAATTTTGTGTCTCGATCACTAATAATAGTGCGAGGCACACCATGAAGTTTCATGACATGCTCAAAAAACAAGTTTGCGATTTCAGTCGCATTGTTGTTTCCTTTGCATGGGACGAAGTGAGCCATCTTGGAGAAGCGGTCCACAATTACGAAGATCGAATCTTTACCGTGCCTTGTCATCGGAAGGCCCGTGATAAAATCCATGGAGAGTTCTTCCCACGGGGTATCCGTAATGGGCAAGGGCGTGTAGAGGCCATGAGGTTGGGACCTCGATTTAGCTGTTTGGCATGGCACGCAACCGCGGCAATACTTGTGAACATCGGATACCATGTGTGGCCAAAAAAAGTGTTCACGAAGTGCTGCTAGGGTCTTGGCTATGCCAAAATGGCCTCGGCCATCATGAGCTTCTTTGAGCAAAAGATGCCTCACGGACGAGGACGGAATGCAAAGCTTTCCGGCTCGGTAGAGGTCGAGGTTCTCCATGATCGGTTTAAAAAATTGATCATGCATGTATAACTCCTTAATCAAGGAGAACCCGAGCAAGTTGGCATGTAGTTGAGTTAAGAGCACATACCTGCGTGAGAGAGCGTCTGCCACGACGTTCTCCATTCCTTTGTTGTGGGCAATGATATATGGAAAGGTTTCCATAAACTCCACCCATCGAGCATGGCGTCTATTTAGAGTCGTTTGACTCTTGAGAAACGCTAAGGCGGCGTGGTCCGTGTGAATCACGAACTCGCTAGGCCAAAGGTAATGCTGCCATGTTTTGAGAACCCGAATAAGTGCGTACAACTCCTTGTCATACGTTGGGTAATTCAAAGTGGCCCCCGTAAATTTTTCACTAAAATAAGCAATGGGGCATCTATCTTGGAGGTGTACGCCGCCTATGCCATAGTCAGAGGCGTCGCACTAGACCTCAAAGCGCTTAGTGAAGTCCGGCAATTGTAAGACTGGAGCAATACACAAAGCATTTTTCAAGGCCTGAAAGGCGGCTTCATGAATCGGCATCCACTTGATTGTGGTTGCCTTCTTGGTGAGATTATGGAGTGGCACGGCGATGGAACTAAAGTCCTTGACGAAACGCCGATAGAACCCTGCGAGCCCTAAGAAGGAACGAACCATCGTCAGGGTCGTAGGGGTGGGCCACTCATGGATGGCGCGGATCTTGTCGTCATCCACTCTAAGCCCATCCTTGGACACAACGAAACCAAGAAAGTTCGTCGTGTCCGTGCAAAACGAACACTTGTCTAAATTTACAAACAAAGAATGCTCGCGAAGGCAATCTAACACCAACCTAAGGTGCCTCGCGTGTGACTCTAAATCCTTAGAAAAACCAAAATGTCGTCAAAATACACGACAACAAAAAGTCCTACAATTTTTCTAAAAACAAAGTTCATTAACCGCATAAAAGTACTAGGGGCGTTTGTCAAGCCAAAAGGCATGACAAGCCATTCGTACAAACCATGTTTGGTTTTGAATGCGGTCTTCCACTCGTCGTCTTCATGCATGCGGATTTGGTGGTATCCGCTTCGTAGATCAATCTTGGAAAATAGAGAGGCGCCGTGGAGTTCATCCAACATGTCGTCGAGCCTTGGAATGGGGTGCCTGTACTTCACTGTAATTTGATTAATAGCCGTGTAGTCGACACACATACGCCACGAGCCATCTTTTTTCGGCACAAGGATCACCGGCACGACGCATGGGCTCAAAGACTCTCGGACAAAGCCCTTGTCCAAAAGCTCTTGAACTTGTCGTTGGAGCTCTTCGGTTTCCTTTGGTGAAGTCCTATAGGTTGCTCGATTCGGAAGGGACGCGCCTGGCATGAGGTCGATCTTGTGCTCTATCCCACGGATTGGCGGCAAGCCCTTCGGAAGCTCATCCGGCATGACGTCTTCGTATTCCTTCAAAAGAGAAACAATACAAGAAGGAAGTGTATTATCCACGGATTTAGGAATAGAAAGTAAAGGATAAAGAATGAAACAAGAAAGACTCCCCTGAATTGGTCAATGTCGCGACGTCGGGCCAAAAGGAGACGATCCTGGCACGTTCCAAGCAATGGTGGCTCGGCGTCTTCATTCGTTAAGGCAGATTCTGGGGCGCCTTTTTTGTATTTTGTAGCTCCTAGAATTTGAGGGGAAAAACCTTTGGAAACGCCGGTGAATTCGTCCCTAAGCTCCTGGTAGCCCAATTTTCGCGCTGCAACGGCGTGGTGCGCGACGGTAGGAGGCACAGGCGGCGGTCCCTTACTCAAATTCTTCTCCACTTGGCGTTTTTGCTTCGGATCTGTTGGAAACTCTAATTTAATAGCTTTTCCACCAGAAACGCCAGTAGAACCTTCAGAAATCTGTTGGAGCCCCTGTTTTGTGAAATCCGCGGCGTTCGGTGCGTTACCGAGGCCACGCGAAGCATACTGTCGGCCCGACTCCAACTTTTGTTGGTGATGTCCATCTTGATCATCTTGGACACTGGATTGAGGGGGTTTGGCTCCGGAAACGCCGCTGGATTCGGCTTTTTTCGCTGGGGACGCCGACGGCGTCGTGCTCGGCGCGGTGGTGCCGCTGTCGCTAGCCTTTTGTCTTTGCCTCTCGGCTTCATCCTGTAGAGCTTCACTAGGCGACATTGGTAAGAGGGTCACGCGCTTCCCGTGGTAATTGAACATGTAAGTGTTCAAATACCCGTCGTGAAGCAGGCGACGATCGTATTGCCATGGGCGCCCCAACAAGAGGTGTGTGGTGTCCATTGGCGTTACATCACAAAGAATGAATCTGAATTTGCACCAATAGAAAAGGAAAAGATAACTTGCCTGTCAACCCAATCGCCGCCTTCATTTGAGATCCACTGAAGCTTGAATGGTTGTGGATGCGGTGTCGTCAGCAAGTTGAAATGATCCACCACTTTCTTGGACAAGAAATTCACACAACTCCTCGAGTCTATAATCACGATTAACGACACGTTATTGACCAAACAATGGGTATGGAAAAGTTGTTCCTATTGATCGGTTTTAGGTGCCTCTCGCATACTTAAGGCTTGGCGAGTCACAAGTTGGAGCTTGGATACGTCGAGTGCATCCGATGGGTCACATTCCAACTCGGTGGTGCCTTCACTTGGTGCTTCGATTTCCTCTTCATCTTGACTCTCATATGGCTCCCCTTGAGCCGTAAACACCACTTTCTTTTGATTGGGACAGTTCCTCATAATATGGCCACGGCCTCCGCATTTGTAGCACGCCATATCTCGGGCACGATCGACACTTGTCTCGGTATTGCGTGGCGCGGCTGGTGCCCTTGAAGGCGCGGCTTCGGTCTTCACTTGTGAACTTGTCTTATCATTGGGCAAAGAAGAAGAAACTCGATTAGTAGAAAAACCGGAGTGATTAGGGGTTGAGGCATACCTTGTGTTCGGCCAACCAGATTTGGTCCACATCTCTTGTTTGTGAATTTGCATGGCGGTGTGAACCAAATTGTTGAGATCCTTGATTGGAATAATCTTTAGGCGATCTTGGATCGATTGCCTCAATCCTAAAATGAATCTCGTCCGCATAACGGAGGGAGAAACACTCATGCCAGCCTTGAAGAACATGTCTTCGAGTTTGGCAAAGTATTCTTCCGGCATCATCGAACCTTGCTTGATGCGCATGATCTCGATGTGCATCTTGTCTTTATAGTCAGCCGGGATGTATCTCTTCTTCAAAATATAAACTAGTTGATGCCATTCTCGGATAAGGGGTTTGCCTTTCCGAATCCTTTCGGACTCGAATCGGTTCCACCATGTCCGAGCCGCACCATGGAAATGCAAGGTCACAACTTCGACCTTCTCATCATCTTCATACCCTAAATGGCGGAGCGTGTGCTCCGTGCCCTGCAACCACATGATAAACACATCAGGATCATAAGTACCGTATAAAGGTTCGAATTTTACCTTGATGTCGCGGCGGTTGTGGCGTGGATCTCTAGCTTCTCGACAATCGTTGTTGCGTCGCGAACTGCAGGGCCGAGGTGAGTGCACGCGCCGATCGCGACGGTGTCGAGGCGGGCCTCGATGCGGATCGTCGTCACCATTGTCAGGATCGTCACCATCATCGGGTCTCCAAGGACGCCGTGCATCGCGGTCCCTGTCGCGCCTTCCCTTGGAGCCATCCTTGTGTCTTGAGCCGTAGGCACGGTCATATTCTCGTCGGTTCTTTGCGAGGTGCGGCGGCGATATCCAATCCGAAGGCCGATTGTCAGGTTCTTCAGGATCCTGCACATGTGGATGCTCAAAGCTAGACTCGTTAGAATAATCACTAAATTCCTCATAGTTATCCTCAAAATCAGTAAAGGGACTTCGAGCACTTTGATGCTCGAGATCATCCTCAAATCTATATGCGTCGACGTCGTAGTACTTGGCCCCGTGCTTTCGATTTGGGGTTTCGTAAACATACGCCGACGACTTATGCTTTTTGCTCTTTTTCTTAGGGTCACCACTCGTGTGTTGACGTTTATACTCCTCGGAGTCATAGTCCTCATCGGAATATACGTTGTACACTTGTGTGTCCCGATAATCTGGCGCCATTTGATAGCGATCTGCGGTCCGGGGACCACCATCGTGCTTATCATAGTGGCGACTTTCTTTTATCGACTCCATCCGGTTGATTGTACCGAATTGAGACGAAGGTTGCGTGTGCTGCTTCCCCTTGGCACGAGCCTTGGAACAATCGTCTGCGGACACCCCCGGGTTAGCGTGGATCTCCGAGGCAAGGACTTGAGCCGGCGACACGGTGTGCTTCAATTGGGCTTGGCTCTCGGCTAAGAGCTTTTCGAGCTCTTGGATGAGCGCCAAGGCTTCGGGAGGGAAATTCTAGTTGGCATTCTGCGACACCGGGTTGTTGTTGTTGTTATCATCATTGCCTGACTCCGAGACGGTTCCTATAGTCACACTAGTCATCGCAGTAAGAATTTCACAAGCAAAAGACAACGTGTAACATCCCCGACCAAAGTGCATATGTCATTCCGCATTCATATAAGATTAGTAGCATATGGATAGCATAGTTGCATGATATAGAGTGAGTTTTTAAAAGTAATATTTATTTTCTAATTAAGTTTATTATATTTTAAAAAGTTTTTAAGAAAAAGTTAATTATTAATTAATTTAAGGTAAAGTTTATAGTAAAGGAGATTTGAGGGTGGAAATTGTGGTTTTTATAAAAATTTATCCAAATCTTGCCGACTTCGGCTTTGCCGACTATGTTTTAATATAAATATGAGAATGTTGTTGGTTCGTACATATCAAGCTACGAATAAAAAAGAAGAGTTCATATAATTGGGAGTTCGAGAGTTTATTTAAGAGAGAAGGCTTGATTTTATTGTTTTGGTTAGATCTGGTATAAGATTTCTTCTATCGGGTTTTAATCTCGAAGTACAAGTGTGATTTGGTATGTTTTAAATTAGTTAATGGTTTAACTGGATTTTCCTAATTTTTCCAGATCTAGATCTACAGTGGATTATAATTGAGAAATCAGTCGATTTATAGTTCTTAGAGGGTGTTTTCGATATCGAATTTATATTCGGTAAAAGATTTCAGAGTATTTTTAGGGTTTCGTTTTGTATGATATTAGGGAGTCCTTTGATCAAGTTTTTCAAAAAGGTTTGAACTAGAAAAATGTTCTTCTATATATATAGTTTATTGTTGTCAAGTTTTAAAGGATTTGGAATTATGCACAAGGAGTTATAATGCATTCTGGCATCTTATTGCATTTGGGGTTAGAGTTTATTAGAGTAAATAGCCTAATTTGTATTGGGTTACATATAGGAGGCCAAGCAATAGACCGTGGTTAGAGTCAAGAGGGAGAAATATAGTATCTGCCTCAAACAGGTGAGTATAGACCGGAGATTCAACCCTATGTGATATAAGGACATATGTGATATATGTGCTATATGTTTTATATGGATATATGTGTTCTATATGATAGCTCTGAAATTTCCAGAGTTGTTTGGACAGAAAGTATGTTAGCAGATAACATATGATATATGATTACATGATGCACTTGATTGCATAGCATTTTGCAATGAGATTTAAAAGGACCTGCGACTGTCTTGCCCTGAATTTGTATATAGGACCTACGGGTCATACAGGATCTTCGGATCATACATGATCTATGGATCATACAGGACCTACGGATCATAATTCTTACAGGGACCATAAGAGTCCATATACAGTAAACCCGGGGCAGATTCAGGCTTGAACAGTTCACAGAACAATAAATCGGAAACATCAGCATTTGCATTTGCATTGTAAATTCCTATATGACATATGTATATTATGTATGTATATGTACATGGACTAAATGTTTGACTCTGTGTGAAATAATTGATGATGGTTTATATTCACTGAGTATGCGACTCACGTAAATCGCAAAATAATTTTTCAGGTTCAGCTAGATTTTACTGATGTGTGTGTCTCTGTTAGAGGTCACATTCATACAGGTCGGCCGGCGGAAACTTTGTGCAACCTTCTCCTCCTCATTTTGCATCATAGACATATGAGTGGTAATATAAGTTAAGAGTGACAGATGTTTTAATATGAGTAGTAACGGCTTAGAACTGTGTGTGTGCAACCTTTTATGGTTGTTAATTCCGCTTTGTTCTTATGCGGATAATTGCTATATGTGAATTATCTGTCTTTATAAGAAATAAGTTTTATAAAGTATACGTCATAGGGTGTAAGGGTGTCACAGTTAGTTTTTGGTATCAGAGCATGGATATGATTCTTTAAGGGCATGCATTCATAAGCATATGTAATTGAAATTAGAATTGCATTCATGAGCATGATGCATAAAGGAGAGAAGGTTCAGCCGTGCCACATCAGTCTATAAGAGCATTTTAAATAACACTACATGAACATACATTTCATACGCATGGACCATTAGAAGAAAAAGTACAGAGGAAATGGTAAAGGTACAAATGATATATCAGAATTGTATAGCAGAGTTACCAGTTGATCTGATCTGATCTTGTTATTCCTATATGAGTTTGATGTTATCTTGGGCATGGACTAGTTTTCAAGACATCATGATAAAGTTGATTGTTATGCCAAAGAGGCAGTAATAGACTCGCCTGGAAAATCTAGAGTAATTTTCTATTGTGACAAAAAAATGGTACCAACTTGTTTAATATCTACAACAGAAGCTTTCTGTATGATCAGAGAAGGATTTGAGGCATATTTGACTCATGTTATAGACAGTACAATTGAATGTGATGAGGTTGCAGATATTCAGTTGTTAGAGATTTTCCAGATGTGTTTCCGAAAGATCTTCCTGGATTGCCATATGATAGAGAGAGATAGTTTATTATGGAATTAACGTCAAGTACTGTACTGATTTCTATTCTTCCATATTGGATGGCTCTTCTAGAGTTACAAGAATTGAAGAAATAGTTACAGGATTTGTTGGACAAAGTATTCATTAGTGCTAGTGTATCTTATGACTATGCATAGATTACAGAAAGTTGAATCAGGTAACAGTGAAGAACAAGTGTCCATTGGCAACAATAGATGATTTATTTGATCAACTTCAGGGAGCAAAGGTATTTTCGAAGATAGACATCTGATCAGGATATCATCAGTTAAAGATAGCTAAAGATGACATTATCAAGACAACATTCAGAACTCGATATGGGCATTATGAGTTTCTGGTAATTCTATTTGGTTTGACTAATGCACCAACAGAATATATGGCTTTGATGAACAAGGTATTTCAATATTTTGTAGACAGATTTGTGATCATTTGTATTGATGATATATTGGTGTATTCACGAAGTACAGAGAAACATGCTAATCATTTGTGTACCGTGCTACAAGTCTTGAAGGAAAAACTATTGTTTGCTAAACTGAGAAAGTGTGAATTCTGGTTGGATCCTATGGTATTTTTAGGACATATAGTATCTGGAAGAGGTATAGAAGTTGATTCTAAAAAGTTTGAATCAGTTGTAAATTGGAAAGCATCATCTACAGTTACAGAAGTTCGTATATTTCTTAGTATGGATGGATACTACAGACTATTAATGGAAGGATTCTCTATTATAGTTGCACCACTTACTAAATTTCTATGAAAGAATGCTTCATTCCATTGGTATTCTACGTGCAAACATGTCTTTAATGAGTTAAAGCATCGACAAACTACAACAGCAATACTGAGAATTCTTATAGGTACAAGAGAATTTGGTATTTACAGTGATGTTTCATATCAGGGTCATGGCTATGTCTTTATGCTGGATGGAAAGTAATTGCTTATGCATCACGACAATTACGACCACATGAAGTTTCTTATCTTGTACATGAGTTAGAGTTGGCAGTAGTAGTATTTGCTCTAAAGAGTTGGTGACATTATCTATATGGAGAAACATTCTAAATCTTTAAAGATCATAAGAGTTTGAAGAATCTGATGAACGAAAAGGAGTTGAACATGAGACAATGACGTTGGATGGAACTATTGAAAGATTATGATTGTACAATTGAGTATCATACCGGTAAGGCCAATGTACAAATGATATATCAGATTAGTAGCATATGGATAGCATAGTGGCATGATATAATGTGAGTTTTTAAAAGTAATATTTATTTTCTAATTAAGTTTGTTATATTTTGAAAAGTTTTTAAGAAAAAGTTAATTATTAATTAATTTAAGGTAAAGTTTATAGTAAAGAAGATTTGAGGGTGGAAATTGTGGTTTTTATAAAAATTTATCCAAATCTTGCCGACTTCGGCTTTGCCGACTTCGGCTTTGCCGACTATGTTTTAATTTAAATATGAGAATGTTGTTGGTTCGTACATATCAAGCTACGAATAAAAAAGAAGAGTTCATATAATTGGGAGTTCGAGAGTTTATTTAAGAGAGAAGGCTTGATTTTATTTTTTTGGTTGGATCTGGTACAAGATTTCTTCTATCGGGTTTTAATCTCGAAGTACAAGTGTGATTTGGTATGTTTTAAATTAGTTAATGATTTATCTGGATTTTCCTAATTTTTCCAGATCTAGATCTACAATGGCTTTTAATTGAGAAATCAGTCGATTTATAGTTCTCAGATGGTGTTTTCGATATCGAATTTATATTCGGTAAAAGATTTCAGAGTATTTTTAGGGTTTCGTTCTGTAAGGATATTAGGGAGTCATTTAATCAAGTTTTTCAGAAAGGTTTGAACTAGAAAAATGTTCTTCTATATATATAGTTTATTGTTGTCAAGTTTTCAAGGATTTGGAATTATGCACAAGGAGTTATAATGCATTCTGGCATCTTATTGCATTTGGGGTTAGAGTTTATTAGAGTAAATAGCCTAATTTGCATTGGGTTACATATAGGAGGCCAAGCAATAGACCGTGGTCAGAGTCAAGGGGGAGAAATATAGTATCTGCCTTAAACAGGTGAGTATAGACCGGAGATTCAACCCTATGTGATATAAGGACATATGTGATATATGTGCTATATGTTTTATATGGATATATGTGTTCTATATGATAGCTCTGAAATTTCCAGTTGTTTGCACAGAAAGTATGTTAGCAGATAACATATGATATATGATTACAGGATGCACTTGATTGCATAGCATTTTGCAATGAGATTTAAAAGGACCTGTGACTGTCCTGCCCTGAATTTGTATACAGGACCTACGGGTCATACAGGATCTTCGGATCATACAGGATCTACGGATCATACAGGACCTACGGGTCATAATTCTTACAGGGAGCATAAGAGTCCATATACAGTAAACCCGGAGCAGATTCAGGCTTGAACAGTTCACAGAACAATAAATCGGAAACATCAGCATTTGCATTTGCATAGTAAATTCCTATATGACATATGTATATTATGTATGTATATGTACATGGACAAATTGTTTGACTCAGTGTGAAATAATTGATGATTTTTTATATTCACTGAGTATGCGACTCACGTAAATCGCAAAACAATTTTTCAGGTTCAGCTAGATTTTACTGATGTGTGTGTCTCTGTTAGAGGTCACATTCATACAGGTCGGCCGACCGAAGCTTTGTGCAACCTTCTCCTCCTCATTTTGCATCATAGACATATGAATGGTAATATAAGTTAAGAGTGACAGATGTTTTGATGTCTCTCTATTTGGTGGTGTTTTCATATGTGATTCCCTTTGTAAATATGTTTCTTTTTCCCCTTTTCTTGTGCGTTTTGTTCCTTTTTAGCCTAGTTCCCGTATTTCTATGAGATTCGGAGACTACGCACATTTTATGTGTTTTGTAGGTAATCTGGCATGAATCAAGGATCGATTTGAAGGAGGGTCGAGACATGGAGCAAAGGCCGAGCTAAAGCGGGAAGGAGAGAAGCAAGCCATGAAGAAGAACAAGAGAAGCCAACTAAGAAGAAGGTGGAACGAGGTCAGGACCGAGTTGCAACCACATCGGGCCCGACTTTGAAGTCTCCAACCTCGGACCGAGATGCACAGTAACTCGGGCCCGAGGTCCTCCGTGTCGGTCCGAGTTGGTCACCGAACTACTTGGGCTCCAAGGCACGAATTTGTGGACTTCCACTTTTGCCCCTTATCTAATCCATAAAAGGCCCTCTTGTCTTCTAAGAAAAGGGGGGTTCTCTCACACAAAAGAAGGGGGTTCTCTCTCTCACAAAGGGGAGGTTCCCTCACACACACACAAAAAGGAGGGTTCCAAGGGAGCCAAAAGGAGACTTGGAGAGCAAGGAGGAAGGAGAGGAGAAGGAGAAGAGAGAGAATCCGCCAAGGGAGAGGAAGATTGATAGGTTTGGTTAATAGATTAGCTTTGTTTTGTTTTGATCTTGTGGATTTGGAAACCCTTGATTGGAATTTGTGGATTGCTTTTGATTTGAATGAAACTTTGCTTTGTTTTGAAATTGATGATGTTGATTGCTTTTCCTTTTGATTTGTTTGCTTTCTTTGTTTGCCTTATGGAGTAGATCTCCTTGATCTTGGGTTATGGGGGAAAACCCTAGCTAGGTTTGGGCTAGAAACCCCAATTCCATAGCCTTGAGTGTTTGATCTAAGGAACCCACTCTACATAGAGCTACAATTCCTTGCGAAAGTTGGGAATCAAGGCTTGAGATTGGCAAAGTAGCGAAAGTGAACATGTGTCAATCTCAAGACCTTGCTTCGAAGGGGATTTCCCCAATGATCGATGTGTAGAAGTGGTTGGAACGAGGGCGAAAGCACTCGATCCTAGTCCGATCATCACTCATTGCTTGAATTGGGGTGGATAAGCCTTAATCTACTAGAGAAGGAACCCAAAAGCCCAAGATCTACTTTTAATTTTTGAAGTTCGACAAACCCAGCTACCTCGGGCCCGACTTACCCTACGTCGGTCCCGACTTCCGCTTGTCGCCAACATCGGGCCCGACGTGACCTCTGTGTCAGTCCCGACTGTTCTCTTTGTTTTCCTTTGTTTTAAGCTCTCTTTTCCAGCTTCCTAGTATCTAGGCACATCGATCGAGTAGACTTCCCGAGTGTTCGACACCCACCACGTACTACAACGGGGTCGGGTTATAAATTGTATCTCTAGACCCTCGCACACCGTGAGAGGCGATCAAAAGATTGGCGCCGTTGCCGGGGAAGTCTAAGTGCATTGAGTGCCAATTTGGTGAGTTTCTTGTGTTTTGGTAGTGATTTGGGTGAGGGAATAGCCCAAACCCTTTGTTTGTTTTTGATTTGTTTTGGTTTGTGTTTTTGTTTCATAGGTGTATGCTAGCTCGTTCCTCCCAAGGAACACTTGAGCTTGAGTTTGTGAGTGATCCGGAAAGTATTCTCAAAGAAGCCCGAAGAAGGAAAAGGATGGAGAATCAAGCTCTCCATGTTGATGAGGAGTTGGCTCAACTTAGGGCTGAAATGGCTAGATTGCAACTTGAGAGGGACAATCAAGAGGAGGTGGCAAGAAGAGAACGGGAGCAACGGATGAGAGCCGAGGCTCAACTCAATGCTCTACCCCGGAATGCACGCCAATACATGCATCCGGAGTTGAGGGTACCCGAGCCGGCTATTGTGCTTCCCGAGGTTGCCAAGAATTTTGAGATCAAGACGCAATTCATCTCCCTCATCAAGCGTGATCAATTCGAGGGCCGTCCACATGAGTGTCCCATAGAGCATGTTAAACGATTTGTGGATATGTGTGAGACGATCTCCACTGACGAGGAGACATTGGAGTATGTGCTTCTAAAGGCGTTCAAATGGTCCCTTGGGGGCAAGGCCACACATTGGCTCGAGAGCCAAGCTCCTAGGTCAATCACAACTTGGAAGACACTCTATGACGCTTTCTTGATGAAGTTCTTCCTGCCCTCGAAGACAACCGAGTTAAGAAGGAAGATTGCAAGCTTTCAACAAGGTCCGAATGAGCCCCTCTTCGAAGCATGGGACCGTTTCAAGGAGATGTTGCGCCAATGTCGTACTCATGGCCAACAACCATATGTGCTTCAAGACATCTTTTTCCAAGGCATCAATCCGGTAACGAAGGACAAGCTCAATCTCCACACCGATTGTGGGTTCATAGACTTGACACCGGATCAAGCTTGGGAGCTACTTGACAAGCTATCCGATTATGAGGCCATGTATGGGGTGAGTCAAGCTAGCATGGAGGTGAAAGTTCAAGGTGAAGGTGCAAGGAAGTTATATGATCCAAAGGGAGAAGACATTGATAGGGATGTGAAGCTCCAATTCCTTGAAGGTGAAGTGAGCAAGCTTAAGAGGCAAGTCCACTACTACAAGCAAAATGCTAGAGCTTGTGAGGAGTGTGGATCCTTTGCACATGCTACACAAGTTTGTCCGAATGAGAGCCAAGTACGCTTGGCCGAGCGAATAGAGGAGGCAAACTATGTCCGAGGAAGTTTCGGTGGAAGAGGCAATTTCAACAATGGTGGAAATGGCCGGTGGAACAACGGTCAAGCTCAAGGTTACAACAACAACTTCAACCAAAACGAGCCAAGGGCGCCACCACCACCATATAGACCACCGGGATTCAATGAGTTACAAACATTTGCTCAAGAGATGAGAGATGGGTTCAAGGAGATGAGGACCCAATTCAATGAGTTTGGTGCATGGAGGAGGCAAGTCGACAATCAATTTGCCCAAATTGCAACTCAAGCCCCGAGAGAGAATGGGAGACTTCCGGGCCGACCCGAGGAGAATCCTCGAGCTCAAAACAATCAAAATGAAGTCCGGGCAATTGGATTGAGAAGTGGCCGAAACCTACCCGAGCCACACGTGCCTAAGAAGAATGAAGAGAGTCGGACCAACTTACCCAGCAAGTCGGGTCCGACGTTTCCCGAAGTCGACCCAGCAAGAAGACCGACTCCTTCACCACGGATCGAGGTCGAGAGCAACTCGGGACCGACGTACACAGACCTCGATCCAACTCCTCTGCCTCGGACCGAGAGTCACAACATCGGGCCCGACATGGTGCCCAAGTCGGTCCAACCAGGAAATGTTGCAAGTGAAGTAGGGAAGTCCAAGGAAGTTGGTCCAAGCAAGATTCAAGGTGCAACGATTCTTCCATATCCCTCAAAGAAGCCGAAAGATGTTGTTGAGAACAAGTTCAAGAGGTTTCTCAAACTCTTGCAAGGCTTGAACATCTCTATCCCGTTCACCGATGCATTGAGTGAGATGCCATCTTATGCCAAGTTTTTAAAGGAGATTTTGAGCAAGAAGAGGTCCATAGTTGAAATGCAAGATGAGGTCAAGACCTTGGAGTTACCGAAAAAGCTAGGAGATCCCGGTCGCTTTGCTATAACCATTGGTGTGGGGTCCCAAAACTTCCAAGCCTTGTGTGATCTTGGAGCAAGCACGAGCATCATTCCTTACACCATATGGAAAATCCACATCCATGGGTCTCATAGCTCCGGTCAACATGAGGTTAACGATAGCGGATGGGTCGTCCATCGAGCCAATTGGTATCGTCGAGGATTATCCCGTTTGCATTGAAGGCCACTATGTCCCAATTGACTTTGTTGTGGTGGACATGATAGAAGTGCCGGGTGAACCGATTATACTAGGGAGACCTTTCCTTGCTACGGTTGGGGCAATCATTGATGTAAAAAAGGGCCACTTGTCTCTTGACATTGGAGGAAGAGAGATTGAGTTTTTCTTTAGGCCAACTTCAAAAGGGACCGTACATAAGGAAGCTAAGATGATCCAAGTTCCTCTTGGATTGCAATGGGAAGCCGTTTCTAAGAAGTCAAGGCCAAGGGAGCTTAGGTTGAAAGCCACCCCACCACCTAGAGAAATTGAGATAGAGCGCCAAGGTCTAGCCCTCAATATGATTGAGTATGAACAATTGGAGGAAAGGATGTCTTATTTGGAGGTGTTCAAGGCCGAGAAAGAAGAAGTTCAAGCACCACCGGAACCATCTCAAGAACTCAAGGAGCTTCCAAAAGATTTGAGGTACGCATTTCTTGGTCCCAACTCTTCTTTACCCGTAATCATAAATGCCAACTTGAATGATGAGGAGGAGTCTAAGTTGTTAGAGGTTCTAAGAAAACATAGAGGAGCTTTAGGGTATTCACTAGAGGAACTAAAGGGAATCTCTCCCTCAATTTGCATGCATAGGATTTATATGGAGGATAACCATAAACCCACTATTGAACCCCAAAGAAGATTAAATCCTAACATGAAAGAAGTGGTAAAGAGTGAAATACTTAGGATGTTGGATGCGGGAATTATCTTCCCAATTTCCGATAGCAAGTATGTGAGTCCCGTGCATGTAGTTCCTAAGAAAGGAGGTCTCACCGTTGTGCAAAATGAAAAGGGAGAAATGATACCTATGAGAACCACAACAAAATGGCGTATGTGTATTGATTACCGTAAGCTTAATAGTGGCACTCGCAAGGACCATTTTCCTCTTCCTTTCATAGACCAAGTCCTAGAAAGATTAGCACAACATGAATATTTTTGCTACCTGGACGGGTATAGCGGGTTTTGGCAAATCCCTATTCATCCCAATGATCAAGAGAAGACGACATTCACATGTCCTTATGGGACTTTTGCCTATAGACGCATGCCTTTTGGTTTATGTAATGCGCCGGCAACATTTCAAAGATGCATGATGTCCATCTTCTCCGATATGGTTGAGGATATAGTAGAAGTGTTTATGGATGATTTCTCCGTCTATGGTTCCTCATTTGATGTTTGCTTAGCTAACTTAGACAAGGTTTTGACTAGATGTGAGGAGTCTAGCTTGGTGCTTAATTGGGAAAAATGCCACTTCATGGTGAAGGAGGGCATAGTACTAGGACACCTAGTTTCTAGTAGGGGGATAGAAGTAGATAAAGCTAAAGTTGAAATAATTGAAAAACTACCTCCTCCCTCTTGTGTTCGTGATGTTAGGAGTTTCTTAGGTCATGCGGGATTTTATAGACGGTTCATCAAGGATTTTTCTAAAATTGCAAAACCATGTCTAACCTCTTGATGAAGGATGTGCCCTTTGAATTTTCCGAGGATTGCATGAGTTCTTTTTGTAGGTTGAGAGATGCCTTGATTTCGGCTCCAATAATGGCGACACCCGATTGGAATCTTCCATTCGAGGTGATGTGTGATGCTAGTGATTTCGCCGTAGGGGCCGTCCTTGGGCAAAGGAAGGATGGAAAGTTACATGCCATCTACTACGCAAGCAAAACTTTGGATGAAACTCAGTGCAATTACACAACGACGGAGAAGGAGTTTCTTGCGATAGTGTTTGCATTTGAGAAATTCCGTTCATATCTTGTGGGATCAAAGGTGGTAGTCTTCACGGACCATGCGGCAATCAAATACCTCATGAAGAAGAAAGATGCAAAGCCGAGGCTTCTAAGGTGGATGCTCCTTCTCCAAGAGTTTGACCATGAAATCAAGGACAAAACCGGTGCGGAAAATGTGGTAGCTGATCATCTATCCCGTTTGCCCATTGAATACATGTTGGAGATGGAGGATGGTCTGACTATAGATGATTCAAGAGCGGATGAAGTTCTCATGAGCGGGAAGGAGGAAAGGAAAGGTGGATCGACGAACCACGTAAGTCGGGCCCGAGGTCCAGAACATCGGACCGAAGGCAAGGCAAGTACGAGTGAGTCGGGACCGAGGTCTTCAACATCGGGCCCGAGCGACCTGTCTGTCTGCAAAGCTAGACCGGCGTCCAACCATGTCGGGCTCGGTACACTTCAATGTCGATCCGTGGAAGAAAGTAAGTTTCCTAACTCGATTTCCATTCCTTCTCGTTCTCAATTGATTGATTCTTTCTCTCCCACTGGCCTTCTTTCTATTAGTGCCGTAAGACGAGGGGTTTCCCCTTGGTTTGCGGATTTTGCTAACTTTGCCGTAGGGGGAGTGATCCCACCAAATTTGTCTTATCAAGCTAGGAAGAAATTCTTACATGATGTTAGACAATATTTTTGGGATGATCCATATCTCTACAAGGAAGGGCGTGATCAAATCTATAGACGGTGTGTGTCAAGTGAAGAGGTTGAGAGCATAATTCACCATTGCCATTCCTTGCCTACGGGGGGTCACGCTAAGAGTTCCAAAACCACCTCAAAAATTCTTCAATGTGGTTATTATTGGCCAACCATGTTCAAGGATGTGCATGATTATGTGAGGAAGTGTGAGGAGTGCCAAAGAGAGGGGAACCTATCAAGGAGGAATGAGACTCCTCAAACTGGCATTCTAGAAGTTGAATTATTTGATGTATGGGGTATTGATTTCATGGGACCATTTCCCACATCGGGGCCTTACAAGTACATCTTGGTAGCCGTGGACTATGTCTCAAAATGGGTGGAGGCCATACCAACAAGAACCAATGATGCTAGGGTGGTGATGAAGTTCTTAAAAAGCAACATTTTTGCAAGGTTTGGAGTGCCTAGGGTTCTCATAAGTGATGGCGGACCTCATTTCATTGAGAGGTGTTTCGAGAATGTGTTGATCAAGTATGGGGTGTCTCATCGAGTTGCTACTCCTTATCATCCTCAAACAAGCGGGCAAGTCGAGGTGTCAAACCGTCAAATCAAGGCTATCTTGGAGAAGACCGTATCTCGATCAAGGAAAGATTGGGCCTCTAAGCTCGATGATGCACTTTGGGCCTATAGAACCGCCTTTAAGACACCTCTGGGAACTACACCCTTCAATCTAGTTTATGGCAAGGCATGTCATCTTCCGGTAGAGCTTGAGCACAAGGCAAAATGGGCACTCAAAGAGATGAATTGGGATATCAACTTGGCCGGTGAAAAAAGGTTTCTAGAACTTCATGAGTTGGGGGAATTGAGGTTGAAAGCCTATGAGAACTCCAAGCTATACAAGGAAAAGACCAAGAAGTGGCATGATAGGAAGTTAATTCCAAAGACCTATCAAACCGGTGACAAGGTTCTCCTTTTCAATTCAAGGCTTAAACTTTTCCCCGGAAAGTTAAGGACTAGGTGGAGCGGACCATTTGTGGTCCACCGTATCTATGCTCATGGTGCGGTGGACTTGGTTGATGAACAAGGACATATTTTCAAAGTGAATGGTCATCGAGTGAAGAAGTTCTATGACAAGGACGGTCCAAACGAAGAAGTTAGAGCCTCATGGGCTCTCGTCCTCGCCGATTGATCCTATACATGCCATTGAAGAATAAGAAATTGTGAGCTTTTCATACTCTTCTCTCTTGCTTTTAAGTTTTGATTTCCTTGTTTGATGGGGACATCAAAATTTTAAGTATGGGGTGGGGGTAAGTGTGTTCATGATTTCACTTGTTTATGTTTGTTTATTATTTTGAGGATATTTAGTTTGTGTTTCTAGTTTGTGTTTGGGATGTTTGCTTCTTGGTTTGTGGTTTGATGAAAAACATGAATGATTAATTTGGTCTTGAATGGATGAGTTTTTGGTTTTAGAGAAATTTTTGCAAAAAAAAATCCATAAAAATTGAAAAATTGTGTTGAAAACAACAAAAAGATTTTGTGTTTTGTAGGTTTTGGACTAGAAATTCCCATCTTAGATTGCCACAATAAAAGCTAATGATGATGTGAGCATGTAAATTCCTTTGCATATTTTTGGATAGTTTAGCCTCTAAAAATGATGTTGCTTTTGATGTGATCATGATATCTTGCTTGTTTTATTGAACATGTGAGTTCTAGGATGAGTTCTTATGCAACTAGGTATGAGTGACCCTTGTGAGATTGATTTTTGGCCATTTTAGGGATGCTTGTTCATATTTGCATATCCCTCATTTTTCTTGTGTGATTAGCTCATTCATGCTTAGTAAAACTTGCTATTGCGGTGTTTATCTATTTTCCAAGACCGTCATGAGAATTGTCCTAGCATGGTCACATTGATTTTGAACTTTATTCTTCTAGTCACATAAATGTTCCATATCCTACCATGAAGATAATCCTTTGTTTGTAGCCCCGTTCTAGCCTAAGCCTTTGTTTGAAACTCCTCAAAAATATTATTCCTAGCCTTATATGACTTGACCCTTATGGGATTGGACTTTAGAAGAGAGGTTGGGATTATATTTGAAGAGTTGAGATTCTCTTGGGTTTAAGGGCAAAGAATGGTGTTATGAATCATGTGGGTAGTGCATCTTTGTTGTACAAAAATGAAAAAAAAAAGAAAGAAAAGAAAGAAAGAAAATGTTGGAAATGTAAAGTGGAATAAAGCAAAGAGCTTAAGTGAAGAAAAGGGTCCGACCGAGTTACAAGCAACATCGGGCCCGATGTCATAAGAAAGTCGGTCCAAATGTAGAAAGTGTTGAAAATCCAACAAAAAGCATGAGAGCAAAGATGAAGTGGAATGTTAAGTGAAATTTTGGGTTGAGATGAAAAATGTTAAGTCTTTTGGGTGAGTGTGAAAGTAAGTGTGGAATTTTGGTGAAGTTGGTGAGAGTTTAGGTTGTTCAATCCCCATTGTAAGCACCTCAAGACCAAATAATTCCCACCTTGAAAAATACCAAAAGCCCCATTACAACCCGGCCGAATGGAACCTCTTTGAGGACCTCCATTGAGCCAAGTTCGAAATTCTTTGTGTACTTTGCATTAGGCATCTCTAGGTGGAGGAATTGGTGATATTAGCTTCAATAGTAAAGTCCTTACTTGCATGATTTTTGAGCTTGAGTGTTCATTGCTAAACCCAAACACATGATGAGTGATACACATTCACATATCCCTAAAGTGAGGCTTAGTTGCATTGACTTTATTCCTTGGAACACTTAATCATGTGTGATGATGTAATCTTGCTTGAATATCGATCACTTGTGCTTAAAATGTGTTTTCATACGAGGCTTTACTTGAAGATTATGTTTTGGTCTTGCTTACATTGTTATTGCTTGAGGACAAGCAAGTTTAAGTATGGGGTATTTTGATGTCTCTCTATTTGGTGGTGTTTTCATATGTGATTCCCTTTGTAAATATGTTTCTTTTTCCCCTTTTCTTGTGCGTTTTGTTCCTTTTTAGCCTAGTTCCCGTATTTCTATGAGATTCGGAGACTACGCACATTTTATGTGTTTTGTAGGTAATCTGGCATGAATCAAGGATCGATTTGAAGGAGGGTCGAGACATGGAGCAAAGGCCGAGCTAAAGCGGGAAGGAGAGAAGCAAGCCATGAAGAAGAACAAGAGAAGCCAACTAAGAAGAAGGTGGAACGAGGTCAGGACCGAGTTGCAACCACATCGGGCCCGACTTTGAAGTCTCCAACCTCGGACCGAGATGCACAGTAACTCGGGCCCGAGGTCCTCCGTGTCGGTCCGAGTTGGTCACCGAACTACTTGGGCTCCAAGGCACGAATTTGTGGACTTCCACTTTTGCCCCTTATCTAATCCATAAAAGGCCCTCTTGTCTTCTAAGAAAAGGGGGGTTCTCTCACACAAAAGAAGGGGGTTCTCTCTCTCACAAAGGGGAGGTTCCCTCACACACACACAAAAAGGAGGGTTCCAAGGGAGCCAAAAGGAGACTTGGAGAGCAAGGAGGAAGGAGAGGAGAAGGAGAAGAGAGAGAATCGGCCAAGGGAGAGGAAGATTGATAGGTTTGGTTAATAGATTAGCTTTGTTTTGTTTTGATCTTGTGGATTTGGAAACCCTTGATTGGAATTTGTGGATTGCTTTTGATTTGAATGAAACTTTGCTTTGTTTTGAAATTGATGATGTTGATTGCTTTTCCTTTTGATTTGTTTGCTTTCATTGTTTGCCTTATGGAGTAGATCTCCTTGATCTTGGGTTATGGGGGAAAACCCTAGCTAGGTTTGGGCTAGAAACCCCAATTCCATAGCCTTGAGTGTTTGATCTAAGGAACCCACTCTACATAGAGCTACAATTCCTTGCGAAAGTTGGGAATCAAGGCTTGAGATTGGAAAAGTAGCGAAAGTGAACATGTGTCAATCTCAAGACCTTGCTTCGAAGGGGATTTCCCCAATGATCGATGTGTAGAAGTGGTTGGAACGAGGGCGAAAGAACTCGATCCTAGTCCGATCATCACTCATTGCTTGAATTGGGGTGGATAAGCCTTAATCTACTAGAGAAGGAACCCAAAAGCCCAAGATCTACTTTTAATTTTTGAAGTTCGACAAACCCAGCTACCTCGGGCCCGACTTACCCTACGTCGGTCCCGACTTCCGCTTGTCGCCAACATCGGGCCCGACGTGACCTCTGTGTCGGTCCCGACTGTTCTCTTTGTTTTCCTTTGTTTTAAGCTCTCTTTTCCAGCTTCCTAGTATCTAGGCACATCGATCGAGTAGACTTCCCGAGTGTTCGACACCCACCACGTACTACAACGGGGTCGGGTTATAAATTGTATCTCTAGACCCTCGCACACCGTGAGAGGCGATCATGTTTTAATATGAGTAGTAACGGCTTAGAACTGTGTGTGTGCAACCTTTTATGGTTGTTAATTCCGCTTTGTTCTTATGCGGATAATTGCTATATGTGAATTATCTGTCTTTATAAGAAATAAGTTTTATAAAGTATACGTCATAGGGTGTAAGGGTGTCACAGTTAGTTTTTGGTATCAGAGCATGGATATGATTCTTTAAGGGCATGCATTCATAAGCATATGTAATTGAAATTAGAATTGCATTCATGAGCATGATGCATAAAGGAGAGAAGGTTCAGCCGTGCCACATCAGTCTATAAGAGCATTTTAAATAACACTACATGAACATACATTTCATACGCATGGACCATTAGAAGAGGAAGTACAGAGGAAATGGTAAAGGTACAAATGATATATCAGAATTGTATAGCAGAGTTACCAGTTGATCTGATCTGATCTTGTTATTCCTATATGAGTTTGATGTTATCTTCGGCATGGACTAGTTGTCAAGACATCATGTTAAAGTTGATTGTTATGCCAAAGAGGCAGTGATAGACTCGCTTGGAAAATCTAGAGTAATTTTCTATGGTGACAAACAAATGGTACCCACTTGTTTAATATCTACAACAGAAGTTTTCTGTATGATCAGAGAAGGATTTGAGGCATATTTGACACATGTTATAGAAAGTACAGTTGAATGTGATGAGGTTGCAGATATTCAGTTGTTAGAGATTTTCCAGATGTGTTTTCGAAAGATCTTCCTGGATTTCCATATGATAGAGAGAGATAGTTTATTATGGAATTAAAGTCAAGTACTGTACTGATTTCTATTCTTCCATATTGGATGGCTCTTCTAGAGTTACAAGAATTGAAGAAATAGTTACAGGATTTGTTGGACAAAGTATTCATTAGTGCTAGTGTATCTTATGACTATGCATAGATTACAGAAAGTTGAATCAGGTAACAGTGAAGAACAAGTGTCCATTGGCAACAATAGAGGATTTATTTGAACAACTTCAGGGAGCAAAGGTATTTTCGAAGATAGACATCTGATCAGAATATCATCAATTAAAGATTGATAAAGATGACATTATCAAGACAACATTCAGAACTCGATATGGGCATTATGATTTCCTGGTATTTTTATTTGGTTTGACTAATGCACCAGCAGAATTAATGGCTTTGATGAACAAGGTATTTCAATATTTTGTAGACAGATTTGTGATCATTTGTATTGATGATATATTGGTGTATTCACGAAGTACAGAGGAACATGTTAATCATTTGTGTACCGTGCTACAAGTCTTGAGGGAAAAACTGTTGTTTGCTAAACTGAGAAAGTGTGAATTCTGTTTGGATCCTATGGTATTTTTAGGACATATAGTATCTGGAAGAGGTATAGAAGTTGATTCTAAAAAGTTTGAATCAGTTGAAACTGGAAAGCATCAACTACAATTACAGAAGTTCCTATCTTTCTTAGTATGGATGGATACTATAGACTATTAATGGAAGGATTCTCTATTATAGTTGCACCACTTACTAAATTGCTATGAAAGAATGCTTCATTCCATTGGTATTCTGCGTGCAAACATGTCTTTAATGAGTTAAAGCATCGACAACCTACAACAGCAATACTGAGAATTCTTATACGTACAAGAGAATTTGGTATTTACAGTGATGTTTCATATCAGGGTCATGGCTATGTCTTTATGCTGGATGGAAAGTAATTGCTTATGCATCACGACAATTACGACCACATGAAGTTTCTTATCTTGTACATGAGTTAGAGTTGGCAGCGGTAGTTTTTGCTCTAAAGAGTTGGCGACATTATCTATATGGAGAAACATTCTAAATCTTTACATATCGTAAGAGTTTGAAGAATCTGATGAACGAAAATTAGTTGAACATGAGACAATGACGTTGGATGGAACTACTGAAAGATTATGACTGTACAATCAAGTATCATCCAGGTAAGGCCAATGTTGTAGCAGATGCTTTGAGTCGGAAGTCCAGTGGTATGATGACATATATGAACATGACTTCATTATTAGATTTGATTGCTCTGCGAGGTCTAAATGCTAGACTACAATTTGACACAGATGTTGTATTGATTGCTACTTTGGAGATTCGGCTAGTGCTGAGACAGAAAATTAAAGATGCAGAAGTAAGAGATGGAAAGTTGATAGAAATTATAGAACTTGTTCGACAAGGTAGAGATATGCCATTTGCCATTCAGGATGACACATTGTTGTTCGGCCGAGATTCATAATGTTTTACATGTCACTTGTTGCTACAATATCGATCTAATTTCTCACATGTGTTAAAGGATTCAGAAGTACAGCTTGCAGAAAATCTGAGCTACATAGAGGAACCGATTATGATAGCAGATTACAGAATCTCATAGTTACAGAGACAGATTCTGAAAGTGATTTAGAAGAATCATGGTATAGAGGGAAAAACTTCAGAAACTGAGTATAAGATGAGAAAGTCATATGAATAGATAGCGAATTTTGAGGACAAAATTCTTATAGAGGAGGAGGATTCTAACATCCCCGACCAAAGTGCATATGTCATTCTGCATTCATATAAGATTAGTAGCATATGGATAGCATAGTGGCATGATATATAGTGAGTTTTTAAAAGTAATATTTATTTTCTAATTAAGTTTATTATTTTTAAAATGTTTTTAAGAAAAAGTTAATTATTAATTAATTTAAGGTAAAGTTTATAGTAAAGGAGATTTGAGGGTGGAAATTGTGGTTTTTATAAAAATTTATCCAAATCTTGTCGACTTCGGCTTTGCCGACTATGTTTAAATATAAATATGAGAATGTTGTTGGTTCGTACATATCAAGCTACGAATAAAAAAGAAGAGTTCATATAATTGTGAGTTCGAGAGTTTATTTAAGAGAGAAGGCTTGATTTTATTGTTTTGGTTGGATCTGGTACAAGATTTCTTCTATCGGGTTTTAATCTCGAAGTACAAGTGTGATTTGGTAAGTTTTAAATTAGTTAATGGTTTATCTGGATTTTCCTAATTTTTCCAGATCTAGATCTACAGTGGCTTTTAATTGAGAAATCAGTCGATTTATAGTTCTCAGAGGGTGTTTTCGATATCGAATTTATATTCGGTAAAAGATTTCAGAGTATTTTTAGGGTTTCGTTTTGTAAGGATATTAGGGAGTCCTTTGATTAAGTTTTTCAAAAAGGTTTGAACTAGGCAAATGTTCTTCTATATATATAGTTTATTGTTGTCAAGTTTTAAAGGATTTGGAATTATGCACAAGGAGTTATAATGCATTCTGGCATCTTAATGCATTTGGGGTTAGAGTTTATTAGAGTAAATAGCCTAATTTGCATTGGGTTACATATAGGAGGCCAAGCAATAGACCGTGGTCAGAGTCAAGGGGGAGAAATATAGTATCTACCTTAAACAGGTGAGTATAGACCAGAGATTCAACCCTATGTGATATAAGGACATATGTGCTATATGTGCTATATGTTTTATATGGATATATGTGTTCTATATGATAACTCTGAAATTTCCAGAGTTGTTTGCACAGAAAGTATGTTAGCAGATAACTTATGATATATGATTACATGATGTACTTGATTGCATAGCATTTCTCAATGAGATTTAAAAGGACTTGTGACTGTCTTGCCCTGAATTTGTATACAGGACCTACGGGTCATACATGATCTTCGGATCATACAGGATCTACGGATCATACAGGACCTACGGGTCATAATTCTTACAGGGACCATAAGAGTCCATATACAGTAAACCCGGGGCAGATTCAGGCTTTAACAGTTCACAGAACAATAAATCGGAAACATCAGCATTTGCATTTGCATAGTAATTCCTATATGACATATGTATATTATGTATGTATATGTACATGGACTAAATGTTCGACTCTGTCTGAAATAATTGATGATGGTTTATATTCACTGAGTATGCGACTCACGTAAATCGCAAAACAATTTTTCAGGTTCAGCTAGATTTTACTGATGTGTGTGTCTCTGTTAGAGGTCACATTCATACAGGTCGGCCGGCTGAAGCTTTGTGCAACCTTCTCCTCCTCATTTTGCATCATAGACATATGAGTGGTAATATAAGTTAAGAGTGACAGATGTTTCAATATGAGTAGTAACGGCATAGAACTGTGTGTGTGCAACCTTTTATGGCTGTTAATTCCTCTTTGTTCTTATGTGGATAATTGCTATATGTATCTGTCTTTATAAGAAATAAGTTTTACAAAGTAAAAGTCATAGGGTGTATGGGTGTCACACAACGAGTTTACGGTTCGCTTAAGTCAAGCGGACGCTTGATGTTCAAACCACACGAACAAGGATTGGCAAGGCTAAGGTCACTCAACTCGATCTATCAATATGGCTACGAAAATCACAATGCAAGCAAAGCAAGACAATAAGATGTTGCAACCAAAATCAAACAAGGCAAGAGTATGCAGTCAATTAGGGTTGCCGAAAATAAAAGATTGTATTTGGTAGATCTTGCCTTATTTTGGCTTGTGATCTCCAAAAGAATATTTTTTTTAAAACACAATCGACTACCTTACCTTATTTTGGCTATGATAGTCGAAGCACCTTTTTTTTGTAATATGCACGACAAGTACGAAAGCTAGGTTTTCTCCTCTAGAATCGTAGAACAAGACAATAAGCAAAATCAACACGCAAATATACTCGAAAGAAGCACAAGAGAAATTGGCAAAACAAATCCTATGTTCATGCAACTAGCAAGACAAAGCGAAATCTTCACCAAAATCAATAGATCAATCGAGTTATGGTCACGATTAATTTGTTTTTTTTTTTATCAATGAACGAATGCAAGAAAAAAAATTGGGCCCTAGATGGAGGTTTAACGAAGTGGAGGATGGAATCTAGGGTTAGATGCAGCGGAATGAACGTGTGTGAATGAACGAAAAAGGGTGAAACGAGACTTACTCAAACCTTGAGTCTGATGCCAGTTGATGTGTCCCTCGTATGGGATGTGACGGATCGACTCGGTGTTTGAGTATTAGGTCTCGAACGTACGCAGTGGAAGGCTTGTAGGACTCGAAACAACGTTGGATTGTTCGAACCTTGATGAAACACGAGAGCAATCGCAAGCAAAACACGAGAACTTTGATTATAATAGTGGTGGCGCAAGCACAAAGGGAAAAATAAGGAGTAAAACCTCAACTTTAATTAACCCTAAAATGTGCGCTCAATTGAAATGAATGACATATGCCCCCCTTATATAGAGGCGGCACAAGGAAAACAATGAAAACCCCTAGTCTAGATGCGGCGCGCCTAGGGCTAGTGCGCAGACTAGGTCGATCGGCGCTTAATGACGATCAATCGGCGCAAGGCCCAATAAACCCTTTCTTATTATGTAAAAATTCTCATAGCAATGTTCGAAAGTGGAAAACATGCAAATAATACTATAAAAAAATATAGGTCGTCCGTGGCCATGCTCGGAGTGTCGCGACAAGGCTGGCGCGGCGCTGGCGAGACTGGGACACGGCGCTGGCAAGGCGTCACGGCGCTGGCGAGGGCGCTGGCGAGGACGCTGGCGTGCGGGTCACTCGAACCTCAAGTTGCGATCCGGGGTCCGGTGCTAAGGCTGAGTCCGACGGTGCAAAGGTGGTGAAGGTTGGTTCCGAAGACTCGGCTTAAAGTTCCTCGACGCCGAGGACGCATAAGGTCGTGTGCGTCGGCGCGGAGAGGGGCGCGCCGTGGCCTGCGATGAGACGCGACACAAGTGATTGCGTTGCAGTCTGGATTGCTCGAGTCCTGACACGGGTGACGGGGCCATCCGAGTGAAATGTGAACGAGTCGGCCTCCTGGCTAGCATCCATGATGGGGGTCTGATGAGGTATTTTTTAGTCGTTTACCTATCAAAGAATCCTAACTTAACCAATCTGAGTAGAATGGTAAACAAGGGTCGATCCCACAAGGACTCGTGTATTAATGTTATTACTTATGTGCCAAGTAACCAAATAAGGGGGGTTTTATGATTGAAAATCTAATCTAATATGCAAACTAAGAACTAACTATGAATGCAAATATGATTGTGTTAAACAAATATGAGAAAAGCGTGTTCAACTAGTTAAATCCATCATAGATATGCTTATTGATCATTGATTATCTTGATTCTCAATTCACTTGAATAATCTACCGTGGATTATTATCCAAAACTTTATAATTAGTTGAAAGAACTAACAGTCTGAACAACCCTAATCATCTAACAACCTAGAACAACGTCTAGATTCAATTAAATGACAGCTTTAAGTTCAAACTATCGATAGAAACAAATACTCAACGCAAACAACTAATCAAGTTATATGTGGTTTATTCCCTTCTACAACTGAATAGCCCGAACGGGTCTAAACAATTATAGTTGCTACTTTATCTAATCAATCCCGAATGGGACTTAATCAGATTAGTTGTAAATTAACCTAGAAATTCTATTAGGTGGCCAATCTAACAAAACCCTAGAATAACCAATCTTCAATTAAGCACAGGGAATAAAACCTATTCAAGTTGATGAGAATCAATCAAACCTCATAATATTATGCAATCTATGGTTTCAATAACTAGTCAAACACAATGAATTTAGCAATGCATAATTAAATTAAGAAAAACTTACAAAGGTTTAAAGTTTACCTCTAGAGAGAAAAACCCTAGCCTCCAAAAGTTATGATCTAAAGTTATGACAATAGTAGAGAGAAAACTAAAAACAACGTTTAAATACCCCTAAGATATCTAAATATCAAATTATCCCGAAATTACATTAAACTAGTCGGAAAAGACCTAATAAAGTCCAACCCGAAGCCCAAAACACATGGCCCAACTCTCCCGCAGCAGAATGTGAGGCGCGGTCTCAACATAAAGTGGCGCGGCCGCGGAGGTTCATGTTATGCCCGCGACACTCTCGGTTCAGCATTTCAGGCGACACTTAAGAGGCTATTTTCACCCCCTTCGAGTTGGAATTTGGACTCGGAGTAAAAATATGAATTGTATCTCTTTGAATTAGCTTTCCAGTGATACCAAATTCAGCCTCATCCGAGCATTATAGCTCCCAAACTAAGCATTGCAAGATAGAGGTGTCAAAACAAGAACTCCAATGCATAGCCCGGATTTAAGCGTTCTTTCCACACAAGCTCTTGGGCCTTGGTTCTTCCAATCTTCACTTGTATCACTCTAAGCTTCCTCAAACACCTCCATAGTCCACTAAGATCCATCCCGTCCATGCTTGTTTACCCAAAGATCTGCAAAACCGAACAAAACAAGCGTAAAATCCGAATTTCCTAGAAAACCTAAAAACCTAAGAACTACACTAAACTAAGCTAAAACCATGCAAAATAAACATAAATATGCATCCTAAACTATACATATATGCAAGCTATCAAATTCCCCCATGCTTAACCCTTGCTTGTCCTCAAGCAAGACATAAATCCAAAACACACCACAGAATGCAATCATGCATCCATCTCATAATCAAACAAGCATTTCTCATATAATCAAAACCCGACCAAGACTTCATAACATGCATTATGGTAAGTAAAAAGTAAAGACCATTCATTCATTCTAGACCTCACCAAGGTAATCGTGTTTGCACTCAAACTCTCAAGTGTTTAAGGGTATGTGTTTCACTCAAAATCAACCATGAAAACTAGGCTACCATAAGCTTGCATCAGAGTTCTAAATCTCCACCGCTGGGGATCAAATACATAACAGAAATCATGAGGTCTTTTTAAGGCTTGTAATGGGGCCAAGGTAAAGAGAAATTAGGAAGGGATCATATTTGGCCTGTGGTGCTAAATCCGGGATAAAGAACTAATCCTAACCCAAAATTCAACACTTCTTCTCATAACACTTCCCAACATTCACTCTCTCAACTCCTTACATTTACATTCAAAACACTTTGCTTCTTTTTTTTTTCTTTTGCCTCTTCTTCAACTCTTTCCTTACATACTAATGAAGACTATTAAACAATTAAGCTCAAATTTTCTTTCTTTTGCTTTGCACAAACTTTACATCTTCATTTTTTCACTTTGCTCACACAAGAGTTGTATTTCCTCTTTTTCCACCTTTACTTCCAACTCCTCCATACTTACATCAAACTCACACAAAACACAACATAACCTAAAGTCCTAAATCCCGGATTATGGGTCAAGCTTATTAGGCTAGGAATCATTTTGTGGAGCTAACAAAAATAGGCTTCAAGCTCAAAAGAAATAGGGGTGTCAAGAACATGGATCTTGTAAGGTAGGAAGGGAAATAATAGGCTATAAAGAAACATTGCCTCAATCATTTTAATGTCATTTATTCAATCATATAAGCAGCCTTGACAAAGAGTCATAACGCAAGTTCTAGAGCTAGATAATCATGGTGATGCACTCAAGAATGTAGAGAACAAATATATCATGAAAGGCCAAAAATATCTCACAAGGCTAATTTTTGTCTAGAACTTCAGAATGAATCAAATACTCAAGCTAAATACAAGCTCAGTCCTATAATCAAGGTAAATAATCAATGATCATGCTCATATCATATAAACTTCAACATATCATGCAAATCATGGGTTAGAACTTATACTTAACTTAGAAACACAAGAGGAATCAAACAACAGGGAAATAAGAGCCTAAATGCAATATTTTTGTATTTTTTTCAAATTTTTCTGATTTTTTTTCATTTTTCAAGACTTTTAATCAATTCATGCAAAAATTTAAATATGCCCTAATCTAATGCAACTATATGCAATGCAAAAGTAAATCCCTTCCCCCATGCTTAAAACATACTTTGTCCCCAAAGTATAGTAAAAAGTAAAGGAAAGAGAAAAAACTCACAAAACTCTAGCTATCCGGGTAATGCATCGGGAAATCCAACGGTGGTGAAGGCTTCTTCGGGTTATCAATCTTCGGACCTGGGGTATCTAACAAACACCAAAAACTACCTAAAAAGCAAAAGATTATAACTGAAAAATAAAACTACTCTAAACCTTGGGTTGCCTCCCAAGAAGCGCTTGTTTAGCGTCATTAGCTTGACTCTGAGCATGAATTGACAAGATTAGACATTGTCAATGCCCTTAGCAACCTGTCAAATCCCTGTGCACACAACTCAGAAAAACATAAGTAACACCATGATTAATTAAAGATGCATATTATAACTTTCAAATTGTGCCCAGTTAGCATGAAATGGCAGTTGCTCAAATAAATTCAGCACAAGTGGTGGCTTTAGAAAATACTTACAGTATGAATCAAAGCACTTGTCAGCAATACCACTTTTATCCAAGATGAACTCCATAGATTTCTCATCGTCCACCTTGTGTTGTAGACTTGGCTTCTCATCTTGGAACTCCATAAGCTCTTGATGTGAGAAGGTGGGGAAACTGAAGCATGGGATGTCAAGGCCTAACATAGGGCGCACCATGACAACGGGAGCCTTAACAGATGTATCATGTTGATTTTCTCCCTCATGGTTGTCTACTTCATCAGCAAAGAAGTCATCATGGTCAACAAACGAGTCTTCTTCCAAAACCGTAAAACCCTCAAGCAATTTACTCCACGTGAGTGAAGGTGATTCAGGCTCCCTAAGCTCTGTAAGAATCTCTATGCCTGCATAGACTTCCCTTGGCTCTGTGATAATCTGCTCATCTTGCCTTACAGGTGCAAATTCATATTGAGCATCAAATTCATCACCATAACCCTCATCAAGTGTATTAGATTGCTCCTCAACTTGAATCTGGGTGTTTGACTCTTGATCGTTCGACTCCAATGTGATTTCACCACTCCTTTCACACAACTCAAAAGGACATGAGATTGTAGAATGGAAATATGAAGAACAAGACTCACAGTGCTCATTGATTATAGCATCCGCCCCTTTGGAGTGATCCTTGATTATATCCTCAAGAGACGTATCAATCGGCTGGGGTGGTTGGGAAGATGATTCGACCAAAAAGCTCTGATGGCTCATGAAACATAAGAAATCCCAGCATTCCTCAGGTCCCATAAACAAAAGCCTCTCATTGCTCATGTAATCTGCCAATCCCCTTGTCTCAAAATTCATACCATGGATAACTCCCATGTTCACCTCTCTATCACTGTATCGTAATCCCCAAGCACCAAGTTCAAACACATGGTCTTGAAATCTTGAAAAATAGTCATGGAAGTGTTCATCCTACAACTGTCTACAATCGAACAAAGCCATAGATTAGTAGCACTGGTGTTATGAACCGTAAGATAGGTTCACAACACCAAGAATAGCACAAAAGTAAAAACACAAATAGCGACGAGTCCCCGACAACGGCGCCAAATTTGATGAGGTATTTTTCAGTCGTTTACCTATCAAAGAATCCTAACTTAACCAATCTGAGTAGAATGGTAAGCAAGGGTCGATCCCACAAGGACTCGTGTATTAATGTTATTACTTATGTGCCAAGTAACCAAATAAGGGGGGTTTTATGATTGAAAATCTAATCTAATATGCAAACTAAGAACTAACTATGAATGCAAATATGATTGTGTTAAACAAATATGAGAAAAGCATGTTCAACTAGTTAAATCCATCATAGATATGCTTATTGATCATTGATTATCTTGATTCTCAATTCACTTGAATAATCTACCGTGGATTATTATCCAAAACTTTATAATTAGTTGAAAGAACTAACAGTCTGAACAACCCTAATCATCTAACAACCTAGAACAACGTCTAGATTCAATTAAACGACAGCTTTAAGTTCAAAGTATCGATAGAAACAAATACTCAACGCAAACAGCTAATCAAGTTATATGTGGTTTATTCCCTTCTACAACTGAATAGCCCGAACGGGTCTAAACAATTATAGTTGCTACTTTATCTAATCAATACCGAATGGGACTTAATCAGATTAGTTGTAAATTAACCTAGAAATTCTATTAGGTGGCCAATCTAACAAAACCTTAGAATAAACAATCTTCAATTAAGCACAAGGAATAAAACCTATTCAAGTTGATGAGAATCAATCAAACCTCACAATATTATGCAATCTATGATTTCAATAACTAGTCAAACACAATGAATTTAGCAATGCATAATTAAATTAAGAAAAACTTACAAAGGTTTAAAGTTTACCTCTAGAGTATTAAAACCCTAGCCTCCAAGAGTTATGATCTAAAGTTATGACAATAGTAGAGAGAAAACTAAAAACAAGGTTTAAATACCCCTAAGATATCCAAATATCAAATTATCCCGAAATTACATTAAACTAGTCGGAAAAGACCTAATAAAGTCCAACCCGAAGCCCAAAACACGCGGCCCAACTCTCCCGCAGCAGAATGTGAGGCGCGGTCTCAACATAAAGTGGCGCGGCCGCGGAGGTTCATGTTATGCCCGCGGCACTCTCGGTTCAGCATTTCAGGCGACACTTCAGAGGCTGTTTTCACCCCCTTCGAGTTGGAATTTGGACTCGGAGTAAAAATATGAATTGTAGCTCTTTGAATTAGCTTTCCAGTGATACCAAATTCAGCCTCATCCGAGCATTATAGCTCCCAAACTAAGCATTTCAAGATAGAGGTGTCAAAACAAGAACTCCAATGCATAGCCCGGATTTAAGCGTTCTTTCCACACAAGCTCTTGGGCCTTGGTTCTTCCAATCTTCACTTGTATCACTCTAAGCTTCCTCAAACACCTCCATAGTCCACTAAGATCCATCCCGTCCATGCTTGTTTACCCAAAGATCTGCAAAATCGAACAAAACAAGCGCAAAATCCGAATTTCCTAGAAAACCCAAAAACCTAATAACTACACTGAACTAAGCTAAAACCATGCAAAATAAACATAAATATGCATCCTAAACTATACCTATATGCAACCTATCAGGGTCGCATCAAAAAAGAAGAAGTATGCGTCCTAATGTGAGGAAAACGGATACAAATTTATCCCTTTCGCTTTCTCTACGTTTGGGGAATTCGATAAAGAGGCTTTGGATACGCTTTTTTATGTAATAAGTCTTTCTCTGTTAGCCACTCTAACAATCCTAAGAGTGGTGCATTCGTTTTTCATACATTGAAATTTTGCATTCAGAAGGGTGTGGGGGGCCAACTTGTTTCTAGGCTCTCATCCAACTTTATGTAATTTGTATTAATTATTATTATTTTATTATAATAATAATAATAATAATAATAATAATAATAATAATAATAATAATAATGAGTCTGGTTCAGGTGCGAATGGGCGCCCAGGTGCGAAATAAGAAAGAACAAGAGTTGTTGGATGAAGAAAAATCAAAGCCGCTGATCATTTCACTTAAAAAGGGGTAAAAACGGCACAAGCGAATTATTGGCGAATTATTCGCGTATTTTTGAAAAAAATGGAAATAGGACGCGCGCCCAAATTGTTCATCAATATTGTGGATTTGTTCATCAATAATGTGGATTTATTCATCAAAACTATGATTTTCTTCATCAAAACTGTGATTTTGTGCATAAATAAACTATTGTTTGTGTAGACCTGTCAATTGGGTCGGGTCGGGCGGATTCGGGTTCAGTCATTTCGGGTTCGGGTAGTTAGGGGTCACGGGTTAAACCGGGTCGGGTCGATGCAGGATTTCGAGCGAGTCGGGTTGACCAGCGGGTCAAAAACATATAATTTTTATGATTATTAAAATAGATTTTTAATTAAATAATAATTTTTAATTAAATATATTATTTTTATATATTTTAATAATAAAATATATTATCGTTTTTAAAATAAATTTTTATAAATATACATAATCGGTCAACCCAACGGGTTTCGGGTTTCAACCCAACGGGTTTCGGTTCACTTCGGGTTTCAGGTTCAAATCTTTGGGTCTTGACCCTAAAATTTTTGGGCGATTCGGGTCGGGTTAGCGGGTCGGGTCAGCTTTTGACAGCTCTACTTGTGCATCAGAAATCTATTGTTTGTACATAAAAAATGAACAAATGTGTATCAAAATTGCATCCAATATGTTCATCAACATTGTGATTTTGTTCATAAAAAATGAAAATATTTGTTCATTAGTTTTGGCATATTTGTTCATCGATTTGTGCATATTTGTTCATTAGTAACATCAATTTGTTCATTAGTTTATGCATATTTGTTCATTGCCTTTTTCATATAATTGTTCATTGCTAGATGCATATTTGTTAACTAGTAACCTCAATTTGTTCATTGGTTATATGCATATTTGTTCATTAATAACATCAATTGTTCATAGCTAAATAAGGCACAAGCACTCCTCTTTGATTTGTTGCTATCTCGTTCTCTTAGCATACACTATATTATTGCAAAGTCAAATTCTTTATCTATTATCCTTTGCATTCAAGTTTCTACATCAAACTTATTTTATTTTGGTACTATATTGAGCACTTCATTCGTATTGACAAGTTAGCCTTAAAGCACTTCAATGGACAAACAAAAGTTAGATCAATGAACAAAAAAGGTTATATCAATGAACAAATAGGGTATATTAATGAACAAACAATGGTATACCAATGAATAAAAAAGAGTATATCAAAGAAGAAATAATGCTATACCAATGAACATATAATGGTATATCAATGAACAAACAAAGTTATATCAATGAACAAATATTTGTATATCGAAACTGATTATATGTGCATCAAAAACTAGATTATATTGTATTCATACACATAAACAAGGTTAATAAAATAAAATAAAAAAAAAAAAAAGTTCGAAATCGATGAACAATGTTATCAAAAACTCGATGCACAATGAGTTAGTATTGATGAACAAATGGTGAATATTGATGAACAAATCGCTATTTCTTATGAACAAACTGGGCGCGTCACATAAAAACGTATTTTCGAAAAAATACGTGAATAATACGGGAAAAATTCGCCCATGCCATAATTTATTGAAAAATACGCGAAGAATACAGGAAAAATTCCCCCGTGCCGTATTTTATCCTTTTTTTGAATGTTTAATCAAGGGCGTTGAGTTTTTGGAATGGACGAGCGAGATTTATTCTTAATTCTCACCTGGGTGCCCATTCGCACAAGACTCTTTTATAATAATAATAATAATAATAATAATAATAATAATAATAAGAGTCCGGTTCAGGTGCGAATGGGCGCCCAGGTGCGAAATAAGAAAGAACAGAAGCCGTTAGATCAAGAAAAATTAAAGGCGCTGATCATTTCACTTAAAAAGGGGAAAAAAACGGCACAGGCGAATTATTGGCGAATTATTCGCGTATTTTTGAAAAAAACGGAAATAGGACACACGCCCAGATTGTTCATCAGTATTGTGGATTTGTTCCTCAATAATGTGGATTTGTTCATCAAAACTGTGATTTTGTTCATCAAAACTGTGATTTTGTGCATAAATAAACTATTGCTTGTGCATCAAAAATCTATTGTTTGTACATAAAAAATGAACAAATGTGTATCAAAATTACATGCAATATGTTCACCAACGTTGTGATTTTGTTCAAAAAAAACGAAAATATTTGTTCATCGGTTTGTGTATATTTGTTCATCGGTTTGTGCATATTTGTTCATTAGTAATATCAATTTGTTCACTGGTTTATGTATATTTGTTCATTGCCTTTTTCATATAATTGTTCATTACTAGATGCATATTTGTTCACTAGTAACCTCAATTTGTTCATTACTATATGCATATTTGTTCATTAATAACATCAATTTGTTCATAGCTAAATAAGGCACAAGCACACCTAAAACATAAGGGTATAATAATGAACAAATAAGGTTATATCCATGAACAAATAAGGGTATATCCATGAACAAATAGGGTATATCAATGAACAAATAATGGTATACCAATTTGTTCATAGCTAAATAAGGCACAAGCACACCTAAAACATAAGGGCATAATAATGAACAAATAAGGTTATATCCATGAACAAATAAGGGTATATCCATGAACAAATAGGGTATATCAATGAACAAATAATGGTATACCAATGAACAAAAAACAAGTATACTAATGAACAAATAATGGTATACCATGGGTATATCAATGAACAAATAGGGTATATCAATGAACAAATACGAGTATATCAATGAACAAATATGAGTATATCAAAACTAATTATATGTGCATAAAAAAACCACATAATATTGTATTCCTACACATAAATAAGGTTAAAAATTAAAAATTAAAAAAGTTCGAAATCAATGAACAATGTTATCAAAAACTCAATGCACAATTAGTTAGTATTGATGAACAATTGGTGAATATTGATGAACAAATCGCTAATTCTGATGAACAGGGCGCGTCTCATAAAAACGTATTTTTCGAAAAATTCGTGAATAATTCGGGAAAAATTCGTCCGTGTCGTATTTTATTGAAAAATACGCGAATAATACGGGAAAAATTCGCCCGTACCGTATTTTATTTTTTTAATGAATGTTTAATCAGGGACGTTGATTTTTTGGAATGAACGATCGAGATTTATTCTTATTTCTCACCCAGGCGGCCATTCGCACGTGACTCTTTTTCTAATAATAATAATAATAATAATAATAATAATAATAATAATAATAATAAAAATAATAGTAATAATAATAATAGTAATAATAGTAATAATAATAATAGTAGTAGTAGTAGTAATAATAATAATAATAATAATAATAATAATAATAATAATAATAATAATAATAATAATAAGAATAAGAATAAGAATAAGAATAATAATAATAACAATAATAATAATAATAATAATAATAATAATAATAATAATAATAAGAGTCATGTTCAGGTGCGAATGGGCTCCAAGGTGCGAAATAAGAAAGAACAAGAGTCGTTGTATGAAGAAAAATCAAAGGCGCTGATCATTTCACTTAAAAAGGGGAAAAAACGGCACGGTCAAAATATTGGCGAATTATTCGCGTATTGTTGAAAAAAAAAGGAAATAGGACCCGCGTCCAGATTCTTCATCAATATTGTGGATTTGTTCATCAACACTATGATTTTGTTCATCAAAACTGTGATTTTGTGCATAAATAAACTATTGCTTGTGCGTCAAAAATCTATTGTTTGTACATAAAAAATGAACAAATGTGTATCAAAATTGCATGCAATATGTTCATCAACATTGTGATGTTGTTCATAAAAAACGAAACTATTTATTCATTGATTTTGACATAGTTGTTCATCGGTTTGTGCATATTTGTTCATTAGTAACATCAATTTGTTCATTGGTTTATGCATATTTGTTCATTGCCTTTTTCATATAATTGTTCATTGCTAGATGCATATTTGTTAACTAGTAACCTCAATTTGTTCATTTCTATATGCATATTTGTTCATTAATAAGATCAATTTGTTCATAGCTAAATAAGGCACAAATACTCCTCTTCAATTTGTTGTTATCTCGTTCTCTTAACATACACCATATTATTGCAAAGTCAGATTCTTTATCTATTATCGTTTGCATTCAAGTTTCTACATCAAACTTATCTTATTTTGGTACTATATTGAGCACTTCATTCGTATTAACAAGTTAGCCTTAAAGCACTTCAATGGACAAACAAAAGTTAGATCAATGAACAAAAAAGGTTATATCAATGAACAAATAGGGTATATTAATGAATAAACAATGGTATACCAATGAATAAAAAAGAGTATATCAAATAAGAAATAATGGTATACCAATTAACAAATAATGGTATATCAATGAACAAACAAAGTTATATCAATGAACAAATATTGGTATATCGAAACTAATTATATGTGCATAAAAAACTAGATAATATTGTATTCATACACATAAACAAGGTTAATAAAATAAAACTAAAAATAAAAAAGTTCAAAATCGATGAACAATGTTATCAAAAACTCAATGCACAATGAGTTAGTATTGATGAACAAATGATGAATATTGATGAACAAATCACTATTTCTGATGAACAAACTGGGCGCGTCACATAAAAATGTATTTTCGAAAAATACGTGAATAATACGGAAAAAATTCGTCCATGTCGTAATTTATTGAAAATACGCAAATAATACGGGAAAAATTCCCCCGTGCCGTATTTTATCCTTTTTGTTGAATGTTTAATCAGGGGCGTTGATTTTTTGGAATGGAGGAGCGAGATTTATTCTTAATTCTCACCTGGGTGCCCATTCGCACAGGACTCTTTTACAATAATAATAATAATAATAATAATAATAATAATAATAATAATAATGCTCCTAGCAATCAGAGGGGCGATCTGGGGGCGACTTGGGTTTGAGGGGAGATCTCCGGCCACGTCCGAGCCACTCCGGCCACGTCCTGTCATCTTCGACCATCATCGGTCACGTCCGGACTTCTCCGACCACGACATGTCATCTCCGGCCATGGGTAACGTTCAGCGTTAAATTTCAGAGATTAGGGTTTGGGGGTGATCTGGTTCCATGTCCGGCCACCTGTGGCCATGTCCGACCTTCTCTTGTGATCTCCAGTGATCAGCGATTGTCTACAGGGGAGATCTTCAGTGGTTATCGGCGATCAGCGTTCGTCAACGGGGAGTTTGGGCTACTGTGATCGTCAACGCACGTCAACGATCGTCAGTGGTGATCAGGTCAGTTCGTATTTGTTTGTTGTGGTTTGTTGTTGTGCTGTTGGTCAGGTCCTGATTTTTTTTTACGCTGTTGTGCTGCTGTGTTGTTGGTCAATTTGTGGTTTGGCCAGTTTGTCAATGCTATTGTGCTGGGCAGTGAGCGTTTGTTGATCAGTGGTTGGGTGGTAGTTGTGACGTTGTGCTGGTGTGTTGATCAGTGGTTGGGTGTTGCTCAGTTTGGTTTTGCTCAGTTTGGTTTTCCACGTGTTCCCATTTCGCTCTCTAATGCCTACTGTTATAGTGCGTTTTCATTGTCCTTTTGTGGGTCTTAATGGGTGTCAAGATGGTGGGGGTAATGGGCTTACTAAGACCTCTTTGATCACCCATCTTCGTGATCGCCATTGTACGCCGGATGCTCAAGTAGTTACACGACATTCTCTAACCTCGGACTTGGCTATTTTTTCTGAGGCTGAGTTGACCTTCCGCCGCATGGGGATTTGGCTTTGCGGGGTTTGTTTTAAGACACATTCTTTACGTGCTAAATGTCGCCATGGTCAAGGTTCTGATTTTGTGGCCCCACTAGATGTTGGAGATGGTGTAGTTCGTTTTGTGCTTTATGGTCTTCCTAAACCGCAACTCAATTCTGTTGTACCCAATCCTGTGGATACTGTTGTGCAAGAACAGGTTAGTGGTTTTAGCGTCACTCTCCTTGACAGATTGCTTTCTAAACGACTTCGTACTGTGAAATCCACCCCTCCTAAATGTCGTTTGGGTTTCTCTCGGGTTTTGAAAGGTGCGCTTGATAAGGTGCTTTGCAAACCTGAAGATATCTCTTGTTGGGTTAATCTTCTTGTGTTGCCTCTTTGTATCCTTAAAACCTTTAGTCCGAGGAGTAATCGAGAGTGCACGTCTGCGGTTAGACGGAAACGGCAAGAAGAGAGCATAGCTAATGCTATTCGTACTTGGAGTGAGCCAGGTGGTAATTTGCTGCTTTTGCGAGAAACTTTGAGCGTTGGATCCCCTCCTGTGATGGATGCTGATGAGGCACTTGATTTGGAAGAACGTAATATCAAGCAGTGTCGTAGGAAGATTTGTGATGGCCATTACACTGCCGCTGTCCGGGTTCTTTCTTCTTTTGGTGTTGCTCCTTATAATGAGGCCACTTTTGCAGGTTTACAGTCTAAGCACCCTTCTTTTCCACCTCCTTCCTTGCCTGATATATCTGTTGATCACCATCAGCTTATTGCTACTGTTGCTGTTGTTTTGGACCGTATTAAGAGTTTTCCACGTGGCACATCATGTGGTAGGGATGGTTTACGTGCTCAACACCTTATGGATTGCTTGAGTGGTGATGTTGTGGCTGTTTCAGATGAGTTAGTTTGCTCTATTACTGGGGTGGTTAATCTCTTTCTAGCTGGAAGATGTCCTATGGTTTTGGGAGAGTATATTGCTAGTGCTCCTCTCACACCTCTTGTCAAGTCCGGTGGGGGTATTCGACCTATAGTTGTTGGTACTGTCTGGCGACGTCTGGTTTCAAAGGTCGGAGCTGTTTTGGTTGGCTAGTCTTTGGGAAGTTATTTTGATGGTCTTCAATTTGGTGTTGGGGTTTCTGCAGGTGGTGAGGCAATTCTCCATGCTGTGAACCGGTTGATTGAAGATCGTGGTACTGATGTTGGTCTTTCTATGTTGTTGGTGGATTTTCAAAATGCCTTCAATTTAGTTGATCGTACTGTCATGTTACGTGAAGTTCGCCTTCGTTGTCCGACCATTTCGCGTTGGGTTGAATTCTATTACTCTAATCCTGCCAGATTGTATTATGGAGAACACACCTTATGGTCGTCTCAAGGGGTGCAACAGGGTGATCCCCTTGGTCCTCTCCTTTTTTCTTTGGTCTTACAACCCCTGGCTTGTAAAATCAGAGACGCTTTTGATGTATGTCTTCAAGCGTGGTATTTGGATGATGGCACGATTATCGGTGACACTTTGGTGGTGGGGAAGGTTTTGCAGTTGATTATGGAGGAAGGGCCTCGTTTAGGGCTACATCTCAACGTCGAAAAAACTGAAGTTTTTTTGGCCAATAGAAGATCCTCGAAGCAGGCTTGTGGGTGTCTTTCCCCCTAATATTGCTCGACCTTTGCATGGTGTTAAGTTGCTTGGTGGTCCTACCAGTTCCGATTCGGTTTTTAGTGCTGAGCTTGTGATGCAGAGGGTGACTAAGACCATTATGCTTATGGATAAGGTTGCTAAGCTTAATGATCCTCAGTGTGAATTGTTGTTACTTAGGGCATGTACTGGAGTTTCTAAACTCTACTTTGCTTTGCGTACTTGTCCTCCGGTTATTTTTGAGGCAGTTCAGCGCACATTCGATGAGGCCCTTCGATTTTCCTTAGAGCGTATTGTTACTGCTTCGGGACCTGGGTTTGGCGATTGGCAATGGCAACTTGCCACCTTACCCTTTGCTTTTGGAGGGCTTGGTGTTTATTGTGCAGGTGATGTTCGCCATTATGCTTTTCTTGCTTCTCGGTTACAATCAGCTGCTTTGCAAACAAGGCTTCTTCAGAATGCTGGCATTGTTGGTCTTGGTCATGCCTTTGATGATGCGTTGAGTCTATTTAATAGATTTGTGGAGTTTGACTTTTTGAGTAATCCTAGTGAAGTCGCTGCCCCAAAACTCATGAAGAAATTGGTAGATATATATTTCACAAAGGTTACTGCTTCTGCGGAATCCACCTTTTCTTTATCTCCTCGACAATCGGCATTATGGAAATCGCAGCAGGGAGATCACACCTCTGTTTGGCTTCGGGCGGTCCCCATCTCGGGTTTGGGACAGACGATGAATGCTAAGACTTACCGTTGTGTATTGTGTTATCGGTTGGGTGTTCCTTTATTCTCTATTTCGACACCTTGCTCTGCTTGTTCCAGGGTTTTCACTGGGGATATCTTTGGTGATCATGCGGTGTCATGTGCTGGTATTGTAGGCATTAAACATCGGCATAATCTTGTTCGGGATACCCTTCTTGATACTTGTTATCGGTCTGGGATTTCGGCAAGGAAAGAGGTTGATATTGGACTGTCTGGCGGGAACGATGGCGCTCTCCGACCTGCAGACGTGCTACTCTATTCTTGGGATCGAGGTCGTGATGTTTGTGTTGACTTGACGGGATCTTCTCCTTTGACATAATCCGGTTTGTCTGACTTTGTTCCGGGACGGGTTGTGGTTGATGCGGCTATTCGAAAGAGGGTCAAGTACGAAGCTAGTTGTCGGGCTTTTGGTTATGGTTTTCTTCCTTTCTCCTTTTCTTCTCTAGGAGAACTGGATAAGGATGTTGTAGCGTTGCTGAGGCGGGTTCAACAGTTTTCTAAGACTCAAGACGTTGGGGCTCGTGCTGCTGCTCATATCTTCACCAGAATAGGCTTTGCTATAGCTAGAGGAGTGGAGGCCCAGATTGTATCTCGGCTTCCCACTAATTTTATGTAATTTGTTTGACTTTGTAAGTTTTCCATAATAATAATAATAATAATAATAATAATAATAATAATAATAATAATAATAGTAATAGTAATAATAATAATAAAAATAATAGTAATAATAATAATAATAATAATAATAGTAATAATAGTAATAATAATAATAATAATAATAATAATAATAGTAATAATAATAATAATAATAATAATAATACTAAGAGTCCGGTTCAGGTGCGAATGGGCGCCCTGGTGCGAAATAAGAAAGAACAAGAGTCGTTGGATGAAGAAAAATCAAAGGTGCTGATCATTTCACCTAAAAAGGGGAAAAACGGCACGGTCAAAATAATGGCGAATTATTCGCGTATTTTTGAAAAAAAGGAAATAGGACGCGCGCCTAGATTGTTCATCAATATTGTGGATTTTTTCATCAACACTATGGTTTTGTCCATCAAAACTGTGATTTTGTGCATAAATAAACTATTCCTTGTGCATCAAAAATCTATTGTTTGTACATAAAAAAAATGAACAAATGTGTATCAAAATTGCATGCAATATGTTCATCAAACATTGTGATTTTGTTCATAAAAAACGAAAATACTTGTTCATTGGTTTTGGCATATTTGTTCATCGGTTTGTGCATATTTGTTCATTAGTAACATCAATTTATTCATTGGTTTATGCATATTTGTTCATTGTCTTTTTCATATAATTGTTCATTGCTAGATGCATATTTGTTAACTAGTAACCTCAATTTGTTCATTGCTATATTCATATTTGTTCATTAATAACATGAATTTGTTCATAACCTCAATTTGTTCATTAATAACATCAATTTGTTCATAGCTAAATAGGGCACAAACACTCATCTTCGATTTGTTGCTATCTCGTTCTCTTAGCATACACCATATTATTGCAAAGTCAGATTCTTTATCTATTATCCTTTGCATTCAAGTTTCTACATCAAATTTATCTTATTTTGGTACTATGTTGAGCACTTCATTCTTATTGACAAGTTAGCCTTGAAGCACTTCCATTGACAAACAAAGCTTAGATCATTGAACAAAAAAGGTTATATCAATGAACATATAGGGTATATTAATGAACAAACAATGGTATACCAATGAACAAAAAAGAGTATATCAAAGAACAAATAATGGTATACTAATGAACAAATAATGGTTACATCAATGAACAAATATTGGTATATTGAAACTAATTATATGTGCATCAAAAACTAGATAATATTGTATTCATACACATAAATAAGGTTAAAAAATAAAACTAAAAATTAATAAAGTTCAAAATCGATGAACAATGTTATCAAAAACTCGATGCACAATGAGTTAGTATTGATGAACAAATGGTGAATATTGATCAACAAATCACTATTTCTGATGAACAAACTGGGCGCATCTCATAAAAACGTATTTTTCGAAAAATACAGGAAAAATTCGTCCATGCCGTATTTTATTGAAAAATACGCGAATAATACGGAAAAAATTCACCCGTGCCGTATTTTATCCCTTTTAATGAATGTTTAATCAGGTGCGTTGATTTTTTAGAATGGACGCCCGAGATTTATTCTTAATTCTCACCTTGCACTCATTCGCACATGACTCTTTCGCTAATAATAATAATAATAATAAAAATAATAATAATATCGTTTCTGCACTGTGAAATCCATCCCTCCTAAATGTCGTTTGGGCTTCTCTCGGGTTTTGAAAGGCGCACTTGATAAGGTGCTTTGCAAGCCTGAAGATATCTCTTGTTGGGTTAATCTTCTCGTCTTGCCTCTTTGCATCCTCAAAACATTTAATCCGAGGAGTAATCGCGAGTGCACATCTGCCGTTAGACGGAAACGACAAGAAGAGAGCATAGCTAATGTTATTCGTACTTGGAGTGAGTCGGGTGGTAATTTGCTGCTTTTGCGGGAAACCTTGGCGGTTGGATCCCCACCTTTGTTGGATGCTGATGAGGGCCTTGCTTTGGAAGAGCGTAATATCAAGCAGTGTCGTAGGAAGATTTGTGATGGCCATTACACTGCTGCAGTCCGGGTTCTTTCTTCTTCTGGTATTGCTCCTTATAATGAGGCCACTCTTGCAGGGAAAAAGGTCCAGTTTCAGATAGATGATGATCCATTCTGAGCATAAAGGACGTCGGGCCAAACGACGTTAAACAAAGGCGTTGCTCGGGAGGCAACCCGAGGTAAGTTTTCTTTTTCTTGATTTTCTTTAAGTTTTAAGTTTTTAGTTTTAATTTTGTTTTTCTTTCAATCTTGTCGGACTAACATGCAGGTACTAGGTTCGAAAGAAGAAAAATATTTTGGGGAATTTATTCCTCGAAATACACAGAAAAAAGCGAATAGGTACAGCTCCGCGATCGCGGAGGTCCTTCACCGCGATCGCGGTACTGTGCATCGGCGACAAGATACAATTTTTTTTTAAAAATAATAATAATAATAAAATAAAAATAAAAGGCTTTCAGGTGAAACCCCTGAAATAAAAGGTTTTCGGGTGAAACCCCCGAGATAAGTCAGGAAAAAAGAAGAGAGAAAAAAAAAGGAGTGTTCTTCCATATTCTACCATCACCCATCAATCCATTTTTCTATATCTTTCCATATCTAGTTCCTTGGAATTGTTCAAGTATGGGGGTGCTACCATCGTCAGAGTTTTTATTATTTTGAGGAGTCCAGTTCATTCTCATTGGAGACGTCCTATGGTGTGGATTTGGTTGCTGAGTTGTGAAGATGACGTTCGTGGTTTGTCCCCTGACAGATCAGTTTGTTCTTGTAATTGGTGCTTATAATTCCTGGAGTTTATTCTTCTCTTCTTTCGTATGTGAGTCTTCTGATTTTCCTCTTCTCTGCTTAATTCCTTTTCCCTTTACTTCATTGAGGACAATGAAGGATTTAAGTATGGGGGAGGAAGTACTCACTACGCCTATCCTAGTTAATTGCTTTTCAGTTTATTTTTCGTTATTTTTATGGGATCTTTGTTCCATGTTTTGTATAGAGAAAATTTTAAAAAAAATGAAAAATAAAAATAAAAAAGCCATAAAAATATAAAAAAAAGGCATAAAAATCCTAGGATGAGCTGAAAACCCGAAAGGGCGGCTCAGGTAATAAGCAGGTAACCCGGACCGGCAATAGGCTGGGGTAATATGAGGTTTATGAGAGATGTGAGTATTTGTGAGCACACCTAAGAAAAATGAAAATAGTGATTAGGTGAAAACCCGAAAGGGCGCCTAAGTAGAATGAGTGGTAAAATCAGAGTGTTTAGGATTCATATTCTACTTTGGGGCTTGGGGATTACACTTTAGATGTTGGGTAGATCCTAGGTTGCTCTACACTTTTTAGAGCTTGAGTGTTATATCTTGTATCTGTGAGGTGTGTGTTTGAGCTTTCATGTCTATGCTCATTATTTCTCTATTTTGGGTTCGGGTTGGTGAGGTGAGTGTTTTTTGTCTTCCCTTGTACTATGCTGTAAACCTTGATAGGATTGATTGTTAGATTTATTTTGAGCTTACTCGAGGACGAGCAAGGTTTAAGTATGGGGGAATTTGATACGCTCTATTTAGTATAAGTTAACTCTTGCATTTTAGGTATGATTTGAGTGTGTTTAGGTTAGTTTTAAGCATAATTGTCATATGAAGACCGAAGACACGATTTGAAGAATTGCAAGAGTTTTGAAGACAAGTGTTGATTTGGAGTTGTTTCGACACCACTTTCTTGTAACGCTTATTCCGGGAGCTACGGTGATCGGATGAAGCTGAATTTGGTATCATTGGAAAGATAACACGAAGAGCTACAATTCATCTTTTTACGGCGAGTTCAAACTCCAACTCTAAGTGGGTCAAAACTACCTCCGAAGTTGACACCAGAATGCTGAAACGCAGGATCCGCGCCCGCGGAAAATATCCGCGCTCGCGGATCGAGGGGATTCCGCGGCCGAGGAGTACAAGTGAATCCGCGCCCGCGGATTATTTCCGCGCTCGCGGATTTTGGAGTTTCACCGCCGCCTCTGTTTCGTTATTTTCTATTTTTTAGTATTATTATATCTTAGGGTTTCGGACTTATTTCTACTATTTAAGCTTTGTTTCGAGTTTCACTTTAGAGACACAATTCTAGCATACTTTTACTTTTAGGCTTTTATTTCAGTATTATGGAGAACTAATTTCCCTTTGGAGTTTGTTTGATCAAGGAAACATTTTTATGTAATTCGTGAGATTCTGATAACTTTTCTATCCCTTGGTTAATATCAAAACTCTTGGTTTTATTTATATGATCTATGTTTGATTTGATAAGCCTGATCAACTTGTTTGATTGGCTTAGATCTACTGTTTGGATTAGGTTTGATTGTTGTCTGTGCAATCTTATTTATCCTTGAAACAACTCTTTTCTAGGACCGTGGACTAGAATTGAGAAAGAGTGTTTGATTGTTATTTTATGCATGGGACTCGTAGCTTGATTGCATGAATTAATATCCTTCTATCCTTAATATTTTGCATGATTTGAATTAAGCGTTCTTGTTCATATCATCCTTTCGCTTGGACCGTGGACAAGCGGAAATCTTTTATAAGGATTGGAATTAACTAGGGAATTAATAGAAAAGTGGATGAATCAATGATCGAATGATTAAAAAGGTGAATAAACTCTGCTTTCCTTCCAATTGATTTAAACCTTAATAATAGTTGCTTGTTTGTTTGTTTGTCTGAACTCCCAAACCTCTGTCTTGTTCTTTACTGATTAACCAGAATTCCGATTCTCTTGGGTTCGACCCCTTGCTTGCTTACTATACTAGTTAGTAGTTTAGGGTTATTTATTTTTTATCTTGGCAACAACGATTTTAGCCGAGTCACTCAGCGCACTTTTGATGGGGCTCTTCGATCTTCTTTACAGCGTATTGTTACTGTTTTGGGACCTGGGTTTGGCGATTGGCAATGGCGACTGGCCACCTTACCTTTTGCGTTTGGAGGGCTCGGTGTTTATTCTGCAGGTGATGTTCGCCATTATGCTTTTCTTGCTTCTCGGTTACAATCTGCCGGTTTGCAAACAAAGCTTCTTCAGAATGCTGGCAATGTTGGTCTTGGTCATGCCTTTGATGATGCGTTGGGTCTTTTTAATAGAAATGTGGATTCTGACTTTTTGAGTAATCCTAGTGAGGTCGCTGCCTCTAAACTCATGAAGAAATTGGCAGATATATATTTCACAAAGGTTACTACTTCTGTAGAATCCACCTTTTCTTTATCTCCTCGACAATTGGCTTTGTGGAAATCACAGCATGGAGATCACACCTCTGTTTGGCTTCGGGCGGTCCCCATCTCGGGTTTGGGACATACGATGAATGCTAAGACTTACCGATGTGTGTTGTGTTATCGGTTGGGTGTTCCTTTATTCTCTTTTTCGACACCTTGCTCCAGGGTTTTTGATGGAGATATCTTTGGTGATCACGCAGTGTCGTGTGTTGGTATTGTAGGTATTAAGCATCTGCATAATGTTGTTCGGGATACCCTTGTTGATATTTGTTATCGGTCTGGGATTTCGGCAAGGAAAGAGGTTGATATTGGACTGTCTAGCGGCAACGACGGAGCTCTCCGACTTGCAGATGTGTTACTCTATTCTTGGGATCGAGGTCGCGATGTATGTGTTGACTTGACAGGATCTTCTCCTTTGACACAATCCGATTTGTCTGACTTTGTTCCGGGACGAGTTGTGGCTGATGCGGCTAATCGAAAGAGGGTCAAGTACGAAGCTAATTGTCGGACTTTTGGTTATGGTTTTCTTCCTTTCTCCTTTTCTTCTCTGGGGGAACTGGATAAGGATGTTGTAGCGTTGCTGAAGCGGGTTCAATAGTTTTCTAAGACTCAAGACATGGGGCTCGTGCTGCTGCTCATATCTTCACCAGAATCGGCTTTGCCATAGCTAGAGGAGTGGGGGCCCAGATTGTATCTCGACTTCCTACTAATTTTATGTAATTTGATTGACTTTGTAAGTTATAATAATAATAATAATAATAATAATAATAATAATAATAATAATAATAATAATAATAATAATAATAATAAAAGATAAATCATTCTTAGTCTAGATAGCAGATTCCTTCCGCTAAAAAAGGGCAATATTGTGCATAACACGACAAAGTTAATAACAAAAACACACAATATATTTAATTTGCTAATCTATATATATAATTAAAACCGGTAAGGATTCGACTATTCGAGCCACCACATTGTGCCACGTCAGATTTCGCTACATGATGCTTCAATAATAAGCCACGTTAGATTTTTCCATGTGTCAATTTTTCATTAATTCACATTAATTACACATCATTAAATATTTTCCACGTCATATGCCATATGTAGCTTTTTACCATGTCATCTACCCTAATACATTATAAAGCAGAACCCAAGTCTATTGTAAAATTTGCGCCACGTGGCATTTTTTTATAAATTAATGTGAAATTATATTTAATAAATTTTGTAGCAACTTATAGTATTCTTGTTATATATACTAAACTAGCATGTATTCCCGTACCTTGTACGGATTTTTTAAAATAAAATTTTAATAATAAAATATTTTCAAATATATATTTATTATCATATCCAAAAATAAAAGATTGTTTAATAATGGAATTTTCTATCCTATATTCTAAAAATATGAATAAGAATTTATCATATACAAAAATAAAAGATTATTTAAAAAAAAAGGGTGATGTGGTCCAATCTAAAAGTGTCATGTGTTGTTTAATAATGTTTTTAACCTTCGCTTTCGGTTATAGTTGTGATAGATAACATGTTTATATAATTTTGTATGCATATCATTTTCTATTTATGGATTATGTATAAGTTTACCACAATAGATAACATATTTATATAATTTTTATATGCATAGATTCTTATGAGATGATATTTTACATATTAATTTAATATTTTTATCTCTTAACAAGATTTAGGGTTTTAATATATTTTTTCTATCTTTTAATAAGGCTTGAGCTTCAAGTATAAAATTTATATCTATAATGATATAATTTTAAATAATAAATTTTGTTATAATGATAAATTTTTATTTTGAGAAAAAGATATAATTTTATGTTGAGCACTAAGATTATATGTAAATGTCAAAAAAATAAAAATTCGAATTTTAATTTAGATTAATAAAATTATATTTTCTTTATCTTTTTATGCATTTATATTAAAGATTTTTCTTAAATCAAAGTTTGATAAAAAAAAAGAAGAAAATTTACAAATCTTGATGAATACTTCCTTAAATTGAATTTTGATAAAAATTTACATTATATTTATCTTAATTTCATTTTTATTTTATTTATGTAAATATAGAATTTTTTTATCTAGCCGAATAGCCCCACCTTACATTTAAATTTTTTTATCTCTATGTTTTTTTTGTAATTTAACATTGGATGATAGGTTGATTATTACATTGAATCTTATAGATTTTCATATACATTAATTTCCTTTATATTTTATTTCTTCGGTAGGTAAATTTAGTATGGAAAACAACTTTATATATGGATTGAATTTTGCAAAATAATATATAGATAATTTTCTCTATATTTTATCTTTTAAATCAAGGACTATGTTCTTTTCTATACTAATCTTTATATTGTATTTTTCATATTTACAAACATTCTTATTATTACACATTAAAAGATAAGAACCCTAATATATAATTTTAATAAATTAACTTTAAAAAATTATTTTAAAAAATTATATTATGCTTTATAGATAACATATCCTAATTATTATTATTTTTATAAAAAACAAGTATTTTATACATATTAATGTCTAAAAAATAAGAAAATATTATTTAAATGTATTTAATAAAAAGTAAAATTAATATTTTAATAATTTCAATCTAAATTTGGACAAGATCTCCACAAATAATTGAAAAATATTTAAAAATATATTTAATTAAAATATGGAGTACAATCTAAAAAAATAATTTGTCTATTGCGTAATTTATTATGATATTATATAAATATATTTAGTATTTTAAATTAATATCGTAGAATTGTATAGTTTTTTATTAAAATTATCCCGTGAATATCACGGGACTTCAACTAGTTTACATAACAAATAATGATATTTAGATATGATCAAATTCATTTTGTTACCAAATCTTTAAATTTCAATTATAGTTATGATCTATCTTTGAATTTTCAATTATAATTATTATTTTAATAATTTACATACAAATCAAGCCAATTTACAATCATAATTTCCAAATTAAATTATAGTTTTCCATTATGATTGTTTTGATAATTTATGTACAAATCAAGAGAATTATCTAGTTAATCCTTATATATTAATTTCCCATTATTTTCTTTTTTATTAGAAAATCTTTAAGTCTCCATTCTTATTATTATTATTATTCTTCTTATTATTATTATTATTATTATTCTTATTATTATTATTATTATTATTATTATTATTATTATTATTATTATTATTATTATTATTGACGATTTACATATAAATCACCAATTTACTATTATAATTTTTAATTAGAAATTACTTAGAAATCAAGCCAATCTACCTAGCTATACACTATTACTAAACTCGAATCCCTCTATCCTATTTAACAATCTCTTAACTATGCCACATAAGCTTCTTAATTTTTCAACTTACTCCTTTACTCTTCATAATTTTTAGTATGTACAATCCTTAAAAATATATAATATAAAAATATTGCTAATGTTATTAATAATTGCACACAATATATTAGTAGGTGATCTTTAATTTCTTACACACTAAATTAGTACATGATATCTCTACTATTTATTTTTATGAACAAAATTTTAATATTATATAGTCATATTAGAAAGTAATATCTACTATTCAATCATTATGGACATAAATTCATAATTTAATATTATATAATTTTTTAAGTTCTTAGAATAATTAAATAATAATTGTACATAATACATTAGTACATGATCTTTGATTCTTTAACAATATTTAATGTGAACACACTATATTAGTATGTGAGAAACTTTAATATTATATCATATATTAGTACGTGAGATATATGTACCGTAATTTTTTCTATGGTAAATATGAAACTATGAATAGGTGAGATCTCTATGATTTTATTTTTATGGACATAAATTTTAATAGGACCTTGCTATTCGTCGTCCCTTATGTGTCAAGTGTTACTTTTATAATATTAAAGTACATGTATAAATCTATATATGTATGATATCAATTTATAATGAGATCAGTGGTGGTACCCCTCATATTTTTTATTTTTTTAAAATATGAGGTGCACTACCACTTATTTAATTTTTAATAAATTATTGATTTAATATATGGTTCCTACATAAAAATAAAATCTCAAGTCATAGTCGTGCATGACACGACCGAGTCTTGCTAGTACATATACAAAGAACAAACTATGTTTGTTGAAAAAATTGCACAACGTGGCAATCCTTGAATAAAATAATGTCAATTTTTTAATAATAAATATTAGAATAGCCTGTTTTATTCTTTTTATCCATAATACATCTAAATTTTTATATAACTTGAAGTGCAACTTGATATTTTCTATATTACTTTTATGCATATTTTTTTTATCTTTTACCAAGATTTGGACTCCAAGTATATAATAAATTATTCTTAGAATATATAATACATCTATAATCTATAACTATATATTAAAGTTGTATCTTTTTGTGCCACGACATTGATTATGGCTCCACCTTATATTTAAAAAATAATTTTTATTCATAATACTTTAGTTTTTCTAGTTAAATTCCTTTTTTTTGTGTCAAAAAAAATGAAAATTCGAATTTAAATTTAAATTAATAAAATTAAAATTTCTTTATCTTCTTACGCATTTATATTAAAGATTTTTCTTAAATCAAACTGATAAAGTCCGGTGGGCCAATAATCTGGGGGTCGTGCGTGTAACAGACCTAGCATACAAGCCCAATGAGGTTCCAACCCAAAACCATATGGCAATGGGTGGAGTAGCTCATTGGGTTATATACTGAGCATTCTTAGTCTCAAGTTTCCCATGTGGGATAACTCTCAACACAAACTTTCATAAAAAAGTAGAAAAATTTACAAATCTTAATGAATACTAGGAACTAGCTTAAATTGAATTTTGATAAAAATTTACATTATATCTTTTCATTTAATTTTTATTTTATTTATGTAAATATAGATTTTTTTTGAAAAGGTAAGAATTCGGATACCAAACAGACTTGGTAAACCGAGAGGCCGTTAAAAAACGGCTAAGAAGATCAAAGCAAGTAGGAAAAGCTAAAAGAGGTACAAATCTTCGAAAATAAGAGCTACGAAGAGTTTGATATCGGGATGAGTAAGACACTAAAAGAAAGCGCCACCGATAACAGGTCGACCCCTTTGGGCGTGCGAAATAGATATCTGACGTTCCCTCCACCGAGATCAAGGATCTTCAAACGCCTCAGAGCACCAAGCGACTTGGCCTAATACAATCGGTCCAATCCAAACTCAGCTCCAACTCCTCGAAAAAGTACATAAATAAGCCCCGAGCTATCCTGCAAGAAAGGAAGTCGAACTTGCTTCGCAAGTAAACTGTAAAATTTTAGCTTGCACCGTAAGTAGACACAAGAGAAAAACCGAAACCTTGCCTAGTAAGGCCTTAAAAAATTAATAAAAAATTAATAATATTATCTAACCTTAAATTTTAAAATTATTATTTTTCAAGATTGAGAAGGAGTGGTGGACAAAACTCATCCTTGCCAAGCAAGGATTTATTTTAAATTATATTATTTTTTCTTTTTTTCTTTTCTTTTTTCTTATTACCAAACTTGTAACCCGAGCACATATTTTTCTCCATTTCCTTTTTTATTCTAATCTCACTGTTCAAGACATCCGACAACAAAAACTTGGGAAAGATCGGCCAACCACCCGACATCAAAAGGTCGAACAAGCTGACAAAACTGACGAAGGTTGGACGACGAGAGTCTTAACGGTTCTAAGCATCTTTCAAATTTGCAATTCCTTAAAGCACCAATACTTGAGGCTTTCTCAACCATATTGGTGCAGGGTTCAAATTTCACAAATTGGCTCAAACTTCCAATTTAATCAAGGTAAAGCTTCTAATCAGCCCATTGAAATGGAAACAAATTCCACACAATGTTCAAATTGATAAGAAAAAAGTGTTCAAATAACCATGGTTCAAACACTCAGCCCTGCAAAAAATGAGTTTCGATGTGCAGATTCTAGTGGAGAAATAACCTTTACAATGGTCTTTCTCCAGAGACAAAATAACCAACATCACCGGCCACACTGAGGCTCAAGCAAAACCGAAAGGAACAGATGTGCCTTTGGGCTCGCACGCCTACCAAGTCGCGATCTTAGCGCAAGCTTCAGATCGTAATCGGGATCTCACACCGGAGAGGCGAGAATCGTAAGGGGCAAGAGTTAACGAAGAATAGTTCGGGTTCAAATTCGGACTCTAAAGAAGATTCAAAATATCACAAATAACATAGACGGGAGGGGCATGGTTGGGGAATGGAGGAAGAGGGAGGGCGAACGATCGGAATTTTCATCGGAAGTTGTGGTCAGATTGGATTTTTTTGATGGTGGCGGTAGCTGAGACTTTTAGGTTTTCATGGGGAGCGTTTTTGGGTCTCTCTTGGATTTGGCTTATATTTCTACAATTGATCCCATAAATATAGAATATTTTTTTATCTAACCCCACCTCACATTTAAATTTTTTTATCTCTTTGTTTTTTGTGAAATTAATATGGATGATATGTTGATTAATACATTAAACTTTGTAAATTTTCATACACATTAATTCTTTTATCTTTTATTTATTAGTTATGTAAATTTAGTATGGAAAATATTTTTATAGATGGATTGAATTTTGTAAAATAACACATACATAAATTTCTCTATATTATATCTCTTAAATCAGGGACAATATCTTTATATTTTCTCTCATTTTATGTAAAATAAGTATGGACAATGTATTTATAGATATTTAATTTCATAAAATTATTTATAATAATTAATCTTTTCAATAAATATACAATATTTTTTTATATAATATTAATATTTAATTTCTTTATCCATGTTAAATCAAACCTTATCTATTGTAATTTATTTTCGTCGTAAAAATTCTCTTTATTCTCAATTAAATGTTAAGCAACCCATTTATACATATATTACTATTCTATGATAGATAATGCGCTCGTTAAGATGCGATATTTTTATGATAGATAACAAAAGAGGAGTTTGGTTCAAATGAAATGAACTCTTATTCTGAAACGAATGCACTTTTTCTGGTTCGTAGTGCACTTTTACTATTTCTGAGTGCACTTTTTGTACATTTTGCAATGCACTTTTACGGATTGCACTTTATGTATTTTGCAATGCACTTTTGTATGAAAAGTGTACTACGAATTAGAAAAAGTGCATTTTGTTTCACCTTTCAGAATAAGAGTGTTTCATTTGAACCAAACTCAACAAAAGAGACTTGATCTATATGTTGATATTTCAGAATAAGAGTATGTTTCATTAAATAACACATATATGTATTTTCTAATATTTAAAAAATAAATGTATCAAGGTTTATAATAAATTAATACTTATTTTAAAAAATCTATCCTAATACATTAATTATAAAGCATAAACTATGTTTGTTGAAAAAATTGTACCACATGGAATTGCTTGAATAAAATAATGAATTTTTTTTAATAATAAATATTATAATAAATTGTATTTTTTTATATCTAAAAACTTGATCTATATGTTGATATTTGCTATATTACTTTTTATACTTTTTTTTTACCTTTTAATAAGATTTTGACTTGAAGTATATAATTTCTTATCTATATGTTGATATTTTTAACATAAGAAATTATTGATAGAATATATATAACTACTATATATTAAATTTGTAACTTTTCAAGCCATGATATTGCTTCTAGCCTCCACCTTATATTTAAAATATTTTTTATATTAATTTAGCTTTCTAATTAAATTATTTTCTATCTATTTATGTAAAAAAATTAAAATCGAATTCTATTTAAAAATAACAAAAATTATTTTATTTTTACTTTTTCTCTATTTTAGTAAAAGATTTATCTTAAATCAAATTTTGATAATAAAAATAAAAAATTCCATATCCAGATAATTACTTGCATAAATTGAATTTTGATTAAAACAAATTACATTATATTTTGCTTAATTTCATTTTCGTTTTAGTCATGTAAATATAGAATATTTCTTATCTCTAAAAAATTCAATCTTTATCTATATTTTTTCATTTTTTATTTTTTAATTATATTTTTAATTTTGTATTTTAAAGATTTAAAATAATTGCATTTGATTAATTTGTGAAATAATTTTTATTTTTAATTTTTTTTCTATTTTTGTGAAATATTTTTCAAATTAAATAATTTTAATTAAAATAATTTGTATTCAAATATAATAGATTTTATAAAATATATAACATACTTATATAATTTTCTATCTATAGGTTGATATTTTTATATAAAGAGAGAATTAAAATAAATAAGAGCCTTATGGAAAATTTGTTGTTTTTATTTATTATTTACTTATGTTTATATTTCTCCCAATAAAATGTATGAGATATTTCAAATTATACCATTATAACCCATATGGTACGAGACTTCAACTAGTTGTTTTTAGTTAATTCATATTATAATTTCATGTAAGAATATTTATATAGAGTGAATCCATTTCTTGTTAGAAAATATTTGATTTCAAAATTATGAATATAATAAATCTTTAGATTTCTAATTTTAGTTATTATTATTTTAACAATTTACATATAAATCAAGTCGATTTAAGATTATAAATAATAAGTCACATCAAATTTTGCCATGTGTCAATTTTTCATTAATCCACATTAATTACACATCATTAAATATTTTCCACGTCATATGCCATATGTAGATTTTTACCATGTCATTTACATACAAAAAATAATATTAAGATATGATCAAATCCAATTTGTTACCGAATCTTTAAATTTCAATTATAGTTATGATTTATCTTTGAATTTTTAACTATGATTATTTTTTCATAATTTACATATAAATCAAGCCAATTTACAATCATAATTTCCAAATTAGATTATAGTTTTCCATTATGATTTTTTTATAATTTATGTACAAATCAAGACAATTATTTAGTTAATCCTTATATATTAATTTCCCATTATTTTCTTTTTATTAGAAAATCTTTAAGTTCCAATTCTTCTTCTTAACAATAATATCAATCTAGATAAATATCGATATAAGTGAAATTTGAGGAGTCAAGATATACGTATTTTTGTCTCGAGTGCCAATGTTTGACGAATCCAAGACAAAAAAAAGCAAAAGAGGCCAAAAAAGAAAAAAGGTACGAAAAAACACAAGAAGCGAGAAAAAAAAGAGTGAGACCTTACTATTGGAGAAAATGATATCCAAGTAAGAATTATTTTGAGTTCATCTGCTAGGGATGAGAATTTGTTACTAATTTTTATTACATTAGACCTTACTAATTCTTCTTCTTCTTCTTCTTCTTCTTCTTCTTCTTATTATTATTATTATTATTATTATACTAATAAAAACTTACAAAGTCAAACAAATTACATAAAATTAGTGGGAAGCCGAGATACAATCTGGGCCTCCACTCCTCTAGCTATAACGGTAACACCCCGACTTCCGACGGGGCACTACTAAGAAATAGACCTTACTAGGTACTATTAAATAGGTTGACAACTACACTTTAGGATCTTGTAACGCGGGCACGACGAGAAAACGAAATAAAAACATCCAACCTTTCTTTTATAAAAATATAGAAAACGCAGTTATGCATGAATTCCCGAAAACCTAATTATAAATATCCTGAATCTGACGAATCATCACCAACAATAAAATCATTCGACGAAAACAGAAGACAAGTCATAATACCAACTCTAACATATTAATAAAAATAACATCCTAAAAATAACACAACTAAACTATCGTAAAAATAATCCCATCCCACTATGACACGCGCTCTTTACCGCTCCAGCCCGCCATCTGGCCTCGGTTCCTGCACGGCTCCCTGATTCATACCTGGAACTGAAAAATATTCCCCGAAGGGTCAGCGTCTAATCTACCAAGCTAGATAGAATACGAAAATTGTAGAACGTTTCGAAAACATTTCTAAAGTCAGCATACAAATCCTCAATCGCAATCATATCTCTAAAGGCCAATACCTAAATTAGTTATAATCAGTCACACAGAACCACATATGCATTCACAATCACAATCTCATAACACAACAATTCCTCCTTTTCCACAATCCGACTACCAAGGCGCTCATCACCGCGCCGAGTGCAGAGGCAGGCCCTCCCACTCCACTTCACAATCTCCCTTCTAACCCCGGGCTAAGCCTCCACTGGAGCACTTGCCAAAAACACACAGATAATACTTTTTGTTTTGAAGGGGCACGGTTTCCCTGTCACACGGGTCAAAGTAGCCAACTCTTCCTCCACGCCAGCTACGATGGGCCGTGTCGGAAACGGTACCAACACAGAGAAAACGTTCCAAAAATATCTTGCCGATAAAATACATTCAAAACCATTTACGCACACAACAATTCAAGGAGTTCAAAACAATTTAGAAGGTATTCGGGACTAGTTCCCAAAACCCGCCCTACAATAACGATACGCAATCTAACAAGGTAGAGAAGAACCGAGCAAGTCGAAAAACGACTTACCTGAAGTGAAGGACTTCTGACAACAAAGAAAGGTAGGAACCCAAGTAGTGGTGATTCCCTAAGATAACGAGCATAAATAATTAAACGAGAGAATTAACACTCTAACCGAACTAACATTATAAGATTAAACTAATACGATCGGACCTCTCACTTTTACTAGCCCGACTCTTACAATAACGTGAACCCACTGAGTTATAGCCCGAACCCGATCCCCACTAATAGACACTAACTACCTACTAATCCAAACCTACTAATTAGTCATGGTTAACTATACCCATCAACAATAGCACCACACCATTGTATGTGCGTACCAATAAAGTCAATTTAACTAATTATCTAGAATGCTAATACATCCAAGCACAATTAAACGCCAATACTAACGAAACATACAATCACCCATCACTAATTACTTTTCCTAATCTAGGCAGACCCATTAATTAACATAACTATATTTATCTTTCAAATACAATCACCCTGCAATATTTATCAAATTCAGTGGACACAACACTTTAACGTACCTACTCAAACAACAACCTCCTTCCTTATTAAACTACAAAATACTATCTAGCCTAACAGAACTTTGCCCTTTAGTTAACCAACGTAAAATAATTACCCAACCAACTACACATTAAGAATGAACTACACCGCCCCAAACGCAAAATCTGGAGCCCTGACTTAAGCATTCATCTGCAAGGAAATATAATGAGGGCGCCATGAATACTCACCAACGGCGATCGACGACATGGTCGGAACAACTACAAGGGAGAATCAGTGGAGCCCTTTGCAAACAACAAGGGTGGTGAGGAAAACGGCCTTTACCGGCGAAGGTCAGAATACAGTCGGAGAAAGAAGAGGGACAGAGGACGGTCTTCTCTTTTGATGCGGCTCCTCTTTTGTAGTAGCGAGGTGGACGACAAACCCCAGATTAGTGACGATGTGGACACCATTGTAAGAACCCTCGATGACCGGTGATTGATGATGAATAACAAGAAGAACGAGGGAAAGGCGAGGCGAAAAGAAAGTAGGTTACGGTGGCGGCGATATGGGGCGGACATGAAGAAAAGAATGTAAAAGGGTGCCGATTATATATCTTAGATGGGATTAGGTTTTAATTGCTATTGGGTTAATTAGAGGGCAACCTATTGGATCAAACACTTCAGCAAAATATACGGATTTATCTAACAACTAGCTAGCATATTTTAATGATAAATTAAGGTTTGAATTATTATCCAACACAAGCTAAGTAGTTTAATTAATACAAAATTGTTTATTTTATTATGAGTACTAATTACTCAAAGTGGTTGAATATCCACCTTGTGAGTTCACGTGTTAACTAGAAATTCGGGTAACCCACGAGATTGCTTGTCCGACAAGAAAACTCAATTAAAATCGAGTATTACAATAACAAAGCCTATTCTGGTGAAGATATGAGCAGCAACACGAGCCCCAATGTCTTGAGTCTTAGAGAACTACTGCACACGCTTCAGCAATGCTACAGGATCCTTATCCAATTCTCCAAGAGAAGAAAAGGAGAAAGGAAGAAAACCATAATCAATAGCCCGACACCTAGCTTCATACTTGACCCTCTTTCGATTAGCCGCATCAGTCACAGCCCGTCTCGGAACAAAGTCAGACAAACCAGATTGTGTCAAAGGAGAAGATCCTGTCAAGTCAACACATACATCACGACCTCGATCCCAAGAATAGAGTAACACGTCTGTAGGTCGGAGAGCTCCGTCGTTCCCGCCAGACAATCCAATATCAACCTCTTTCCTTGCCGAAATCCCAGACCGATAACAAACATCAACAAGGGTATCCCGAACCACATTATGCCGATGTTTAATACTAACAATACCAGCACACGACACTACATGATCACCAAAGATATCCCCGGTGAAAACCCTGGAGCAAGCAGAGCATGATGTCGAAATAGAGAACAAAGGAACACCCAATCGATAACACAACACACATCGGTAAGTCTTAGCATTCATCGTCTGTCCCAAACCCGAGATGGGGACCGCCCGAAGCCAAACAGAGGTGTGATCTCCTTGCTGCGATTTCCATAATACCAATTGCCGAGGAGATAAAGAAAATGTGGATTCTGCAGAAGTAGTAACCTTTGTGAAATATATATTTGCCAATTTCTTCATGAGTTTAGGGGCAGCGACTTCACTAGGATTACTCAAAAAGTTAGACTCCGCAATTCTATTAAAAAGACTCAACGCATCATCAAAGGCATGACCTAGACCAACAAAGCCAGCATCCTGAAGAAGCTTTGTTTGTAAACCAACTGATTGCAACCGAGAAGCAAGAAACGCATAATGGTGAACATCACCTGCAGAATAAACACCAAGTCCTCCAAACGCAAAAGGTAAGGTGGCATGTCGCCATTGCCAATCGCCAAACCCAAGTCCCGAAGCAGTAACAATACACTCCAAGGAAGATCGAAGAGCATCATCGAATAAGCGTTGAGCCACCTCAAAAATACCAGGAGGACAAGTACGCAAAGCAAAGTAGAGTTTAGAAACTCTGCTACATGCCCTAAGTAACAACAACTCACACTGAGGATCATTAAGCTTAGCAACCTTATCCATAAGCATAATGGTCTTGGTCACCCTCTGCATCACAAGATCAACATTAAAAATAGAATTGGAACTTGCAGGACCACCAAGCAACTTAACAACATGCAAAGGTCGAGCAATATTAGGGGGAAAGACACCCACAAGCCTGCTTCGAGGGTCTTTTATAGGCAAAAAAACTTCATTTTTTTCCACGTTGAGATGTAACCCTAAACGAGGCCCTTCCTCCAAAATCAACTGCAAAACCTTCCCCACCACCAAGGTGTCACCGATAACTGTGCCGTCATTCAAATACCATGCCTGAAGACATACATCAAAAGTGTCTCTGATTTTACAAGCTATGGGTTGTAAAACCAAAGAAAAAAGTAGAGGACCAAGGGGATCACCCTATTCTACCCCTTGAGACGACCATAAGATGTGCTCCCCATAATACAATCTGGCTGGATTAGAGTAGCAGAATTCAACCCAACGCGAAATGGTCGGACAACGAAGACGAACTTCACGCAACATAACCTCACAATCAACTAAATTGAAGGCATTTTGAAAATCCACCAACAACATTGAATGACCAACATCATTACCGCGATCTTCAATCAACCGGTTCACGGCATGGAGAATTGCCTCACCACCTGCAGAAACCCCAACACCAAATTGAAGACCATCAAAATAACTTCCCAAATTCTGGCAAACCATAACAGCTCCGACCTTTGAAACCAGATGCCGCCAGACAGTATCCACAGCTATAGGACGAATACCCCCACCGGGCTTGACAAGAGGTGTGAGAGGAGCACTGGCAATATACTCTCCTAAATCCATAGGACATTTACCAGCTAGAAAGAGATTAACCACCCCAGAAATAGAGCCAACTAACTCATCGGAAACAGCCACAGCAACACCACTCAAGCAATCCAAAAGGTGTTGAGCACATAAACCGTCCCTACCACATGATGTGCCACATGGAAAACTCTTAATTCGGTCCAGAACAACAATCGCAGTAGCAATGAGTTGATGGTGATCAACTGGTATATTAGGCAAGGATGGAGCAGGAAAAGAAGGGTGTTTTGACTGTAAATCTGCAAGAGTGGCCTCATTATAAGGAGCAACACCAGAAGAAGAAAGAACCCGGACTGCGGCGGTGTAATGACCATCACAAATCTTCCTACGACACTGCTTGATATTACGCTCTTCCAAATCAAGGTCTTCATCGGCATCCATCAAAGGAGGGGATCCAACTGCTAAAGTTTCCCGCAAAAGCAGCAAATTACCACCCGACTCACTCCAAGTACGAATTACATTAGAAAGAACAAGAGCCGTTGGATGAAGAAAAATCAAAGGCGCTGATCATTTCACTTAAAAAGGGGAAAAACGGCACGGACGAATTATTCGCGTATTTTTGAAAAAAAACGGAAATAGGACGCGCCCAGATTGTTCATCAATATTGTGGATTTGTTCATCAATAATATGGATTTGTTCATCAACACTATGATTTTGTTCATCAAAACTGTGATTTTGTGTATAAATAAACTATTGCTTGTGCATCAAAAATCTATTGTTTGTACATAAAAAATGAACAAATGCGTATCAAAATTGCATGCAATACGTTCATCAACATTGTGATTTTGTTCATAAAAAACGAAACTATTTGTCATTGGTTTTGACATATTTGTTCATCGGTTTCTGCATATTTGTTCATTAGTAACATCAATTTGTTCATTGGTTTATGCATATTTTTTCATTGTCGTTTTTCATATAATTGTTCATTGCTAGATGCATATTTGTTAACTAGTAACCTGAATTTGTTCATTGCTATATGCATATTTGTTCATTAAGAAGATCAATTTGTTCATAGCTAAATAAGGCACAAATACTCCTCTTCGATTTGTTGTTATCTCGTTCTCTTAGCATACACCATATTATTGCAAAGTCATATTCTTTATCTATTATCCTTTGCATTCAAGTTTCTACACCAAACTTATCTTATTTTGGTACTATATTGAGCACTTCATCCGTATTGACAAGTTAGCCTTAAAGCATTTCAATTGACAAACAAAGGTTAGATCAATGAACAAAAAAGGTTATATCAATGAACAAATAGGGTACATTAATGAACAAACAATGGTATACCAATGAATAAAAAAGAGTATATCAAAGAACAAATAATGGTATACCAATGAACAAATAATGGCATATCAATGAACAAACAAGGTTATATCAATGAACAAGTATTGGTATATCGAAACTAATTATATGTGCATCAAAAACTAGATAATATTGTATTCATACACATAAACAAGGTTAATAAAATAAAACTAAAAATTAAAAAAGTTCGAAATCGATGAACAATGTTATACAAAAACTCGATGAAAAATGAGTTAGTATTGATGAACAAATGGTGAATATTGATGAACAAATCGCTATTTCTGATGAACAAACTGGGCGCGTCACATAAAAACGTATTTTCGAAAAATACGTGAATAATACGGGAAAAATTTGTTCGTGCCGTATTTTATTGAAAAATATGCGAATAATACGTGAAAAATTCGCTCGTACCGTATTTTATCCTTTTTAATGAATGTTTAATCAAGGACGTTGATTTTTTTGGAATGGACGAGCGAGATTTATTCTTAATTCTCACCTGGGCGCCCATTCGCACATGACTCTTTCTCTATTATTATTATTATTATTATTATTATTATTATTATTATTATTATTATAGAAAATTAGTGGGAAGCCGAAATACAATCTAAGCCCCCACTTCTCTAGCTATAGAAAAATTGACCCTAGTGAAAATGTGTGCAACAGCTGACACCCCAATATCTTGAGTCTTGGAGAACTTCTGTATCTCCTTAAGTAATTAGATAGCATTCTTATCTAATTCTCTCAATTTACAATTTACATATAAATCGCCAATTTACTATTATAATTTTTAACTAGCATAAGTGCCCGTACCATGTACGTGTTTGGTTATATATAAATAATATAATTTAAAAATAAATCAATTTTCAAAAATATTTTATTTTGTCATTATTTTTATGTCAATATGAATACAAATATTCAATTATTTTTATTTATTTTTTCAAGAGTTAGATAAATGGATTGTTTATTCAAATTATTTTTATAACAGATTAAATAAAAAATAAATTCGTTAAACATAAATACCAAATAGTTAGATAGAAATAATTTCAAAATCAATCAATTAAAATATATACACAAAATATAAATAAGTTCAAAAATATCGTTATATATCAATATGTGAGTTTAGGTTAGAAAATTAAAAGATAAATGTAAAAGTTAAAATTATTTTAAACTCAATGTTAGTTCACGTTAAGTTTTTAGGTTAGTTAGAATCTTAAAATCAATATGTTAGTTCATGTAAATTTGTTAAGTTAGTTAGAATTTTAAAATATAAATACAAAAAGTTAAATTATTTAGAAATAAGTTTGTTAGGTTAAAAGATAAATATAAATCAATTTGTTAGTTCAAGTGCAAATCAATTGGTTAGGTTAAAAGATAAAAGCAAATCAATTTGTTAAATTAAAAGATAAGAGCAAGTATTAAGTATTTTTTTAAGGGGTTGAATATGTGGATAATAGGTGGCACCACATATGCAAATTTAACCATGGCTCGACACATAGGCGAAATCAACCAAAGGTTGACATGTGTCAAAAAGACTTCTTCTTTAGTATATAGATAGATAGATAGATTAGAAATTACTTACAAAACAAGCCAATTGTTTTTAGTTAATTCATATTATAATTTTCTATTAGAATATTTACATAGAGTGAATCCATTTCTGTTAGCAAATCTTTGATTTCAAAATTATGAATTTGATATCTTTATATTTCTAATTTTAATTATTACGGAGTATTATTTTGACAATTTAAATACAAATTAAATCAAGCCTATTTAAGATTATAAATTCCAATTATGATTTTCCAATTATAATTTTCCATTATGTATTTTTTTAAATTTTACATACAAATCAAACAAATTTCTTCAACCCAATCTTAAATGTCTAATTTTGTAATCTTTTAATTTTTTGGATAATTTACGTATAGAACTATATAGATCAAACTACTATCATGTTTTCAAACTGAAAACCCATGCACTTACCTATGGAGTATCATCAAATTTGACTATAATTTTCATAATCGTTATTGAATTTGGATGTAATCTACTAAAATAAATCTTCCAAATTAAAAAAAAAAAGATTCATATGTTAAAACAATATATCTGTAATATATTTTTGGTTGTAATTTTTTATATGTGAAGTTATTGTTGTGATTTTGTAACAATAACATCAAATAAAATTAATTAATTTTTTTATAAGATTACATTTTTACTTTTTTATCTAATGTAAAAGAAGTTATTTTTATTTTTGTTCCATCCAAATATGTGAAAAGAAAGATCTATACTCTAACTAATATCCTAAAAGAATTACATTTTTTAGGGATCATCCAATTCATGTACAAAATTAAAATTTGGCTACGTGGATCATACTAAAAAGTTGATTTAATTAGATCTCTATTTTTTCCGGTTAAAATATTAGATCTCTTATTATTTCAATAGTCAATATTATTACCTATTGTTCAATTCATTATAACCAGGTTAAATATTACAGCTTCCTAGAGAAAGTCCTAACTAAATAATTTTTATTTCTCAACCAAATTTCCCCCCTATTATTCTCACATTTTAATATTAAATTAAAGCTGATCATCATAAATTTTTTAGGTATATAAAAAATACAAATTTTTTATGTTAATCCCATTACACTAGTTAGTCCCTAAATTAAAAAACCTAGTTCTCCAGTTTACTCCCTCTCTCGTTAGGTTTATTCTTATTGTACAAATTTTATTGTGGATCGAGGTTTAGTTAGTTTTTATTAAATTTACCGGGTATATTTGACAGCAGATTCCTTTGATTTAATATTAGGAAAAAAAAAGAGAAATTTTAGATATTTGTTAGGATTAACTTTTTGTTAATTATTATATTTTAAATAGCAAATTTCTTTAATTTAGAGTTTAGTTAGTTTGTTAAATATTCTGCATAAACATATCTCATTATCATAAATAATAGTAATAATCTCTCAACCTATTTTACGATCTACAATTTTGATATCATCTCAAAATCAAGAACCAAAGCACTAACTTTTTTCTATAAGTAGATATATCAGAACATCAGTATCCTGTACTTTTTTCAGTAAACCCTACAAACTAGTCCAGATAAAGATTATACTCAAGCTTTCCTATAACAAGTGCAGGTTTCAAAGATCGAAGGCAAGTGAAAGAAGATTAAAAAGTGGAAGAAATCATTACCCTTCAAATTTCAGATTAAGAGAATCAATTAGCAAATCATTTACCAAGCAACAAGAAAGTAGGGCAGAATGCAATTAAAAATAAATAGTGAAATATACTAGCAAATGCATAAATTTGTTAGATATATTCCACCGTTTGTGCCTTGGAAACTCAATTTGTGTTCCCTAGTGTACACGTATGAGGAGGATGAAGTTCCAGATGTGTTTTCTTACGTGTCGGATTTAACCACGTGACCTCTCTCAGTGACTCAGTCTCTCCTCGTTTCCTCCATATATCTATTGGCGGCTAGTTAAACTCCAAATTTTTACCACTCAGAAATTGGAAACTACCGTGGACACCTGGCAAGTTGGGGATCCAATTAAGGGCTCGTAATTAATTTTGCCTGTTGCTCGAATGGAACAGCCAGTTTCTGACGTCAGCCTTTACGTATGCATTTCATTCTCATAGAGATCCAACTTCCGTTGAGGGGCGGTTGCCCTGTGTATTACCTACGTCGGCGCGGTGCTGAAATATATATATACACATTTTAAAATTTAGCTTAATTTGCTTCTGCAATTGAATTTGCTATATAGTGTAGCTATCACTATGTATATACACAGCATCAAAAAAAGTACTCTAGAGAGAAAAGAGAAAAGAGAAAAAAGAAGTACTATAGAGAAGTCTCAAAATGAGCGAATATTTAGATGATTTCAGGTGGATTTCAACAATAGAAGAAGATTTTGATTTCAGGTGGATTTCAACAATAGAAGATGATACAAATGCTATTGGGATGCAATCACCATTACCTTCATCTCTTTCAAATATCTTTAGCTTTTTGCCTGATTTCGTACAACTGCCACCAATAACACCTCTACCGTCGGAAAAAGAAGACCCACTATTCCCACGACAACTGCCTTTCTCACCCATAAGTACTCCTCTACCATTAGAAGAAGAAGACCCATTACTTTACCAACAGCTTTTGTTGTATCAACAAACACTGCAACAAGAATGTGGTATAACATCTGAGTTTCAAACTCATGTTCCAAATGACCATGCTCCTCCTCAAAATGACCAGGTCAGTTCTCAATTCTCCTTTAAAAATTTACTTTTTTTTCATTTTATTAGGGTTTATTTGATACAGGTTTTAGTTATTTATTTTCTTCCATTAACCTAAAATAAATTATCATTCAATTTTTTTAAGTTTGTTTGATACATTTTGAGTTTTTGTTGTTTTTTTTTCATAATTTAAAACAAGTTTCTTCTGAAAATTTGCTGGACGTTGGTTTCTTGTTAGGGTTTGTTTCATATAATTTTCAACATTCATTTTTTTCGTAGTTTAAATTTTTTTGTTTTCATATTTCGTAGTTTAAATTTTTGGAATTAAGTTGAGTAGTAGGGTTTTTGAGTTTTGTTTGTTTTACAATTTATTTAATTTTTTTTGAGAATTAAGCTAATTAGTAGGGTTTATATGATGTATCTTCGAGTATTCAATTTTTCTATAATCTAAAATAAGTTTTATTTTTTTCACTTTTTAATCAATAATTTTAAGAATTAAGCTGTCTTGTGAAATATAAAATATTTTGAATCAATTACCTACTTTGATAACTATAAAGACATATAAAGTGCTTCTAAACTTACAACTAGAAAGAAAAAAAATACAAATCTCAACCAAAATTTTAATGTATGTTATCTAATTGTTAATATATTTTGGAAACTTATTTTGGAAAATTTTGATTTATGTTATCTAAAGTGCTTCTAAACATTCATTGATATTGTTCTATTTATTGGTGAAATTATTGTTGGAAAATTTATCTTAAGGTGAAAATTTGTATTCATTTTTTGCTGAAATTTTAAGATGAGAAATTTGCTTTTGTTTTATACAAATAGGCGAATACAGGAGGTGTCTCAAAAGGTAAGGCTAGTAAACGAGATAGAAGCGACCAACGGAATAAGCATCTAAAAATTGCTCGAAATAGAGCACATAGTGAGAGTAACAAGGTAGTTTGACCATCCTGAACTAAGTTGAGTTTTCAATGTGTCAATTTCTATTCATCTTCACAAATCTCTACATATTTGATGTAACAGAGAACAAGAGATAGGTTAAGCGAGAAGATAAAAACCTTGCAAGGGCTACTTCCTGATTGCCAACGGGTTGATCCACTATTACCAATCCAACCTTGTTCCTTGTTTTTTTTAGTGAACAATAAACTTAATTTCACCTTGGACATAGGGTTGCCATGAATTGAATTTTTCATATTCTTATTTTCTGCAGAGTGACACAGCTTCTGTCTTGGATCAGGCCCAGAAGCAAATCGGGTGGCTCAAGTATCAAATTCAAGTCAGTAATTCCCTAAGCTGGTGCACACACATATTATATATTGATTCTTTTAGTAGTAGTAGTAGTAGTAGTCTAGCTTTATCAACCTATGCCCTAATGATATAATACTTTGTGATACCCTAAAAAAGAAATGCAAAACTCTATAAATAAAAATTGAAAATTTCTAAGGAAATAAAATACAGTATTCAATTAAAATCATGTCTTGTGTAAACAATAAAATACATAATAATGAGACAATTCTCCTTTATTTGATCATCACTCATGATCCTAACATATTCCATAAGAACAGTTGATCAAGCGGCTGAAGGAGATGCCACAAATGATCCCCACACAGGCAAATGCACTAGCTGGAATGACGCCCTATCCCGCCATGCTACAATATCCAGCAGCAGCAATGCTCCCTCAATTGCAGATGCAGATGCAGATGTTGCAATATATGAGTCAATATCCTCAGCTTTTTCCTCCTTATAGTGCCCCTTTTTCTTCCATGGCCGCCATCCCAAACGCTGTCCCTCCTCCGTATCCAAGTGTGCCATCAACTGATCAAGTGAACACGAATGTTTCTGGCGGCAGATATTAAGGAGGCGTTTTGATCCAAACAAAGACTCTGTCGTTTTAATAGTGATGATGAAACTCTAGTAGCTAGAGATAGATGTATGGCTTCTGTGGAGCTTTAGCTTGGTGTTTTTCAAATTATGGAATGAGTAGTCTAGTGGAGAGGAATAAGTGGTTCAAGAATCAAGATGTGTACATATTTCTGGTAGGGTAATCGTCTCCTGTTCTGTGTCTTTAAGTTGTTTCTCATTAAGTTCTTTTTCGCATTAGGTTGCCTGCTTTGTAAGATAAAAGACCTTGTGTTGTGAGTTTTAATTGCAGTTATATGTTTTGTTACAAGATTGTTATAGTGCCGTACAATATTAATCTCTATTGAACAAATTAAAAAAGCTTTACTGAGGAAAACAAGAATACAATACGGACTACTTTTTTTTAAAGGTGGAAAAGTTTGGAACCTGAACGACTAATATTTTGACAAAAAGAAAAGAAATGAAATTAATATACAGTACTTATCTTACATTGTTATGATAGATTTAGTTGGATTTGATGAAACGGTTAAGATGCATAATTTTACGTGTGAAATCAGTTCTTATCAATTGATAAGATTCTTTCCCTCCCATAATCCCCAACTGCACCATGGAAGTAGTATACGGTTAAGCTACGCTGGCAAGTCTTGTTAAGAGTGGAAAGGTTATCAAGGAAAAGATAATTTTAATGTAATCTTTTAATAAATCAAAATTTTAACAATCATTAATAAAGCACTCCGTCATTTGTGCACCGTGCATTCAGATTCAGATGAGTAATTTGCAGTAAAATTATCCAACAAATTTCACAGTTACAGGTTGTTTTAATTAATAAAGAGGAAGAAAGACGGAAGATTACTCAAATAAACTTCCTTCTTTCATTCAGTAAGGCAAAGAAGCAATCTGAGTGTTTTTTTTTCTGGCCTGGCAATTCCCTGATCATGATGCAAAGTAACACTATCTTGAGAAGAATGATATGTACATATTTTATGGTCCTAGTAACAGAAGTTAGAAAATGAAAAAGCACACTTCCTCCAACTTTCATTATTGATAGGGAAATCTAATTTAAACATCATAAACATAAAACATCAAAAACTAATGGAATGTAATCAGACAGTTCCATATAAGAGCTGCCTGTTTTCAACCAGAGTCTTGTTTCTCATGATGCATAAAATGACCATTATGAGCTTCAACTACATCATTTGTCGAGCCTGTTTACTATAATCCTATGAAAGGAAACGAGTACATCAATAATCTCAAGCTCCTTGAGCAGAAGCCACCTAGCTTGTCTTATCAGATTATAGTTCAACACACAACTTAGAAACATGCTGCAACTGTGAACTACATATAATAACATATATAGATCCCTAAACCATACACCTTACTTATAATATAACTATATAAGATCCTACAGATTTATCAGGAATCCACATTTTCGCAGAAACATTGAGTTGGTAAGGATGACAGAAAAGGAGGGATCATGCCTTGCCATAGTTATCAGTCTGACTTTGATTCTTCGCTGAGCAGCCATCCCAAGTCCTTCATTTTGGTGTTTTTCCCATCCACCTGTATCGGCCTTTGAGTGGGTCCAGAAACACAGTGTGGACCTATGTAAGCGCAGCTCCAGCAGCAAAAACTTCGTTCCTGAGGGTAGCACAAGATTGTGTGTCACCACCAACTGCCCACCCAGTATTTGGTATGATACGCATTTCTTGCTGAACCAGCCAGTAAACGTAACTCCACACCCAAAAAGGTGACCCTGTATCATTTGCGGTAGTAGAGGTCAACTTCAGTACAAGTTTCTCAGAGTTTGAATGTTCTAAAAGAATATGTCAATGGCAACCTATCCTAGCTGATTTAGTTCTGGATGCTACAGCCAAGGCAAGAACTATCCAGCCTCTTACATAAGAGGTTGCACATTAGTTGAACACTTGAGTGTCTAATTTGGAAAATGCAGGTCTAATTAAGAATATATCCATTGCCCTCATAGTCATAACTACATTTCCTCAAACAACAGCTTTACTTTATCTCTCCCAGGAGGAGAAATCCATGCCCCATGTGTACCAGATGAAGCAATTCATCATCAATCACATAGTGTATGCCTCTTCTAAATACTACATGTGGACACCTGGACTCAATACTCAAAGAATGAAAATCAACAGGAATTCATCATCAATCACATTAATGGTGGTGCATACCAAAAGAAATCATACTGCATTTGACAGAGTAGCCACCGATAGCCTCAAAGAGGAGATACAACAAACATACATCACATGCTTAGCTCTGTTGATCTCTATCATAACTAACTTCCAATCTTCTATTGCTTCATACACTTGTAAATTTCCGTAACATTTTTTTACATAGCACCCAAATTTCACACAAGCAGTGCAGGAGAGACAAAAATTAACAAACAGTGAACAAATTCATAGATCAATTGACTCCAAAAGAGCAAGGATGGCATGAAAATTTAAGATCCAGGTGATAACTTCAGAGAGGGAGGAAGAAACAAGAGAGAAGGTTCGGTGACTGCAAACCAGGAAAAGATGAAGAAGAAAACGGCACAAGATGTGGAGCCGCCAACAAGGCCTTTACCGAAGCGAAGGCACTTGGTGACGCCATTAATAAGGGTTTGGCTGATGAGCAGGAGCCCGAACGCCGATAATCCTTACACCGTAGATGCATCGGAGCTGTAGACGCAGTAAGTTCGCTTGTCCTACTCGTCCGGAACCATGTGCCCCTTCTCAAGCCAAAGGTAAAGAATCAAAGCACGGAAGAATAGAAAATTCGAAGATTTAGCAACGGAGACGACGGCATTTTCGAAGAAATAACAACGGCGAGTACGGAGATAGCGACCGCCATTTTCGAACCTCGAGAGAGTGTCAAGTGTGAACTGAGAAGTGAGCACAAAGCCACAGACACTGGTTTTAGGCAAACGACTCGTAGAAAGTACAAGTGTACAACTAATGATATATTTAGGTGAATAATAAAGATATTCTTAAGTAAGGATAACATATATCTAAGAAAATTCGACCAAAAAAAAACATATATCTAAAAAAACATATTTTCTACATAAAAGATTGGGGTCTATCTTACTAATTAAGTAAGTTAGCCAATATCTTGTATTTATATAAATGAGTTATCCTCATGACCAAAAAAAAAAATATAAATGAGTTATCCTTTCAACCAAAAGAAAAAAAAAAGAAGAAATGAGTTATTTTGTAGTCTAAAATAAGGTTTTTAAAAGATTTTTAGGAAAGCTTTTGAGTAGGGGTAGGTTTTTAACTAGGTGTTTAAAGTCTTGTTTTTAACTTTTAAAAACATAATTGAGTGTTTGGCTATATAACGTTTTTAGGAGGTTGTGTTTGCCTGTAACGTTTTTAGGAGGTTTTTACGGATAAAATTATCATTAAAATATTAATTAAAATAAATTGTCAAACTTGGAGGGAAAAGCTGGAATCCAAGGGTTTTAGACTGAGCAGGTCCAAGACAGAATATGTAGAGTTCACGTTTGGACAAGATGCAGAGTCTAGTGAAGAAGTGATGCTGGGTGGGGAAGTCGTAACAAGGAAGGAGAGTTTCAAGTATTTGGGGTCGGTGCTACAGAGCGACGGAGGCATAGAAGAGGACATCACGCATCGGTTCCAGAGGGGCTGGCAGAAGTGGAGGGCTGCGTCGGGGGTTCTGTGTGACAAAAAGGTACCGCTAAAGTTGAAAGGAAAGTTCTACAGGACAGTGATCAGACCAGCCATCCTCTATGGGGCAGAGTGTTGGCCCACAACGAAGACACAGGAACATAGGCTGTTGGTAGCTGAGATGAGAATGCTAAGGTGGATGAGCGGGCACACAATTCTAGATAAGATCAGAAATGAAGTGATCAGAAATAGGGTGGGAGTGGCCAGTATAGGAGATAAGCTGAGAGAATCTAGACTGCGTTGGTTTGGCCATGTTCGGCGGAGGTGCCCTGAGGAGCCAGTCCGTAGGTGTGAGATCTTGGATTTTGGAGAAGTACGCAGAGGGAGGGGAAGACCGAAGAGATGTTGGAAGGATAGTATAAGGCAAGATGTCGGACAATTGGGGATTTCGGTAGATTTGGCGATATGCAGGGATAGTTGGAGGGAGAAGATTCGAGTGGTGGACAGCTAGGCACCCAAACAGTACCAGCCCAAGGAAGCCTCAAGGCTACGGTGATATGTTTCGGTTTTATGTTTCTTGTCCTTGTTTCATGTCTCCCTTTTCGCTTTTGTTCTGTCTTGTCCTTGTAGTTGCCTTTGGGTCTCTTATTTGCTCCCTGTGCTCTGTATTCTGTTGGGTCTGTTGGGCGCTCCTCCTCTGCGTTACGCAAGGGGGGCTCCTATCTTGACCCCCCAGATTTCCCGTAAAGGGAGTTCAATTGGGTAATTGTTGTTGTTGTTGTAAATTGTCAAATTTGTAAACTACAAGTTTTCACTAACCTCTTGAAACCTCCAAAAACCTATATACATGAATGTTTCCAAAAACGTCCTAAAACCTCAACCTTTCAAAAAACTTGTTTTACCAAACGCCTATTTAAGTAGGTTCTTATTAATATAAACCTCCAAAAACCTTTAATAACTTGTGCCAAAAAGAGCCTTAGGCTATGTTTTTGGCACATGTTATTGAAGGTTTTTGGAGGTTTGCATTAGTAAAAACTTACTTAAATAGGTGTTTGGTAAACAAGGTTTTTTTGGAGGTTTGCATTAGCGACCGCCATTTTCGAACCTCGAGAGAGTGTGAACTGAGAAGTGAGCACAAAGCCACAAACACTGGTTTTAGGCAAACACTGGTTTTAAGTAGGGGTACGTTTTTAGCTAGGTGTTTAAAATCTTGTTTATAATCTCCAAAAACCGGTATGATTTTTAGGAGGTTTTTACAAATAAAATTATCATAAAAATAAATTGTCAAATTTATATACTACAAGTTTTCAATAACCTCTTGAAACCTCAAAAAACCTATATAAATGAAGGTTTCTAATTTATGGTTGTAAACCTCCTTATAAACCTTCTAAAACCTCAACCTTCCAAAAAACATTGTTTTACCGAACACCTATTGAAGTGGGTTTCTACATATATAAACCTCCAAAAACCTTTAATAATTTGTGCCGAACAAAGCCTTTGTTTATATATATCAAGAGATGATTTGTATCATAACTATAACCTAAAGCGGAAGTTAAAAAAATTATTAAACGACACATGTCACTTTTAGATTGGACCATATCATAACTATAACCTAAAGCGGAGGTTAAAAAAATTATTAAACGACACATGTCACTTTTAGATTGGACCATACCACTCTTTTTTTAAATAATCTTTGTCAAAACCACCATTAATTTAAAAAATAATCCTTTATTTTTGGATATGATAAAAAGGAAGATTATAGGATAGAAAATCTCATTATTAAATAATCTTTTATTTTTGGATATGATAAATAGGAAGATCCATTAGGATTTTCACCATATTGCGCCACATCACGCCTTTTCTTGATATAATAATTAAATTTATTTTTTCTACCATATTAAAATCCCAAAAAAATAGTAAGAAGATAACATCTCCCCTAAAACATTGAAAAATATTCACATCACTTAATATTAAAATAGTTAATTAAAATAGAAAAAGTGAATATAGTCAGTGATAGAAAAATAAATATTTACATTATTTTTACCCTGTTATCTATATATGGAAAATATTTTATTAAAATAGATTTTGATAAAAAAAAAGATATAAATCTACCCTAATACATTATAAGTAGAACCTAAGTCTGTTGTAAAATTTGCGACACGTGGCATTTTTGAATAAATTAATGTGAAATTATATTTTAATAAATTTTGTAACAACTTATAGTATTCTTGCTATATATACTAAATAGATAATATGTTTATATAATTTTTTATGTATATAATTTTTTATCTATGGACTATGTATTAGTTTACTACAATAGATAAAAAAAATTATGTAATTTTTATATACATAAATTCCTATGAGATGATATTTTCCATATTAATTTAATATTTTTATCCCTTAACAAGATTTAGGGTCTTAATATATTTTTATTTATGTTTTAACAAGGCTTGAGCTCCAAGTATAAAATTTATATCTATATAATGATATAATTTTAAATAATATATTCTGTTATGTTGATATATTTTTATTTTGAGAAAAAGATAAAATTTTATGTTGATGAGTGATGACTAGACCTGTCAAAAACTGACCTAACCCGCTAACCCGACCCGACCCGCCCGATAATTTTAGGGTTTAGACCCGAAAATTTGAACCCGAAACCTGAAATAAACCGAACCCGCTAGAACCCGAACCCGTTGGGTTGAAACCCGAAACCCGTTGGGTTGAACGATTTAGCAAATTTATAGAATTTTTTAAAATTATAATATATTTTATAATTAAAATAAATGAAAATAATATATTTTAATTAAATATTAATATTTAATTAAAAATTGATTTTGATGATCATAAGAAAAAAGGATATTTTAGACCCGCTGGTCAACCCGACCCGACCGAAAATCCGCTACAACCCGACCCGATTGACCCGTGACCCATATGACCCGGAACCCGATTTTGCCCGAACCCGAAATGACCGAACCCGAACCCGCCCAACCCGACCCGATTGACAGGTCTAGTGATGACTAAGATTATATGTAAATGTCAAAAAAAATTCGAATTTTAATTTAAATTAATAAAATTATATTTTCTTTATCTTTTTATGCATTTATATTTCTTAAATCAAAGTTTGATAAAAAAAATAGAAAAATTTACAAATCTTGATGAATACTTTCTTAAATTGAATTTTGATAAAAATTTACATTACATTTTTCTTAATTTCCTTTTTATTTTAATTATTTATAAATGTCAAAAAAAATTCGAATTTTAATTTAAATTAATAAAATTAGATTTCTTTATTCTTTTATGCATTTATATTAAAGATTTTTTCTTAAATCAAAGTTTGATAAAAAAAAAAATTTACAAATCTTGATGAATACTTGCTTAAATTGAATTTTGATAAAAAATTACATTACATTTTTCTTAATTTCCTTTTTATTTTATTTATGTAAATATAGAATTTTTTTATCTAGCCCCACCTTACATTTAAATTTTTTTTATCTCTATGTTTTTTTGTAATTTAATATGGATGATAGGTTGATAATAAATTGAATTTTGTAAATTTTCATATACATTAATTTTCTTTATATTTTATTTCTCCGTTATGTAAATTTAGTATGGAAAACAACTTTATAGATGGATTGAATTTTGCAAAATAATACATAGATAATTTTCTCTATATTTTATCTCTTAAATCGAGGACAATGTTCTCTTCTATACTAATCTTTATATTGTATTTTTCATATTTACAAACATTCTTATTATTATAGAGTAAAAGATAAGAACCCAAATATATAATTTTAATAAATTAACTTAAAAAAATATTTTAATAAATTATATTATGCTTTGTAGATAACATATCCTAATTATTAATATCTTTATAAAAAAAATCAAGTATTTTATACATATTAGTGTCTAAAAATTAAGAAAATATTTTTTAAAAATATTCAATAAAAAGTAAAATCAGTATTTTAATAATTTCAATCTAAATTTGGATAAGATCTTCACAAATAATGGAAAAATATTTAAAAATATATTCAATAAAAATATAGAGTATAATCTAAAAAAAATAATTTGTCTATTGCATAATTTATTATGATATTATATAAATATATTTAGTATTTTAAATTAATATCCTAGAATTGTATAGTTTTTTAGTAAAATTATCCCGTGAATATCACGGGACTTCAACTAGTTTACATTATGTCTTACAAGATTGACAATGATCTATCTATCTATGCAAAATTTCTTTTAAAAATTGAATTTTGATTTAAAAAAGATAGAAATTTATAGTATCTTTTAAAAGATCGCCCATTAACTATTTATGTAAAATTTCATTTAAAAACGAATTATGATTAAAAAATTGATAAAAACTTTGCTTAATCAAATTTTGGTAAAATATATATTTAAAAATATAATCATCAATATACTATAACTAAAGTCGAATCCTTCTATCTTACGTGTCGCCGTCTTAACTATGCCACATAGGCGTTCTAATTTTTCCATTTACCTATTTGCCCTTCGTTTATTTAAGTACTTACAATTCTTATATTATACTAATATTCCTTATATTATTAATATAAAATTATATTTAAAGATCTTAAAATTAATTTGACAAGTTGTGTTAGGAGCATAATCCATTATGAATTTTTTTATTGAATATAATAATGTTACTAATTTACAAGTATATTAAGAGATCTTAAAATTTGACAAAAAACATACTCTTGATTATGAAATAACTTTTTTAATATAATAATGTTACTACAATCATATTTAGATATCTTAAAATTTGGCAAGTGATAGAAAATGTAAGAAATCGATTGAAAGGAGACAACTGCGATTGAAAGCTCCTTATGATCTAAATACAATAATAAGTGAGCCTATTTATCACAGTTGTCTCCTTATGATCTAAATCTAAAAGTACACCAAGAAAATGCAAAGAATCTGTGGGACGATGCCACATAGCACTTGTTTATGATCAATGGTCCAAGGATTGATCAACTCAAAAGAGAGTTCGGTGAGATGAATCAACTAGGAATTTCTATCCTCAACTACTAGGGTAAACTTAAATGTATTTGGGAAGATTTAGGGAACTAACTATGTTCCTCTTCCTTCTTGTATTTGGCACAGGATGTAGTTGGGGGGTTAATTCGATCGAGACTCCAAAAACAAAAAGAATGAGACATGGTCCATCAATTTCTGATGAGGTTGGACGAGGATGGCAATGGCATGGTTCTTGCCATCTAGCGCTTGCCTTCCATCAACAAGGTGTACTCCACGTTGGTTCAAGAAGAAAGAGTGTGTACGATGAACCGCGGACTACAGAAGATGATCGACAACAACAAATGTCGCGATGATGCAAATGCTTGTGCCTAAAATCGCTCAACTAAGAAAAAGAGAAGGAACACCCGTGACAGATTCGTGATGCAATCGACCAGGGCATGTCGCATTGGGATTTTTCCAAATTATATGATATCTTGAGTGGTGGATTGATAGACCCAAGCCAGATGCCAAGGTTGGGAGCCATAAAGGAGGGCGAGTTCAACCCAGACCCGACTCTAGCAATGAGCGCAATAAAGGGGTGTTAGTCTACGCAAATGACACACAAATTAAAGCTTTAACAATCCATCTAAAACTGGCTTAAATATGGAACATTAATTAGGCTCCAAAAATACCAGGATTAAGTGGTGACCAGATTCGAACCCTTATTTGAATTTTTAAATAACCAAAAATTCGGATCACAATAACACATGACTGGTAAGAATTCCCGTAATAGGTGGATTATTGAATTTTTAGTTCTCTTTGGGACATTTCATAACTTAAAATCGGTATCCCTGATGGTGATCAAGTGGTAGCATCCATGAAAGGCGTGGTTCAACTAGATACATACTTCACCTCCAATTATGTGTGTTATAATACATGACTAATCTTTGAAGATGTTGATTGGTGTGGGTAAAAGAAGAGGAAGACTTTATTACTTTATACCGATGTCTCAAGCAAAGGCAATGCAAGGTGGCATTCAACCAATGTCTCACTTGTGGCACGAGCGCATGGGACATCCGTTGTGGCAAGTACACAAATGTTTTTCATAAGTTATTTGTAATCCTAGTGTGTAAAGATTAAATAAAGCGCTTGATAGCAATCAAAGAGTCATGAAGGATAGAGTTGTAAAGAAGGTGCCACGAAGGCCTAGAACAAGACCTTTTCCAAGGTCTCGAGCTTTCAAGTTCAAGAAGATGCTTTGAAGAATATCAAGTGAGGCGTTCAAGACCTCCAATGAAAAGGATCAAAGTCAATATATTTTCGAAAGTTTAAGATACCGTCACATTATGAGTAGTGCTCAGTAAAATGGTCATATCTTTGGCTAGAAAATTGATCTAAAGGTGGGTTAATATGCGTTGGAAAGCTTATTCAATGATCTAAAACTTCACAGTTGATGTCAAGATGAGAAGCTAATGAGAAGATGGTAAAAATTGCGTTTTATAGAGAGCGGTACAAGATCTTACGGGATTCTAAGACTTTCCTTAATTATATCTTTAACTTATTATTATGTTTTTTTTATTAATTCGGATTTTTCTAGTATTTTTTTAGTAGAAATATTATCTTTATTATTATCTTAGATAGATAGAGAGTTTTATTTTAGGATAGAATCTCTCTATAGGTGTTTCTATGCCTTTAAATACTCTTTTGTAATCACTTTTATGATTATGGCGGATTTTGAGAAACTTGAATTAAGTTTTCTTGTTCCAAGGTTTTCCTACCCAAACCAAACTCTATCTTTTATGTTACTTATTCTCATATTCCAAACTCATAAAAAATTATATTGTTCATATAAACCCCACGTTCCGATTCATTCAACAACAATCAATCAAATTTGAATCATCAATCAACTTGTTCGCTTGAAATCCATATCCTTTGCACATTCTTCACATGATAATCTTCAACTCGAAGATCGTCACGTATCAGTGCTCGATGTGTGTCAACATGCAAAACATTCTCGTACTAGCTTTTCATTAAGTCGTAATATTTTTGGACAATTTCTTTGAGTTAATTCATTATAATTTTTTAACTGTTGTGGACGAGTTTAGTCATGTTGTTTGGATCTACTTACTTGTTGAAAAGAAATCTATGATGAGTACTTTGGTTCAACTTTTCGCATATGTTAAATGTCATTTCGGAAGACAAGTTAAAGTCTTTTGAAGTGACAATGGAACGAAATTCAATTGCACGAGAAATTATTTGTTGGATAACGGAATTGTTTTTCAAACCTCTTGTACAAGAACTTCTAAAAAATATGGCCAGGTGGAGCGAAAACACCACAATGTTCTTAATGTGGTGTGAACTCTTCGGTTTCAAGGATACATTCCCATTAATTTTTGGGGTGAATGTGTCCTCACTACTGGCTATCTAATTGACGTGACTCCGACCATGGACGCCCAACAGGAGGAGGACACTCTAGCCTTGTGCTCGGACGGGCCGGTCATTCGTGCCCAGACCCGTGCCATCACAACCACGACGCAATCCATAGTATCACGCCTTTCAGCGGGCCACGACGCATCGGTCACCATGCCATCACATGTGACCTTGCTGGCCATCGACCACACATCCGAGGAACCTCATCTGTGCCGGCCGGCACCATCCACCTTGTTGGATTCGCCAGACGCGTCGAGAGCCATTCCATCGGCGCACCCTTGCAACCGCACATGAGGTTCTCGTCTCGGCACTGCCAGCGCGCCACGACTTCGCCAGTATCCACGTGTCCGTGTTAGTGCCAACGTCGCGCTAGCCGCGCCATGGCCTTGTCATGAAACTCTCGTCACGGCATCCATGTACACCTATCTTATATTACTTTATTTAGTATGTTTCCACTTCCGAACATTGGGCCTTGATTGCACTCAAGCCCTAGCCGCCACCTTCTAGTTGGATCTAGGGTTTTCTGAGCCTCCTCTATATAAAGGGGGATCAAGGCTTCAATTGTTAGGTTACACATATCTTAGACCCTAATTGAAGCAGAGCTTTTACTCCTTATTTTGGTCTCGTGCGTCATCTTGGTTCTTTCTCAATCAAACTATCAAACACACGGTTGTTCTTCACGTTAAACGATCAAACCCGACTAGCCATCACGTTGGTTTAGTCCTCGAGTCTCATCACATTGAGCCTCAAACTGGTCCATCACGTTGGATCGAGTCAAATACGAGTTCTATAACGTTGGTTCTCGCCACTTTCAAGACTTTCGCTTCGCCTTTGAGACCCACTACATGTTCCAAATCAGAGATTCGTGGGGTTCTTGGATCCAATCGGAAACAAGGTCGCATCAATTAGCATTAGAGCCAAGGACAATGTAAGTCTCGCTTCACCCTATTTTTGTTCATTTCACACAATCTTCTCCCCATTCTTGCAACCATAGAATCCCTCATCATCGTTTGCTTGCCATCTAGGGTCCGATTTTTTTTTCTTGTCATTGTTATCTTGATAAAATAAAAATTGTCACACCCTTGCTCGAATTTTTCCTTGATTTTGGTGATACTTTTGCATCATTGTCGTGTTATTGCATGAAATTTTTGCTTTTCCATTGCTGATTTCTTACCATAATTCTCGAGCATATCACCATTGAAATTTAGTTGGGATAGAGGATAAGATCCACATCTCAACTTCCTTGTTTGAAATGATCTCCAAGATAGAGGATAAAATACATATATTTGGAATATCGACCATATATATATATATAATATTTCCTATTTGTTAGAGGATAAAATCCATACCAAATCACATAAGAAGGAAAGAGAAAGATCTCGACCGAATGCAAAAAAAATCAAATCAAAACCATATCTCAACCATCTCTTTTCTCTCTCCTATTTTTTGCATATTTTCGGCAACCATAGACAAACATATCTCTTCTCTTCTCTTCTCTCTCTCTCTCTCTCTCTCTCTCTCTCATCTCATTGCTTTGATTGTATATTGTTTGATCCATATTTCTTGCATACGTTCGAGTGACCTTTAAGCCAGCCACGACGAGAATTAAACGTTGTCAAACTATTGTTGTTCGTGTGATTTTGATCCATACTTCCTTGCTTGTTCGTGTGATTTGAACATCTATGGTTGATCCATTAAAGAGAGTCGACCGCTCCATGATGACGGATACGATGGTGGTCGTGAGACCGCGGACCACTGGCGCTTGATGCGTGACTACAAGGACGAACATGTTTATGACGTCTGTTCCGATGACGAGTATAACTCGGAAGAATACCGACATCATCATGCTAGCGGCTCTAAGAAGAAAAAGCACAAGTCATCGGCGCTGAATTAATCGACCCCTTTCTTTCGCTTCGGGGAAAAGTACTTTTACAACGTCGATGACTATCGGGTGGAAGATTTTTATGAGCACCAAAGTGCTCGTATCCCCTATTCGAAACCCGAGGACTTCTATGAGGAGGGTTCTGATGTAGATAGATATGATCACTCGCTAGTTCGTGATCCCGAAGAGCATGAGGACCATCCCAAGGATTGGATTCCTCCACCAAAATTGGCCAAGAATCCCAAAGAAGCACCGGGATGGAATTTTGGTAAAGAAAAGGTGGCAGCAAATGATCTTCTTGGTGATGTCTTTGGATGGTGATGATGGAAGAATTTTTATGGTGAAATGGAGGATGGAATTTTATGGTTATGACTGGATATGAATGAGCTTTTGAAAGGATATGACTCACCTCTCGAAAACACGAACTAGAAGGATCGAAACTAGGATATGACTCACCTAGATCAAACCTCCGATGTAGGATTGATGTGACTCATAATCCAATGGATATAAAATGAAATTTGAAAGGAAAATAAAAGAAAAATTCGATTTCTAGAAGAAGGAGACAAGAGTTGGCATGTGTTTTCATCAATCTTGTCTAACGAGAAAAATGAGCCTTCTAACCCTTTTAACCCCCACATAGGCGTCTAACCCTTTTAACCCCCACATAAGGAATGTTTTTTGAAATGAAACAAGGTTTCCGAATATTTGAAAAATACCCTTACAACTCATAAAAAAACCACATACACACGTGACCTTCAAAATAAGCACAAATCGAGCATCAAAAGGAGGCTCTTGGTGCTTGGCTGATTCAGGACACCTTTCATGGGCATTATTGGCTTCATAGCTCCTAATTTGGTGTGTAGAAGGCCCTCCCAAAAGATAGCTCGATGGAACTTGAGAAGTGCCCTACGTAAATGGCTCAACATCACCACCCGACGCTTGCTCTCTCGGCACCGGCGTGTGATGTGTGCCTTTTTAGTCGTGTTTTTAGGGTGTGTTTTTAGTGTGTTTGAGTCTTTTTCTTTAGTTTTGTGTTTTGTTTTGAGTTGTTTGTGTAGGTTTTCGTATTATCTTAAGATATGGAGTCTACATAAGCTTTGGTGGTGTTTTGTAGGGTTTTAGAAGCTGTTTGGAGCACTTTTGAAGAAAAGAGCAAATCCGAGGAGAAACACTTAAGGAAAAGCTCAAGGAATAAAGTCCATAATGACATTGAAGATCAAGTTTGAGCTTGGAAAGAGGTAGATAAATTCGTTACAAAGACATAGGAAAAAGAATCGTGTCAAACCGAGTTGTAACGAATCCGCTATGGAAGTTTTACTCAAGGCTGTAACAGCTCGGTACCGAGGTGCACAGTTCGGTACCGAGGCATCCCGTGATCGTAGCGAAGACCAAGTCGGCGCAATTAAATATCTTTTATCCTATTTCCTTTTATGTTATTAGATAGTTTTAAGGGATATATCTTATTAGAAGATATTATTTCCTTATAGATAGCTCTAAGATAGATTAGTTTCTCTATAAATACCCTTCTCTAACTCTTGTTTTTAACACAACACACGATTGGAGGAGAGAAGAGAGAGAGGGTCGTTTTATATAGAGATAGAGTAGAGATTGGAGATTGCTTGGAGGACAAGTTTCATTTTGAATTCAGTTTGTAAGCCTTTCTTTCTTAATTCAATTGTTTTGTTTTCAATTATGATTAGTGAGTAGTCTTCCTCTCTAAGGTTGGGGTTGAACCCAACAATGGTTGTGCATGCTTGTTTATGATCATGTCTTGATTTTTTTTATTGCATGAATCTATTCTCTTGTTCTTAATCCTTGAAAGGATAGTTGAAGGGAATTTCTCATTCATAGTTGAAGCGAAAGCGGAAACCTTGAATCAGAATAGTCAATTTAGGGTTTTGAAGTGAAAGCGGATTTATCCTAGTTGAAGTAGAAGAGATTAGATAGTAAATTTATTGATTGAACGAAAGTTAGTTGATTTAATTGCTTAGGTTGACGAAAGTTGACACCTTTATGTGATAAAAACATGATCTTTATCTTTCATTGGCTATAGTATGCATAATTGTTGTTGTGGGGATACCCTAAACCTTAGAATTTCTCTTCCTTCATATAAAAATACATACTTTCTCTCTTACTTGCGTGATAAGTAACAAAACTTGATACTGACTATCTCCCGTGGACGAACCTGACTTTGCTATACACAGCGGGGTCTTGATTATAAATTTATTTGTTGTCAAGAAACCCTCTCAACAGCGCACCCTCGACTCCTACCTTGGCGTCGGTGTCAATTCTCGGCTGGTTTTCTTGCTCATGATGGATCAGAATCACATCATCCTCCCTCCCTTGAAAGGGATTCGTCCACGAATCCATAAAGCTTGCAAAACAAAGGACACATCGAGGGAAGAACAAGCAAGAAGAAGCTATGAAAGTCAAGTTAAGAACAACATTTCCAAGTTCAATATGATAGGACAAAAAGCATCCTTGCTACACCACTTTTCTTCATATTCTCATGGATACATCTCATGATAAAATAGTGAAGAGATTGAGCATAAGTAGGCAACAATGAAATAGTATAGCCTATAAGCATCCTAGATGACATGTATTGGGAAAGAGAACTAAAATGGAAGCAAGAGTACTTAATCCTAGATGTCACAAATGCATGAAAGACAAATGGAATTCTTTGATCAAATGCATGTGACACAACCAACACATAGTCATAAATATGGAATAAAGGAGTGTAAGAAACTTCCCTGAGAGGTGCACTCGTATCACCCTGTGAGCTCAACAATGGAGGTAGTGCTTCTAGCTCCCTTGGTGTGACATTTTCCATGACAAAGACATCCTTCTTGGCCTTCACAAGAAAAGTAGTGTAATCACTGCTTGGAGTGAACAAAACAGTCTCGTCCTCCTCATCGAGCAAGAAGGGCGAATATGAAGGAACCATAGGAAAGACATCTAGCCATGGCGTAGCCAAAGAGTTCATGGAGCTACGAGTGATGGTAGGGTAAAGCTCTATTTTAGAAGATGATTCCACAACTTCCTCCACTTTTTCCATAGAATCAAGCTTCTCTTCAGTTTGCATTTGAAGCTCATGAAAGTGCACATTTTCTGTAGAGCATTCCTCGAATTGGTGGGCAAACCCCCGCACCTTTGGAGGCAAGGTTAGCCACCTCTTCTTGGATGATAAGCTCCCTTTCTTGAGGCTTTTCCTACAACCTTTGCTTCTGGAGTTCCAAAGCTTCAAATCTAGAACTCAAATGTTTCATTGCTTCATGGATGGCTTGTTTGACGGATTGTTGGATTGATTGATGAATGGATTGTTGGGAGGTCATCATCATAGCCTTCATAGATACTTGAGTAAGAGTTGTACTAGAGTCTCGACGATCATCCCCATCTTGCCATGCATCTGACATGCTTACAAGCACTCAACAAACAAGATTATCCCAAAAATCACAAGTAAGGCCAAACCACAAATTCCTCCTAAATCAACCAAGAAAGAGCAAAAAATGCAAGTGCAAGGTCAAGGCAAAGAGTTAGGTATGGTTAGGCAAAGAACAAACCAATACACACACAAGCACCCGAACTCAACAAGGACTTAAATGAATAAGAAGCTACTAGGTACCAAGTATTTTTCACAACAACAATTTAAGCAAATTTGGCCTTGCTCGAATTCTCTTTCTCACGAGATCTGACTTTTTCTATGCCCAACCTCTCTTTCACTTTCGCCGGGTCCTAGTTTTCAAAGTCACAATTCTTTTCCTTTCCGAGTCCAACTTTTTCTTGTAAGGCACAATTCTGAATTTTTTTATAGAAAGTGGCAAACAACTGAATTTCAAATCAACAAGAAACAATGCAATTCTTTCAACGTTTAACAACCCGACGTCGTTCCCGTATCTTAAACCAAGCCTATACAAGTCCAAATGCAAGACATGTGCACGAAAAATGGTAAGGGTCGTGGATGGTTTAAGGTGGTTTGGCCTTGATTCAACCCAAACAAGACAACACTTAAAGACACCGAAAACGAAAGGTTGATTCAAAGGGGTTTTGAGACTTTCAGTTTAAGAATTAAAATAACAACCCTTGGGTTGTCTCCTTCAACCTTTCGATGAAAAAACTTCACTGAAATCTGAGATTCACATTCACAATTCAGCCACAACAACAAAAACACAACGCAAGGACAACAACCTCAATCTAGGGCAATTTTGAAGAAAATTCGGCAATGGTAACAAAGGTGGCTCTTATAAGCACTAGCAACCCTAGATGCTCGATCAATGGTCAAAGAGAGGAGTACCTTGCATGGATTTGATACCACATGATTAAGGATCTTGTTGATAAAGCGGTGCAAGGCAATCCAAGGTTGACCCGAGCAAGAACTCCAAGGGAAAGTGGAACTCGGTGGTTGAACTTCGTTTGGGATCACAAAGATAGATCTCCCTCGTATAGACTCGAAAATGGGTGATTCTAAACCGCCGAGCTAGATCTATGAGTCTTCTTGAACCCCTTAAAATTTGAGAGCTAGATGATACATGGTTAGAAAGTTATGACTCTTTCACTAAAAGGTCGCAGGAAGCACCAGGATGGAACTTCAGTAAAGAAAAGGTGGCGGAAAATGATCTCCTTGGTGGCGTCTTTGGATGGTGATGATGGATGAATTTTTATGGTGAAATGGAGGATGGAATTTTATGGTTAGGGCTGGATTTGAACGAGCTTTCGAAAAGATATGAGTCACCTCTCGAAAACACGAACTAGAAGCATCGAAACTAGGATATGACTCACCTAGATCAAACCTCCGGTTTTGGATTGATGTGACTCATAATCCAATGGATATAAACTGAAATTTGAAAGGAAAATCAAAGAGAAATTCGATTGCTAGAAGAAGGAGACAAGAGTTGGCATGTGTTTTCATCAATCTTGTCTAGTCTGGACGAGACCTGAGTCTGGGTACGAAAAGTTTTTAGAACGAGTTTTTTCTTTCTTAAAAGGAATTGTCGTAAGAAATTCTTTGCACTAATTAACTGAAAGAAAAGTTAATCAATACAAAGGGGCGAATGAGGGATATAAAATTTCAGTAAAAGAAAATTTTAATTTGTTAATTAAAAGGAAACAAAGTTATAAGAGATAAATGACAAATCTTTTATTCACCTTAATTATTCTAAGTAAAAAGATATTGATATATCTTAAAGGAATAAAATATAGCGTATTTTAATTCATTCAATAGTGTTGTTTGAAAACTAGTTTTTTTTACCAACTAGGTGGCCAAACCCGAGCGTTGCACGGGTCAAAATTTATGTTCAGTAATTATTTTTTAAAATATTATGTGAAGGTGAAATTGAAGGCTATTTATTTAAGGGGATGTTTTTTTATTAGTGTGGATTTGTAGGATCTTTTTAGTTTTTGTTTTTTTTGTTGGTATTACCTTTAATGAAGTATTGTTATTAGTAGGAGGAAATTAGTTTTATATATTTGTACTCTAAATTAAAGTAATAAAGTAGATAAATTGGTTAATGAATCAAATTATTATGTAGAGGTGAGACATGTTTTTTATGTTTTGGGCCAAAAGGTGAATTTATTGTCTTGGAGAGGCTGAAGCCCGACCCATATTTCCGCTCTCCTCTTAGCTCTCCTCTCTTTCCAACTTGTGCCCTAATTCCGCGCCGCCGCAGATAACAAAAGAATCGGTGCCCGAGCTCGACCTTGTTCTCACTGTCGCCGATCGAGCCACCTTCGACACACTTGTGTTGCCAGCGATTCTATCCCGCTCGGCCTTCCCTCGTCATATGAAATTGGATGTGGTTTGAGGTCTGGAATCTTAGCTAAGGAGGAGCCAACTGGAATCTTGTCGGAGCTCGACCGGGCCTGCGTGTTCTCCATGTGTAGTAGCAGGATAGGTCCATCGTTCCGCCCCTCGTTCTGTCGACTGTTTCGCGTCGCCGGTCGTAAGCGTCATGGGTCGAGATCGCCGTAGCTGCTAAAGTAGCTTCCACGCCACCTACTGGGCAACAAGCTCCAGCCGTTGCTTCCACAGGTCCTGTACATATACTAATTTTTTATTCCCTTTTCTCTTGTATTTGTACTCATATTATTCGCCAATTGCTATGAATTGATAGAAGTTCATGCTGAACTCACAATAATGCTTTTGCAAATTGGTTGAAACCACTTCATAATTTGAATGAATCTGTTAAACATATCAATAATGATCATTGTATGCTATGTGGCATGAAGAACAACACCACTGAAGGGAGCAAGGTGCTCGAAGACATGTAGTCTCCTCCCATATGAAGAGGTCACATGTCCATTCCCCCTCCCTATTGTATTAAGAAAAATAATTAGAGCATTAGATATTAAGCTGCAAGAGGATTAGGTAGTTAGTTTGCACCTGATTCACCAATGACTGAAGCATTATAATAATAGTTCTAGAATCTGATCACATGGAAGAAAACGCAAAAGGAGTTGCAAACCTCTTTAAGCACACATTGTATCTCACGCAACTCGGTCACAATTGATGCTTGATATATAGCTAGCTGGATTAGAGGTCAAATTGTTGATCAAATCAGCAAAAAAATTCAAATCTAACACTTGGTTACTGGTTGCTATTATTGTTCATCTCATGGATTACTTCCAAATGGGTATCTTTATCGTTCGGCACACCATAACTTCGATTGCATTTTGAACTCCTTCACACAATTGGTCAACATGATAATCTGTTTCTTCAGCTCATATCCATTGGATGATTTTGCTGCTTTAGGGACCTATAAATATATGCAAGAACGAAATAAAAAATGTTACAATGTCTACATGTACCCCATGTAAACATCAAAAAGCATACCAATTCGTTGGAAGAGGAACACAAAACATCAAAATGCTTACCAAATCGCTCGAAGAAGAAGACATGATATCAGGATTAAGCTTTTTTTGGAGGTGCAAGTGGGAATGGAAGATGATGCATGTGCCAATCAAGGGCTATATATATTGTGCAAATGGAAAAAAAAGGTGAGGAGTCGGTTGTTGAAAGAAATTGAGCAGCTCAATAGTCATTAAACATAAATGTCTGTATTTAAAAGTTGAGCAGGTTTTTAGCAAAATAGAATGTCAACAGCCCAATTTTGAGGTATAAATATATGTGCATTTAAAAGTTGAGCAGGTTTTTTGCAAAATAGAATGTGAACAGCCCAATTTTGAGCATAGAATGTCAACATCCCAATTTTGAGCAATTAGGTGAAAGAAATGTGAGCATTCAGCCGTTCTTAAAAGGTTAACAGTAATGGTTTTTTTGGGTTAAGACACAAGGCTAAGATGTAAAAATTAGGCCCATTTAGTAGATAGTTTTCACATTTATTGTATTTCAAGGATAACTTTTTATGTTGTTAGATACTTAGTTGGTCTAGTGGTGCTAGACTACTTAAGTGTTGTCCTTGAGATTTGAGTTCAAATTCCCTTGGCGGCGTGTATGGGATCACGAAGTACCCAATCCAAATGTAGAGTTGTGTTAATCAATTGAACCGGAGAGCCAAAGCAAGACAAACAAACTAGTTTTTTTTTTAATTTTTTAGGTCTAACAAAGTGTATTTTTTACAAATAAAAAAAAATTGTCAACTAGTTTTTGATCCAACAAAAATAAACGAAAAATTCGTATGATAGTATGATACCATGATAGCGAAGAAAAAATTATGTAAAAAGATGTAAGAACCAATGTAACGATGAAAAGATAATAAGTGAGGGAGAGATTTTGGTTGTTTTTGAATTCTGAAGAAGATCTTTAGTTCTGATTTAACATTTTAAACACTGAAAACGTTTTAAATTCTCAAATTTTAACATCAAATTAAATTATTATTTTATAATTTATAGAAATATATGTTTTAAAATTAAAAACTAAAATTATATGATAAATTCTTCTTTTATGGATTAAAAAAGTAAAAATAATATATTGGGTATAGGGATTCGGGGCGGATAGTTTATCTTCAATCCCAACTCCATCTCAAATCGGAGATATAAAATTGATTTCCATTCCCGCTCTGTTCTGTGTCAAGTTGGAGAATCCCTAAAGGTTCCCATCTCTATAGATTTAATGTGCATCTCTACCTTCTACCAAAAAAATGTGCATCTCTACCTAAGGGTGAATGTTTTATGTTCATTTTCAGTTAAAAAGAGATGAGATTATCTTTGGAAGTTATCCCTAGACCCTGGTGGTGGGGTTTGGTGGTGGGGGAGGATATTTTTGATTGCCCATAGTGTTTTGGTCACAATCTATCTATAATACTATACAAATAAATAACTTGACAATTAATGCTAATACAAATAATAATATTTTTTTATAATGTCATTGTAAGCATAGATATAAATATTAATAAGATATTTTGTAATTTAAATAGAAGATTTTTGGTAATAAATGCTCATGCTCCTTCAATTAATAAGAAAATCTATAAAAATTAGTGAGATACTATAATGGATTTTTTATATTCTAAATGGATTTTACTACATTTTATTTTAACTCTCCATTTTTTCTTAGAAAAATTATTTGACTCTCCTTTAATGAAAGATTTTTCATATAATAATAATGATAATAGAAAGCCAAAATTCTACTAATTAATTTTATAAATTCCCATCAATTTTAATGATTTTTTTCTTCCAAAAAACACTCATCTAATAAAATAATAATAATATTTCTTTTATCATATAATGATTTGAATGATTATACAAAGTTGAAAAGTCTTCTAAAATCATTAAAAAATATACAAAAACAATCAACATAATCATTGAAAAAAATATATTAAATCTTTTTTACTCATAGGAGTCATAGCTAAAATAATTACTTATTATTATAATATAAAACTTTTAACATTAAAAACTACCAAAACTAAGAAGAAGTTAAAATCAAAATGAGATTACCTAATCTTCCATTTCAAAAAAAGAGGTAAATGTTTCAAATTCCTAATTGTTTGTAACGTACAACAGTAAGTGCATAATCTTAATCGTAATTGGATTGGAAGACATTAAACACTAAATGAAACGTCAAAATAAGATGATCAAAATTCAAATTAAATAAAAATAAATGTCCCAAGACAAAGGTTCCCACATTAAACAAAATTCTAGTTTCACTTAATGACATTTATTTGTATAGTTAAGATTAGGTTGTGAATGCAACGTTCAATCTAGCATCTAGGTATGATTAAGCTAGCTCCTTATATATATATACTTCATCATGGCTTTATGAGCGCTTACAGATTATGGAGAAAAAAAAAACTCCATCACATATTCACTTACTATGTTGATATATGAGATTTTGTTTGAATAATTGTTGTTTTTTAATATTGGTTCTACTTTAATTTGTGGTTTATAATTTAAGATATCAATTTTGAACATATTGGTTTATGGTTTGAGGGGTGGATTTGATGCTAATATATTACCTTTTTTGTGTTGCTTGGTGAGCAAGAGGTGATAACGAAATGTTTTAAGAGCGGGTTGAATCCTAACTACATCAAAGATAATTTCTAATAATCTCAATCTCAAATTCACCCTTTTTACTATACTATGTTGATGTATGAGATTTTGTTTGAAAAATTATTGTTTTTGAATTTTGGTTCTACTTTAATTTGTGGTTTATAATTTAACATATCAATTTTGTGCATATCGATTTATGATTTGAGGGGTGGATTTGATACTAATATTTTTTTTGTGTTGCGTAGTGAGCAGGAGGAGATAACAAAGTATTCTAATTGCTAGGTTCAAATGTTCAATCCTAACTACATCAAGAGGTAATTTCTACTTTTTTAACATTATCTAATAAGGTTGCATTGTAATTTTTACCTTTAATATCCAGTTGTACTTATTACATGAAATATTTTATAAAATTCAAATATTTTTTATTTTTTATTTTTCTCTTTAAAAATAAAAAATTAATAAAAATTAAATCATAGGAATAATATAAACCATCATTTTAGCTACTTTCACAGACTTCCAAGTTTTTTTGTAACTCTTAGACATATGTATTTAGTAGGAATTATCATTAATTTAAAATATATCTTAATTATAATTAATCATCTCCACCTTTTCAAATACTAAACTCCTCTTATTCTAATAAATAACAAAGAAAAAGGGTCTAAACGTAAGAAGAAAGAAGATGTTGAAGCCGTTCCAATTTCATTTAACCAAGATTAATTTAGACTAAATACAAAGATTTTTTTTTTATTTTGTTAAAGTTATATATATGCTAACTAATTTATTATTTATTTTGTGAAATAGGTTTAAAGATCATCAATGGACAATGGTCAATTAAAAAAGTTCCATTAACAACTATAGAAGTATTGAAGTGATGGAAAATATATCGATTTTTCTGACCTATGCCCTAACGACATATGTTAAGAGCCTAAAAATGGTAATGGTAATATATTTTGAAATTGTATTTATTTAGATTTAATTTTTTTTCAATAGGGTTTATTAGTTTCCTATTAGGGTTTTAGTTCCCAAAATTAGTATTCTTCACCTATGCATAGGATAGAAAAATCGAAAATATATTGTTCTTTTTCATAAATTTAGCATTTATGACATCAATTCACGAGAAGTTTTCTTAACCGTAATGATGGTGCACAAAATAGCGGAATATAAACAGTGGGACCAGAGTACGAGGAATAGCGGGATCTGGCGGGGTTCCCGAGGTTAAACTCGGGGGCCTTTGCCATACCCATCTAAAAAAGGCAAATCCCTGCCCAGGCGAGGTCTCAAAACCACGATCGCGAGGTCCAGACCTCGTGAAAATCATAAAACAGGACGGTTAGGCGGACTCTCCCCAACTCATAACGAGACCTAAAACCTCGTTGTTCAAAAACTGACATTCCCACCCCCATCTAACCACTCAGCGGCCACCATATTCTCAACCAATGATCAACTGCCTCACTCTTGACCAATCAAAGAGCTTGATCTCGGGCGTCCCACATCGAGCAAACGTCAAAACCATGTTCCTCAAACCTCTATAAATAGAGGACAATCTCGAAGGTGGAAAAAGGTCGAAAAACATCTTGAACTCAAGAACTATCTTATTCGTTGAAGATCGACGTGTTGAATCATCGTTAAAAACCGCGCTACAGCCAAGTGAAGGTCCACAAAAAGACTTCAAGTCGCCCAAAGAGACCTCTTCTCAGTCAAAGATCGCGCAACGTCACTTCACAGACCACAATCTACGCGTGCATAATCAACTCTTCGACCTCACCGCAAGACATCAGGCCTAGGCTTACAACCCGGGTAGAGCTCATTAATAATCTGTTAAGTGATAGAATCTCTCAGTAGTTAGGAGGTCTCGAATCTTGATAGGCCGAGACCTCGAATCCTCCGAGAAGAGATCTAGGGCATAAACTCGTCATTTATAACCTCGCTGTTTGTAATCTCATTGTTTGTAACCTCGTTCTAAAGAGATAAATAAAAGCAAGTGTTTGCCTAGTCGAATAAAAGTAATCTCGTTCTTGTCTTCTAGCGCTGGTTTATTTTGGGTTTCATCACTGGCGCCGTCTGTGGGAACCTCTTCACCCTACGCAGTTTCCCGACTTGCGCAAACCTTGGCTTTTGAATCCCTCAAAATGGCTTGTCCAAATAATTTCTTCCCCCAGCACCCCTACAACATGCCTGAAACCTAACCTCGCAATGGATGAACATGGGACCACCGACAGATTGTCTGTTCGGGGTCCCTCCGGGGTGGGCGTATAACATGCCACCAAACCCTTACCCATTCCAGGGGTACGAACCGGGCGGCGTTCCTTCGAACCCATATCTCTACCCGGGCTATGGGCAATACCAACCCGTCCACGTCTAGGCACCTCCGATGTCCGCGTACGTCCCCGTTCACAGGCCTGGCTAGCCCCATTCTGAGTATGTACCCGCGTACGTCCTCGGGCACGTACCGGGGCATGAAGCGTCAACTAACGGCTCGTCAACGGAGAGGCCTCCCCGGGACCCCATGTAGATCTTGAGGTCTCGCTCGCGTCGCTCCCGAATGCAAGATCCGGAGCTATCCGAAATAGCAAGGAGCGTGACGCATACCTTGAAATCACGCTCGCGACGTCGCCATGTTGAGGTCGGGAGCCTCTCACCTTTTGTGGACGAGATTCAAAGCGCGCCAATGCCCAAGGGCTTCCATAGGACGCAGATGGGACTTTACGACGGCGCGGCAGATCCGGAGGAGCATGTGAAGCATTTTGCTGTCCAGATGAACATCAACTCTTAGAACGATGCCATCTTCTGCCGTGTTTTCCCAACCACCCTGGAGAAGGACGCGATGACGTGGTTTATAAGTCTCAAGATCAGGTATGTGGCCTCGTTCGCTCAATTGTGCAAGTCCTTCATCGCACACTTCAGTGGCTCAAGAAAGCACAAGAAAAACATGCGGGATCTCCGCGGCATCGAGCAGGGAGAGGGCGAGTCGCGGTTGCCGAGATCGTGCATATCGATGAGGCTTCGGTGCGAGACACCCTCATGGGCAACTATGCCACGGGGCTTTCAAGAATTACATTTTCCTGAAGTGTCCATCGACGTATGACAGCTTGTGCGCCCGAATCACGGCCTAGGTGTACGCCGAGGACGCCGCCAACCAGAGCTCTCGGGCGAGGACCGACAAGGAAATTATGGCCGAGGCTAAGGGAAAGGAGAAGGTGGGTGTGCCCGCAACCAAGGATGCGTATGTGACGTAGACCCAGAACCCCATCAACAACAACAACAATAACAACCGCAACAACAACAACAGAAACAACAATAACAACAACAACCGCAACAACAACAACAAGAACACCGGCGGTGGGAGCTGGAACTGCTTCAGAGGGAGGCAACGAGGTTATAGGGGGAAGGGTGGCCCTCTGTATAACCTAAACGAGAAGGGGCGCGCCAACCCCGCCTCAGGAGCGAACAACGTGCCACAAGGCCCGAGCCAGACCAGAGCCAACAATGTCGAACAGCAAGCTCCTGCAAAGCAGGCACGGTCCGGGCACACAATGACGCCCGATGGGTATATTCATACCATCTCGTGTGGCCCCTCACTGGCTGGATCGAGCCAGGCAGAAAGAAAGAGGTACGCGAGGGCAAGCCATGATGAGCCCTCGGTATTCAGCGTCGCATAGACCTCGCGGTCCCACATGGGGCTAGCCTTCACCTCTGAGGATGTTGAGGGTCTGCACATGCCACACTCTGACCCTTTGGTGGTGAACGCTCTGATGGGCTCGAAGATGGTGAAATGGGTATTGGTGGACACGGGATCTTACATGGACATCAGGTACTACGACGCTTTCGAGCAATTGGGCATCTCCGCGACGTCCTTGAAGCCCTACGCCAGGAAGCTAACGCCCTTCTCTGGCGACGAGGTTGATTTCACGGGCCTCATTGACCTCTGGATGACGTTGGGTACTGGTTCGACTAGGCGAACCGAGATGGTGGAATTCACCGTGGTGCGTTTACCCTCAGTGTATAACGCAATCATCGGGAGAGTGTCCCTGATGAAATTTCAGGCTGTGGTGTCCATCTACCACCTAAAAATGAAATTCCCCATCGAAGGTGGGGTTGGCGAAGTCAAGGGAAACCAAGAGGAGGGGCGCGTCTGCTACGCGACCTCCGCGAAGCAAAAGTGTCTGGTGTTCATGGTAGAGGCTACTAAGGAGGCTGATCTCGAAGTCCGAGACTTTACGGTCCCCATCCCAGAGGCGGAAAGAAGGGTTGTCACTCCCTTCGGTAGTGAGGCAGAAAAGATTTACCTAGGCGAGTGCCTCTCCAGGGAGTCGGCGACGTCGCTGGAAACCTTGCTTGCAAGCTCCCGCGACTTGTTTGCGTGGACTGCAAAAGACCTCTGCGGCATCCCACGAACTGTGGCCTAGCATTCCTCGAACGTGGATGTCACCGCCCGACCCGTAGTGCAATGCCGAAGGAAAATGAATGAGGAGAGGGCAAGCGCCGCGAATGCCGAGGTAGGAAAGTTGTTGGCCGCGGGGTTTATCCGCGAGGTCCAGTACCCTAGATGGCCGTCTAAAGTTGTGCTGGTAAAAAAGGCCAGAGGGAAGTGGCGCATGTGCGTGGACTTCAAGGATCTAAACAAGGCCTGCCCCAAGGATAGTTACCCCCTTCCCTCAATCGACAAACGGGTCGATTCCACGGCGGGTCACGAGGTCTTGAGCTTCCTCGATGCCTACTCAGGTTACAATTAGGTTTTGATGAGCCCGCGAGATGAGGAAGATACATCCTTCATCACGCAGCGCGGGAGCTACTACTACAAGGTCATGCCATTTGGTTTGAAGAACGCGGGTGCAACCTTCCAGCGACTCGTAGATCGAATCTTCAAGAACCATCTGGGTTGGAACGTGTCGGCATACGTCGACGATATTGTGGTCCAAAGCAGAACCCTAGAGGAACATCTGGTTGACCTCGCCGAAGTTTTTACGACACTCAGACATAACCGGCTCAGCCTAAATCCCGAGAAATATGTGTTCGGCGTGTCATCGGGAAAGTTCTTGGGTTTAATGATAAGCGAACGGGGGATAGACGTGAACCCCGCCAAGATAAATCAATTCTCTCAATGAGGTCACCCCGATCTCGAACTGAGGTACAACGGCTCAACGGCGTTGTAAAATACTTGGGAGGTTCTGCTCCCGATTGGCGGACAGGTCGCTACCTTTCTTCGCGGCCCTAAAGAAGAACGACAAGTTTGCCTGGAACGAAGAGCGAGAGCTCGCTTTTTCTGGATTGAAGGCATTCTTGACGAAGCTCCCCAATTTGTCGCCCCCAAAGGCGGGCGAGGATTTGCAACTGTATGTGGTCGTAAGCCCAGAAACGGTCAGCGTCGTGTTAACAAGAAAAGCGATGCACCTTGTCTATTTCATCAGCCGCGTGCTCCAACCTGCGGAGCAGCAGTACTCCCCGACAGAAAAAATGGCCCTGGTTATGGTGACCACTGCGAGGCGCCTGCGCCCTTACTTCCACGCATACCCTATTCAGGTCCTCTCCGATCTCCCACTTCGGCAGATCCTCTACCAGCCCGCCCTCTCTGGGCGGATGACGAATTGGGCGGTTGAGCTCTCCGAGTTCGACATCAGCTACCTCCCTAGGACTGCGATGAAGGGCTAGGCCCTCGCTGACTTCATGGTAGAAGTAACCTTCCCCGAGACTGACGAGAGCGCGGAGGAATGGAAGGTCTTTGTCGATGGCTCGCGGTGCAACGCCGGGGGCGGGGCTGGCGTATTTCTTGCCGGTCCCTCAATCGAGACGAAGTATGCCCTTAACTTCGCCTTCGATGCCACCAATAACAAGACTGAGTATGAGGCTATGATTACCGGGATAGAAATGGCGCTGCTCAGCGGGGCTCGCAAGATCAGAGTATACACCGATTCCGAATTAATGGTGCGGTAATTGAACGGGCAGTATAATACCAGAATGGGGTTCCTACCCGCATACCGAGAAAAAGTGAAGGTCTTGGTATCTTGCCTAGAAACATTCACAGTAGAATCCATTCCACGCGCTGCGAACACGAAGGCAGATGCTCTCACACGATTGGAGTCGGCCCTTCCCTTAGAGGTGGGCAACCGCGTGATGGTGGAGAGAAAGCTCTCGCGGAGTGTGAACAGCGAGGTTCTCTCCGTCAAATTCGGGGATTGGAGGATTCCCATCACGCGATATGTGGAAAGCGGCGTCCTTCTTGAGGACTCTGCTGAGGCTAGAAAACTCAAAATGCAGGCAGCCCGCTACTGTGTCATCGGCGGGCAGCTCTATCGGCGAGGTTTCATAGAACCCAACTTGCTATGCATGCCGGCCGAGGCCGTACAACACATGCTGTTCGAGGCACATGAGGGGGTCTAAGGCGGCCACCCTGGTTGGCGTGCCTCATCACACAAAATCGCCCACTTGGGATATTTTTGGCCCACCCTTAGGCAGGACGCGAGGGCTTATGTTCAAAAGTGTGACGAGTATCCGAAGCACACCAACGTTCAACATGCCCCGATCTCGCGTATGCGCACGATCAATGCACCCTACCCCTTTGCGATGTGGGGGATGGACATTTTAGGGCCCTTCCCCAATGTCCTGGGGCAGGTGCAGTATGTTGGGTTTTTAGGATATGAAAACGGAATAGATATGTTGCATAAACAAGTTGAAGTGAAAGTCGGCCCTTGTAGATCCATAAGGATAGTCAAGGCAATTGAGTAGACCTCGAAAGGTAATCTTGTGAGTAGACCCCGAAGGGTAGTATCGTTGGGTGTAGACTGTAAAGGTAATCACCACTGACCCACTTTAAAACATTTTATTAAGATGACCGAATAAAGGCTACGAGTCACAGGGTGAGATCCCGCTTTCCTTCAACGTATATTGCCCCTATTCCATGCCAAGGGATTCCACAATATCGTTTTGAGATAAAACGTACCAAACGAACAATAAACATGTTGGCAAGACATGTCTATTAAGATTAAACGTACCTTTTTCGAGTTCCACGACTCCTCGTTCTGGACTTGAACGAACTTGCTCTCCCATGACTCTTGTGGTTCTTCCTTCACTTGGACGAACTCGTCATGCCACGCTACTTGAGGTTCCTTCTCCACTTGCACTCGTGAAGACCGATCCATGATACACACACACTTTTCGTGTTTGATTTCACTCGTGAAAACACACTACTACACCACTCAAGTCTCAACCGACTACTAGTGTAAACTCACACCAAAACTTGTGTTTGTTTTTGGCAATTTCGTGTGTTCTCTCTCTTGTCTCATATGGACGACCAACCATCATTATATAGGCGCCCATGGCTGTCCAAAAACTGCCCAAAAGGAAGTTATAAAATCGGTTAAGAGAATGAGAGGCTAAGAGTGAATTTAGGAGAGTTGTAACCAACTCCATCCTTATCCACTTTTCTCTTTCCTTGTCATCATGGGAGTCCAAAACAGCCCATTATGAAGTCCAAATATGCGTAGGCCCTAGGAAATGGTCCAAAACTCCTTTAGAAAATCCAATCCAAAGCCCCCAAGACAAGCCCATAATGGCATGCCATGCGGCCCATGTCTACGTCCATGCTTGTGGCCCATCAAGCCCATTAGCCACGCCCCATGGGCTGGCCCACCAAGGCCCCCACCAAGCTAGCATAGCTAGGTACCTAGCTAGGTCACTGATGAGGTATTTTTCAGTCGTTTACCTATCAAAGAATCCTAACTTAACCAATCTGAGTAGAATGGTAAGCAAGGGTCGATCCCACAGAGACTCGTGTATTAATGTTATTACTTAAGTGCCAAGTAACCAAATAAGGGGGGTTTTATTGAATGGAAATCTAATCTACTATGCAAAATTGAAAACTATCTAAGAATGCAAATATGATTAAGTTTGATAAATATGAGAGAAATATGTTCAACTAGTTAAATCCATCATAGATATGCTTATTGATCATTGATTATCTTGATTCTCAATTCCCTTGAATAATCTATTGTGGATTATACTCCTACTAAGGATTATGACCCAAACTTCATAAATAGTTGAAAGAACTAACAGTCTAAACAACCCTAATCATTTAACAACCTAAAACAACGTCTAGATTCAATTAAACGACAGCTTTACGAATCAAGTTATCAATAAAAACAAACACTTAGAGCAAACAGACATCTAAATAATTTGTGGATTTATTCCCTTCTACAACTGAATAACCCGAACGGGTCTAAACAATTATAGATGCTACTTTATCTAATCAACCCCAAACGGGACTTGATCAAATTAGTTGTAAATTAACCTAGGAATTCTATTAGGTGGCCAATCTAACAAAACCCTAGATAAATTCTGATTCAATTAAGCACAGGGAATAAAACCTATTCAAGTTGATGAGAATCAATCAAACCTCACAATAGTATGCAATCTATGATTTCAATAACTAGTCAAACACAAAGAAATTAGCAATGCATAATTAAATTAAAATCAAACTTACAAAGGTTCAAAGGTTCTTCCTTGAGAGAAAACCCTAGCCTCCAAAAGTATGATCAAAAGTTGTATGAGAAAAATAAACTAACATAAGGTTTATATATGTCTTCCAAATAATCCTTCAAAACCCTACAATTAAGCTTAAAAGTCGGACAAGATATAATATAAGCCCAAAAAGGTCAAGCCCAATTCTCGGCCCAAGACATCTCCGCTGAAAATCTCAGATTGCTCGGTCTTGCACAATGCGCGGCCGCGCAATTATACCATCCCGCGCAATTAGCCTCGATTCAGCATTCAAGCGACACTTCAGAGGCTGTTTTGACCCCCTTCGAGTTGGAATTTGGACTCGGAGTAAAAATATGAATTGTAGCTCTTTGAATTAGCTTTCCAGTGATAACAAATTCATCTCCATCCGATCACTATAGCTCCCAAACCAAGCATTGCAAGATAGAGGTGTCGAAACAAGAAATCCAATGCATAGCCCGGGTTTAAGCGTTCATTTCCCACAAACTCTTGGGCGTTAACTCTTCTAATCTTCACTTGTATCACTATAAGCTTCCTCAAACTGCACCATAGTCCTCTAAGATCCATCCCGTCCATGCTTGTTTACGTAAAGATCTGCAAAACCGAACAAAACAAGCGCAACTACCCGAAAACACAAGATCCTAGAAACTAAACTAAAACCAACTAAAACTAACTAAAACTTATGCAAAATAAACATAAATATGCATCCTAAACACTACCTAAATGCAAGCTATCAAATTCCCCCATGCTTAACCCTTGCTTGTCCTCAAGCAAGACATAAATCCAAATCACACCATAGAAATGCAATCATGCATCCATATCGTAATCAAACAAGCATTTTTCATATAATTAAAAACCCGACCAAGACTTCCTAGCATGCATTATGATAAGCAAAAAGTAAATACCATTCATTCGTTCCAGACCTCACCAAGGTAAATCGTATTTGCACTCAAACTCTCAAGTGTTTAAGGGTATGTGTTTCACTCAAAATCAACCATGAAAACTAGACTACCATAAGCTTGCATCAGAGTTCTAAATCTCCACCGCTGGGGATCAAATACATAACAAAAATCAAGAGGTCTTTTTAAGGCTTGTAATGGGGCCAAGGTAAAGAGAAATTTGGAAGGGATCATATTTGGCTTGTGGTACTAAATCCGGGATAAAGAACTAATCCTAAACCCAACTCAAAACTTTCTTTTTATATCACTCCCAACTTCACTCTACCAACTCCTTACATTTACAATTAAGCACTTTGCTTCTCTTTTTCAACTTTTGCCTCTTTTCAACTCTTTCTTTTCTACTAATGAAGACTACTAACAATGAAGTACATTTTCTTCCTTTTGCTTTGCAACATAATGCATCCTCATTTTTTTCACTTTGAAACCCAAGAGTTTTATTTCCTCTTTTCCACCTTTCCTTCCAACTCCCCCATACTTGCATCAAACTCACACAAAACTCAAACAAAACCTAAAGTCCTAAATTCCGGATTATGGGTCAAGCTTATTAGGCTAGGAATCATTTTGTGGAGCTAATAAAAACAGGCTTAAAGCTCAAAGAAATGGGGTGTCAAAACATGGATCTTGTAAGGTAGGAAGGGAAATAATAGGCTAATAAAGAAATATTGCCTCAATCATTTTAATGTCATGCATTCAATCATATAAAGTAGCCTTGAAAAAGATTATTAACGCAAGTTCTAGAGCTAGATAATCATGGTGATACACTCAAGAATTTTAGAGAACAAACATATCATGAAAGGCCAAAAATATCTCACAAGGCTAATTTTTGTCTAGAACTTCAGAAAGAATCAAATACCCAAGCTAAACACATGCTCCATCCTATAATCAAGGTAATCAATCAATGATCGTGCTCATATCATATAAATTTCAGCAAATCATGCAAATCATGGGTTAGAATTCATACTTAGCATAGAAAAACAAGAGGAATCAAACAATGGGGAAATAAGAACCTAAATGCAATATTTTTGTATTTTTTTTTGAAATTTTCTGATTTTTTTCATTTTTCTAGAATTTTAATCAATGCATGCAAAAATTTAAATATGACCTAAACTAATGCAACTATATGCAATGCAAAAGTAATTCCCTTCCCCCATGCTTAAAACATACTTTGTCCCCAAAGTATAGTAAAAATAAAAGGAAAGAGAAAAACTCACAAAGAAACTAGCTATCTGGGTAATGCGGCGGGAAATCCGACGGTGGTGGTGAAAGCTACTTCGGGTTGTCAATCTTCAGACCTGGAATATCTAACACACACACAAAACTACCTAAAAAGCAAAAGATTATAACTGAAAAACAAAAACTACTCAAAACCTTGGGTTTCCTCCCAAGAAGCGCTTATTTAATGTCATTAGCTTGACCCTTAGAATGGGTTGACAAGATTAGACATTGTCAATGCCCTTAATAACCTGTCAAACCCCTGTGCACACAACTCAGAAAAACATAAGTAACACAATGATAAATTAAAGATGCATAATATAACTTTCAAAGATCGTTTTAACTTATCAAACATGTGTGCCCAGTTAGTATGAGATGGCAATTGCTCAAATAAATTCAGCACAAGTGGTGGCTTTAGAAAATACTTACAGTATGAATCAAAGCACTTGTTAGCAATACCACTTATATCCAAGATGAACTCCATATATTCTCCATCTTCCACCTTGTGTTGTAGACTTGGCTCCTCATCTTGGAACTCCATAAGCTCTTGATGTGAGAAGGTGGGGAAACTGAAGCATGGGATGTCAAGGCCTAACATCAGGTACACCATGACAACGGGAACCTTAACATGTATATCATGTTGATATTCTCCCTCATGGCTATCTACTTCCTCAACAAAGAAGTCATCTTGGTCGACAAAAGAGTCTTCTTCCAAAACCGTAAAACCCTCAAGCAATTTACTCCACGTGAGTGAAGATGACTCAGGCTCCTTAGGCTTTGTAAGAATCTCTATGCCAGCACAAACTTCCTTTGGCTCTGTGATAATTTGCTCACCTTGCCTTGTAGGTGAAAATTCATATTGAGCATCAACTTCATCATCATAACCATCATCAAGTGTCTTAGATTGCTCCTCAACTTGAATCTGAATATTTGACTCTTGATTGTTTGATTCCAACGTGATTCCACCACTTCTTCCACACAACTCAAAAGGGCATGAGATTGTGGGATGAAAACTTGAAGAACATGACTCACAGTGCTCCATGATTATAGCATCCGCCCCTTTGGAGAGATCCCTGATTATATCCTCAAGAGACGTATCAACCGGCTGGGGTGGTTATGAAGATGACTCGACCAAAAAGCTTTGATGGCTCATAAAACAAAAGAAATCCCAACATTCCTCAGGTCCCATAAATAAAAGCCTCTCATTGCTCATGTAGTCGGGCAAACCTCTTGTCTCAAGATTCATACCATGGATAACTCCCATGTTCACCTCTTTATCACTGTATCGTAATCCCCAAGCACCAAGTTCAAACACATGGTCTTGAAATCTAGAAAAATAATGATGGAAGTGTTCATCCTGTAGCTGTCTACAATCGAACAAAGCCATAGATTAGTAGCACGGGTGTTATGAACCGTAAGATAGGTTCACAACACCAAGAATAGCACAAAAGTAAAAACACAAATAGCGACGAGTCCCCGGCAATGGCGCCAAATTTGATGAGGTATTTTTCAGTCGTTTACCTATCAAAGAATCCTAACTTAACCAATCTGAGTAGAATGGTAAGCAAGGGTCGATCCCACAGAGACTCGTGTATTAATGTTATTACTTAAGTGCCAAGTAACCAAATAAGGGGGGTTTTATTGAATGGAAATCTAATCTACTATGCAAAATTGAAAACTATCTAAGAATGCAAATATGATTAAGTTTGATAAATATGAGAGAAATATGTTCAACTAGTTAAATCCATCATAGATATGCTTATTGATCATTGATTATCTTGATTCTCAATTCCCTTGAATAATCTATTGTGGATTATACTCCTACTAAGGATTATGACCCAAACTTCATAAATAGTTGAAAGAACTAACAGTCTAAACAACCCTAATCATTTAACAACCTAAAACAACGTCTAGATTCAATTAAACGACAGCTTTACGAATCAAGTTATCAATAAAAACAAACACTTAGAGCAAACAGACATCTAAATAATTTGTGGATTTATTCCCTTCTACAACTGAATAACCCGAACGGGTCTAAACAATTATAGATGCTACTTTATCTAATCAACCCCAAACGGGACTTGGTCAAATTAGTTGTAAATTAACCTAGGAATTCTATTAGGTGGCCAATCTAACAAAACCCTAGATAAATTCTGATTCAATTAAGCACAGGGAATAAAACCTATTCAAGTTGATGAGAATCAATCAAACCTCACAATAGTATGCAATCTATGATTTCAATAACTAGTCAAACACAAAGAAATTAGCAATGCATAATTAAATTAAAATCAAACTTACAAAGGTTCAAAGGTTCTTCCTTGAGAGAAAACCCTAGCCTCCAAAAGTATGATCAAAAGTTGTATGAGAAAAATAAACTAACATAAGGTTTATATATGTCTTCCAAATAATCCTTCAAAACCCTACAATTAAGCTTAAAAGTCGGACAAGATATAATATAAGCCCAAAAAGGTCAAGCCCAATTCTCGGCCCAAGACATCTCCGCTGAAAATCTCAGATTGCTCGGTCTTGCACAATGCGCGGCCGCGCAATTATACCATCCCGCGCAATTAGCCTCGATTCAGCATTCAAGCGACACTTCAGAGGCTGTTTTGACCCCCTTCGAGTTGGAATTTGGACTCGGAGTAAAAATATGAATTGTAGCTCTTTGAATTATCTTTCCAGTGATAACAAATTCATCTCCATCCGATCACTATAGCTCCTAAATAAAGCATTGCAAGATAGAAGTGTCGAAACAAGAAATCCAATGCATAGCCCGGGTTTAAGCGTTCATTTCCCACAAACTCTTGGGCGTTAAATCTTCTAATCTTCACTTGTATCACTCTAAGCTTCCTCAAACTTCACCATAGTCCTCTAAGATCCATCCCGTCCATGCTTGTTTACGTAAAGATCTGCAAAACCGAACAAAACAAGCGCAACTACCCGAAAACACAAGATCCTAGAAACTAAACTAAAACCAACTAAAACTAACTAAAACTTATGCAAAATAAACATAAATATGCATCCTAAACACTACCTAAATGCAAGCTATCAGTCACTTGCCTAGTGTAGCTGGCCCTTAGCTAATTGAGCTAGCATCTAGCTAGTTGAGCTGGCTTGAGCTGTGTTTGAACTCGTTGAGCTGACTTACAAGCTACTTGAGCTAACTTGAGCTAGTTTGAGCTTCCATGAGCTAAACCTTAGCTACATGAGCTTCTTCTAAAGCTTGTACTTTGAGTCAAGAGCTTATTCAAGCTTCTAGAGCTACCTCTAAACTAGTATGAAGCTTTGATACTCCTTTCTAGCATACATAACTATGTGCCAAGCTATTCTCAAGCTTTGGTCCTTGCTTAGAGCATCCACCAAGATTTAGAGAAGCTTCCTAAACTTCATTAGAATATGCACAAAGTTATTAGACTCATTTCTCAAACTTAAAACATACATTTGCTCAATTGTTTGGACTTGGTGCCTGGTGCCTAAACCCTAGGCACGCCGCAAGCATAATGCACAATCTCTCGGCGCGTCGCTAGTGCCACACAACCATAGACATGCCAAAGCAACGTCATAGGCGCGCCCCAACTAGCCACGCATGCATCGGCGCGCCTACGCCGAGTGCCGATGCATAGCATCGCTACCGAGCATCGACGCGCCCTCGTTTAGTGCCGTTGCACACATGAGGTTCCGTACTTTGGTGTCGGTGTGCATACCTTGGATCTTTTCCCTTTCTCATGACTACATCTCATTTTCATGACAAGTCACATTGTCAATTTCCCAATCTATATTCCCTTGTGACTTCTATACCTCAACATGCAAACAAGGGGATTGATGACTTTTCACAAATCACCAACATTCCTCCCCCATTTGAGCAATTTCATCAAAACTCGAAGTTTTTCCAAACTCTATATCATAGATGCAAATATCCGTAGATTTGAATTTACACCTTGTAGTTCTCACCATCATGTACTAAAGAATCGTGGTGTTCTAAGAATTGAACCACATCAACTTGTCTAAGTACATCCAACGATAGTACGACATGAGTTACTAACATTTATTCTTAACTTGACGCTTTGTAAAGGCTCTTTCGTCCCATATCCATTTCACATATGCTTATAGTCAAGTCATCCTTGAACTCTAACTTGGAAGAAGCCTTATACTTCCACAAATGCTTAGTTGAGTTTTCTAACGTGCCCCACACTAGCAATTTCCAAAAACTCATTAATGAAAGCTTTGTTTCAAAACTATTTTCATGTGGTCTAGAGCAAATATACCTTGATGGCAAATTTGTATGCTCTCCAACTCTATGTCTTTGGCCTACCACATTGAATTCAGCCCACACCTTTCGATGAGGGGGAATTGGGCGTCCAAATCATAGGATTTATTAGGATTATAACCCCATCCCTCGAGTTGAATTTAACACAAATACTTATGCCAATCTTCTCGGTGGAGAAATCAACAAATTCATTGTGCTTAGCAAAACTCAAACGAGTTGACTTTAAGTATGGATTATTCCTTAGAATAATATCCTTCATACTTAAATGTCACTTTCCAACCCATAGTCGAAGTATAGCAAATTGCCTCTTGGAAACTCCAAGAATGTCGACCTATCGCCCAAATAGGAATTCATGACCAATTCGCGACTAAAGGTCTTCCTTAGTTGGGTGATCCAATTGGATCACCCAACTAAGGAATAGATGTGTAACATTTGTGCTCATTGTCTAAGGTTCAAAATAACCATTGTCTTATGTTCCCAATAACTGATATTTAAAATTTTGATATGTTGTTAATCATTGTCATTATTTCATAAAAACCGTTGTGGAATAGATGTGAAACAATTACAACTGTTGTCTTTGTTATTTTAAAATAACGGGTTTGAAATAACATAGACAATGGTTTGATTTCATTGTCTTTGTTTATGTTAAAAATAGACTCGTATTAGATATGAAAGGATATTTGAGCAGTCTAACTAACACTACTCACATACACAACTATTCCTCAACAATATATAAATATTCAAATACAATCATTCATAATTAATATATATGTATATATGAGTTCAATCGTACGTATTGTATCAAAGACAACGCAAACACCTACTCGAAGAATTATTGTTCTGAAGCAATGCAAAATTCGAATACCCTATGAATTGCAATCGTTCATATATAATTAATATGCATATGGTTCAAGACATCCCACTATAGCTTTAATCATCAACTACCTGCATGAAGCAAACAAAACAAAATATTATCAGATTATATTTAAATTCTATACTCTAAATATATTTAAAACTACAATAATTTGACACAAGAATTTTACCATATCTTATAAAAGGCTAACAATGAATAATGTATGGACAACTATAAAGGCAATAAATGAGAGACAAGAACTTTCAAGTTTGTAACAAAAGGCTTGAAGATTAAGGTAACTAATCATAAACATAGGCAAATATATTTACTTACCAATCAATGTATTAATCAACAAACTCAACCCACTCTTCTCGTATTTCATCAATTTGATCTGATGTGTAAGGGCGCGATGAACGAGTAAAAATACTGCGAAAGTATATTAACTTTAAGTTCAATTTAGTTAGACATACATACTATAATATTGTACACCATTAATTATTTGATGAGATAAAAGACAAAACTTGATTGGGATGCTCAAAGTTCTTTGTTCTATAATCTCTCACATAAATCTCAAGATATAATAGCCACAATCAATAACATTGGTTGACGAGGACATGCACTTGAACACACAATATAGATGGAGTTAGTAATCATATTGTAAATTTATTAACTTCAACTAAAAAGCAATCTTAGTTTTAATCTAACCTCTATCTAACACCATTGTGTATTCATGCCCGATTTGCTTTCTTTTTTCTCATAGAAAAACTTTGTAATGCCCTACATATTTATCAAAACCTGCAAAAGTATAATAGCCCTACATATTTATCAAAACTAGTAAAGATTTGTTGTTAGTATTATTAATAGCTAGCAAAAGATGAATCAAGTGTCAGAAGTAAACTAATTCAACATCATCCTCTTCCTTATGACTGCTACCTCTTGCATGTTATACATATATAGGCTAGGCTAGTAGTGTAATTTCTTCTAGCTGTCCTAATTGTTCTTTCTGCATTCTTCTACCACCAAATTGAATCAAGCAAGAAAATATAAAGAAAAATATGAAAAACAGAAAAAATGACTTGTAAAGTAGTAGATGGCTTTTGGCTGTATACATACATTTTTTCCTCTCCTTATGCTCTTTACTTATATCTTTATCTTTTTTTTTGAGTTTTTCTTTTCTATCTATGTCTTTCATTTCCAAGAAGAGTTCATGTTTTATTCTTGTTCCCCATTTTTGTTTATTTGGCTAATTATCTTCTCTACCTACATAAAGCTAATTTTTCTACTAATAGAAAGCTTATTAGCCCCTTCATACAGAAAGCTTATTACTCAAATGGGCTCTCTCTTATAGTTAATGATGGGTTTGTTTCCATTTAATTCACTCTCTTCAACTCATATTTTCCAGCATTTCTTTCCTCATTTTTACTCTATGAAACGGATTCTTTTTTTAGTGGTACAGATAGAAATCATGGAATTGTGATCTGGGTCTTATTTAATGGGGGGTTTCTAATTGACAGTGAAGAGAGTAAGTGTGCAGTCCATTCCATTCGATATCTATGAAAAAACTACAACAAAAGATTATCGAAACCCCTTCATACATGACTTTAAAAATTCCACTCTAAGGGTCTCCACAAATATCTATGACAATAATGTCATTGACAGTGAAGAGAGTGTGGTTATATAGTGTGATTATACATATGCCTATATGTGAGAGAACTAAGTACTTACCTGACAATCCTAATGTTTCTTTTAATCACCAAGAAAGTCCAAGTAAGAAGATACAGTTGGCCACAAGATCAACCAAAAACCTGAACAAACAACCATAGATAACACCACTTTATTAATAGCTCAAAATTTTAAATTAATCAGATCGACTAGAAGCAACATTAAAGGTTTGATTGCTGCCCAAAAGGAGAACAACACCATATTCATTATTTCAAACAAATTCAATCCTAATTTCAAAGTTTCACATGTTATTGAGCTACTGGCCAATATAATTGATTGAACAACACCATGTCAACTTTTTTCCTTGTTTTGCAACATGAATAATCAAAGTGCGAGTAAGCACACCCATCTCAAATATGAAGCATACAAAAGCTTGACAACAGAAAAGATATAATAAGATAGTTATCATGGGCATGCATTAACTATTACTGGAAGAGTATATGATTAAACAGAGCAATAGGAGAAAAAACATAATTAAATATATGATAGGAAATCAAGAGAAGGTCCATCCAACCATACATCAATAATACCAATAAATCCAAGCTTGTATAGAATCAATTGCAATTAAAATTCCACTCACCAACACACAAAATCATGAAAAAGATCTTCAATTGATTTGAAAAGTTAATATATATCCACTTCCAAATTTGTTTATTTGGTGGTGGCAAATTGGCAATAGCCGATGAATTCCTAATCTATCATGAAACCCTAATCAGCCCTAAACTACCAAAGATTGAAATTTTACCAATTCAACATGTCTAATGGAAACCAAGACACAAAGAAGTAAAAAAAATCAAGCTCTAAAGTTAAAGATCAGTACTTGAAAAAAAAAGGAACCGGTTTGAGAAGAGCCAGAAGTGGGTGGTTGTGCAAATATGTGTGAGATGATGAAGTGAGAATCAATTGGAAGAGAAAGAACATAAGAAAGATCAAGGATTTTCAAACTTCTATCACTTGAAATTAACAAGTGCTGGTGTTGAATGAGTCGTGAACTTGGAAGACGAAGAAGAGCATCTGGTGAAAATAAAGCGACACAGACTCCTTGGGAAGGAGGGAGAGATAATATATGGCACCGATATTAAAATATAAAAAAAATTATTAGGTTTTCTGATAGGCATTTAACAAAAAAAAAACTTATTTTTAAACAAATTAACATTATAGACAATGTTTTCTAATTGACAATATTAAACCGTGGTCCGAATTTTCATTGTGCTTGTGGAGGAAACTTTTGACATATTAGCCAACGGTTGCATAAGAACCGCTGTCCATACACAAAAAACTAAATAATAGATCACGATTATTGAAAAACGTTATCTATACTATACCATTATAGACCACGAATATGCAAACAACCGTTGTCCGCATTGATAAACTCTTCTAAAACACAACGTATTTTTGAAAACCGTTGTTTATGTTTCAATCATAGAGAATGGGTATCAAAATTAACCATTGTCCGCGTTACACTTTATGAAAACTCATGCTATAGACAACATGTTTTGTACAACCATTGTCTATATGTGTGTATTTTAATCTCTTTATTGTACTAGTGCAACTTGCCTTTATACTTTCAACATAGAAAGTATTTCAGCACATCCAATGCCTTAAGCATCTATCATATCTTTGACAAATGGCCTATGTCAAGATATCAACACCGTATTACCACTTGAGCGTCCTCAATCCATCACACACACACACTTTATATCCGTGTGTCCATTGATCCATAGGTGTTCTAAACATGTGTATAACCATGGGGTTTCTATTCCCATTCCAATGTTTTACAAACCAAGACGAAGATTTAGTAAATCTAATTCACCTTCATCTTTTACATTGGCATCTTCATAATTTCATAAATGAAGAACTTCATAGACAAGATCCTTTCCATCTCATCCATTTCATTTGGTTTCTACCAAATTAACAATGTCATTTCATATAGATTCATTAAACACTTCTTAACCAAAGTGATTAAACTTACGATATTCTTTCATGCTATAAGCACATAGAGTCTTTATAAAGGCTTCCAAATGACATTTCTTTACTTTTGGCCACTATCATGGGCGTGCATGCGGTGCGCCGATAGGAATTGCAACCGCTGGTGCCGAGAGCCACGGAGAGTGGTACCACGACTCGGCACTTCTCGGCGCGCCTTAGCCTACAACTAAGGCTTGTCTTGGTTTATTCCAAGACTCAACTTGTGCCGACCTCCTTTTCCATGACAATTCATTCGACATTAGCAATGTCAAATCAAGGCATATCTCATGTCGACATTCATCCAAGTCAACATCAAACCATACTTTAATTTAAAACAAGTCATTACCCATTGAGGATTCAACCACACGACAAAGTCGGTCTTAAGCAAGACCATTTCTAATCATGCCAAAGTATCAAACTAAGTATTTGACACTTTTTAAACCTTGTCAAAACTTTGTTTGACTCAACCATAAGAGATCTCATTCTCATGCAATCATTGCTCACATCAAATATGAAAGTAGTCTTAATTTGAACCAATCAAGACCAAATCATTTTCTTTTCCATACGAAACATGATTTTATGAAATCACTTTGAGTGATCTACCACATGTAACTTATCAAAGAGACTTTTACCATCTCTTTTATGTGTTCTTTAGTGTATTCATGGCCAACAAGTGTTTACTCTCTCACGTGGGGGGCAATCCAATAGACCCTTACATTAGTAGACCCAAAGGTAGTCTAATTACTCTAGTAGACCCGAAGGTAGTCTAGAACATGAGTCGTCCCAATTAAAGAATGGTCGACTCAAGGGTAATCTGATTAGGATCATCCAAAAGTGAATGAACCTAGAATCAACTTTTTAAAGTCGATCTTAAGAATTGGACTTAGTCCTCTTCTTGCACACATGTTGTTAAGATTAATTCATAAATCAAACCATTGTTTATAATTCAACCATAAACATTACATGATCATTATATTTGATCGACAACACACTATTACCCTTTATTCAAGGTATAAAGACACACATAAATTAAAAGCACACAAACTATGCTAAACACACATACACACATGTACAAGGAAACATTATAAAGCATACATTCAATCATGGCGCCTTACGCCACACAAGGAGCAATAAACCGGCCTAACAGGCCTTCGATCCCCATAGACCTTTTGCCAATAAGTGCCACCAACCGCGGCTCCTCCATCCCCCAAGGGCTCGACCCTAGGGACGCCAAACTTCGACTTTGCACTTATGCAATTGGCACGAGGCTTAGGACGCCTCTTGAATCTCGAGTACCCTTGCCTTCCCCCATGTCCTTGACTAGGAATACGAGCCTCCGTCGACTTGGAGGTTTGAGGCGCAAGAACCTCATCTTCCTTAGCATTTCTGAGATTGGGTTCAATCCTCACATTAGTGATGTACCAATCCCAAAACTTCATGCTTCGGTTGTACTCATTAGCCCATTCGTCAAAGTCTTGGAGCCCGCCATGATTCACTTTGATCGGCTTTCATGGGTTCGATCTTGACTTCCCTCAAGTAAGAGGTAACGTCATCGATCATTTTATCCTCTCGTTTAGCCAAATCCTCAAACTTAACAAAACAAAACAACAATGCAAACATAAACATAAATAAATATACGTTGAAGATTGTTGGGTTTTTAGGATATGAAAATGGAATAGATATGTTGCATAAACAAGTTGAAGTGAAAGTCGGCCCTTGTAGATCCATAAGGATAGTCAAGGCAATTGAGTAGACCTCGAAAGGTAATCTCGTGAGTAGACCCCGAAGGGTAGTCTCGTTGGGTGTAGACCGTAAAGGTAATCACCAACGACCCACTTTAAAACATTTTATTAAGATGACTGGATAAAGGCTACGAGTCACGGGATGAGATCCCGCTTTCCTTCAACGTATATTGCCCCTATTCCATGCCAAGGGATTCCGCAATATCATTTTGAGATAAAACGTACCAAACGAACAATAAACATGTTGGCAAGACATGTCTATTAAGATTAAACATACCTTTTTCGAGTTCCACGACTCCTCATTCTGGACTTGAACGAACTTGCTCTCCCATGACTCTTGTGGTTCTTCCTTCACTTGGACGAACTCGTCATACCATGCTACTTGAGGTTCCTTCTCCACTTGCACTCGTGAAGACCGATCCATGATACACACACACTTTTTGTGTTTGATTTCACTCGTGAAAACACACTACTACACCACTCAAGTCTCAACCGACTACTTGTGTAAACTCATACCAAAACTTGTGTTTGTTTTTGGCAAATTCGTGTGTTCTCTCTCTTGTATCGTATGGACGACCCACCATCATTATATAGGCGTCCATGGCTGTCCAAAAACTGCCCAAAAGGAAGTTATAAAATCGGTTAAGAGAATGAGAGGCTAAGAGTGAATTTAGGAGAGTTAGTTGTAACCAACTCCATCCTTATCCACTTTTCTCTTTCCTTGTCATCATGGGAGTCCAAAACAGCCCATTATGGAGTCCAAATATACGTAGGCCCAAGGAAATGGTCCAAAACTCCTTTAGAAAATCCAATCCAAAGCCCACAAGACAAGCCCATAATGGCATGCTATGCGACCCATGTCTATGTCCATGCTTGCGGCCCATCAAGCCCAATAGCCACGCCTCATGGGCTGGCCCACCAAGGCCCCCACCAAGATAGCATAGCTAGGTACCTAGCTAGGTCACTTACCTAGTGTAGCTGGCCCTTAGCTAGTTGAGCTGGCTTGAGCTGCGTTTGAGCTCGTTGAGCTGACTTACAAGCTACTTGAGCTAACTTGAGCTTCCATGAGCTAAACCTTAGCTACATGAGCTTCTTATAAAGCTTATACTTTGAGTCAAGAGCTTATTCAAGCTTCTAGAGCTACCTCTAAACTAGTATGAAGCTTTGATACTCCTTTCTAGCATACATAACTATGTGCCAAGCTATTCTCAAGCTTTGGTCCTTGCTTAGAGCATCTACTAAGCTTTAGAGAATCTTCCTAAACTTCATTAGAATATGCACAAAGCTATTGGACTCATTTCTCAAACTTAAAACATACCTTTGCTCAATTGTTTGGACTTGGTGCCTCGTGCCTAAACCCTAGGCACGCCGCAAGCATAATGCACACTCCCTCGGTGCGTCGCTAGTACCACACAACCATAGACATGCCAAAGCAATGTTATAGGCGCGCCCCAACTAGCCACGCATGCATCGACGCGCCTACACCGAGTGCCGATGCATATCGTCGTTACCGAGCACCGACACGCCCTAGGCGCGCCCTCGTTTAGTGCCGTTGCACACACGAGGTTTCGTACTTTGGTGTCGGTGTGCATACCTTGGATCTTTTCCCTTTCTCATGACTGCATCTCATTTTCATGACAAGTCACATTGTCAATTTCCCAATCGACATTCCCTTGTGACTTCTATTCCTCAACATGCAAACAAGGGGATTGATGACTTTTCACAAATTACCAACACAGTACATCCTCGTCATCGTTGACTACTTCACGAAGTGGGTTGAGGCAGAGGCAATGGAAAAAATCACAGGAACAAAGGTTTGCAACTTCCTATGGAAAAGCCTCGTATGTCGCTTTGGGGTCCCCATGACCATCATCACCGACCATTGCCCCCAGTTCGATTGCGAGGAAACTCGGACCTTTTTCTCCGAACTTGGCATAACCCTCAAGTTTTCATCAGTAGCCCATCCCCAATCAAACGGCCAGGTGGAAAACGTCAATGCCCGCATCCTGTCTGATCTTAAGAAGCGACTGGGCACAGCACAAGGCCGCTGGGTGGAGCTTCTCCCGCTTGTCCTATGGACATATCGGACGACTGCGCGTCGCGCCACGGGTTGGACGCCTTTCTCTTTGACCTACGGGGTGGACGCGCTGGTCCCGGTGGAAACCTTGGTCCCTTCGGCAAGGGTTTTCGACTTCGATGAAAAAGAAAACGAGGCCAATCTCAGGGTAGAACTGTAGTTCAGGGACGAACTCCGAGAAGTCGCCGGCCTGTGTTCCGCAGAATACAAGCGACGTTTGGCGGTGTATCATGGCAAGAAGGTCAGACCCCGGGTTTTTGTCTCGGGGAATCTCGTTTTAAGGCGAACCGAAGGCGGCAAGCTAGATCCAAACTGGGAGGGGCCGTACCTCCTCGGGGAGGAAGTCGCGCCCGGAGCCTTTAAGCTCAAGCATAGCGAGGGGCGCACTCTAAGCAAAACTTGGAATGTCGCTTGGCTCAAAAGGTATTATGCGTAGAGGACTCCTAGGAAAAATCTCGTTGTCACCAAAATTTTGTGAATAAAGGGTGATGTGTTATTTTCCGATGTCATCTCAATATGGAAACCTTGAATCGAGGGCGCGTTCGCTAAAATCAACCCCTTGCTTCTCGCTTGGGGTTGGAGATTTTCAATTTTAAGTGTGCAAATCCACCCCTCGCTTCCCGCTTGGGGTTTGAGATTTTCAGTTTTAAGTGCGCGAATCCACCCCTCGCTTCCCGCTTGGGGTTGGAGATTCTCCGTTTTAAGTGCGCCAATCCACCCCTCACTTCCCACTTGGGGTTGGAGATTCTCATTTTTAAGTGCGCGAATCCACCCCTCGCTTCTCGCTTGGGGTTGGAGATTCTCACTTTTAAGTGCGCGAATCCACCCCTTGCTTCCTGCTTGGGGTTGGAGATTTTCCGTTTTAAGTGCGCGAATCCACCCTCGCTTCCTGCTTGGGGTTGGAGATTCTCAGTTTTAAGTGCGCAAATCCACCCCTCGCTTCCCGATTGAGGTTGGATATTTTCCGTTTTAAGTGCGCGAATCCACCCTCGCTTCCCGCTTGGGGTTGGAGATTCTCAGTTTTAAGTGCCCGAATCCACCCCTGGCTTCCCATTTGGGGTTGGAGATTCTCAGTTTTAAGTGCGCAAATCCACCCCTCGCTTCCTGCTTGGGGTTGGATATTCTCAGTTTGTTGGAGATTCTCAGTTTTAAGTGCGCAAATCCACCCCTCGCTTCCCGCTTGTGGTTGGAGATTCTCAGTTTTAAGTGCGGGAATCCACCCCTCGCTTCCCGCTTGGGGTTGGAGTTTCTCAGTTTTAAGTGCGCGAATCCACCCCTCGCTTCCCGCTTGGGGTTGGAGATTCTCAGTTTTAAAGTGCGCGAATCCACCCCTCGCTTCCCGCTTGAGGTTGGAGATTCTCAGTTTTAAGTGAGCGAATCCACCCCTCGCTTCCCGCTTGGGGTTGGAGATTCTCAGTTTTAAGTGCGCAAATCCACCCCTCCCTTCCTGCTAGGGGTTGGAGATTCTCAGTTTTGAGTGCGCGAATCCACCCCTCGCTTCCCGCTTGGGGTTGGAGATTCTTAATTTTAAGTGCGCGAATCCACCCCTCCCTTCCCGCTTGGGGTTGGAGATTCTCAGTTTTAAGTGCACGAATCCACCCCTCGCTTCCCGCTTGGGGTTGGAGATTCTCAGTTTTAAGTGAGCGAATCCACCCCTGGCTTCCCGCTTGGGGTTGGAGATTCTCAGTTTTAAGTGCACAAATCCACCCCTCGCTTCACGCTTGGGGTTGGAGATTCTCAGTTTTAAGTGCGCGAATCCACCCCTCGCTTCCCGCTTGGGGTTGGAGATTCTCAGTTTTAAGTGCGCGAAACCACCCCTCGCTTCCCGCTTGGGGTTGGAGATTCTCAGTTTTAAGTGCGCGAATCCACCCCTCCCGCTTGGGGTTGGAGATTCTCAGTTTTAAAGTGCGCGAATCCACCCCTCGCTGCCCGCTCGGGGTTGGAGATTCTCAGTTTTCAATGCGCGAACCCACCCCTCGCTTCCCGCTTAGGGTTGGGAACAACCACACAAACAAAGAAAAACACAAACAAAGGGTGCGTGACGCCCTTGAAGACAAGCATGAGAAAACAAGCGAGGCTTACAAAGAAAAAGAAAATGTACCATCGCAGAGTAGCGGAGCGCCTCGTCAAGGGCGTCCTTGGAGATATTGTTCGCCCACGCAATCTCCTCCTTCCAGTCATCCTTGTTCCAGTTCCTGAGCGCACCCCGGGACGGCCCGGGGCAGTGGAACTTCGCGGCAGGAGGACCGGTGGCAGAAAGAGCCCGCCCCTCAAAGTTGGGGCTGGAGACGATCTCCCTCCCCGAGGAACTACGTTGGCTGTCCCCCTTGTGTTTCTTCTTTTTTTCCTTGCGGGGCGACGCCCCCGCTTCCTTCTGCTTGGACCCAGCGCCGTTGCCGGATCCTCGGGGAGCCTAGGAGGACGCCCCGGTAGCGTCTCCTTTGGGTGGCCCCCTCAATAATCTTTACCCCTGCGGCCTTCGTAGGGGCCGGCGCTTTCGCAATTGAGGCCGGCACCTTCGATGTTAGGGCATTTGGGGCCCGAGAGGTCTGCGCGGAAGGGCCCGCGTCTTTCTTCCCCTGTGCCCTCGAGGCCAAGGCATCCAAAAGATTCACTGAAAAAACAAGCGAGTTAGTAAAAGAGAATTGGGAGGGTTATAGACAATAAAAAACTAAGAATGCGTGGTCCGAGCGAGGCTCGTAGTCATTACAAGTGATCAAAATCTTAAATACCCGACCCGAGCGAGGTTCGGGGTTACCACACGTAATCCAAAAACTAACACAACAAAACAAGAAAAAATGGAGAAACGAGAAAACATAAAGAAATAGGTACCCTCTTTGCCCCCGAGGTTCGGGAAGGTGAGACTCAGACCCACCCTTTCGAGCCGGTCCTGCGCCAGGTATTCCTAGTAGGGCGCTTGGCGCGGCATTGCAAACTGAGCCTTGATCTCGACGACATCCAGCGTCCCCTTGGGACGACAGAAATTGTCCGGTGCCGAGGGGAAGTTAAGATACCTCCCAGAGCGGTCCCGGACCAAGAACCACTTGTCCTTCCACTGACCGATGTTCGACGCGGTAGTGGTGATCTTGAGCCCGGGTAAACTTAGGTTAACGAGACATGACTTCTACTCTCGTCTCGCCCAATGTTCTAAAAAATGCTAGGCAGGCGCTGGGCGGATAGGGACCGCCTAGCGCCTAGACGGCTTAAATGGTGGCCTAGGCGGTCCTTGACGGGTGGCTAGGCGGCCTGGACGGCTAGGCGGGTTAGGACCTTCCAGCGCCTAGGCGGGGCCTAGAAGGGATTTTTAGAATAGTGGTCTCGCCATAAACAAACTCGTCATGACGTCCAAATCCGGCCCCTCCCCGAGCTCGTGGCTTCGGATGGTGTACGCGCATAGAAGCCTCCATGCATTGGGAAACAGCTGCGCGGGGCAGATATGCATCAACCACAAAAAGTCGACTATGTGTTGGGCTAGCGGTAGCCGAAAGCCGGCCTGGAGGCTGGGCAGATGAACAACCACGCACTGTTCATATAGTGCCAAGGAGCAGCCCACCCCATCGAGCCAAGGAAAATCCTTTGTGATCTTCTCAAGAGCCTCCCGCTTGAGAGCTATCGGGGCCCCCTCGAGCAGAAAGATCCCGATCGAGGGGTTTGGGGTCATCGGTATCCGCTCCTCGAGGATGGGTGGAACGCACGACACGGAGTCGGTAATGTACTCCGCGAAGAAGCTCGGTTGGTCGTTAGAGTCAGACGACCGCGCATCAAGGGCACCAAGTTCTTCATCAGAAATCGAAGATGAGGCCATCTTAACCCCGGAAGATGCGTGTAATCGAGGAAAGCACAAGGCAACCGAAGTGTCGGAGGCACTAGGTGAAGGTTCGCTGAACACAATCGAAGGGGACCTCGTGTTCTTGGAGTCACTGGTCTCGACGCTTCCTACGGTGTCAAAAGATTCTTCGTAAAATTTCTCCTGGAGCTTAAATGTGAAGCCTGGTGGAGGGCCCGGAGAAGATCCTCTAGGCATGAAAAACGAGGTCCAAGTCACGAAAGGCGAACACCTGGAAAAGAAGAAGTTTTGAGACGTCGAACAAACCAAAAAAAAGAAAGAAAATGCAAGGTGGCAGCGCAGGGAACGCAAGACCCTAGGGCTACTCTAACAGATGGGACAGCCTAGGAAGAATGTGAAGCGTCAAAAGCAGAGGGGAAGAATGGAAGACAACAGTTGGAAGATCAAACGTTCCATCACCCAAGCGGTGAGACGTTTGGTTTTCCAAGAAACGTTCAAAATTCGAAAAAAAGAGGAGCGGCGATGAACTCAACCGTCAGCTGACACACCAAAGGGCTCGAGAACATCGCCGGACTACCAACGCCACCCCCCGCTCCCACCGTTTCGCCGCCGTGACACCGGCGGGAAACGCCGAAAGAATACCGCCTTCGTCTAGGGCACAAAGCGATAAAAGGAAAAAAAACACACCAAAAACGCATGCAAAGGGAGAATCGGCCACTTACTTGTCGGAATTTGGCGTGAGAAAAACGGTTGTGAGCCTGAAAACCGTTGAAGATGCTTCGCCTGCTTACCAGAGATCGAAAAAACGAAAGAGAGAGAGAAAGGGTGTGTTCAGGGAGAGGAATGGGGAATATGAGGAATGAGGAGAAGAGGGACGTGTAAAGGCACATTATAGAGCGCGGACTTGGGCCTCTCCCAGTTCTAAAGAGCTTAATGGGCCTAATCCCTTTTAGAGGCCCATTAATGAAATAAGGGAGAGCAGGCCCAGGGCTCCTCAAGTCCGTAACCAAAGGAAAAAACACCAAGTGTTCAGCCTCGCAGAAAGATCATCAGGCCTCATTATCCCCAAACCTCTAATCTCGCTCCCCGTAACCCTGATAGCCTCGCTGAGTAGGCTCCTCAAAAATTGAGACTTCGCACCCTGGTCACAGGGGACCGGACGTCGCGCACATATGACCTGCGGTCCTCGGGGCGAGACCCCAAGGCCATGGGGTTGTGATGGTGCGCAAAATAGCGGAATATAAACAGTGGGACCAGAGTACGAGGAATAACGGGATTCGGCGGGGTTCCCGAGGTTAAACTCGGGGGCCTTTGCCATACCCATCTAAAAAAGGCAAATCCCTGCCCAAGCGAGGTCTCAAAACCACGATCTCGAGGTCCAGACCTCGTCAAAATCATAAAACAGGACGGTTAGGCGGACTCTCCCCAACTCATAACGAGACCTAAAACCTCGTTGTTCAAAAGCTGACATTCCCACCCCATCTAACCACTCAGCGGCCACCATATTCTCAACCAATGATCAACTGCCTCACTCTTGACCAATCAAAGAGCTTGATCTCGGGCGTCCCACATCGAGCAAACGTCAAAACCATGTTCCTCAAACCTCTATAAATAGAGGAGAATCTCGAAGGTGGAAAAGGGTCGAAAAACATCTTGAACTCAAGAACTATCTTGTTCGTTGAAGATCGACGTGTTGAATCATAGTTAAAAACCGCGCTACAACCAAGTGAAGGTCCACAAAAAGACTTCAAATCGCCTAAAGAGACCTCGTCTCAGTCAAAGATCTCGCTACGTCACTTCGCAGACCACAATCCCCGCGTGCATAATCAGCTCTTCGACCTCACCGCAAGACATCAGGCCTAGGCTTACAACCCAGGTAGAGCTCGTTAACAATCTGTTAAGTGATAGAATCTCTCAGTCGCTAGGAGGTCTCGAATCTTCTTAGGCCGAGACCTCGAATCCTCCGAGAAGAGATCTAGGGCGTAAACTCGTCATTTATAACCTCGCTGTTTGTAATCTCATTGTTTGTAACCTCGTTCTAAAGAGATAAATAAAAGCAAGTGTTTGCCTAGTCGAATAAAAGTAATCTCGTTCTTGTCTTCTAGCGCTGGTTTATTTTGGGTTTCATCACTGGCGCCGTCTGTGGGAACCTCTTCACCCTACGCAGTTTCCCGACTTGCGCAAACCTTGGCTTTTGAATCCCTCAAAATGGCTTGTCCAAATAATTTCTTCCCCCAGCACCCCTACAACATGCCTGAAACCTAACCTCGCAATGGATGAACATGGGACCACCGACAGATTGTCTGTTCGGGGTCCCTCCGGGGTGGGCGTATAACATGCCACCAAACCCTTACCCATTCCAGGGGTACGAACCGGGCGGCGTTCCTTCGAACCCATATCTCTACCCGGGCTATGGGCAATACCAACCCGTCCACGTCTAGGCACCTCCGATGTCCGCGTACGTCCCCGTTCATAGGCCTGGCTAGCCCCATTCTGAGTATGTACCCGCGTACGTCCTCGGGCACGTACCGGGGCATGAAGCGTCAACTAACGGCTCGTCAACGGAGAGGCCTCCCCGGGACCCCATGTAGATCTTGAGGTCTCGCTCGCGTCGCTCCCGAATGCAAGATCCGGAGCTATCCGAAATAGCAAGGAGCGTGACGCATACCTTGAAATCACGCTCGCGACGTCGCCATGTTGAGGTCGGGAGCCTCTCACCTTTTGTGGACGAGATTCAAAGCGCGCCAATGCCCAAGGGCTTCCATAGGACGCAGATGGGACTTTACGACGGCGCGGCAGATCCGGAGGAGCATGTGAAGCATTTTGCTGTCCAGATGAACATCAACTCTTAGAACGATGCCATCTTCTGCCGTGTTTTCCCAACCACCCTGGAGAAGGACGCGATGACGTGGTTTATAAGTCTCAAGATCAGGTATGTGGCCTCGTTCGCTCAATTGTGCAAGTCCTTCATCGCACACTTCAGTGGCTCAAGAAAGCACAAGAAAAACATGCGGGATCTCCGCGGCATCGAGCAGGGAGAGGGCGAGTCGCGGTTGCCGAGATCGTGCATATCGATGAGGCTTCGGTGCGAGACACCCTCATGGGCAACTATGCCACGGGGCTTTCAAGAATTACATTTTCCTGAAGTGTCCATCGACGTATGACAGCTTGTGCGCCCGAATCACGGCCTAGGTGTACGCCGAGGACGCCGCCAACCAGAGCTCTCGGGCGAGGACCGACAAGGAAATTATGGCCGAGGCTAAGGGAAAGGAGAAGGTGGGTGTGCCCGCAACCAAGGATGCGTATGTGACGTAGACCCAGAACCCCATCAACAACAACAACAATAACAACCGCAACAACAACAACAGAAACAACAATAACAACAACAACCGCAACAACAACAACAAGAACACCGGCGGTGGGAGCTGGAACTGCTTCAGAGGGAGGCAACGAGGTTATAGGGGGAAGGGTGGCCCTCTGTATAACCTAAACGAGAAGGGGCGCGCCAACCCCGCCTCAGGAGCGAACAACGTGCCACAAGGCCCGAGCCAGACCAGAGCCAACAATGTCGAACAGCAAGCTCCTGCAAAGCAGGCACGGTCCGGGCACACAATGACGCCCGATGGGTATATTCATACCATCTCGTGTGGCCCCTCACTGGCTGGATCGAGCCAGGCAGAAAGAAAGAGGTACGCGAGGGCAAGCCATGATGAGCCCTCGGTATTCAGCGTCGCATAGACCTCGCGGTCCCACATGGGGCTAGCCTTCACCTCTGAGGATGTTGAGGGTCTGCACATGCCACACTCTGACCCTTTGGTGGTGAACGCTCTGATGGGCTCGAAGATGGTGAAATGGGTATTGGTGGACACGGGATCTTACATGGACATCAGGTACTACGACGCTTTCGAGCAATTGGGCATCTCCGCGACGTCCTTGAAGCCCTACGCCAGGAAGCTAACGCCCTTCTCTGGCGACGAGGTTGATTTCACGGGCCTCATTGACCTCTGGATGACGTTGGGTACTGGTTCGACTAGGCGAACCGAGATGGTGGAATTCACCGTGGTGCGTTTACCCTCAGTGTATAACGCAATCATCGGGAGAGTGTCCCTGATGAAATTTCAGGCTGTGGTGTCCATCTACCACCTAAAAATGAAATTCCCCATCGAAGGTGGGGTTGGCGAAGTCAAGGGAAACCAAGAGGAGGGGCGCGTCTGCTACGCGACCTCCGCGAAGCAAAAGTGTCTGGTGTTCATGGTAGAGGCTACTAAGGAGGCTGATCTCGAAGTCCGAGACTTTACGGTCCCCATCCCAGAGGCGGAAAGAAGGGTTGTCACTCCCTTCGGTAGTGAGGCAGAAAAGATTTACCTAGGCGAGTGCCTCTCCAGGGAGTCGGCGACGTCGCTGGAAACCTTGCTTGCAAGCTCCCGCGACTTGTTTGCGTGGACTGCAAAAGACCTCTGCGGCATCCCACGAACTGTGGCCTAGCATTCCTCGAACGTGGATGTCACCGCCCGACCCGTAGTGCAATGCCGAAGGAAAATGAATGAGGAGAGGGCAAGCGCCGCGAATGCCGAGGTAGGAAAGTTGTTGGCCGCGGGGTTTATCCGCGAGGTCCAGTACCCTAGATGGCCGTCTAAAGTTGTGCTGGTAAAAAAGGCCAGAGGGAAGTGGCGCATGTGCGTGGACTTCAAGGATCTAAACAAGGCCTGCCCCAAGGATAGTTACCCCCTTCCCTCAATCGACAAACGGGTCGATTCCACGGCGGGTCACGAGGTCTTGAGCTTCCTCGATGCCTACTCAGGTTACAATTAGGTTTTGATGAGCCCGCGAGATGAGGAAGATACATCCTTCATCACGCAGCGCGGGAGCTACTACTACAAGGTCATGCCATTTGGTTTGAAGAACGCGGGTGCAACCTTCCAGCGACTCGTAGATCGAATCTTCAAGAACCATCTGGGTTGGAACGTGTCGGCATACGTCGACGATATTGTGGTCCAAAGCAGAACCCTAGAGGAACATCTGGTTGACCTCGCCGAAGTTTTTACGACACTCAGACATAACCGGCTCAGCCTAAATCCCGAGAAATATGTGTTCGGCGTGTCATCGGGAAAGTTCTTGGGTTTAATGATAAGCGAACGGGGGATAGACGTGAACCCCGCCAAGATAAATCAATTCTCTCAATGAGGTCACCCCGATCTCGAACTGAGGTACAGCGGCTCAACGGCGTTGTAAAATACTTGGGAGGTTCTGCTCCCGATTGGCGGACAGGTCGCTACCTTTCTTCGCGGCCCTAAAGAAGAACGACAAGTTTGCCTGGAACGAAGAGCGAGAGCTCGCTTTTTCTGGATTGAAGGCATTCTTGACGAAGCTCCCCAATTTGTCGCCCCCAAAGGCGGGCGAGGATTTGCAACTGTATGTGGTCGTAAGCCCAGAAACGGTCAGCGTCGTGTTAACAAGAAAAGCGATGCACCTTGTCTATTTCATCAGCCGCGTGCTCCAACCTGCGGAGCAGCAGTACTCCCCGACAGAAAAAATGGCCCTGGTTATGGTGACCACTGCGAGGCGCCTGCGCCCTTACTTCCACGCATACCCTATTCAGGTCCTCTCCGATCTCCCACTTCGGCAGATCCTCTACCAGCCCGCCCTCTCTGGGCGGATGACGAATTGGGCGGTTGAGCTCTCCGAGTTCGACATCAGCTACCTCCCTAGGACTGCGATGAAGGGCTAGGCCCTCGCTGACTTCATGGTAGAAGTAACCTTCCCCGAGACTGACGAGAGCGCGGAGGAATGGAAGGTCTTTGTCGATGGCTCGCGGTGCAACGCCGGGGGCGGGGCTGGCGTATTTCTTGCCGGTCCCTCAATCGAGACGAAGTATGCCCTTAACTTCGCCTTCGATGCCACCAATAACAAGACTGAGTATGAGGCTATGATTACCGGGATAGAAATGGCGCTGCTCAGCGGGGCTCGCAAGATCAGAGTATACACCGATTCCGAATTAATGGTGCGGTAATTGAACGGGCAGTATAATACCAGAATGGGGTTCCTACCCGCATACCGAGAAAAAGTGAAGGTCTTGGTATCTTGCCTAGAAACATTCACAGTAGAATCCATTCCACGCGCTGCGAACACGAAGGCAGATGCTCTCACACGATTGGAGTCGGCCCTTCCCTTAGAGGTGGGCAACCGCGTGATGGTGGAGAGAAAGCTCTCGCGGAGTGTGAACAGCGAGGTTCTCTCCGTCAAATTCGGGGATTGGAGGATTCCCATCACGCGATATGTGGAAAGCGGCGTCCTTCTTGAGGACTCTGCTGAGGCTAGAAAACTCAAAATGCAGGCAGCCCGCTACTGTGTCATCGGCGGGCAGCTCTATCGGCGAGGTTTCATAGAACCCAACTTGCTATGCATGCCGGCCGAGGCCGTACAACACATGCTGTTCGAGGCACATGAGGGGGTCTAAGGCGGCCACCCTGGTTGGCGTGCCTCATCACACAAAATCGCCCACTTGGGATATTTTTGGCCCACCCTTAGGCAGGACGCGAGGGCTTATGTTCAAAAGTGTGACGAGTATCCGAAGCACACCAACGTTCAACATGCCCCGATCTCGCGTATGCGCACGATCAATGCACCCTACCCCTTTGCGATGTGGGGGATGGACATTTTAGGGCCCTTCCCCAATGTCCTGGGGCAGGTGCAGTATGTTGGGTTTTTAGGATATGAAAACGGAATAGATATGTTGCATAAACAAGTTGAAGTGAAAGTCGGCCCTTGTAGATCCATAAGGATAGTCAAGGCAATTGAGTAGACCTCGAAAGGTAATCTTGTGAGTAGACCCCGAAGGGTAGTATCGTTGGGTGTAGACTGTAAAGGTAATCACCACTGACCCACTTTAAAACATTTTATTAAGATGACCGAATAAAGGCTACGAGTCACAGGGTGAGATCCCGCTTTCCTTCAACGTATATTGCCCCTATTCCATGCCAAGGGATTCCGCAATATCATTTTGAGATAAAACGTACCAAACGAACAATAAACATGTTGGCAAGACATGTCTATTAAGATTAAACATACCTTTTTCGAGTTCCACGACTCCTCATTCTGGACTTGAACGAACTTGCTCTCCCATGACTCTTGTGGTTCTTCCTTCACTTGGACGAACTCGTCATACCATGCTACTTGAGGTTCCTTCTCCACTTGCACTCGTGAAGACCGATCCATGATACACACACACTTTTTGTGTTTGATTTCACTCGTGAAAACACACTACTACACCACTCAAGTCTCAACCGACTACTTGTGTAAACTCATACCAAAACTTGTGTTTGTTTTTGGCAAATTCGTGTGTTCTCTCTCTTGTATCGTATGGACGACCCACCATCATTATATAGGCGTCCATGGCTGTCCAAAAACTGCCCAAAAGGAAGTTATAAAATCGGTTAAGAGAATGAGAGGCTAAGAGTGAATTTAGGAGAGTTAGTTGTAACCAACTCCATCCTTATCCACTTTTCTCTTTCCTTGTCATCATGGGAGTCCAAAACAGCCCATTATGGAGTCCAAATATACGTAGGCCCAAGGAAATGGTCCAAAACTCCTTTAGAAAATCCAATCCAAAGCCCACAAGACAAGCCCATAATGGCATGCTATGCGACCCATGTCTATGTCCATGCTTGCGGCCCATCAAGCCCAATAGCCACGCCTCATGGGCTGGCCCACCAAGGCCCCCACCAAGATAGCATAGCTAGGTACCTAGCTAGGTCACTTACCTAGTGTAGCTGGCCCTTAGCTAGTTGAGCTGGCTTGAGCTGCGTTTGAGCTCGTTGAGCTGACTTACAAGCTACTTGAGCTAACTTGAGCTTCCATGAGCTAAACCTTAGCTACATGAGCTTCTTATAAAGCTTATACTTTGAGTCAAGAGCTTATTCAAGCTTCTAGAGCTACCTCTAAACTAGTATGAAGCTTTGATACTCCTTTCTAGCATACATAACTATGTGCCAAGCTATTCTCAAGCTTTGGTCCTTGCTTAGAGCATCTACTAAGCTTTAGAGAATCTTCCTAAACTTCATTAGAATATGCACAAAGCTATTGGACTCATTTCTCAAACTTAAAACATACCTTTGCTCAATTGTTTGGACTTGGTGCCTCGTGCCTAAACCCTAGGCACGCCGCAAGCATAATGCACACTCCCTCGGTGCGTCGCTAGTACCACACAACCATAGACATGCCAAAGCAATGTTATAGGCGCGCCCCAACTAGCCACGCATGCATCGACGCGCCTACACCGAGTGCCGATGCATATCGTCGTTACCGAGCACCGACACGCCCTAGGCGCGCCCTCGTTTAGTGCCGTTGCACACACGAGGTTTCGTACTTTGGTGTCGGTGTGCATACCTTGGATCTTTTCCCTTTCTCATGACTGCATCTCATTTTCATGACAAGTCACATTGTCAATTTCCCAATCGACATTCCCTTGTGACTTCTATTCCTCAACATGCAAACAAGGGGATTGATGACTTTTCACAAATTACCAACACAGTACATCCTCGTCATCGTTGACTACTTCACGAAGTGGGTTGAGGCAGAGGCAATGGAAAAAATCACAGGAACAAAGGTTTGCAACTTCCTATGGAAAAGCCTCGTATGTCGCTTTGGGGTCCCCATGACCATCATCACCGACCATTGCCCCCAGTTCGATTGCGAGGAAACTCGGACCTTTTTCTCCGAACTTGGCATAACCCTCAAGTTTTCATCAGTAGCCCATCCCCAATCAAACGGCCAGGTGGAAAACGTCAATGCCCGCATCCTGTCTGATCTTAAGAAGCGACTGGGCACAGCACAAGGCCGCTGGGTGGAGCTTCTCCCGCTTGTCCTATGGACATATCGGACGACTGCGCGTCGCGCCACGGGTTGGACGCCTTTCTCTTTGACCTACGGGGTGGACGCGCTGGTCCCGGTGGAAACCTTGGTCCCTTCGGCAAGGGTTTTCGACTTCGATGAAAAAGAAAACGAGGCCAATCTCAGGGTAGAACTGTAGTTCAGGGACGAACTCCGAGAAGTCGCCGGCCTGTGTTCCGCAGAATACAAGCGACGTTTGGCGGTGTATCATGGCAAGAAGGTCAGACCCCGGGTTTTTGTCTCGGGGAATCTCGTTTTAAGGCGAACCGAAGGCGGCAAGCTAGATCCAAACTGGGAGGGGCCGTACCTCCTCGGGGAGGAAGTCGCGCCCGGAGCCTTTAAGCTCAAGCATAGCGAGGGGCGCACTCTAAGCAAAACTTGGAATGTCGCTTGGCTCAAAAGGTATTATGCGTAGAGGACTCCTAGGAAAAATCTCGTTGTCACCAAAATTTTGTGAATAAAGGGTGATGTGTTATTTTCCGATGTCATCTCAATATGGAAACCTTGAATCGAGGGCGCGTTCGCTAAAATCAACCCCTTGCTTCTCGCTTGGGGTTGGAGATTTTCAATTTTAAGTGTGCAAATCCACCCCTCGCTTCCCGCTTGGGGTTTGAGATTTTCAGTTTTAAGTGCGCGAATCCACCCCTCGCTTCCCGCTTGGGGTTGGAGATTCTCCGTTTTAAGTGCGCCAATCCACCCCTCACTTCCCACTTGGGGTTGGAGATTCTCATTTTTAAGTGCGCGAATCCACCCCTCGCTTCTCGCTTGGGGTTGGAGATTCTCACTTTTAAGTGCGCGAATCCACCCCTTGCTTCCTGCTTGGGGTTGGAGATTTTCCGTTTTAAGTGCGCGAATCCACCCTCGCTTCCTGCTTGGGGTTGGAGATTCTCAGTTTTAAGTGCGCAAATCCACCCCTCGCTTCCCGATTGAGGTTGGATATTTTCCGTTTTAAGTGCGCGAATCCACCCTCGCTTCCCGCTTGGGGTTGGAGATTCTCAGTTTTAAGTGCCCGAATCCACCCCTGGCTTCCCATTTGGGGTTGGAGATTCTCAGTTTTAAGTGCGCAAATCCACCCCTCGCTTCCTGCTTGGGGTTGGATATTCTCAGTTTGTTGGAGATTCTCAGTTTTAAGTGCGCAAATCCACCCCTCGCTTCCCGCTTGTGGTTGGAGATTCTCAGTTTTAAGTGCGGGAATCCACCCCTCGCTTCCCGCTTGGGGTTGGAGTTTCTCAGTTTTAAGTGCGCGAATCCACCCCTCGCTTCCCGCTTGGGGTTGGAGATTCTCAGTTTTAAAGTGCGCGAATCCACCCCTCGCTTCCCGCTTGAGGTTGGAGATTCTCAGTTTTAAGTGAGCGAATCCACCCCTCGCTTCCCGCTTGGGGTTGGAGATTCTCAGTTTTAAGTGCGCAAATCCACCCCTCCCTTCCTGCTAGGGGTTGGAGATTCTCAGTTTTGAGTGCGCGAATCCACCCCTCGCTTCCCGCTTGGGGTTGGAGATTCTTAATTTTAAGTGCGCGAATCCACCCCTCCCTTCCCGCTTGGGGTTGGAGATTCTCAGTTTTAAGTGCACGAATCCACCCCTCGCTTCCCGCTTGGGGTTGGAGATTCTCAGTTTTAAGTGAGCGAATCCACCCCTGGCTTCCCGCTTGGGGTTGGAGATTCTCAGTTTTAAGTGCACAAATCCACCCCTCGCTTCACGCTTGGGGTTGGAGATTCTCAGTTTTAAGTGCGCGAATCCACCCCTCGCTTCCCGCTTGGGGTTGGAGATTCTCAGTTTTAAGTGCGCGAAACCACCCCTCGCTTCCCGCTTGGGGTTGGAGATTCTCAGTTTTAAGTGCGCGAATCCACCCCTCCCGCTTGGGGTTGGAGATTCTCAGTTTTAAAGTGCGCGAATCCACCCCTCGCTGCCCGCTCGGGGTTGGAGATTCTCAGTTTTCAATGCGCGAACCCACCCCTCGCTTCCCGCTTAGGGTTGGGAACAACCACACAAACAAAGAAAAACACAAACAAAGGGTGCGTGACGCCCTTGAAGACAAGCATGAGAAAACAAGCGAGGCTTACAAAGAAAAAGAAAATGTACCATCGCAGAGTAGCGGAGCGCCTCGTCAAGGGCGTCCTTGGAGATATTGTTCGCCCACGCAATCTCCTCCTTCCAGTCATCCTTGTTCCAGTTCCTGAGCGCACCCCGGGACGGCCCGGGGCAGTGGAACTTCGCGGCAGGAGGACCGGTGGCAGAAAGAGCCCGCCCCTCAAAGTTGGGGCTGGAGACGATCTCCCTCCCCGAGGAACTACGTTGGCTGTCCCCCTTGTGTTTCTTCTTTTTTTCCTTGCGGGGCGACGCCCCCGCTTCCTTCTGCTTGGACCCAGCGCCGTTGCCGGATCCTCGGGGAGCCTAGGAGGACGCCCCGGTAGCGTCTCCTTTGGGTGGCCCCCTCAATAATCTTTACCCCTGCGGCCTTCGTAGGGGCCGGCGCTTTCGCAATTGAGGCCGGCACCTTCGATGTTAGGGCATTTGGGGCCCGAGAGGTCTGCGCGGAAGGGCCCGCGTCTTTCTTCCCCTGTGCCCTCGAGGCCAAGGCATCCAAAAGATTCACTGAAAAAACAAGCGAGTTAGTAAAAGAGAATTGGGAGGGTTATAGACAATAAAAAACTAAGAATGCGTGGTCCGAGCGAGGCTCGTAGTCATTACAAGTGATCAAAATCTTAAATACCCGACCCGAGCGAGGTTCGGGGTTACCACACGTAATCCAAAAACTAACACAACAAAACAAGAAAAAATGGAGAAACGAGAAAACATAAAGAAATAGGTACCCTCTTTGCCCCCGAGGTTCGGGAAGGTGAGACTCAGACCCACCCTTTCGAGCCGGTCCTGCGCCAGGTATTCCTAGTAGGGCGCTTGGCGCGGCATTGCAAACTGAGCCTTGATCTCGACGACATCCAGCGTCCCCTTGGGACGACAGAAATTGTCCGGTGCCGAGGGGAAGTTAAGATACCTCCCAGAGCGGTCCCGGACCAAGAACCACTTGTCCTTCCACTGACCGATGTTCGACGCGGTAGTGGTGATCTTGAGCCCGGGTAAACTTAGGTTAACGAGACATGACTTCTACTCTCGTCTCGCCCAATGTTCTAAAAAATGCTAGGCAGGCGCTGGGCGGATAGGGACCGCCTAGCGCCTAGACGGCTTAAATGGTGGCCTAGGCGGTCCTTGACGGGTGGCTAGGCGGCCTGGACGGCTAGGCGGGTTAGGACCTTCCAGCGCCTAGGCGGGGCCTAGAAGGGATTTTTAGAATAGTGGTCTCGCCATAAACAAACTCGTCATGACGTCCAAATCCGGCCCCTCCCCGAGCTCGTGGCTTCGGATGGTGTACGCGCATAGAAGCCTCCATGCATTGGGAAACAGCTGCGCGGGGCAGATATGCATCAACCACAAAAAGTCGACTATGTGTTGGGCTAGCGGTAGCCGAAAGCCGGCCTGGAGGCTGGGCAGATGAACAACCACGCACTGTTCATATAGTGCCAAGGAGCAGCCCACCCCATCGAGCCAAGGAAAATCCTTTGTGATCTTCTCAAGAGCCTCCCGCTTGAGAGCTATCGGGGCCCCCTCGAGCAGAAAGATCCCGATCGAGGGGTTTGGGGTCATCGGTATCCGCTCCTCGAGGATGGGTGGAACGCACGACACGGAGTCGGTAATGTACTCCGCGAAGAAGCTCGGTTGGTCGTTAGAGTCAGACGACCGCGCATCAAGGGCACCAAGTTCTTCATCAGAAATCGAAGATGAGGCCATCTTAACCCCGGAAGATGCGTGTAATCGAGGAAAGCACAAGGCAACCGAAGTGTCGGAGGCACTAGGTGAAGGTTCGCTGAACACAATCGAAGGGGACCTCGTGTTCTTGGAGTCACTGGTCTCGACGCTTCCTACGGTGTCAAAAGATTCTTCGTAAAATTTCTCCTGGAGCTTAAATGTGAAGCCTGGTGGAGGGCCCGGAGAAGATCCTCTAGGCATGAAAAACGAGGTCCAAGTCACGAAAGGCGAACACCTGGAAAAGAAGAAGTTTTGAGACGTCGAACAAACCAAAAAAAAGAAAGAAAATGCAAGGTGGCAGCGCAGGGAACGCAAGACCCTAGGGCTACTCTAACAGATGGGACAGCCTAGGAAGAATGTGAAGCGTCAAAAGCAGAGGGGAAGAATGGAAGACAACAGTTGGAAGATCAAACGTTCCATCACCCAAGCGGTGAGACGTTTGGTTTTCCAAGAAACGTTCAAAATTCGAAAAAAAGAGGAGCGGCGATGAACTCAACCGTCAGCTGACACACCAAAGGGCTCGAGAACATCGCCGGACTACCAACGCCACCCCCCGCTCCCACCGTTTCGCCGCCGTGACACCGGCGGGAAACGCCGAAAGAATACCGCCTTCGTCTAGGGCACAAAGCGATAAAAGGAAAAAAAAAACACCAAAAACGCATGCAAAGGGAGAATCGGCCACTTACTTGTCGGAATTTGGCGTGAGAAAAACGGTTGTGAGCCTGAAAACCGTTGAAGATGCTTCGCCTGCTTACCAGAGATCGAAAAAACGAAAGAGAGAGAGAAAGGGTGTGTTCAGGGAGAGGAATGGGGAATATGAGGAATGAGGAGAAGAGGGACGTGTAAAGGCACATTATAGAGCGCGGACTTGGGCCTCTCCCAGTTCTAAAGAGCTTAATGGGCCTAATCCCTTTTAGAGGCCCATTAATGAAATAAGGGAGAGCAGGCCCAGGGCTCCTCAAGTCCGTAACCAAAGGAAAAAACACCAAGTGTTCAGCCTCGCAGAAAGATCATCAGGCCTCATTATCCCCAAACCTCTAATCTCGCTCCCCGTAACCCTGATAGCCTCGCTGAGTAGGCTCCTCAAAAATTGAGACTTCGCACCCTGGTCACAGGGGACCGGACGTCGCGCACATATGACCTGCGGTCCTCGGGGCGAGACCCCAAGGCCATGGGGTTGTGATGGTGCGCAAAATAGCGGAATATAAACAGTGGGACCAGAGTACGAGGAATAACGGGATTCGGCGGGGTTCCCGAGGTTAAACTCGGGGGCCTTTGCCATACCCATCTAAAAAAGGCAAATCCCTGCCCAAGCGAGGTCTCAAAACCACGATCTCGAGGTCCAGACCTCGTCAAAATCATAAAACAGGACGGTTAGGCGGACTCTCCCCAACTCATAACGAGACCTAAAACCTCGTTGTTCAAAAGCTGACATTCCCACCCCATCTAACCACTCAGCGGCCACCATATTCTCAACCAATGATCAACTGCCTCACTCTTGACCAATCAAAGAGCTTGATCTCGGGCGTCCCACATCGAGCAAACGTCAAAACCATGTTCCTCAAACCTCTATAAATAGAGGAGAATCTCGAAGGTGGAAAAGGGTCGAAAAACATCTTGAACTCAAGAACTATCTTGTTCGTTGAAGATCGACGTGTTGAATCATAGTTAAAAACCGCGCTACAACCAAGTGAAGGTCCACAAAAAGACTTCAAATCGCCTAAAGAGACCTCGTCTCAGTCAAAGATCTCGCTACGTCACTTCGCAGACCACAATCCCCGCGTGCATAATCAGCTCTTCGACCTCACCGCAAGACATCAGGCCTAGGCTTACAACCCAGGTAGAGCTCGTTAACAATCTGTTAAGTGATAGAATCTCTCAGTCGCTAGGAGGTCTCGAATCTTCTTAGGCCGAGACCTCGAATCCTCCGAGAAGAGATCTAGGGCGTAAACTCGTCATTTATAACCTCGTTGTTTGTAATCTCATTGTTTGTAACCTCGTTCTAAAGAGATAAATAAAAGCAAGTGTTTGCCTAGTCGAATAAAAGTAATCTCGTTCTTGTCTTCTAGCGCTGGTTTATTTCGGGTTTCATCACGTAATATCCTAAAGAACTTAATACCCTATTTTAAGGAGAAAATTTCCTATAAACATACATACATACATATATTATTCAATTCAATTGTAACATCTTAAAAAATAAATCTCCCATTTTAATGAGAGAATTTTCTATTATAAAATATATATCTTATGTTATTACAAACTTTCGGACTGATAGGTATTTCATTTGTTTTTTTGTTACTTAAAGCGACCTAAAAAAATCTATGTTGCTTTTTAATGATAACGAGATTAATCTGGTGTAGGGGTACAAGATGGGGAACTCCTAACCTAAAGCAAGGGTGCGTCCGAAAGATCCAAGGAGAACCAAAAAACAAGCACCCAATTGACCCACTAAAATGACACACAACGCGCAACACAAAATATATGCTTATTATTTTGTGTATGACTCATCTATGACTAACTAATTGATTTCAAACAATTCAAAGAATAATTCTATAAATAAAATAATAATAAAAAAATTTTAATCATTAACATTGATAACTTAGAAAATATTATAATAAGTGTATTGTATGCTAAGTACACTATACATATCTAAAGTTAAAACTATCGAACTATTTCAACGAAAATATTAAAAAGCTATTAAAACAATCCATATTACATTTTGAAAAAACACATGACTAATAATATTGAAATATACATAATTTAACATAATCCGTAGTTGTGTTTTAGGAGGAAAAAAAAGAGAGGACCAAACAAAATAAATAAATTATCTTATTAAATAATATAATTAACAAAAAGTATGCCCATGCCAATCACGCGGTTTACCTAATTCTTTCACCGTGATTAAGAAGTTTTGTCGAATTAATAATCATCCATTTTTTGGATGTAAGAACCAAAAGTAGAGATGAAAAAGATAAGAAGTGAGGGAGAGATTTTGGTTGTTTCTGATGAAGATCTTGGATGTATGAGATAACTTATCCACACTCAAGCCAGCTCACAAGTGTAACAGAAAGCTTAATAAATTGACATCTCGAGTGCACGTCATTGACTTGAGTATAAACTCCAAAGAATTGCTAGAGTTGATTTCCTTTGCCTTCTGTTTTCGCCATCTCCAAAATTCAACCATGAATTCCAACAGAACCAGATTGTATCAAGTCCAAAGAGATTTATCTTCAATTTCACAAGGTAACCTTTCAGTTACTCCATACTTCACGAAATTGAAGGCTTTGTGGGACGAATACCTGTTGCTATGCGGTTCTACTGAGGAGATTAATGGAGTAATCCAAGATCAACAAGTCATTAAGTTCTTAATGGGATTAAACGACGCATATAATGCGGCGAGAGCGAAAATCCTACAGATGAATCCTCCTCCGAGCTTGAACGATGTCTACCAGCTGCTATTGCAGGAGGAACAGCGAAGAGAAGTAATCGCCGATTCCAACCTCAATTTCCGGCCGGTCATCGGAATCCTCAGTCATCCCGCTAGGAAGTCTAAAGCTTCGTATATTGCGGCGTCGTACGTCAGGTTCGTTCAATCGGCCGGTGCTAGGGTTATTCCTCTCATCTACAACGAGCCCCGGGATACACTCTTCAAAGTAATCACTTTTAATGTCAGGCTAATTTCTCGTCTTTGCCTAATTTTGCAAGGAATTACTGAAATTGAACTTCTGTGAAGTCAGTTTGAGAGTTGTTGGAGCTATTTTGAGATGCACTGGCAAATTGTTTGGCTGTTTGAAATTGTTCGGCTGTTTGAAATTGTTCTTGAATAATAGACATGATTAAATTTTGAATGAATTTTGCTTAATGCAGAAACTCAGTTTAGTTAATGGAGTTCTCTTCACCGGAGGATGGTCCAAGAGCGGCTTGTACTTGGAGATTGTTGAGGAAATCTTTAAGGTATGATCTCTTTCCATTAATGAATAAATCCAAATGTTTGACTATACATTTTTCCAGCCGTCAAGTATTGGACTTAATTCTGAAAAGTGTCCAAAGTGAAGACTTCATGCATCAGTTCCTAGGTCTTTTGGACTTGTTTGGTCAATTTTGGTGTCTAATTATTTCACTACCTCTTCAATTTGTTCTTATACTATTGCTAGCTCATGTTGAAGTTAATTTCTTGTTTTCTTAATCCTTTTTTGCAGAAAGTATTAGAAAAAAATGATGCAGGGCAATACTTTCCTTGCTATGCTATCTGCTTAGGTTTTGAACTTTTGTCAATGATTATCAGTGACTGTAAGGTAAAAAAACTCCCTGCAATATATCTTGCTGAATAATCTTGCTTGCATTCTGTTATTACACTTGTCACTTTGTATTGTAAAAGCATTTCCTTTGATTGAGCTGCGTTCTGCCACCACTTAAGCAGATATCTCTTCTGCTTTCTGATTGACAATACTTTCGGTGTAATGCTAACATTTCTGGTTGGGTCATTGGTCAATGTATGATACACTATTGATTATCTCTCTTTTCAAATTTATGAAACTAATACTTCTTCCCAAATAAATATTAGGATAAAAGTATCCTTGAAAGGTATGCTGCAAAAGATCAGGCCTCCACTCTCCAGTTTGTGGGAAATGCTGATATAGATGGAACTGTATTCCAGAGGTATCTCTTGTCTTAGCATTAGCATTTGGATCATAAGCTATAAGAAATAAGAATGTGAAATGAATTATCTGCAGAATGTATTCCTATATAATTATACACGATGTAACAGATTCTGTTTAATCACGTATGCTTCTTGTTGATAATTGTAACTTAATATACTGGTCCTAGTTTCAACTTTAGGGGCAGGATTTGAAATTTTTTGTTGCCTTCATTCTTGTCATCCTTGTGCTATAAAATATTTTCATTCAGTGACTGATGTCATTTTACTCTTATGCATGATGAAATACTTGTTCAGATGGGTTTAGAACGAGAAATAATTTTGTGAACTTTTCATGTACTTGTTTGTTGGCTTTTCATCATCCTTAAATTTTTTAATTAGTTTCAAATTTTGTGCAGATTTCCTCGAGAATTGATCGATAAGTTGGGGACAGAACAGCTTGCCGCGCAAAATCATATTGTGAGAGATTTGTTCTTTAAAATTCAGCTGCTCACTTCATGAGTAGAATCTTTTTCCCAAGCTAAATTGTCTTGCAGTTGAAATAGTGATTGTTTTTAATTGCAAAATCAATAAATTTTCCAAGTAGAAGGAGGGGATTTTGGAATTGGTGATATGCTGTTACAAGTTGACGGTAGAGTAAGTTCTCAAAGAGTGATATGTTCCAACATCTACACTTTAGCCCAAATTGAACACTATTTGTGTGATTTGTAATTGCCCTGGTTTGATTTCTATATTAATTGACTTAATTTGTCATTTTTCCTGTCTCCCAATTCAATGACCTTTCACTTTGCTGGAATGCAAATTCTAATGTTTCATTTTCCAATCCTACAGTACGGTATATCTCGAGAAAGGCTAACAGGGAATACTCAACTTAATGACTTCTTTGATATCTTGACTACCAGCACTGATGAGAAAGGCAAGGTAATGTGATTCCCTAATTGTCATGAATGAAGGGCAATTTGCCTCTTTCTCCAAATATTTGTGTTTACTCTTAAGCTATAAATCCATCATCATTATTTAATTTACTTCTCAGGAGTATGTTTCTACGGTACGAGCAAGAAAATACCCTATCACTGGCTTTCAGTGGCATCCAGAGGTAATTCCTTATGGTTCTAATTTGTCATAATCGAAATGCGTCCACAAAGGTAAAAAAGTCATTGACTCAATACTCTGATGATGTGTTATCCCATGAGCACAGAAAAATGCTTTTGAATGGGGATCGTTGAAGTACCCGCATACAGAAGATTCTATTCTAGTGATGCAACATGTGGCAAACTTTTTTATCCGGTACATCATCACACATCCTGGAGATCACGATTTCTGCAGGCAGCAGCAATCATTTATGAAGTTTGCTAAATAAAACGCTATATGATTATTCTTAGATTGCATTGGCCAGTTATTGTTTCTTTGAGTGCTTAGACGAGAATTGTTTTTATGGTGCAGTGAAGCAAGGAAGTCGTTGAACACACCACTTGATTGTGAACTGCTAGATGAGCTGATTTACAACTACACTCCCACTTACTCTGGAAAGGATGGGTAGTTCTTTAAATCTTGGACTACATGCACTTGCACTTGCACAACAATGCTGCATATAGCCAATCACATTTACAAATCACAGCATCACTTACATTTATTTATGTTTCATATTGATGGCAGGTATGAATTTGATGAGATCTATATCTTCGCAAGTTATTCTAAGATGTAGTGTGGGAAGATGCAGATAATTGTGTTGCCATCACAGAATTGCTTTTTTGGCTTGTAAATGTCGGAGCTCTATTTCTGCTCATTTTTTGCAAGTTATTCAACATGGGTATGTATATCTTGTTATCTTGTACAAAGGAACTGGCTGCTTGTATATTGCCATTTGAGAGTCCTCCCCACGATGCAGCACACTGCATATATGACATTACAAGGTGGTGTAACTGTGGCTAAGTGCGCTTTTGGATACTGCTTGCCTTATCTTATCCTTTCTGTCCAGGTTCTAGTCACCTTTTGATACTGCTTTCCCTATCTTCTATTTTTCTATATTTTTGGACATTTTTCTGTAAAAAGATCTCTGTATTTCCTAGTGTTTGAGTAATTTTATGCAAGCTTACTAACAAATGGTGAATCGTGAGTTAAAGAGACCAACGAGGAAACATTGATACGACAACCACTTTTGTTGCTTTGGGAGTTATTTGGATCCTACTTGGCTAGATGATAGACCTAAACCAAGGAATCAAAACGACTCAAAATAGGTTTAATATTACAAGTTTCCAAAATCCAAATGTCTCAAATTCAGTGTTCTTTTTAACTTGATAATTTACGAATGAAGGCCCGGCTTTAAAATTCCCTGGTGTACACCCTCATAATCCCATATTCATTCCCTGCTCATTCAAAAAATTGAAACACAACACTTGAATACATTTAAGCAACAGTATCAATGTTGCATGTGTAACATAATTGCAGACAAGAAGAAACTTCATCTCTATCATTACCCTGTTGATCATATACCATAACATTCTTACTACCCTCATACACCCTCAATTTAAAGTAATATCCCCCACAACCATTCAGAAGCGATACGGATTATTTGACCCGTACTTAGCACGGAAATTGTACGGATCAAATTTAGGATCTTCATAGTTCGCTGTTCTTGTATCAACAGGCTTTGGCTCCTGAGCAAATGCTTTGAAAACCACTTCCCCACTTTTCTCCCGGTGACGATGCTTTGACCTTTCTTTGTGACTCTTGGATCTTACCTGGCTTTCTGCAGATCCATAGAATTCTGCAAACTCTTGCCTTTTGGAGGATCTGTGCTTGCTTGGAAGAGAAGGGTCTTTTGAGCTAGCTGATCTCATCTTTATAGGTTTTGTCTCTGGAAAGTTTTTTGTGACGTTTGCAGGATAAGCCTGCCGGGCTTCTGATAGAGGAGCTGGGGCTGTGTTTTTTTTAGCTGATTGTAGTTGACTTTGTTCGTCTTCAGGCATCTTGAGGGTGTCTTTTAATGGGGTCAGGCCTTTACTTGAAGCCTCTGGTTTGATTCGAGAGGGAATGAAATTAAGGAAGATGTTGCCAACTGCTTCCAAGGCGGATTTGGATAGATCACTGATCAGTTGTCCAAAAGAAGGCCATCCTGCAACTGGTTCTTCTTTCACGCTCTCCACAATTGGACTTGGTTTCTCCATTCTTGGTTTCTCTTGAAAGCCAGTTTCTGAGGGTTTTGTCTGTCAAATGTCAAAAGGACAATGGTTAATTACTAGGGAAACCGACTTCAGTAGATAACTCGATAGATAGAAAATGGGGGTGCTGAGACTTGAGATGAATGGCCACTTAACAAGGAAATTTTATTCAGTGGGTAATATAAGTTTCATCTATAAGGAAGTCAAATCATTTCAGGCTAATTTGAATAAGAGAAAAACTCGGCATTTGCATAAATGGATAAAAAATCATTTACCACTCCAGGGAAAGAAGGGTTTAGTCCCTGCTGAAACAGGCATGAAATATATCCAACTAAGATAGCTCCAATGACCATGACAATATCTGCCAATTCATAAAACAGCCAGCATAACATCAATTAGAATTCTAACACAAAATTGAACTCAAGTTCATGAATGATTTTATAAAGTATAGTTATTTGGACCTAGAGGTGTTTATTAAAATTGTTATACAATTGTATAGATGTAATGAGTGTTTGAAAAGGCGAGGGGAAGGCGACCCAAGGTGCACCTGGGCTGAGCCATCACCTGTCTTGACCCCTAGACGCACAAAGGCGCGAGACGCCTTGCCTTTTCCAAGTTTGATTGTTTTTAATGCTTAGTATGCAGATTCAAAAAAATTTCAATTTAATTTGTTATCTTTTTAATGTGTATTGAATATATTACTTTTTCCTATTCAAAATATTTGTTTTCTCATTATTTTCCCAGCTTATCTTTTTAATGCTAATTTATATTTTCAACTTATTTTTTAATTGTATTACTTCAATACAAGAAACTCTTCAGCAGTCCTCTCACCTAATTTCATGACAATTCTGTCTCTGTTTTGTTCATCACACGAGTTCTTCTCTCATTATCTCCTGCTCTTTTCTCAATGAGTTCAAGTACAAGGGCAGAAGGGCTGCTGTCTTAGTGTTTTGCTGCTGCAATTTCCAAGTAATTCTAAACCTTAAGTTGTGAAAAAATCAGTCCATGCTTTTTAGTTTGTATGTTATGAAAAAATCAGTGTTTGATGTTGGTTTTTATATAGCCTTCTCTCAACCTATAGTCTTTGATGAAAAACAAAATCAGTCTTTGAAGAAAAAAGTCTTTGTGTGTTTTATTGAAAAAGACTTTAATTTATCAGTTTGTTTTGCTCTCTTTACCCTTGGATTTCGTACCCACTTATTGCAAATTCGGTTTTTTTGCTTCAAAAATATGTTTACATACTCTAAAATTTCATTAAACGATCCTACTTAACTTTTCATATGGATATTTGTTATTTTCCGGGTTCTTTAATGAAAAGGCGATCGCCTTAGCCTTAGATGTGCGCCTAGGCGACACCGAGGGGTCGTCACCTCGCATTTTCAAACAGGTGGATGTAATTACTTGACATGAAAAGGACAAATGTTTTGAATGATGCAGCTGGAAGCAGCCTGCATAACAATTACACCATGATGCTCATTTTGATGCTGGTTCTGATTTTCTACCATTAATCTAAAGGTAAATTTTACTTTAATCTAAGGCATATCCTACTTAAAGGTTGTTTTCACGCTCATGAACAAGGAGTACATTGAAGATTATCATCAACAACCAGTGCATAAAAGAAAATAAAAATGCCATAATTGTTCATTGTAAGCATGTTAAGACTTCAATTCCCAGAAATTTAGATATGTTATCATGCATATGCAAATTAGAGCAATCAGCTTGACAGCGTAGTCCACCTAGTTCAACCACGACCACAAAAACAGGCAAACCTACACATCTTGAAATATCAAATGTTGTCACCTATTGAACTAAAGACTATATCTAAATTTTAACATAGGAGATGTTCCTAACCTGACATTGAAACTGAACTGCTATTATAGTCACAGTCCTCTTGGTTGAGAGAAATTTGGCGCAATGCAGCATTTCCTCTGTCAATAACTAACAACGAGCAAGTAGGTCGAATGTACATGACATCAAAATCAACTGAAAACTGAGCTTCATCACTCGGACCATCTCTGTACCCAGCAATGTTGGATTTCCCCCCAGCAATTGTCGTTACTCCTGCAATGATTTCCAAGATTAATACATACATTACTTCAATAAATAAAGAGCATTTGCTTCCTTTTTGAGGTACTATCGTATAACAAGTGTATTTTTGCACAAAAGTGAACCAAAATACAAATTATTTGTCAACTACAAAGCTTTCATTGTATTGATCCACAGTCCTACCTGTCTCTCCGATCTTTCGAATGGCAAGATTTGCAGTATCAGCAACATAAACATTTCCTTTATCATCCATGGTTACTCCCTTTGGACTGTTAAAACGTGCATCGCTTGGCTTTCCATCTACATGTCCAGTCTTACCCTGAAAGGACCCTGCTACCAATCTAGCCCTACTATCTGCAACAAGAAATCCCCCAATTAATCCCCCAGCTATAGAACATTATCAATAACTACAAGAACTCTTCGGAACAAAAAAAGAACTACAAGAACACTAATCATCGAAATGTAAGTGCCTGAAATCACAGCTCTCAAAGCATAAAAACAACTAAGCTCACAATAAGTGTTTCTCTTTGCAGCCATCAAACAACAAATCTAAGTGAAGTTTTATTACGATGAATGTAGTTTCAGTTAAATGAAAATCCAAGAAAATCATCACTAAAAGCATAACAAACTGAACAAAGCCCCAATAAACAGCCTATATTATATATAGAAGAAAAGCTAACCAAAAAGGCAGGGCAACTAAGAAACATACATTGGGAGAGTGGAGGTGTAATTTTAACGATGTTGTGACTGTCCGCATCAACAGCAAAGAGCTCCCCATCCTGAGAGACTCGAATCGAGTAAGGCGCAACACCAAGCGCATTCCCCTCTACAATCGTCTCCACTAAGTAGCCATGTTCGAATTGAAGCACACTCCCCTCTACGGCACAAGAAGATTAAAACAGAAAATACACCGAACGTCATCAGCAAATAAAAGTGTATCCAACTAAATCGATACAGAAAAATACAATCCACGTGATGAAAAACAGCTCACCCATATCTGAACCAGCAAACTAGGTTTACAAAAGCACAAAATAAGCTTCCATTGCAAAAATAAATGAATAAATAAACAGTTGCACAGTGCTAACCTGATTGTGTCGATTTCGAGGAAGCAGATTTGGTCCATCTGAGAAGGGAGGTGAAGCGCCTGATCAACGGTCCTGGAAAATCCAGAATTCCAACAACCAAACGAAATTAGAAGAAGCGAATTGAACAATCGAGGTTAGAGATGTGCAAATGGAGAGAGGCTGATACCAGAAAGAGCAGCTTCAGCTTGAAATTGCAGAAGGCAAGCGAGAAGCAAAGCTACGAAGCAGGAAAAGGCGAAGGATCTTCTCATATCTAGGGATTCAGAGAAGCCAGGATGGAGAAAGCGAGAGCGTATTTTCTAGGGCTCGGATTGATGTACAGACATGGAAGAACTATAGTTTTTCACTTGGTGTTCTCTCTCTACTCCCTAGTCTCTACTCTCTACTCTCTTCCTTTCTCTAGAATCAGTGTGTGTGAACTGCAACTGCGCTTCTTCCTGTGTGTCTTCTCTCCCAATTTTCCTTTTTTTGACGGTGATGATGATATGGATGGCAGGATGAGGGATGATCAGAGGGTCCCACACGAGGCCTGATTAAAAATGTGCTTTGCTCAAGAAATGTGCTTTTGATTTCTAATTTTCGTAAAAATGAGGGCAAAAATGTACTTTGCTAACGGGTCGGCCGTTAGTGGCCGCCTTTTACTTTTATCAGCAATATAAAACAACTTTTTCTAATCTTATTCTTACCGCCTTCACGCGGGACTAATGGGCCTCATGTTATTGGGCCTCTATGAACAGTTGATCTACCAATAGGCAATAGCCCATTTTCAGTTGCCTGATTTTGCTTGTGAGTTGTTGTACCTTTAACTACTTTGCTTGTTCTTGAAAAATTATAGGATCTTGTTGTAAATACTTAGAATTGACAATACTCCTATTTTAACCTTTCTTATCCTCACCTAACAAATGCACCACAATACCTAAAGGCTAAAAAAGTAAAATATTAGTAGCTTTCAAGCTCATTGCAGGACAATAACCCACATTCAATAGACTATACACAACTTTGCATTACAATGATGTATGACAAATACCAATCACCTATCCTCTACCAGAATTCGATCCACAACCCAAGCCAACATTGTAATAAATCCAAAAACGTCCCCATTTATATATATAAACGTAAAAAGAATAATACTTACCACCCGACTTAAGTTCAACTTTAAGTTTTTAGATTCAAAATAGTGTTTTCTTAATTTTCAAATATGTTATATCATAATAATCACCTTAAATCTCAAAACTAAAATTTGCAAACGGAAACAATGAAAAAAAAACTAAGAACTCAAAGCTGAAATAAACAATCCTAGTTCTTAACCCAAATTTATGAAAATATAAAATGCTAGTTGGAAACGAAAATGTAGGATTATTGTTAATTAAGAAGATTGATGAATGAATAGAAAGTGAGAGCTAACACCACCACAAAGGAATTAAGGGAGAAGGATGTGGACATAGAGCCAGCAAGAAGGGGGAGGAGGATATATATGTGTATTGTGTTTGCCTGCCTTCTAAGCGCCGTTGCGTAGTGAAAGCGTACGTGTATTGGGATCTCACATTTCCCACGCGCTTATGCGGTATTGGGTTTACAACTTGGAAGACATCAATCAATACTACTATCTCACCATACTTTTCAACCAAATTTAGGAATTTATGATATATATATATATATATGTGTGTGTGTGATGAATGTGTGATACTTACTAAAGTCCGGTGAGCCGATAATCTGAGGTCGTGCGTGTAACAGGCCTAGCATATAAGACCAATGAGGTTCCAACCCAAAATCATATGACAATGGGTAGAATAGCTCATTAGGTTATATACTAGACAATTTTACTCCCAAAGTTTCAATGTGAGATATCTCAACATGCCCCCTCAAGTGCAACTGCTTGGGCCAGTTGACACTTGGACATAATCCCTCAAGACTTTAGCGAACCATCACAATTGGATCGGCTGCTCCTATATTGGGCGGACTGCTTAAATATGCTCTTAAGGCCGACAAGTCCGAACAAATCCCTCAAGATTCGCGAACCACCACTATTGGGACTCGGTCGCTCTTATATTGGGTGGACTGCCTAAACGAGGCCATGAGGCCGGCAAACCCGAAGAAGACACATGAAATGAACCCACACTAAAACCTGCTCTGATACCATAATAAAGTTCGGTATGCCGATAATCTAGGGGTCGTGCATGTAACGGGCCTAGCATACAAGCCCAATGAGGTTCCAACCCAAAACCATATGGCAATGGGTAGAGTAGTTCATTAGGTTATGTACTAGGCAATTTTACTCCCAAAGTTTCAATGTGGGATATCTCAACACGCCCCCTCAAGTGCAACTACATGGGCCAGTTAACACTTGGACAGAATCCCTCAAGGATTTAGTGAACCGTCACAATTGGATCGACCGCTCCTATATTGGGTGGGCTGCTTGAATATGCTCATAAGGCCGACAAGTCCGAACCAGCTGCTCCTATATTGAGGGGGCTGCTTGAATACGCTCATAAGGCCGACAAGTCCGAACAAATCCCTCAAGACTCGAGAACCACCACTATTGGGACCCGGTCGCTCCTATATTGGGCAGATTGCCTAAACGAGGCCATGAAGCCGACAAACCCGAAGAAGACACCATGAAATGAACCCAAACCAAAACTGGCTCTGATACCATAATAAAGTCCAATGGGTCGATAATCTGGGGGTCGTGCGTGTAACGAGCCTAGCATACAAGCCCAATGAGGTTCCAACCCAAAACCATATGGCAATGGGTGGAGTAGCTCATTAGGTTATATACTAGGCAATTTTACTCCCAATGTTTCAATGTGGGATATCTCAACAATACTCCCTCCGTCCTCAAAAGATTGTATATTATTTTTTTCTGGTGTTTCGAAAAGTTTGTCCACCTTTTTATTTTTTCTTTTATATCAACTTTTTTATAACATTACCCTCATCCAATTTCAATTTTTACCCACATTATTGAATAAAAAATCTATCATTTCAACACCTTTTTAGGCATTTCCTTTATTTTTCTCGTTCTTCACCTTTAGACATTACTATCACAATCTTTCTCCTCTTCTCATTGGTTACTTTTTATTCTTCCTCTTCTTCTTAATAAATGTGAAACTCGCCTCTTTGGACGATCTTTTGGAGACGGAGAGAGTATTACATTGTTATTTATTAGTACTATTTATGTTACTCCAAAATAACGCGCGGTAGTATGATGAAGTACTATTTATCACACCCTTGCATTTGTTACTATTTCTACTATCTTATCATTCTTACACTTGCTTGTTACATAAACTACTCATTATTTTCTCTTAACGATTTGTTTGTGACTCTATCTCATAATCACAATGCCCTTTCTAAAGATATCAACATGTCAAGTCTCTTTTATTGAGGTTCTGTCTCAAACGATAAATATTTTTTATCCTCTATTCCCTCATTGTCTTCTACTATTTTCCGATCTACTTTTTAAAGTTTCAATCTCAGATGGCTTTTGAGGGATGTGACGTATCGTCTTCAAATTGGATGGGGCTCGGTCGAACCTATGCAAGTGAGCAAGTGGGGTCGTGACGTGTCTTCTTGTAATTGATGGTCGGCCTCAGTCACTTTACAACAGGCGGATAACCTTCTTTATGCTGGATGAGGTGTAGTTCTACCATTGAAAGGTGTAGTCGAACGCCTCACAACACCTATAAAAGTAGCTTGGGGCTACTTCGAAAATCCTTGTAATTGCTTTTGAGAGTAGGAATCTTATATCTGTACGATGTGCCCAACCCTCTAGTCTTTCATATTAATTTGTTACACTCATGCGTCATATAATTGTGTGTCTTTTGTAGGAGTCCTTATTTTTCATATTTCGCACACCTTCAGGGTTTATTAGTTAGTCGCTCTTTTAAGTCTTTTGTAAACTGATTATTTCACACATCATTTATTCGCGCACCATCACAACTAGTTCGTCCCTTGATGACTCGGTAACGAGGTGAAACTGGATATTAAAACTGACTCGCAAGTAAGAGAAAAGATCTAGGATAAGGGTCCACCACAACACAATCATGCAAGATAGATAATATGAATCATAAAAATCACGCCTTTAACATAAAGTTATCAACTTTCGTTGAATAAACAAGTAAATCAATCAACTTTCATAAATCAACTTACTTATCTACTTATTTTGATCCAAAGTTTCCAACTTTCGTTATCAAACTTGATCACAATTCAAGTTTATAACTTTCTCTTTCGATTGAGTCACAAACACGAATTACTTTGACTTTTGTCAGAGCATAAGCAAAAACAAGTAGAGAATAGATAAGAGGCATTCAATTCATTCAATCACATCATCATTCATGCAAGATCATGTTGGGTTTCTAACCCCAATCCTAGAATAAAGGACTACTCACTCATAATTGAGAAGAAAAAAACAATGCAATTGAATGAAAACATAACTTGCATTAAAAACTGAATCTTACTTGAATTAAGAACAAACTTTGTCTCAGAACACACCATAGAACACAAGAGAAAAACTCCAACAAACTTTTTCCTTGAGCTCTAAGTAATAAACTTCTCTCCTAAACCGAATGTACGAACTAAACCGAGAGAGAGAGAGTCGTGTGTCAAATCTCCCTTCTCTATCTTAAAACAAGAGTATTTATAATAAAGGAACTATCTAAAAGTTTCCTTAAAGATAAAACATCTAAAATAAAAAGATCTCGGAATAAAAATTATTAAAAGCACTTAAATCGGCTATTTCTACCGACACGGGGACCCTCGGTAATGACCCTGTCAGGGTCGGTAGACTCTTCAAATTTTGTTGAACGTCTGTCTTCCTGCACACCTCGGTACCGAACCCTTCTGGGTCGGTAACGAGTCTCGACTGGTCTTGTTTACTTTTAATTATTCACTCCTCCTTTTGGATTTTCCAGGATTTCTTCAAGTATCTTCACCTCTTCCTTCCTACACATGCTCTGCTCACTCTCCTTCATCTTGATGTCTCCAGAATGCCTCCAACTTTGCTCCAAAACCTACACAAAAACACCAAACTGGAGTAGTTTCCATACTGTTCACAAAATATGCAAACTCACCCAAAAAGACACAAAACTAACACAACTAAACAAGACTAAATAATCTATAAAAACACTCTAAAACTAAGCTAAAAACATGGATATCAAAATACCCCATACTTATGCTTGATTGTCCTCAAGCAATCACTAAACATAGACCAATACCATCAACATGTCATTTAAGTAATAGCCCTTATCAAAAAGCAAATTCAGTAAAAGTGAGAATAGCAAGTGACTCTTAACGTCATCACAAATATATGAACAACAAATAGACATAAGCAATCACAATCCAACCTCACAAAGGATATAGCGTTTCACTCAACTCTCAAGTGTTTAGGCTTATAAATACAACTCTCAACTCAATCAAACATGCAAAAACTCATAGAAATTGTAACTTATATCGCCAATCTCTCTACCAAAGATGTCCAAACAAGTAAAATCATCAAGAGAACTTAGGCTCAATGAAAAACTTCATAGAAGCTTCCATTCGGTTGGGTTGTAATGGGGCTTGGTAATGTTGAGGAGGGTATTCTTGACAACAAATAAATTATAAGTCAAGACCCCGCTGAGTATAGCGAAGTCAGGATCGTTCCACGGGAAGCACGGTTGTTTGTCTATCAACTACTAAAAACAAAGAAAAATAACACAAAACACCTACGACCAACCTCGTTAACGACTTTGTTAGGGTCGTTAACGAACCTAGATGACTCTACGATCACACACTAACGATCTAAACTCAGGTTCGATACCGAGGTAACTTAACTCGATAACGAATGCAATGAATGCGAACTCTAATAAGAATAAAAACCTAGGACAAGGGTTACCACAACATAGCTATGCATAAAAACTCATAAGAAGATAAAGATCATGCCTTTAAATAGATAAATTCATCAACTTTCGCTGACTAGCAAGTAAATCAATCAATTCTCATAAATCAATTCACTCAATCACTTGTTTTGGATCCAAAGCTCGAAACTTTCGTAATCGAACAATATCAACCTTCAAGTTAACAACTTTCTCTTTCGATCAAATTGCAAACTCAAATTAACTCGACTATCGTCTAAGCATAAGCACAACAAGCAATCTAAAAATAGATAAAAGGCATTCAAAACATCAACTCACTCATCAAACATGCATAACTATGTCGGGTTTCAACTCCGACCCTAGATAAGAAAACTACTCACTACTCATATTAATAAAGCAAACAACCTCAACAAAAGAAAACATTGAAAACAAACTTACTTCAAATTAATAAGAAAACTATCGTCTTACAAACTTCTGAAGAAACCGAAAACACAAAAATATCGAATAGAAAACTGACTAACGACCCAACTTCTCTCTCTCGATTGACCTTGGTTCGCAATCCTTCTACTCGACCTCGTTAATCGGCTCTCCTCAAAATCGTTCCCCCCCCCCCTTTTTAGGCCAGAAAGAAGGGTATTTATACTAAGAAAGCTATCTATTAAAAACCTAAAAGATAAAAACTAACTCTAAAAAGATAACAAGATATAAGATATAAGATATAACAACCCTTAAAAAACATTTAAAAACCCTAAAATCACTTAAAACCCCACCGACACGGAATTATTATTAACGACTTCCGCACAGGGTCGGTAGGAACCACAAAATCCATCCAAAAACTCCATCTTTATGCCTCGTTAACGACCCTTCACACGTTCGTTAATGAGCCTGGAATTGGTTTTCTTCAACTCTTCTTCACTTAACAGCTTGAACTTCAACCTCTTTATCTTCAGGTTCTTCTAACCTTCACCACAACACTCTAATTCATCTTAAAAAGCGCCCTTTCCAGCTCAAAACCTACAAAAAGACACAGAACGGAGTAGCTTCCATACTTTTCACAAAATATGCAAACTTATCCAAAAACACACTAAACTAACTCTAAAAACTACCAAAACTAAACCTAAACAAACTAAGAAACACACCAAAAACTAGACTAAAAACACGAATATCAAAATACCCCATACTTAGACTTGCTTGTCCTCAAGCAATCACTTAACATAATCAAAACCAAACAACCATACTCATCAAGCAAATAGCCGTCAACTTAAAAACAACTTCTAAACCATAGCAGAAAATAGCAAATAACTATTAACGTCATCACACATATATACACCAAATAGACATAAACAAATACAATCCAACCTCTCAAGGGATATATGTGTTTCACTCAACTCTCATGTATTTAGGCTTATAAATTCAACTCTCAACTCATCTCATATACAAAAAACTCATAGAAATTGAAACTTATATCACCAAACTCTCCACCTAAGATTTGTCAAAACACATAAAAAATCATCAAGAGAACTTAGGCTCAATGAAATACTTCATAAAAGCTTCCATTCGGCCGGGTTGTAATGGGGCTTGGTAAAGACAATAAGGCATAGAAATTATTTTGGCTATGTGGTGCTAAATATATCCGGGAATCAAAGACTCCTAAAAACTCACACATAAACAAAATCACTTATAAGAACAATACCAAACTCTCTCTTCATTATGCACTTTCTCTTACTCACCCATATATCTTAGAAAGTCTCATAAAACATCTCAAAAGAATCTCTGGCTTATCTATTAAACACAAATGCACATCTTACTTCTCTCTTTTTATTTCTTCAGCTCTTTTTCTTCTTTTATATCGCCTCTCGAGCAGACTCGTTAACGAACCAACTAGGTCGTTAACGAGCTTCATCGTGTATACTCTCTACCTTTTTTCCAACAACTTTTCTTTTTGTGCATCCTTCCTTACCAAGAGATCTTTCTTTTACAAATCAACATAAGAGACTTCCAATCTACCCTTCAACAACCCTTAATTTCAAACCAAATATATATTTTCACTCAACAAAACAAACCTCTCCAAACTAAGTCCTAATCCCCGGATAGGGTCAAGCTTATCTCTGCTAGGGAACAATTTTGTGGAGCTAAAAATAAAAGGCTTCAGGATCAAATTGGCTTCAAAAAGAAGAATAATGTAAGGTAGGATAAGGATAAATAAGGCTTATGAAAAATAAGTTCTCTATCATATGATCTTTACATGCAATGAACTATAAATCTTATATAGGTCTCAAGTAATAGATAACCATCACAATTCCAAGAGATAATATGCATATAGAGAGTAAATCACACAAGAAAAGAAGAGGGATTCTTGATGTTCTCCCTATAAGGCCAAAAATAACTCACAAGGTCATTTTGTTGGATTGCATCACTTATGCTAAAAAGTATACATGCTCAATTTCATCAAATGCTATTCCTCTATAAAACAATTTCATATCAAGAATCAGGCTATACTATCAAAAACAAGCTTGCAAGGAATTATATGATCATGCTAGTAACTACTATCACAAAACCATAAGAAAAAGGGTATCTATCTATTCTAACAACTCTTTTTTTTTGAATTTTTCAAATTTTTTTTTGTGATTTTTGTTTTTTTTAATTATGAAACAAAGAACTACTTAAAACACACAAAACACATAAAACAAACAAGACACAAGCTTTCTACCCTTTCCCACCCCATACTTAAAATTACAGTGTCCCCACTGTAATAAAAATAAGCTGAAGAAAAGAATAGAAAAGAAAAGAAAAAGAAAAAGAAAAACTTACAAGACTTTTAAAGCAGAAAAGAAACTACTCAAACTAAATCAGCGCCCTGGTGGTGGGAATCGGTACTCAAAGTTCCTCATGAAGTCATACACTGTCCTCCAGCGTTCCGTATCATCCACCTCTCTCTTTTGATGCCTCGCATCATCCAACGCCATGCGAGCAGAATAGACACTCTCCCACCTATCCATCCTCTGGTGAATGTGTCTGCTGAAGGTTAAGTTGTTGCATCTGAGACGAAAGATCTTCGGCCCATGGAGGCGGGATACTCGATCCAGTGTAATCGGGCTGAGGAGGTGGTTGATAGTGGTTGTGAGGCTGAAAGTGGTCTTGAAAAATTACCGGATTGTAGGGCATAAGACCATAGGAATAGGGCTCGGTAGGTTTCTGCGGGGGTCGTTACCGAAGCTATGTGCCTCGGTAGTAGCCTCGAAGTGGTCGTTAACGACCCTGGTGGGCTCGTTAACGAAGCTGTTGTTGCCCAAAATCTCTGTGTCGAGGTCATCTTCCCCAATTTTGAGCTCTTCTGTGCCCGCCTCTGTAGCTGCCTCAATCTCTTCATCATCTTCGTCCATAGCTTCTTCCTCCCTCTCGAACCGTGACTCACATGGCCTGAGCGACAGCTCATCTTGTGGCATGGGCTCCAATGGGAACGCATGCCCCATCCATGACTCGTACCAGTTCGGTACGTATAGCAACTCCAAATTTGCCAGGGTGGGTACGACATCTCGGCCTTGAACTTTTGTAGTGTATCCGTCCCGAACCTGAGTAAAAATGCCGGAGCTAAACCAGTAGTTCCTGTTGAGCAATTGAGCGTGGGACGGCGTGTAGAGGGAGAGATCGACTCCAAGATTGGTCGCCAAGAGACTAAGCAAGTTCCCGCACCATACTTCCTTTGACTTCATTCCTTGCTTCTCCACATAATGAAGCCATTCATACCCCAAGTTCAATGGGGCGGGCTCCTCAAATAGTATGGTTCGGAGGCATGCAACTTCCATCCTCGTTGGCCTGTTCAACACTCTCTTGGGCCAAAATGTAGCGGCTAGGACTCAGAGAATCATCCGGAAAATGGGGTTGATGATGCTTGCCCCGGAAAGTGCTGCGGGGGAAGGCTCTACTTCCCCGGTGATGTAGCTCCAAGTCCTTGTCACCTTGTAGTCCTTGATGTTGTAATCCTGAGAAGGATTAGGGAGATCGAGAATTCCATTGAACTCCGCCATAGTGAGCTCACGACTGACATTACCGAGCCTGAATCTGATCCGTCCAGTCGAGGTCTTGGTTGGGAATCTTGTCTCAAGAGTAGCCAGAAACTCGGAAGTGAGAGCCGGGAAGTACGGTACCTCTTCTTTCTTCAATAAGTGAGGCACGCCAAGAATAGAAAAGGCCTCTTTGACATCATCATAAAGCCTCATTGCCTTAGCACTCGACCTTGAGAACCACCTAGTGTAGTGGTCCATGTCTAATAGGGCATTGTACCGGTCAGCTTGTGCTTGGGTGCGCAAGATCACATTATCCATGCGTGGAGGAGATGGGGACCGCTGAGTCCTCTTCTTCTTGTCAGCTCTTGTTGTAGCTCGGCTAGAACTTGCCATATGGACCTATAAAAATATGAATTGACAAAGATAAGATCCATACAAATCTATAGAAAAGAGACCCCATACTTGGCCTCGAAATTCCTCTCGAAGTGCCTTGTTAATGACCCATCAGGGGTCGGTAATGAGCCTGGACTGGTATTTTTGGACTAGGCAATATGCAGGGTCGTTAACGAGCCTGTACAGGTCATTAACGAGCCTGTGCGAGAACCAGTCGCAGTTTCCGATTGCAAAATACTCCAAAATTATGCAATGACTCAAGCATGCATCACACACAATCCTACATAAGACATACAATAGGGTATATGCACCCCATACTTACTCGATTACCCATCCTGAACATGCTATAATTACCCTAAAAATTCATGGTGAAGATCACTCAATTCTAGAACAAGGTAATTCATGCTTTTCCTAATCAAATTTCAATGAAGAATCAAGCAAGAATAAACCAACATAAATCAAGATCAACCACCAATATGTGAAGCAATAAAATCATTGAGCAAAACATGCCATTCAACCACTTCATACGCGATCAAAAGATATGAAATTTCGACCCTATAGACCATGAATCATGCAAATAGAGAGTTAGGGGTTTAGAATTCATACCGTTAGATCGAGAAATTGAAAAACAAGATTGAAATTTGGAGTAGTTAACGAGTGTGGTTCTCGCCGGTAATGAATGCAAGGGTTGCGGGTTCGTAAACGGGGTAAAATTCCGGGGGTACGATGGTGGTGCAAACTCTGATCGGTAGAGGAAAATCGGTAGGATTTTGAGAGTTTAAGCTTTGGATCGAGAATTTGAGACTGGGATTTTGGGAATTTTGGAAGGGTTTTATAGGAGGGGTCTAGAGGTAGGTGAAGAGGATGAAAGGGGCGGCACAAGTGAAAAGATATAAGATAGATTAGGTTAAAAACTTACCTGCCTGTTTCATTTTTCGGGTTGCCGAACTGGGTCGTTAACGACCCTAGGTGGGGTCGTTAACGAGCCTGCGTATCCTCTTTCGAGTGATTTTCCGAGCCCAACTCCTGTTTCAGGTTAGCCTAAAAACAAGTCTATCTTGCTACCTAAAAAAACTACTAAAACTCAAAAGAAAGCTAGGAAAAAGATCTAAAAAGAAAAAGGAGGAACTAAACTAAACTAAAACCGGGTTGCCTCCCGTAAACGCTATTTTTAACGTCGTCAGCCCGACGTACTTACCTTGGCTCAAGGTGGTTCTCTTGTAGCTAGGTTGGGGTTTTGAGGGACCCCATACTTAGCCTTGTAAACATTATCGACTCTTATCACTAAATTTGGTCCTTTATCTTCTAGTAATATGCCCGGTATTCCTACACAAGGGTTAGTGAAATCTGAAAACCAAGGGGGCTTGGACTCCTCTATTGCATAAATAGTGGGGTACGGTGTAGGAACAGGATATGAAGAAGAATTATAACCAGTACTAGTGAATTCATAGTTAGAGTACTCACCTTGATTTATTGGAATAGATGCTGATACTGAGGTCGTTGGAACCATTGTCGACCCTGTGCTAACGATTCCGTCATTATAGCTTTGCATAGGGGACTCGGAACTGGACCAAGGAAGGTCGGTAGGGATTTGTGTGAAATTCTCGTCCTCTTTGGTGTTTGGAGGAGGGTCGTTAGGAACAGCTATGTCGAGTTCCGGCTGGGTCAACTCGATTTGTGCAACCGCAGTTGGATCATTAGCGTTTTGGTCAAGACTGAATTCCACGTGTTCCTCTCCAATATCACAAGTGAGGAGTCCTTTCCGCACATCTACCCTAGCACCTGCTGTAGCTAGAAATGGCATGCCTAAGATAATGGGGATGTGAGGGTCCTCAGGCATGTCGAGAACGATGAAATCATTCGGGATAAAGAATTTCCCAACTTGAATGGGATAATCGTCCACGACTCCTGTTGCTTTTATACTTGATCCGTCTGCCATATAGAGATTCATGTCTACAAGCTCCAATGGTCCCATGCCGGCCTTTGACCATATTGAAAGAGGGAGTAAACTAGCACTCACTCCCAAATCACATAAAGCTTTGAATTTATGGTCGCCTATGCCAATTGTTATGGCAAATCTCCCTGGATCGCCTAGTTTCTCTGGTAGAGCAATGGATCGGACCTCATCTTGCAGCTCTGTAATGGATCATTTGCTGCTAAGAATATCTTTCAAGACTTTTGTGTAAGCCGACATTTCGCTTAGGGCCTCAACGAATGGGATAGAAATATTAATGCCCTGGAGAATCTTTACGAAACGCTTAAACTTACTCTCTGTAGAGTCCTTAGACTTCTTAGTGGGAAAAGGAAGAGATTTCACCTTTCTCGGAACCAATTCGGGCTCGAGAGGTGATGCTACCGGGTCGACATTAGGGTCGATTGGTATGCTCGAAGGATCGTTACCGACCCTAATGGGGTCGTTAACGAGCCTGAGATTGGGAGAGGAGCTTGGAATAGGAAACTTACCTGGGCTGGGATCGTTAACGACCCTGGGAGCATCGTCACCATGGTGTCTAGGTTCGGTAATGATTCTCTCTGGCTCGTTACCGAGCTGAGCCGTAGCTTCCTCATCAATCGTGGGGCTCGTCTCCTTAGCTTGGATACGCTTCGGTAGTGTCTTTCCGCTCCTAAGGTGCACCGCTGCTATTTGTCCTCTTGGGTTCTCCTCGGGTCGGCCTGGGAGTTGCCCTTGTGGCCTTGGAATCTGTTCAGCAAGGTTCCCTAGTTGGGGGTCGACATTCTTCTTCCACACATCAAACTCTCCCCATCGTTTGTTTTGATTGTTAAGGTTGGCTTGGATTCCATCAATCTTGCTATGCACTTCATTGAATTTATTATGGACTCCGTTAATGCCTTCTTGTAAACCTTGTGCCCATGATGGTGGCTCTTGGTAGCCTGGAGGTCGATATGGCGCAGGTTGTCTATTTGGTGGAGGCGCTGCATAGTTTGAATTCGGATTTTGATTGCCCCATGTTGGATAATTGTTTAACCTGTCAAAATTACTAGGCTGGTTTCTGTATGGGCCTCTCATATAGTTCACTTCAGCATATGTCTCAGCGGCTCTTACCTGCTCAATGTTAGTGCAAGTAGAAGTAGTATGGGCAGAAGAGCCACATTCTTGACAAGATTGGGAGGATTTCAGAAAACTTACTTGTTTCTTCAGGCGGTTGACCTCGTCTTGCAGAAATTGAGTTTTGACATCTGGGTCAACTTCTTCCTTGTTAGGCATGTAGAGACGCCTCTGGGGCTGGGGAGATTGTTGGGTACCATACATGGCATCATAGTTGGACAGCTTATCCAGCAATTCCCATGCGGTTGTAGGATCCATCTCTATAAAACCGCACGCTGTATGCGTGTTGATGCGGTTCTTCGTCTCTGCATTAATACCCTGGAAAAAGATTTATTGGAGCACATATAAAGGTTGCCCATGAGTAGGGCATTGTCTAAACATTTCCTTAAATCTTTCCCATGTTTCTACAAAGGTCTCATTAGGCAGCTGGTGATAGGATGTGATGCATTTTCTCAACTCCGTTGTCTTGGCAGGAAGGAAAAACTTTGTAAGAAATTGATCATACAAAGTCTTCCAAGTCCTGATAGACTTAGGAGGTAAGCTCTCCAACCAGCTCAGGGCCTTTCCAGTAAGAGACCAACTAAAAGCTTTTAACAGAACATATTCAAGTGAGACACCTTTAGCAGCTATAGTGTCACATAAATCAAGAAAATTTCTAATATGTTCCATAGGGCACTCAGTAGGTTTCCCTTAAAACTGAGCCCTTTTTTTTATCAAGGATATAAATTGAGACTTAATCTCAAAAGTCTTCTCTATCTCCGGAAGCACAATTGGAGATTCCGACACCCTCAGTTCTGGATGCATGTATTGCTTGGCATTCCTCGGATAGGCATTCAACTCTTCTTGTAAATGAGTGTTGTTGACTCGTTGACGCTCAGCTTCAGCGGCAGCGGCATCTCTATCAGCTTTTAGCTCCTCCATCCACTTCTGGAGGACTTCCATCTGACGAGCCATCTCTTTATGTGTAGCCATGGCTTGGTTTTCTCTGCGTCTATAGTGTAGAGAATGTTCATGTTCTGAATAATAACCGGTGTTGTCAAATTCGAACCTACGATGTCCAGCTGGCATACGCTGAGAAAACAAACAAAGAAAACGAAATTAAAACAAAAAACAGGGCCGGGCTATTCCCAGACCCACAGATAACCAAACGAACTGTTGCTTCCCCGGCAATGGCGCCAATTTGTTGAGGAGGGTATTCTTGACAACAAATAAATTTATAAGTCAAGACCCCACTGAGTATAGCGAAGTCAGGATCGTTCCACGGGAAGCACGGTTGTTTGCCTATAAACTACTAAAAACAAAGCAAAATAACACAAAACACCTACGACCAGCCTCGTTAACGACTTTGTTAGGGTCGTTAACGAACCTGGAGGACTCTACGATCACACACTAACGATCTAAACTTAGGTTCGGTACCGAGGTAACTTAACTCGATAACGAATGCAATGAATGCGAACTCTAATAAGAATATAAACCTAGGACAAGGGTTACCACAACATAGCTATGCATAAAACTCATAAGAAGATAAAGATCATGCCTTTAAATAGATAAATTCATCAACTTTCGCTGACTAGCAAGTAAATCAATCAATTCTCATAAAAAGATATAAGATATAAGATATAACAACCCTTAAAAAACATTTAAAAACCCTAAAATCACTTAAAACCCCACCGACACGGAATTATTATTAACGACTTCCGCACAGGGTCGGTAGGAACCACAAAATCCATCCAAAAACTCTATCTTTATGCCTCGTTAACGACCCTTCACACGTTCGTTAACGAGCCTGGAATTGGTTTTCTTCAACTCTTCTTCACTTAACATCTTGAACTTCAACCTCTTTATCTTCAGGTTCTTCCGACCTTCACCACAACACTCCAATTCATCTTAAAAAGCGCCCTTTCCTGCTCAAAACCTACAAAAAGACACAAAACGGAGTAGCTTCCATACTTTTCACAAAATATGCAAACTTATCCAAAAACACTCTAAACTAACTCTAAAAACTACCAAAACTAAACCTAAACAAACTAAGAAACACACCAAAAACTAGACTAAAAACACGAATATCAGGTAATGACAATAAGTTGTGGAAATATTTTGGTTTGTGGTGCTACAAATCCGGGAATATAGACTCCTAAACTCTCCAACACAACTTACCCAAAGCATCAAAAGAATATACCAAACTCTCTCAAACATAATGCACACTCTGCCCTTTCCATTAACCTTTAAATCCATCCTAGAAAGTCTCATAAAACACTTAAAGAAACTCTTGGCTTTTCTTTTATTGCTCTGCACTTTTATTTTTTTTCTTCTTTCTTTCCTCTGAATTTTTCTCTTTTGCTTTGAATTTTCTTTGCTGGGAAAGCTCGGTACCGACCCCACATAGGGTCGGTAACGAGTTTGCTGTAACTAAACTTCTTTTCTTTTCTCCTTTATTTCGTGCATTCTTACCAAGAATCATTTACAACTTCTTTGAACAACAATGAGACTTCCATTCTGCCCAACCCATTCTTTTTTTTGAACCAACCCACATCATACTCAACAAAACAAATTTCAACCAACTAAGTCCTAATCCCCAGATATGGTCAAGCTTATATCGACTAGGAATTAATTTTGTGGAGCTACAAATAAAAGGCTTAAGGAACAAGAATTGGCTTAAAAAACAAAGGATAATGCAAGGGTGGATATGGATTAATAAAGCTTATGAAAAACAAGTTCTTCATCATATGATCTTTCAAGTAATGAACTAAAATCTTATATAGGCTTTGAGAAATAGATAACCATCACAATCTCAAGAGATAATATACACATAAGAGAGTATATCACACAAAAAAATTAAGGCTAAACATGCTCACAAGGTAATTTTGTTGGATTGCAATAAACTCAGGCTAAAAGTCATATGTGCTCAATTTCATCACAAGCTAAAGATTCTCATAAAAACAAGAGTCTTTTGTCGGAAATCACCCGTAAGATAGGCCATATTGTGAATAACCACCCTCTCAATAACAAATTACTGAAAACCACCCTTATACCTATCTCCGTTAACAATTAACCACCCGTTCTCACTTTTCCGTCTCAAAATCCGTTAAACGCTTGTGTTGAATTTTTTTTTAATTTTTCTTTTCATTCCTTATTTATTTATTTCTACTAAATAGATAAAAAAAACCTAATTTGTCTTGGCCGCCAGTGGAGACAAACCGTCATTCTCGTCACCACTCGCCGGTGACAACTCCCCGACGCCGAAACCAGTCGAGCACTCGTCAACAAGCAACTCGATAATCTGACGGTTGTGGTTCCACCGGCGAGAAGAAAATGGAAACTCGAGCGAATCTCACCAGAACTCAGTCTTCACTCCTCCGCACATCTCCGACCATTCGATCGTCCATCCACAACCTAGCCACTAACGTCTCTTCGCTCACCGAGTTCGGATACTTCAAGGACGAAGAAGGCGAAGACCTGCGGTAGTCAATTCGAAGGAGGCTCCGATGACGAAAGATAAAGCCAAAGAGTTGAGCGAGCAGAGACGCGTCGATTTGGCCAAGAAAGCCCTAGATCGCTTCAATCTCGACCCCGATTACCAGTCCCTACACAACAGGATCTCCGATTTGTTCGTCGATTGCCTGAAATCCGACCTTCAAAGCCTCAATTCTGGTTGGACGAACAAGATCAGCCTCGCGGCGAAGTGATGCCCATCGCTTGACTCGTCCTTTGACCGGTCAACTCTCCTCTACGAAGCGTTCGAAAGGAAGATGTTCCCGCTGGAGTCATCGCCGGAATACGCCGGAATCGACGACGGTCACTACGTGGGGGAGGAGACGGTGAAGAAGAGGGCAGTGAGGGAGACGTCGTCGGCCCTCTCCATGAGCTGGTCAACGAGGTGAGATCCGGCAAAGACAATCACCAGTATCCTCTTCCCTTTCTTCTCCTTCAAACATAGTGGAATCCGACCCACGTACCCGTGCCCGAGCTTGGATCTTGATGCCGGAATATGCAGGGTGTTTGATTGGACAGAGATCGGAGGGCGGGGGAGGTGACAGTGAAGAAGAGGGCGGCGAGGGAGATGCCGACAATAAGGCAGAGGAGGCATTGATGGGCGATGAGGTAGCGGATTGGGAAGAGTTCCATTGCACTTGTAAATCAGGTCAGATCCCATTTTCTATGGGGTGGATTAGTAATCCACTTGGATGAAGCCTAATATGGATTAAAATATATTAAAAATATAAGGGTAAATTGGTCTTTTCGAAAATTAACGGGGGAGAGGACGGAAAAATGGCATTGGGTGGTATTTGGGTAACGGAGGGTTGTATATGGGTGGTTTTCAGTAATTTGTTATTAGACGGGTGGTTAAGTGGAATATCTCCTATTATACGGGTGGTTTCCGACAAAAGACTCTAAAAACAATTTTATCAAAAGATTTGGGCTAAAACTACCAAAAATATGCTAAAGGATTTACATGATCATGCAAGCAAAAGCAATCATAGAACCATAAGACAAGGGTATCATTTGTCCTAAAAATCTTTTTGTGATTTTTCAATTTTTTCAATTTTTTTCATTATTTTCATAGAAAAGCAAAGCAACTAAACAACTAAAACTACAAAACACATCAAAGCAAGTTATGGAAAAACTTAAACACATATAAGCGTTTTCTTTTCCCTCCCTACCCCATACTTAAGCTATACAGTGTCCCCACTGTAAGAACAAAATAAAGCAAAAAGAAAGAGATAGGGAAAAGAAAACGAACTCACAAAATATTTTTTGAAGCAGTGGAAACATTCTTTGAACATCCTTGAAAGAGAGAGAGAGGGAATCAGGGAAAAGGTGGAAAGCGCTTCTCCAAGTTATGCATGAACATAGCGGTAGATTTCCAACGCTCTTCGGTTGCATCCCATCGTGTGTCAGCTGTCCAATTGGGGAGGTACAAGAGCTCAATTTTATCCTCTTTGACCAACACCTGGCGATCATTGACTGTAGTGGTTACTCCCTCACTACATCTCTTGAAAATTCCAAAAGAAACCCAGTAAGCGGTGTTTAGCTTTTGTGGCTGGAGTGTAGTGTAGCGGGAAAGATCAATCTCACAAGTCAGAGCAAGAATGGTAACTATCCCTCTAAAGTAGATATCCTCCAATTTCGGCCCTTGTTGTTCTACATACGTCACCCACTCATATCCCAAGTTCATTGGAGCGGGATTGGTGAAAAGCATGGTGCATAGACAACCCACCTCCGTCCTTGTGGGCCAAGATAACTCAGTTTTGGCCCAAATGGTGGAGCCGAGAATCCTCAAGATGATGCGAAAAAGTGGACTGACTATGTGAGAGCCAGGGAGTGCACGTACTGAGCAATGAGCTTGACCTGTGATGTAGCCCCATGTCTCTGGAATCTTGAAATGGTCGGGAGCTATATAATCTCGGGAGGGGTGTTGAACTTGCTCATGGTAAGATTGTAATCCTCGTTCCCGAGTCTGAAGGTGATCCTCCCCACAGATCTCGAATTCTTGAACCTGGTTCGGAGAGTGGCCACAAATTCTACAATGAGGGCCGACCGATTTGGAGTGAGGGTGAGGGTTTGGGAGGGCGGCCGAGAGAAGGAGCAAGGAGAAGGATGTGTTGGTTGAGGGTTTGGAATAAAAGAAAGAAGATTATTAAGAAAACATACCTGGGGTCAAAATCCGGGTTTTATTTCAGTTACACTGCAAGGGTCGGTAACGAGCCTCTTGCAGTTTTTCACCGAATATGTTTTTGCTCTATTTTCCCACCTCATTCTTGTATCACTTTAGCAAGGCATTCTATTCTGAAAATCTAAAACTTAATCTAAAAATAAATCAAAAGAAAGTTAGCAAAAAAAAATCTAAGAAAGAAAAAAACTAAACCGGGTTGCCTCCCGTAAGTGCTATTTTTAATGTCATTAGTTCGACGAACTTACCTTGGCTAGTCGGACAATGTGAGAGCCCATGTGGCTCGGATTTTCTCCTCATTCGGGTTAGCTTGCTCAAGGTATTTCTTCAGCCGGTGTCCATTAACTTTGAAGATGGCTCCATCGTTGTCTTCTAGATCCACCGCTCCATGGGGATAAATGTGGTGGACCACGAATGACCCACTCCATCTTGATCTCAGCTTCCCTGGAACAAGGCGGAGTCTAGAGTTAAAGAGGAGTACATTGTTACCAACTTCATAAGTTTTTGGCACCAATTTCTTGTCATGCCACTTCTTGGTGCGCTCCTTATCTCGGCGTTCTCATATGCTTTTAGCCTCAACTCCTCTAGTTCTTGCAAGTCCATGAATCGTTTTGCTCCAACCTTGTCAAGATCCATGTTAAGCTCCTTGAGAGACCATAATACCTTGTGCTCTAACTCGATCGGCAAATGACATGCCTTGCCATAAACTAGGTTGTAAAGAGTGGTGCGTAAGGGTGTCTTAAAACAAGAGTATTTATACTAAAGGAACTATCTAAAAGTTTCCTTAAAGATAAAACATCTAAAATAAAAAGATCTCGGAATAAAAGTCATTAAAAGCACTTAAGTCGGCTACGTCTACCGACATGGAGACCCTCGGTAACGACCCCATCAGGGTTGGTAGACTCTTCAAATTTTGCTGAACTTCTGTCTTCCTGCACACCTCGGTACCGACCCCTCCTGGGTCGGCAACGAGTCTCGACTGGTCTTGTTTCCTTTGGATTATTCACTCCTCGTTTTGGATTTCCCGGGATTTCTTCAAGTATCTTCACCTCTTCCTTCTTAGCCATGCTCCGCTCACTCTCCTTCATCTTGATGTCTCCAGAATGCCTCCAACTTTGCTCCAAAACCTACACAAAAACAACTAGAATAGTTTCTATACTTTTCACAAAATATGCAAACTCATCAAAAAAGACACAAAACTAACACAAAAACATACTTAAACAAGGCTAAATAATCTAGAAAAACACTCTAAAACTAAGCTAAAAACATGGACATCAATTGGGCATGATTGTGATGAATAAATTAATTGCATTTCTAATAGATCTTTCAATTCCAACGAGATGTGAACATGGATAAACTCGTGACTCGTCGATAAAAGGGGCACGCCCACTAACAATATTTAAATAGCTCTATCGGAGTTATTGTGTTGGAGTTGAGTTGAGACAGCAACGTTGAAGCAACTGAAGGCACGCGCGTGGAGAGTGCGAGTGCGAGTGCGAGTGTATAATAAATCTTTTGCATAATACTCCAAAATTTAAAAACTACTAATATTATTCTCGATCGCACCATTCAAACATCAGCCTCCATTGTAGTTTTCCCTTTCTGTTGATTCCTCTGTAGTCTGTTCACAATTTCACCTACAAATCCTCTCTCTCTCTCTCTCTCTGCTCCCCTGCTTTCTTCACACCAAAAGCAGAGCATTTTTTCCGTAACCATCAAAATGAGTCGCTTAGCTCCTCTCTCTGAAGAGCCTGTGAACGATGAAGACCTGAAAAGGCTCACCAAGAAAACTCAGCATTGGAAGAATTGGGTCAAGTCTCATTTCTCCATCTTCTTTCACAAGGGGAAGTCTGATCTCAAGATCCTCTTGAGCGTTCTCGGTTGCCCTCTTTTCCCCGTCTCTTCTTCTTCTTCTTCTTCCCACCAACAATATTCCACTCAATCGCTCCTAGAGGTGAGTATCTCAACCTCAACTGGGTTTTCGAGATTTTCCCCCTTTTTTTTTTTACCAGGAAATGACCTCCTTTGATTTTCCCGCGAAATTCCATGTATGTTTTACTGTTAAGTCGTGTGGGGTTGAATCAAATCATGGGGTGTTCAGTTTAGCTTTAATCTGATCTTCCATTTTTGGGTTTTTATCTGCAAAAAAATCGCCCATATCCTCAACTCAAGCTCTAATATTTGGGATAATGAAAAACTAATTGTGACCCTTTAGTACTACAAATCATTTATTCTAAAATGGGTTAGTTTGAACATCAATTTCTTTTCTATTGTTGGCTAATTAATTGATCGGAAGGAGACAAAAAAAAAAGAGTGTAATTTGATTTGATTTTGTGCAGGTTTCATCGTCAGCCAGGTACATAATAGAGCATTTCAGGGCAGCCACAGGATGCAAGAAGCTAGAAGGCAATGTGAAGAACATATTTGCAACTGGAAAAGTGAACATGGCAATGGTGGAAGACCCTAATTCCAACAACAACTCACTTGCATTGTCCTCTCATGGCAATGGTGTTGTACACAAAGGGTGCTTTGTAGTGTGGGAAATGGTCCCTAACAAATGGTCGATTGAGCTCGCTGTAGACGGTCACAAAGTTGTAGCCGGGAGTGATGGTAAGGTGGCTTGGCGTCACACCCCTTGGCTCGGTTCTCATGCTGCAAAAGGCGGTGTTCGCCCTCTAAGACGTGCTCTTCAGGTTTGTTATATCTAAACTATACATATATGTTTGATATAATAAGTACACTGATACATCCATTAATGTCATATTTTCCCAACAACTCATTAACTTTATGGACATGAAATCCAATGTCACATAAATACATAATGTTGTTTTTTTAAAAAAAAAAAATTAGATATTAACGTAAAGGAATTCATTATAATTAGATGGACCAGTAGTAATGGCCAAAATTTTGAGCTAGCTAAGCCCTTGTGGTTCCACATTTTTTTAATTCCATGGTTGGTTTCATGGGGTTAGCTTTATTATGGGATATGAGCTTTTATTTTATATGTTCTTGATATCTAGTGTTTAGCTCTGTGTTATTGGAGGCATGTGCTTTAGCACTTTGTAGGGAACAAACGTCTATTTGGAGGTGGCTTTTGTAGTGATCTAAATTATCATGTGATCATCTGACTAGTTTCCTGCTGCTAGGAAAAATATGAACCAATTAAATGCCTCATTCTTGCTTCTAATCACGTCTCTTGGTATCCATTTTGTCAAGAGCGGTTTGGTTGTTTGCACCTGAAGATGGATACCAAGAGAATTAATTGATAAAATGAATTAGGCCAATCAATTTTATCACTTGGTTAGTAGATCCAAAATCTAATGCATGTAAAATGCTATATATAGAAGTAAGGGTAGTTTGGTACCCTTTTGGTGGACAATAACTTGCCAAGGGCTTCAACCATTTTGGCCACAATTGACACTAACTAAAGTGGTCCTTGTATATATATATTGTGAAACTTTGGTCCTAACTCACCTAACCATTACACTGAAAAATGCTGTACGTACACCGGGCCTCTAGCTACTCCTTAATTACTCTTTACCTCTCTTGTCGCATCTTTTCCATTAACTTCTCCAATTAAAGCCTCTGTCTACCATCAAACTTTTAACACATATATAGAGGGTACAAACATGCATGAATTCAAATAGGATCACAATAAGATCAATATTCATATGGAAAATTCATGACCATCCCACTCGATCATATGTTTAATTAATTAATACAGATGACAATATGACATGATGGTCAATTCTCCATAGTTGGTTAATATTTTTGTTATATGGGTAACATACTATTGTTTTTTCTTCCAATAACAACATACTAACATAATAATCTTAACCTGTAAATACCTCTACAGGGTCTTGATCCAATGTCAGTTTGTGAAGTGTTCTCCCAAGCTCAATACACGGGCGAGAAGGAAATCCACGGCACAGATTGCTTCATCCTCAAAATAGCGGCTGAGCTGGATGACCTGGCGGATCGGGGCGACAGCTCAGCAGAGATGATCAAGCACGTGACATTTGGCTACTTCAGCCAAAAGAGTGGGCTACTGATATACTTGGAAGACTCGTACTTGACCAGGATACAGCCTCCCGGAACCTGCCCTTTGTATTGGGAGACCACCATGGGCTCCCAGATTGAGGATTATCGGGCCGTTGATGGCGTCATGATTGCGCATTCCGGTAGGACCCACGCCATCATAACTCGGTTCGGAGACGGGTTGAAGCCGAGCCCTGGGGTGTTGAGGATGGAAGAAGCCTGGACGATTGATGATTTTGCTATTAATGTAAAAGGTGTTTCAATGGATTGCTTTATTCCTCCCCAGGAAGTGCAGAAAGATGTGTACAAAGCATGCTAATAAGTAAGAAGACAGATTATTATCCTGAAAAAAAACAAGTAATAAGAGAGATTCATCCTTTGAAATTTAGTTTTAATACATAGTTCATATAATGTATATCCCTTTGAAAATTAAGTTGCCCTGCCTTATTTTGACGAGGGAAAGATTAGACAAGATCCTAGAAAGAGATCAGCTTAGGCATTCTTAACCTGCAGTTTTCGATGAGTCACAAGTTGATTTGTAGTAAAAGTATGCCTTAGTCTAGCAATGAAATCAGTTATAGCGTTACAAACACGAGACATATATATAGGCCTCAAATGATTGCAATAAAAGGCGAGTATTTGCGACCAATATTTGAATTTACCAAAGACAACTTCTACTTTTTTGATTCACTCACAATGAACTATCACCACTCTAGCTAGAAGCACTCAGAGAAAGAACAAGGAAGAAAAATACCTCTCATACAAATAGATTTTTCATTGCTTTGTAAAACAGATTACAAGAATAGCATAGAGAGCTACCTATAGTAGAGTAATTTGACTTAGAAAGCCTAACTCATACACAAGATTTGGAGAACACTCAGGTAAAACGACTCTTATGGTGAATCGTGAGTCATCATAAATATTCATTGTTTTTCATATATGCGTCAATTGTTATTCATATACGCGTGACTTGCTATTCATATATGTGTGGCCAATGGCGGAGCCAGAAAAGTTCGGAAGGGTGGGGGGGCGGACCTCAAACAACTATCCTTAAGAAAAATCGAACGAGTTTAACATGTCGATATGTATATACACATATTAGATGCAACATATGAGATGTATCGATTTTTCTATACTAATCTTGGCAACTACAACCCTAATAGGAAACTAATAAGCACTATTGAAAAATAATTAAATCTAAATAAAAATAATTTTAAAATATATTACCATTTTTAGGCTCTTAATAAGGACCTATGTTAGAAAAATCGAAGATATATTAAATATATAAACTACACAAAAAAATAAATTCAAGATAGTTTAATGTAAAAATTATAAACCAAGCTATATTTGTTAAGGTGCTTGCTTTAAAAAGGAGCAATTACTAAACTAATAGAATTGAATAAAAAACTTAACATTTCAAGAAAAATTATTAAATTAATTTCTATTCAACTTTAAGTAAAAAATAAAAATAAAGTTAAGTTTTTGTATTACCAAAGTAAAAAAATGAATGAGAACAAGTGAACAACACATGCCCTACACCTTATTTTCGATTTATTTCAATTAGAGAGTGAATATTTTTATAATATAATAGACTAATAGGCCCAAGTCTAATAGGCCCAATTTGATCTATCTGGATAGGCCCTACTTCTTTTGTTTTTCATTTCTTTTTTTACTTAAAATTGGCCGACATTTACGATTTCACCGCTTGCCCGCTGCACTCCGCCACACCAACGTGCTCCCAACTATCTTATTATCCGCCCCCGCCCCAATCCTTTGGGCGTCTCTGTACAAATCCTCGTTCCTCCGGCCGCCGGTGGGGGCGACCGCCCCCTCCCTCCGCCACTGTGTGTGGCTTGTTATTCATATATAAGTAGTTTGTTATTCATGTATGTGTGACTTTTTATTCATTTATTCATGGTTTGTTATTCATATATACATGATTTTTCATATATTTGTGTTTTGTAATTCATAAATGTGTGTTCTGTTATTAATATATACGTGATTAGTGAATCTCCTTCATATATACGCGTGTTTTTTACATCATTTGATACAAAAGGAGATTCACTAATTTAGAACAGATATGCATGGATCGAGATTCCATTTAATTCTTCTATATAGTTTTCATTTTATTATCTTTTAGGTACGTAAAATTATGATGGAAGGTTGATTAGTGTCATGAATTGAGGCTATGAGAACGTTTATCGCCATTCTGTAATTAACATTGCAGAGGATGTATAATTTGCATACGTGCCAGCAAGAACAGCTAAATAAATGAAAGTCTTCATTTACCCGGAAAGAAGAGTTACAAATTACGTACACAGATATTAAATGCCAACTTTTAGTAAAAACAAAGCTTGATCGATCATCAACAGGAACACAATACAATGCAACATGGAACAAATTTAAACTTACAGAAGGAGAATCCTACATATTTGGAAATATAAGCAACACCATTATATTATCTATATCACAACCACCGAATTCCCCAGGAATAGCAAACCTACATAAACAGAGAAAACGAACTGAAATTGGGCAAGTTGGCCGGCCGGCTCCTTTAGTTTCCTACTCCAGGGCTCGGGACAGAATAATCCGGATAAATCATGACGCCACCCTTGCCATGGGCGTCAATGAGTTTCCGACGTATGAGCATTGCTGATGAATAGCATTCAAGACAAGTCACCTTCGCCTTCTCTTTCAGTGACCTTCCTGCTTCCGTTGGTGCAAGGGCAAAAGAGGCCAGTATCAGCAAGAGAATCACAAAGCTTGACCGAAATCTCAACATCTTTCAGATATGACAGGCTCAAATGAGAATGAGAGCTATCTATGTAATTTTTTTTTGTCAGATGAGAGCTATCTATGTGTTATGTGTGTGGTGTTTGATATTGTTGTAATTCTGAGAGAGGTTTTAAGCTGTTTATATAGGTAGCTAGCTAGGCATGGATGAAGTTAAACTGGTAAGTCTGAAGAAGGAATGTTTTGCAAGAAATTAATGTTTCTACGTAGTGGGTTATGCCGAAAGGTTTCCTGTATGAAGTTAGGTATGAGATCAAATGTGAGAACATACAAATCCAGCAGCAGCCCTCATTTCTTGGCTGGGGAGTTGAAGATATGGATCATTCATGCATGAAATCAACCAAAAGGATCAACCTAATCACCAAGTCAAACATACCTGTATCAATCACCAGAAGAGATCATTCCACTTGTTAGTGTGCTCAAGCAAGGCAGCCTGGACAAGGAATTTGGAAATGTCAAAAGCGTATAGAATTGAAAGTTCATAATGGAAATCGGGGGAAGAAAGATCATGTTTAAAATGCCTTGTATGCACCACTCTTTGAGTCTTGATGTAAAGGTATAAAGAGAGCATTCCTTTCCTAATAAATACACTAATCCACACAAGTTGGGGTCTGAACTAGGAAAGTTCATGTTTACATGCCTCCAAAATTCTCTCTTACCTTTTAGTATCTTCGCTTGAGAAGAGCTAATAGCACAACAAACAGTTACTCAAAACATCACAGTTGGGCAGCAGACAAGCAAGTTTAGGACGCAAGAGTTGCAGTCATTTTCATCCAGAGTTTTCCCCGTCTTATTGCTAACTAAGGCTGACCTTGGTGGGTGAATTTTCAGAGTGGGGACTTAATCCAATGGATTGAGATATTGGTGTTCACCTAATCATATCTCATACATGAAGAGGTTGGGGAAAGCTAGCAGACATAGTCTATTTATAGAAAAGAGCATTGAACTTGTGCAAGTTACTCCAGCAAAAACCTGTTCGAAAGCGAAATGATAACAGTGCTTATATGAGCTTTTTGGTTTGTGACTTTTCAGATATTCTACATCTCAAGTGATTTCACTGTAGAATTTATCACTCCTCGTATACCAATAAGTCGTTGCACAATAAAATTCAAACCAAGAAAACATATATCAGTTGACCATTCTGCATCATCTACTCACAAATGAAGATAAAAATTAGCATTAAATATATTTGAAAGTTGAAACAACAGTATAAACACGAGGCAAAAAAACATTTGCAGAATATAGATACGTACCATTATAGGAAATCAACCTGAATATTAGGAAGAGCACATCTCCAAGACATACTAGACAAGATTGATTTGGTCAATTTAGAGATCCATGTGGGGCCTTTCACTCTTAAAGGGAATTCAAAAGAGCTGAGTGGAGATAACCCACCTTTATTCATTGAATAATCTGATTATATGAGCGATCCAAGCTAGCTGAAGTTGCATTAAGATTCCTGTCAGTATCAGTGAAGAAAAAGGTGTTAGGTAAACAAAAGTGAGAGAGGTTCCTTGCCTAGGCATAAGGCGAAAAGCATATGCTCTTTAAATCAAGACGTTCCATTTTGCAATATGCTTATTTCTTCCTTTGTAGATTTATGCAACATCGTAGAGAGCTTATAAATTTACACAAAACTATTAGTTAAGTATCTTATTATCCTTACAGCCAAGTCTGCAACATTAAATGTCAAAGAAGAGGAGATGTGGGTAGGAGATAGATCTATGGAAGAGGAGATGACAGATATGGGAGGGAGAGAGATGAGAATTGAGAATACGTGGGATGGAGGTTAACCCAAAAGTTCATTTTTTTTTTCTAGATCAGGGAAAAAGTTAATTTGAAAAGTAAGGGGTTAACAGAAATAGAATTGAGAAAAAGTGGGATGAAAATAAACTCAAAAGTTTATTTCTTTTTTTTTCCTAGATCAGTCTAAAGTTATCTTGAAAAGTAAAAGATTAAGAAGATGTGAAAAGTTACAAGTAATATTTCTTTAAACATTTTTGTTTTTCTTCTATGAAACGCCTCAACCAAGAGGCACCCAGATGAGCGGGCGAGTGAAGTGACCGAGTGAATCAATGTTCACAGGCATTAACAAGTTCAAACCTGGCTGAAGAGATCTCATTGTATCAAAATCTATCATTGTATTTATTTTAGATCATCCCATCACTTGACAGTGAAACTATAAATTAAACGCGCTGTACTTACAAACACTTGTGATACTAGTGCAAGTTAGAAAAGAAAACCATATTCCAGTGTATAGACCTCAATTTGTAAGCTGATGAAGCCTCCACACATCAGAAAGATCAGCCATCAAACTGTAAATAATCCTGGAATAACTCATTGCCAAAAAGTCCAGAATAACTGGTTCATGACATCAAATTTCATTATACTGCCACTGCATCAAAGCTCTCACACATGGCTTCAAATTTATCCCTCTGCATAACTGTAGAAACTGCAGTCATCCATGAGTTGACATCTACAACATTTAACTTTAGCAAACTATTCAAGGTGGAATACAACAAGTTCAAATCCCCCTTCTCACACAAGGAAACAATAAATTTATTTGCACTGTCAGAGTGTGGAGCGTAGCCGTTGAATATCATCTCATCCAGAACAAATGCTGCTTCATTAAATTCCATTCCGCGCACAAGCCCATCAAGAAATATTCTATAGGACACCACATCGCGTTTACAGCCTTGTCTTGGCATATCCTCAAACAAATCTATGGCATCTTTTAACATACCTTCTTTACAATACCCCGAAAGAAGGGTATTATAAGTAATAATATTTGGCTTAAAGCCTCTTTCTACCATCTCATCTAAGCACTTCAAAGCCAATTCAAATTCCTTATCTCTGCAGAACCCCGCAATCATTGCATTGAAAGTTGCTGCATGAGGTTTACAACCATTTTGCTTCATCTCTTCCAAAATCCCATTTACTTCATCCTTCCTTCCAGCTTTGAAAAGCCAATTGATAAGGGTAGTATATATAGCCGAGTCCGGCTGCAATTTGTTCCTTAACATCTCATCTTTGAGATCAAATGCCGAGCCTAAATCACCGGCCTCACAGAGCCCCTTGATCAGTGATGAATAAACATAGACATCAGGCTCAAGTTTATAAACCCGCACCATTTCACTTTTAAGGCTAAAAGCTTCTTCCATCCTTGACTTTTTACAAAGAGCATTGATCAGAGTCCCGAAAGTAGCAGCATTCGGTCCAGCCCCTCTCTCACACATTTCATCGAACAGTTTGCACGCCTCTTCCAAATCGTCACACAAACAACACGCATTGATCATTATATTGTAAGTACACGCATCAGGGCAAGCAAACCGATCAGCACCCAGAAACAAATCCCACATCTTATCGAATTCATGGCAAACTAGAAGCCCGTTCAGGAGGGAGTTGAAAGACTTGACCGTTCTTTGGCAACGGAAGGAGGGAATTTCATCGAACACCTGGCGTGCTTTGGAGGGTAGGCGAGCACGGGAGTAGTAAGCAATCACGTTGCAGAAGATGATCTCTTTGGGGGCGAAACGAGTTTCAAGCTTCAATTTTTTGAGTATTGTGTCCAATTCATCCAACATTTTTGCGCGGCCGAGCTTGGTGATTATGAGGTCGTAGGAGAGGAGGGTGTAGCGGAAGGGTGTAGGGTTTGAATTGGGATTAGGGTTTAAGAAGAGCTCGAGAGCGAGCCTTGGGTCCTTCTGGTGACGGAGGAGAGATGAGAGTCTGAAAGGGGAGACCATTTTCAGGGTATTCTCCATTTTTGGGTCCTTGTGAACTACGCGGGTGACCGTTGTGCACGAAAAGCACAAGGACGACGATCTCACTTCAGTTTCAACCACCATGTTAACTTATTCTGTTCCAAATTATTTTATATAAAAAGTTATTGTTCGAATAAAAAACTTAAAATGTGTCGTTTAAAGATGATCGATAATTTTTAATACAATTATTTTTGTTTTAAAAATCACATATTGATATATATCCTGTTTTGCTCGTTTTGGTGACTACTTTTATGAAGAAAATTGCAAATATATTCATATTCTCAACTTCGTTTTGTTTGATAAACTTTTGTCCACAGATCACTTTACTATTTGTAATGTGAAAATGGAGACCCATACAAACGTCGTATCACCTTCGCTATATTAATAATGTCCTGTCAGTGCACGGATTACTTGAAAATTAGCTTCAGAGATAATAAAGATGGATCATCTGTAGCTAGCTATATAACACATGAATAACAGGATCATAGACAACTGCAGCAAGTTTTAGAAACTGATAATTTATTGTGATATTAGAAACACCATAGGCAACTGAACAAAGAAATTCTCTCAAGTAACACAATTTTGCCCCATTCAATACTAAAGGTTATTAAAGTCTCTAATCTTAGATAGCAAGATTCTTCATCCTAGAACTAGAAACTGGACAACTTTGTTCAATTGGGGACTGCTCAGATTCAGGACCTCCTTTCAGAAGCCCTGCAAAAAGCTCAGCTGGATCATAGTATATCTCCACATCTTCCGCTCTCAAACTTTCATCAACCTATAACCAAACCACATAGAAACCAACCACCATTTAAAAAAAAGTCATGTTACCAAAAATTGTATATTTAATTTACAAATTACCTTCATAACACCAATTCCAAAGAATTCAACCATTTCTCCGGTAGGAGCATGGCCTTTGAATGGACCTTCAAAGTAACCCCAATGCCTGAACTTGTAGGCAATCGTAGGCGGACCCGAGTACACATCCGTCACTTCCCATGGAAATCCTCTTGGAAAAGCTGATCGAAATGTGTCGTGTGAGGGCTCGAAACTCTCTTCGCCGGCTTTGTAGTACTTGAACTGATCTGGCAGGGAAGATTTTAACAAGGCGTTGTAACTCCCCAGCTTCAGAGTCTCTTCTCCAGATAGCCCTTCTCTTCCTACAATCATCAGTAAGAAAAACTTTTTTAGGGCTATGCTTTCAAGTAGCAATTGCTGTAAAAAGTTAGGTGTTGATTTACCATTGACAATAAGCTTGAATTTTTCAGGGTTTATGGTCTTGAAGTCTTGGATTCTGGTCTTGTGAGACAGCTCCATCTCCCATGTCTTCACTGCATTTTGAACAGTTTCTTCTAAGGACCCTTTTGGCCATACCTGCACACCAATTTTTGTGGTAAAATACATAAACTGTATACAGATACAGCCATACAGGGGTAGGTAAATCAGTGTTTGTTATTTTGTTTACCTTGGTTCGACCTTCTTCAAAGAGCCTGTTAACACTATCAAAGATAGGAGGGCCACCATGCCTCCAATGGATGTTCTTGTTGTGCCTCTCTTCATTGAGAAGAGATCTGTACTTATCACCTACAACTTCTATCTCATCTTTTTCTTCCATGTCGATCAGCTAGCTATATGCACTTCTGGTTATGTTGTGGGATCTCAACACTGATTTATATAGAATTTTAAGGTTAAAGAAAATGGAGTTTTAAGTGTGTATGTGTATTTTTGCAATGGAGATTTTTTTTTCTCTAAAATGTCCCTTTATCTGGTTCAAAATCCTCAACAACGCTTGGATCCCTATGTGTAATACGCATAATTAAGTCATAAAATGATATCATAATATTATAGATACATACTTATATAGAAAATATATATTCTAATAAAATTATAAATTGAAACACTGGAAAATCATGCTTTTTATACAATTATATTTTAGAGGATGATCATTTTATATTATGATTATATAATTTTATTTTAAAATAGTTTAGTATTTGTCATTCAATTGCCTCACCTAAAAGTAGGCAAACTATTTGATTTAAAGCTAAATTGTAAAAAAAATTGGAAAATCCTTGAAATTGATGTGAGTGAAAGTTGTGTATTGTGAGAACTCAGATGCGTTTCATGTTTTCTGTGAATAATAGAAAAATAATTATTCTATTCCTAGTACGTTGAAAAGTGTAAAGCATGATCAAAATTGAGTGATCGTTTTTTTTTATCAGAAAAAATTGAGTGATCTAAGACTATATTTTACTTTAATTATTATGCAACAGCACATCATAACCCATAAAAATTCAATGCAAATGATGGTCATCTCGAATTAGGAAACCGTCTAATCTATTCTAGGTTCAAGTATTGAACACGGTTGTGTTGTATTCTATCTGATAGAGAGACGTGTTTATGCAACAGCCATCAATTGTATTCAACTTTAACCAAAAAAAAAAAAAATCAATTGTATTCAACCAGACATGATTTATGAAGTTTAGGACGAGTTCTGACAATAATTCAGAGGAAATTAATGTAAGCTCATGCTCATCTCCGCATTTAGATTTATTTTTTTTACTTTAAACTACTCCCTCTAGTTCATGAAACATGTCTTTTTAGCCCATTTTTCATTTTTCATAAAACATGTCTTTTTAGTATTTTTTTCCACTTTTTTCCAAATTTGCCCTTACTTTATAGGTGTAATAATTACTTTTTACAATTTTCTAGGAGGGGTTAAGAGTGCACATTTATCTAAATGTAGGGGTAATTTGGGTAAAAATTAATTTCTTAATATGTGTGCATTAAACTAAAAAGACATGTTTTACGAATCGGAGGGAGTAGATTTTTTTTTGGGTAGAGCTTAATATCATCTCCATACCGGAAAACGTGTCTGAAAATATTGCCCAAAAATCATATTTAACGTGCATATTGAAAAAAATATTTCAGCGCGCCAATTTTTTTAAGAAAAATGAAGGAAATGATTTTATCAGGAAAGATAAATCCATGAGCTCGTTTCTGCTGCCTGCATATAGTATCTGATTCCTGGAGCATGCTTTTCTGTGCTCTGTCACGCTTTTAAATCACAAATTTTGTACCTGGATTTCGTATTCAATTCAAATTCTTATGACATAACTTGTTCTTTCTAGCTGATCTCGCCTTCTTTAGCCTCATTTAATACTTTACACTATGAAATCTTGCTGAGGTGCTCTTACAGAAAGTATATGTAGATTGTTGCTGTAAATAGGCTGTAATATTTTTGCAAGTTGACAAAATCTTACCAGTAATTAAATCAATCATTCATATAAGTAAGTAGCCAGAACATGGTTTTATTATAGGATCTTCAGTTCTGTTAAGGAGCACAAAAATTAAGCTTACAACAAAAGTTAGAGCAAGCCCTAGTCAGATTTTTGTCTAGCAACAACACCAACAATATACTGATTCAGATGCTGGCCAAAGACCTTAGTTGAGAAAGACTCTACTACATGCTTCTGCGCTTGCTCGCCCATTCTTTTCGCCATGTCAGTATCTTGAATCAGTTTAGCCATAGCCAACGCGAAATCATCTGGATTAGGGTTACAAAGGAAGCCCGTAAGCCCGCTTTTAACCGTTTCTTTTGGACCACCACTGTTGCAGGCAATAACCGGCTTGTAAGCTGCCATTGCCTCTAGTGGCACAATTCCAAAGTGTTCATCCTACATCAAGCAGTATTGAAAAGATGTTATTAAGCAATGTAAACGTCTGTTCGGTGAGGTGTTGCATAATCTCATTAATAGATACAGTATAAAATAGCTGTTTGCAAGAAGTAATGTTTGGCATGCACACATGTATTCTTTAAAAATACATCATTTTTGCCCAAAAGACCTTTTCTCCCATTTTCACAAAAATTCTGGAAAACTAAAACAAAAAATAAGACTGATAAATGATACAAGTGAAGGATTTGAAACACACCGTAGGTGTATAAAGAACGCAAAGACATTCAGAGAGGAGAGTGTTTCTTTCACCGGTGGAGCACGACGTGATGAACCTGATTTGATCAGAAACGCCTTCTCTTTCAGCTAATCTTTTAAGTTCATCCAAGTATTCAACATTTTCTCTCAAGCGCTTGTCATATCCACCTGAAAGATAAAGAATGCTTTATGATGAATTCATTTCAGGATTAAATCAAGCTAACTAGAACTCCAACACAAAAAATTTCAGGGTTACCTGCAATAGTCAGAGTAGCATCAGCCAGATCATGACCTCGCAGAATAGTTTTCAGCCTTGCAAATGCTGAAATTGCCAAGTCAATGTTCTTTTTTCTTTCAAATCGGTTGATCGAGAGAAAATTCAAACTGCAAGGCAGTATAACTTATTTATATGAAAAAACGATTATTGATGACACCAAGTGTTTTTCTTGGTCTCAAGATGACATACAGTATAAAGAACATATGCATCATCGGGCATTAAGTTTCAAAATGCAGTATTTGATTCCATATACATTAAGTTTGATGACCCACAATAATTATATCAAGCATTATATTTTGGGCTAAAGAAACAGCACTCAAACTTTTTGGCTTTATAATGCATAAATATGCTATATATTGCATGCGTTGTGCATCCAAACATGAACTACAGACATGCAAATCTTCCTTACCTAGAAGCAGGAGGAACAGAAAACTGATCTATATCAACAGCCGGGTAAAGTACTTCCGGTTGGATTCCTTTAGCGTGAAGATGCTTGAAAGTGGATGCAAATGTAGCTGCGGTAAACTTGCTATTGACTAGGATCAAATCAGGCATTCCTGAATTGGTATAAAGAATAAAGCGTATGAGAATACATAAAGAATACAGTTTTCAAATACGTGGAGAAATTTAGGTGCAAGACAAACCAGTTGTTCTTTCTTCTATGAAGTCTATCGGTTTCCGATACATTCTCCTCAATGTAGTTGTGTGTTTAGCCAGAAGTAAATCTGGAAAATGACAATAGAAGACAACCTGTACATAAGGTTATTCACAATGAAACTGAATTCCACAAAATCATTAATACTTGAAGCATAAACGAGATTATTAGTACCTTGTTCAATTTATTTAGTTTTAGCACAGGGATAACAATTGAAACTTGATCAGCTAAGATGACGTCAAACGATGGCCACATCAGCAAAACACAAAGTGCGACATAGATGCATCTCAGATACGCACACACAGCGTGAAAGCGGTAAAAAATATGTCGTGGAAGAAAGTCACCATATACTGTGACGCCGAATTTACCTGCAGAAAACACCATAAATGAACTAAGATTACCATTCAACAATAAATGCAAGAAACCCATAGAAACAGAAAATTAAACAAGATCAAATGAAATTCTTACCAGTAAGGGTCTCCTCAAAACATCGGCTTCTGTCATGATGTGATGTGAAGATATGGAGATCATGGCCATGAGAAGCAAGTTCTGTTGCTGCATCCACAATCAATCTCTCTGCTCCTCCTATCAGGCAGAGAACTCCGTGTTTAAATTATGAGATATAAAAATATGTAATCTATCCAAAAAGATTTAATGACAATCAAGATAAATGGGTTGAGCATATTGAACTCAAACCTAATACAGCTAGTTTATCTGAGTTCCTGAAGGCCTCAGTTGTAAGAAGATAACACACTTATTAATCATCAGAAGACAACACAGCAAGAACAAATGTATGAGTAAGGTACAAATTAGGCAAATGTGCTACAATTTATCCTATATATTGAAATCACGAACAACGAAACTTCATCAGCCTATATCCAATAATTAAGAGCATGTCATTTGATTGTTGCACATATCATCCTCTCAAAAATAAAAATAAAAATGACTTAATAATCAACAATTTGAATATACACATACAAAGGTCGCCCTTTTTAATAATTTTAAGCTTGATTACAAACAAGGCAGCCTTTTAGATCGGAAAATTTACAATATTTGCGTTAATCAGACGGACGTTATCCGGCCTAGGTAAAATAAAAGATAATAAACAAATATGAACTTAAGCTGCGAATTTGAGATAAGCTACTTGATCTTACCTATCCCCAGATCCGGATGAATTACTGCTATCTTTAGCTTCGACCTGCCCTTAGCTTCCATTGAAGAGTTGAAACCTGCGAGGGCGTCGACGCTATTATTTTTCAGAATAGCTGCGTTTAACATTCGGGTCGGGTCAAGTAGCGTAACTCTGGTTCGGGTTGACCCGCTCAACTGGGCCTCCAGGCCCAATTTTGAGCTACCTAACTTCCCCAGTGGAAAGTATACCGAATGGGCTTTTTGGAAGAAAAAAAAACCCTTAGCTTTGTATATACTAGGTTCTGGGGCGTGCCAGGAAAATGGGAAGTACAATTTTAGTAAATATGATTCGAGCACGAAATTCGAGGAACATTAAAATAACAATTCGAGCAAGAATATATAATTTTTATGGTCTACCCGAGATTACTTAAGAGTTAAGCAACACTGACACGAATTTCGAGGAATATTAAAATAACAATTCGAGCACGCTTTTCCAAGAATATATATTTTTTACGGTCTCTCCGAGATTACATAAGAGCTAAGCAACACCGACACGAATTTCGAGGAACATTAAACTAACAAATCGAGCACGATTTTCGAAGAATATATATTTTTTACGGGCTACCCGAGATTACTTAAGAGCTAAGCAACACCGACACGAATTTCGAGGAACATTAAAATAACAATTCGAGGACGATTTTAAAAGTAACGGCTGAGATTTCAAAATCTACGTTCTTTTAAAGAATAATAGAATAATATAAAAATTAACGGCTCAGATAAGGGACTTGTAAAATTAACGGCTGAGATTTCATATTCTACGTTCTCTTATAGAATAATAGATTTAAGGAAATTACATTTTTTATATAAAAAAAAATTTAACCCAAAGTACTTACATGAGTATTTTTTATGGTTTAATATAACTTTTATATGTGTTTTGATTGGATAGACTATAAAAATACTTAAAATTGAACACCCGTTTATTTCACCCGAAAACCCGACGGATGATGGATGGACGGTTGACGGATGATGACTTTCGTGGATGGTGGACGGGTTGGGTGGAGCATTTACTTCACGGATCGGGTGATGGTATGGGATCATCCATCCATAACCCGATCCATTTCCATTCCTACTAGCTTCCAACAGAGCAAAGTTCCACTAATCAACAAAACGGATACAAGTGTTCTCAAATCTGACACTTCGAGAACTTCAATACAAGGAGAATCAACTCTAGAACTATCAAATGAGGGCAAACACTTGTAACATCCAACAAATAACCCAGTTGTTGGATTCTTGAAGCTATAGGCGAATTAATCTCGGGTTTCACAAGAAAGAACTCTTCTTCTTCACCCAAATCTCTCTCTCTCTCTCTCTCTCTCAAGAAAATGGGGCTCTCAAAATGGTGGTTGCACAAATTGAAGTCTCATGCCTCTCTCTCATAGTCATATAAAACCTTGTTTTATGAGCTCATGTGACCACTACCTCCACATTTCACACTTCAGATTTGTGAAGTGGACTGGGATGGATAATGGTCTTCAACCCAACAATCTCCCCCTCCAGCCCAAGGAGAAGACGTCCACACCGGCTCAAGATCTTCATTTATGCACCAGTTCCGCCTTCTTGGTGCATAACCGGTGTTTGTTAGTAGTCACCACCTTGGTGAACATGTCAGTTGGATACTTGCCGGTAAATCTTCTTCAAGCTCATCCGATGATCACTCACACCATCTCGAATCCAATGGTAAATCACATCAATATGCTTTGTCCGGCGCCAATGGTATGTATAAATCTTGCTCAAATCTAGAGCACTTTGATAGTCACAATTCACCACATACTTTCCTTGCTTCAAACCCAAGTCTTGAAGAAATCTTTTCACCCAAATCATCTCTTTTCCAACTTCTGTTATGGCAATGTACTTTGCCTTAGTCGTGGACAAAACAACACACTTCTATAACTTGGATTGCCACGAGACAACTCTTTCCTTTTGTAAAGCTTTCAACTTTTCTATTGAATGCTCCTTCTATAACTTGAGTTTCTTGAAAACTTTTGTTCCGTGTTGATCATGTAATTTTTTGCGGATTTCTAACTCTTAGAAATATATTTACCATTAAAAAAAATATTATAGTCCCAAACAAAAATAAAAACTCTTACCAATAAATTGTGATACATAAGTGGTCTAGATTTTCCATTTGACACCTTTTATAATTATGATTTTTATTCAAAAAAAGGATAAAGAAATCTTCTCAATCTTGGGTAGTGGTGTGTTCGTTTCCACGGAACCGTGGAACTGAACCGGAACCGAATCGGGTCAGAACCGGCGGTTCCGATTCCGGAACCGGTAGTATACCGGTCCCGGTTCCTCCTTTAGAAGAACCGGAGAACCGGTGGTTCCTCCTGTTCGGAACCGCCGGTTCTCCGTAAGAACAATGTGGGGCCGCGATCGCGGGAATAAAACCGCGATCGCGGTTCCCAAAGCCGCGACCGCGGCGTATAGAAACCGCGGTCGCGGTTTTGCCAACAGAATGTATGGACATTCTGTTGGACCACACCGCGATCGCGGGAATAACACCGCGATCGCGGTTCACATAGCCGCGACCGCAGCTTATAGAAACCGCGGTCGCGGTTTTGCCAATAGAATGTATAGACATTCTGTTGGACCACACCGCGATCGCGGAAGCGGAGCCGCGGTCGCGGTATTGGGAACCGCGGTCGCGGTTTTATTCTCGCGATCGCGGCCACTGTTCCAACGGCTATTTTTTTCCCCAACGGCTATATTCCAACGTTCACATGAATTCCAACGGCTATTTTCCTTCCATTTACCCATATAAATACCATACTTCACCTTCAATTTGATTCACACCAATCTCATACTCTCTTATCTCTCTCTACTACTACTACTCTCATAATTCTACAAGCTTTCAACTTGCAAATCCTTTCTTACTACTTCCTAATCTCTTATCTCCTTCCTAATCTTTTGAAACATGGAAAACCAAGGTCAAGACTTTATTGATTTGTTGGCCGAGCAATTCTATGGTGGTGTTGGTGGTTCACAAGAAAGTCAAATGAATCCTAATGCTTATCAACCAGAACCACCTTATCCTCATATGTCTATGCCTATGCCCATTCCTCCACAAGTTCCTCCTTCCGCTCTTATTCATAACCAAGGTCCACATGGCAATGAGGAGGTCGATGAGCAACACACCAACGAGGATGAGGTCCATGCGGAGGAAGAGGAGGAGTGGGCATCTACGACCAACCAAACCGTAAAGGTGTTGAAATCCGACATTTCCACAAAGCACTTCACCAAGGGCAATGAATTGGATGCACTAGACCGATATGTTGTCAAGTGCAACTATTGTCCCTCGAAGTACAAATGGAAGTGCAATGGAGGTTATGGCACCTTGAACAAGCATTTGAAGGCAAAACACTTGGACAAGTTGGGCATGATGCGAGGTCAAACACAAATTTCGACTTCGGGGTTAGCAAGTTCTTCCTCTCAATCTCCCTTATTTACTTATAATCATGAGCGTAGTGTTTACTTATAATCATTTTCCATTTCAATTTGCGGAAAGTGTGGGTATAAATGATTGGGTTTCCAACCATTTGCAACCCACTTATAAACGAACAACAAGAAAAACAATTAGGAAAAATGTGTTAAAAGCATATGCTAATCGTAAAAAGGAGTTGTCTCGGTTTTTTGCTCAAAATGATATCCTGTTTCTATTTGTAGTGATATTTGGAGTGATAACTATCAATCTCATTCATACATGGGTATTACATGTCATTATATTGATGATCATTTTCACATGCAAAAACGAGTTTTGGCTTTTCGAGTATTTGATGGGGCACATACCGCTTCAAATATTTGTAACATTATACAAACTATTTTAGATGAGTATAGACTACTTCATCGAGTTTTCACTATTTCATTTGATAATGCATCTAACTACACCGCTTCTATTAGTGAATTGATTCAAGTTTGTCAACCGGTTTTTGGAAACAAATACTTTCATGTAAGATGTTCTTGTCATATTTTAAACTTATGTGTTCAAGATGGTTTGACACTTTTAGGGCCATATCTTGAACCTATTAAGCATGTTGTTAGCTTTATTTGGTTAAAAAAGAAGGCCAAAAGTGATTGGGGAGGTTTTGTAAATCGAATGGTGTAACACCCATACTTTTTTCAAAATATGTCGGTCATCGTTGGAATTCAACTTATAAATTACTTCATCAATGTTTACGTTATAAAGAACTTTTAGCTTCCTTTGCCGCTCAACATATCCCGAGTTCACAAGCAATTGAAGCTTGTTGGGATATTTGCTATGATATTGTGGAGATTTTACAAGTTTTTAATGATGCAACTTATACATTTAGTAAAACATATACACCAAGTGCTCATTTGTTTGTTGTTGAAGTTTTGAATGTTGCGGGTGCCTTTAAGGAAGGGCTTTCACAACCCGACCGACCCGACATTGTTGAAGGTATTTTACATATGAAGAGGAAGTGGTTGAACTATTATAAATATATTCCCGATATTTATCTTGTTTCTTGTGTTTTTTATCCAAGATTTAAGATGCAAGGTTTGCAAGATACTTTGTATCAATACTATGAGTTGTTAAATTTAGAAGAAGAACATTATGATAGAAATTGCAATGTTGATGTCATTATAGAAACCGCGGTCGCGGATCCATTCCAACGGCTATATTTTTCAAATTCAACGGCTATTTCTAATCCATTTATCCATATAAATATGATATCTCTCCTTCAATTTAATTTACACCAATCTCATTGACTCATATTCTTTTATTTCTTTTGAATACTTCATTTCATATTCATTTTCAAGTATGGAAAACCAAGGCCGAGGGTTGAAATTCGAAATTTTCACAAATCAATTCACCAAAGACAACGTATTGGATGAACGAGGCCGATGTGAGGTTAAATGCAACTATTGTTCCAAGAGGTACAAATGGTTGCCGGGTGGAGGTTATGGAACCATCACTCATCATTTAAAGACCAAGCACGACATCCACCTTAACCGTAGGTAAGTCGCCAAGCGGGGTTGCATATCAAAGGTAAGAGAATTACGTGGGCTTTGATTCCTCTATGACCCCGAGAGGATACGTAGGCAACCTTCTTCTCCCACCCCCCTCTCTTCCCAAAGTCCCAAACCGGTCGGAATTTTTAGCCTAAAATAGCCATTCGATCGCGGACACACCACTAATCTCGGGTGGACTACCCCCCTTGAATTTTTTTTTACCTTATACAAAACTGGAAAAAAAAGAAGAAGCAAAGCCATACTAAATTAAGTATAATGTTCCTAATACCTTTCTCGGCCTTTTGGCTACGATCAAGTATAATGTTCATAAGAGCACAAAGAATGCATCTTGATCATGTCAGGAACTCACAGTCATTTATGTAAACACCCCCTTACATTGAGGAGCTTAACACAATTGCATTGTTACGTACATCATAACTAACTATTGAATACGATACGCACGAAACTTGCGGCATTTTTGGCTTCAACATCAACTGATCCACACAATGGACACCCCCATCAACAACAAGCGTGGCTCAGTGCTGCTGCTTATGTTAGATTTCAAGAAAGCTCCATCGGGAATGATCATCGATCTTCTGCTCTTTCATGGAACTCTAACAAAGCTAATCCTATACAATAAAATTCAGATGAGAAAATTGAAGGCCAATTCAAATTCAAACCGTTGAAATGGAAACAAGATGGCTGTGCTCTTGAGATACCTTCCAAAATAAGTGCATCACAATCTCAAATCACATAAAGAATGACCAACGACATGAATGCGGGAGAGCGGACATTTTCCAGATCGAACATACAAATCAGCTCGATCAGAACCCCAATCTTATCTTACATGTAAAAAAAAACCCTGATTCTTGTAGAACACACAAATTTTATCCTCTAGCTATATATAGGACGTTGATCAAGGCAATCAATTGAGCCCTTGAACAACAATAGTGACTAAGCGGAATACGTCAAAGAGCAGCAGGTAGAAATAAGGGATTGTGTTTACCATATACACCAACCGCACCATCTTGCCTTTGAAATCAACTAGTATAGAAAAATCAAACCACAAAGAAAAATACCAAAAGATGCCTACAAGCTGTTCGATGATTTGCCTGAACCAACTGAATATTTTTTTCCTTGGAAAATTTTGCGTGCTATTTTGTGGTGAGGATGAATCCACTTCCGAAGTCCAAGGGAGAATAGTTCTTGGTCATCTTCGTCGTCTATTTTTCTGTTAGTGCTGGTCAATTCTCAAAATTAAAAGCTCCTCTACTTTCAAGTAGGGCGGTCCAAAATGATAAAAATCGGAAAATCAAATCCAAAAATTGAAAATATCAAACCTTTATTGGTTTTTTTTTTGGTCGAAGAGAGGAAACTGCATTAATGGATAGAGATATTACAACTGGCAAACCTTTATTGGTTGACTGAACCATTACTTTTTTTATAATTTCGGCTATATTTTTAATTTTTCAACAACAACAACAACATTACATTGGCCCAGTGAGATTTCGATACATCTGAATTTGGGGGTTTAAGATGGGTACGCTCGATATTATTTTTATTACCATAATAAATTAGTTAATTATGTGTTCTTTTTAAGTATTTAACTCCAAAAATAGCTATATATATGTTATACATATTGTAAAGACAATGAAAGCATAATAATCATGTAAAGTATTTATTTTGAAATTTTAATTGAGCAGTAATATTTTTATATTAAGTTAATAATTTTGTTGTTTTTAAATGTATTATTAATATTATACCCTAAAAATTACCTAAATAAGTGTTAATTTGTTAACAGGGAAAACCGAACCGAAAAAGTCGATTAAACGATCTTCGGCTACCTGGGATTAACAGGCTGGTTGGAGTTAAGGATTTCGTATCGGTTAACCAGAATTAACGGACCTATTACGATTAATAACTTCAACAAAGCGAAATCATGATTAACCGAACTTTAGTTAATCGAAATCCGGCTAAACACGGGTTTGAACACCTAGCTCGATCTACAATTGAAAGTTGCGTCACACTTGTGTACGTAATCCTGCTTTCTCTTTCCCTCTGCTGGTTGCCGAGGAATTCACCACCGTCTTGTCAGAATCACAATTCACAACAACAACAAAAAAGTCTTGGAGTTCAAACAGCGCTACTAATAATAAAAACTTGCCCACCTCTTACAAACCAACGGAATTTCAACTCTGAACTCTGTATAACATGATGTGAAGATACGACTTTAGTAACAATTGACCAAGGCAGCTTCATTGAACCACAACAAGTGAAAGAGCCCAAATTTCCTTTGAATGAAGCAATTCAACTCGATCAAGTTTTCATTTTTCGCCAATTTACCTGTTTAGTCATGTAATAAATACTTACAAGTCACTACTGTTACTGGATAAAGATTACTTTTAAGGTAAAAATAGACTCGACTGTTGTTGATGGATGACACAAGCCCATCTTACCCTTAATAATTTAGCTTCTTATTTAATGTTCTGTAGCTGCCAAGTGCCAACATGCTTAATTACTTGATCATTTCTTCTCGACCTAAACTGCGATTCTATTCTTAATATAAAAAAATAATAATCAGTTTCTAATTTTCTACAGCTGGGGATTGCTTTGGCCAAATGGCCAGTACAGTCGTCATCATTGATGCATTTCTTGCACTTTTGAAAAGTTCGCTTATTGTTTTTGGAGGGATTGGATTGATTCAGAGAAAGATTCAAACAAGATAGTATACTTCGTACACTAATTTTTTTTATTTTTAATCAGTAGACTAGAAGGTGGGGATATGAATTGGAGACTCAACTATCTCATCGAGATATGATTGCCGGCTTACTTTTCCTTCATATTTTAACAAATTAAATTGAATGCAAACGAGATATTATCGGATTAAACTTAGCTTGTTTGTGTTCATCTACTATTTGCAACATGCATTAAATTATTATACGTATAGACGGTAGTGATAGCACAGCAATAAGACAATTAAGTTTACAATATAGGATCAATATAAAAGTCTTATTTTTTTGGTTGAGAAAAAAAGTCCTTTTTGCTATATGATCGTACAATATGAGAAACGTATAAAATATTCCAAGAATCCAAGATAGAAAACATTTTTTTTTATTAAAGGTGTAGAAAATGTCATTGGTTACATCTAACTTGAAAAAGGGGAAATCCTGAATCATCAACATAAGTTTTTTGCTAACAAAAAAAAACACCTCTCCTTTTTAATTTGCAAAGCATTGTTCTTTGTTAAATTATACAGGTACAATAATTAAGGCATGTGCAATTAGTTCTTTATATTTTAGTACAGTAAATCTTAGTTTGGTTCAATCAGTCGAAGTCGTTTTGACATCCAGATTGAGTAGTTTAAAGAGTAAAGACACACAAAATCTAAACACCACAAGTAAATATAGAATTTAATTGATTGATCTGATTTGTGTGGTTTAAGGAATTGTGTGACTTAGTAGTATAGTGAGAGAAGTTGTCTTTTTTTTTTTATCTTTAAAAAAAGTCTTAGTTAGGATTATTTTTTTAGTAAAAACTAAAAATATATACTGTACATAATTATTTTAAAATAATATTTCAAAAATAAATACGGAAATCTAACAAATTCAAGAAAACTGCAGTTTTCACACGAAAATTCCGCTGGCTACCAATCACGCTTTCATTTCTCGTCTCGTTCTGAGTTCTGAGTTCTCACCCACCCAGTTGTACTCTCTCCCTATCTCCCCACTCCGGCCACCCAAAAACCGCCATCCATCTCCCACTCCTTCGCGATCCCTCCCCTTCCATGATCGCCGCTCACCTCCGATGTCTCTTTCTCGCTCCTTCTTCTCCCGCCGTTCCTCCTCTATCCGCTGCTTCTCCCTCTCCAAATCTCTCAAGGAACTCAGAGCCGTAAACCCTTCCTCCGCCGCCGGATTCGACCGGGGAGTGGAGAAGGAGAGCCAGGACGGCGACGCCGGTTCAGATCGGTGGGCTAATCTGCTGCCGGAGATCTTAGCTGATATTGTCGGCCGAGTTGAAGCCAGTGAAGAAAAGTGGCCCAATCGCCGGAACGTGGTGGCCTGTGGTTGCGTTTGCCGGAAATGGAGGGATGTTGTCAGGGAAATTGTCAAGTCCCCACGCGCCACCGGCATCATCACTTTCCCTTCTTGCCTTAAGCAGGTATGTCACTATCTGTCCCTATTTAGTAATCTCCCCAATGGGAGCTTAATTTCAATTATTGAGGGCTCTTTTTTTTGTCTTGTTTATCAAAGAATTGAGATTTAGTGCCCAATTTTTCTTTCCAAAATTATGTATATAGGCAGCGTGGTCTTAGATGTCGGTTCGTGGGATTGAATTTTTTGTCAATTTCATGTAAGTATGTATGTTCATCGTTCATGAGCTGTTGCCTCAGGAAAACGAAAGATCATATATTTTTAATCCCTGAAATTCTAATTAGCAATTTGTCGGTAGATACTCAGAGCGTGAGTTTGATGATTACATTGGACTGCTAATTGATGAGAGTATCAATCTGTTCCAGGCATAGGTTCAAATATGGAACCTTTTTTTTTTTTTTTTTTATCATTTTTCTACCTCATTTGCCCTCTTAGTGGTCCTTCGGATCCACGGTGATCTAATGTGGCTAAATGTTTGCATTTAGTTGGAGTGGAAGTTCACCTGTGGAATTTTCTTGTTTACGTGTTGTGGTCGGCGATGATTTAATTTGTTTTGCTCAGATCTGTCCATCTAGGTCTTGTCGTAGATGTATTGTTTCTTAATGATAAGAAACAGTTCATGTTTCAGCTCATGAATCAGTCAATTTTAGTAGGCCGCATGTGATTGATGTAAATTGCTCATCACACTTGTCTGTCAGATTTAGCACTTCTATCATAAGTTAATATGCTAGTACGGACTAGAAGTAAGTGCAGTTAAGAGTCTTGTTGGTTGGTGCAACTTTGTAGCTGACATAAAGCAAGCCAGTAAAGAAAAACTTGCACATGAAATCAGGGTCACTTCCAAATCCTTGCAGTTGATTGTTATATTTCCTGTATGAAGAAAGGTTCCACAATTAGCTTGTTTGTTGTTTTCGTGTTATGGAAATGTCAATTTGCAAATTTATTTCCAAATGAGGAATGAATTTTTGATCCTGCATTCAATCATTAATGGGGTGAGTTGTAGATGGCTGTATCAGTTGCATACTTGATTGGACTAGTACGTTTGGATGTATATACTGATCTGATCTAATGATCTTCATATTATTTTTTATGACTATTTCATGCTTGCAGAGAGTTAGTGAAGAAAAGAAATGATGTTTAAACACTAGTCTCATTATGTCATTATCTTTTGTCATGCAGCCTGGGCCACATGACTTTCCTCTTCAGTGCCTAATAAAACGTGACAAGAAGAACTCTACATTCTATCTTTACCTCTCTGTTTCTCCATCATGTAAGTAATTCTCTATTTCCCATGCCCTTCCTAGGTTGATCGCTTATTATATGCTGTTTAGGCTGGAAAAATGCAACTTAGGTCTTTGTTATGCATTGCTCTTGTTAATCTCATTTCTGCTTAAATGCACTTGTTTTCTGAAAGCTTAGCATCAAATTTTTGTTTCTCACTGATTTCTGGCTTGCATATTGTTTTCATCAGCATTCTCAGAGAAGGGGAAATTTCTCTTAGCTGCACGAAGGTGTAGAAATGGTCCACATACAGAGTACATACTTTCTCTTGACGCGGATGATATTTCTCAAGGCAGCCATGCTTATGTGGGAAAGCTACGGTATGATTTCTTCTTTTCTTCAGTTAGCTCACAACATTTTGATCTCTTTATTTCAAGCACTCTTACCTTACAGCTTACCACATGTCATGCGAGCATAGTTTATATTGACTACTAAATTTGCTAATTGTGGTGTATTAAAAAAAATTGTGGAAATTATGATTGTTTGTGCGGACTAAACCTTGTTTTAGGGAATTAAGGCTGTGTTAGGCATAGGTTTTTGAAGGTTTTTGAAGGTTTTAGGAGGTTTTTATTTTTTAAAACCTACCTAAATATGTGTTTGGTAAGACAAGGTTTTCTAGAAGGTGGAGGTTTTAGGAGGTTTTTGAGGAGGTTTGAAACCACGCAATGGAAACCTTGGAATAGATAGGTTTTAGGAGGTTTGTAAAAATTAACAAACCTTTTTTTTTTGTTAATTAATAAAATTAATTTCCTTTTAATAATTTAGAAGTAAAACCTACCCAAAAACCTTATAATCCCAAACACTCAATTAGGTTTTGGAAGGTTTGAAATAAGAAAACCTCTACCTCCTAAAAAATCTATACCTACACAAAAACCTCCACCTCCTCGAAAACCTTGTTTTACCGAACAGAGCCTAAGATTTTTCACTCTCCAAATCTACTCCTCAATAAGCTCCACCACTCCATGATTGGTCGATTCGTTTCCAAATTAAGTCGAAAAATAATTTTGTTCATCAATAAAATAATAAGAAGTGCAAGAAATTTAATACAAGAAATCTTATGCCGTGCAGCTCGGATTTCCTTGGAACAAACTTCACACTATACGACAGTGAGCCACCCTACAATGGAGCAAAGCCCTCAAGTAGTTATTCAACCCGGCGATTTGCAAGCAAACAAATAAGCCCGCAAGTTCCTGCTGGCAACTTTGAAGTTGGAAAAGTGTCTTACAAATTCAACCTCATGAAATCAAGAGGACCCAGAAGAATGGTATGCTCAATCAATCACCCCAATCCGGACCAAGCAATGAACAAACTTGATCCGGCTTCCTCGGGATCCACAATTCTGAGGAACAAAGCTCCAAGGTGGCATGAAAACTTGCAGTGCTGGTGCTTGAACTTCCATGGACGGGTGACCGTTGCATCTGTGAAGAACTTTCAGCTCATTGGATCAGTGGACCCGACCCAGACTGGTGCAGAAGGTGATGATGATGTTCTTCTTCAATTTGGCAAGGTTGCAGACGACACGTTCACCATGGATTATAGACAGCCTCTTTCAGCTTTCCATGCGTTTGCAATCTGCGTCACGAGCTTTGGAACGAAACTTGCTTGTGAGTGAGTAGTTAGAAGGAAATAGCGACATGTTTCCATAACTTGGGTATAGTCTGAAATCTTCAGTTTTTAATAAACATTATGTTTAGTTTGTCTTTCACTCCTTTGCGATTTTTTTTTTATATCTTTGCTTATAAGACCATCTTTGATTTGCTAGTAGGAAGCAATTTATTTGTAAATCTTTCCTTGTCTACGGTATAATTAATAGCAGTTTGGATCATCCAAAGAATCTCCTTTTGCATCATTACCCTGTCCATATTGGAAACGTGACATTATTCCAACTTCACTCCTATAGCATCAGTCTGATGTAAATGATTGGAAAGGTCAATAATTAATCTAAGCCAATGTGAAAAGCAGTTTGCAACTTCAGCGCATAAAGATAAGCACCGATCACATAAAAGAGCCTTTAGAAAGTGCACAAAAAAGTAGCACGTAAAAAAGGATCCAAGAAAGATCAAAGGACTCCCATTGAAAAGCAGTACCCATATTGACCACAAGATGTTGCGTCACACTTTTTATACAACCAACAGGCCAGAAAGGCCTAATACAGTACACCAGTTTCAGACTCTTACAAGCATATTCAGCAAGTAGAGCTTTTAGCAAATCAGCAAGAAGCTACTCTGCACTGTTAACTGTTAACATATCACTTCTTTCCCCGCAACTTGGCTCCGAGAGCCCTCTCCAATTTGCCTAAGATCTGTTGATTAGGAATTGCCTTCCCGGATTCATACTCCTGTATTATCTGAGGCTTTTCATTGATCAACTGCGTAATCAAATAAAAAACCATAAGGTTCTTTGCACTGCAGCACACATGATGCAACTACTACAAACTTCACTTTGCCTTAACCCTTTGTTTGGTTAAAGAGCTTTGTATAGTTGTTCCCTCAATATATTTACCACTTCTCAAAAAAAAAAGAAATACACTGCACAAGAACAGATGAGAAAGTTCACCTGAGCAAGTTGGGCTTGAGTCAGTTTCTTGTCTGTTCGAGCTTGCATTATGGCCTTTTTGAGCTCAGTTGGCACACGCTCATCTGCATTTCAAATTTGGAGCATTAAGAAATTAAAAATGCAAAATTACTAGTGCAGTGCATTCTAACTCTAGGTAGACTTCAAAAATCATATTTCTGGATATGATCTAAAATAAGATATGATTCGTATCAAACATTCCCAACATGTAAGCATTGAGCAGAATACATGTTGATAAACATATAGTCCTTCGTTTAATACATGAACCTTCTGAAGTCTGCAACCCATGAAGTAATAAAGGAACCAATATAAATCATATGAACTCAAAAATTGTGTGTCTATAAAACTATTCATGGCAAAAATATTTGAAGATCAAGTGATAAATCAAAGAGAAAAATAAAATCTAACAGAAACCAAAATAAGAGACTCGTAGTTACTTATAAGAGGAACATAATTGAGTTGAGACAAACCATTGCTTCCATACTCCATAGGGAGATATTCAACTATAATTACCTCATAACCGCAACCCAGCATTAATCAACCTCAAATGAAAAACCAAAAACTAAACCATATTCCAGAAAAAGATATTCATAAAACATAAAAAAGAAAAGAAAAAGTAATGATTAGTCCTTAGAGAGGATGAGTAGCATTTTAAGTATTGTAACAAAGGGGTAGAGTACTTACGAGAAAGATTTTCAGTTTCATCATCCAATTTCCTAGTGTTTAAAGATGTGCTGCTGGAGGCAGCTTTATTTGACCCAGCAGTTGCTGCATCAGAATATCATAGAAATCAAGAGTACGATAGTCACACAGGCCAACATAGAAACAATAGAGAAAAGGAAGCAAACTAGTAATGAGCATGGATCTAAACAGGCAACCAGTGTAGTTTGGTAGAAAATCCACATGCAGAAAGTTAACTCAGTGGAAAAAGGACACTTGTAATACAGAACACGTTAAGGCTGATATGATAGTATCATTAAAAGCGTGAATTTGGTGACTTCTTATCTGACAAATCTGAATAAACTTATCAGATACTCCCTCCGATCGATAATGTATAAACAAAGAATTATTACAGGAATGTGAATCTTCAGAAAGCTCAATCACAAAGAAGAGGTTAAACCCTAAACCATTGATACGTCGAATTGAACAGATGAAATCGTAAAAATAACTAATCCCTAATTCAAGGTGCAATGTTCGACCAAATATTCAAGAATAACAAAACATCACCGATCTTAAAGGAATTTTTCCGATCAAAGCGATGAAAAACTAATGAATGAAAAGGATAACCGAAAAAAATTCAATCGGTAAAAGAAAAAAGAAAAGAAAAGAGAGGAAACCTTTACGGAGGGTCTCGATCTCGGCGCCGGCGCGACGAGCAGCGTTGACGGCCTTCTCATCTTTCTTGGCGGCGGCGGTGGGGGCCTTTTTGCGGACGACGACGGGTTCCCAGTCCTGCCCAAATCCTGCCATTTCTCCTGTTCGATTGAATTTATTTGGTGACAAATGGCTCGTTTGGTATCGATACCATATATCGGTATCGGGTATCGATATGGTCATATGAATATGGATATCGGATATGAGATATCATTCCTATCCCATATCTCTCATACCTCTTTTTGTTGGAGTATATCAAATATCATGTCTTTTGCCTTGTTTTGATATCAAAATATCACTCGATATCCATATACTATCATATCAAACATAAGATATGGCCCGATACGAATATCTAAATCCATATACTCCCATATCAAACACAAGATATGGCCCGATATTGATATCTGATATTAGAATATCAATACCAAACGGACCTTAGGAATAATAGCTTTGCGTGTGTATATGCTCTCGCACTCTCGCTACCCGGTCGCTAGCCGGGCAAGGGTTTTAAGAGCTAAAAAGAAAAACCCCTGCCCAAATTCAATCGATAAAAGAAAAAGAAAAGAAAAGAGAGGAAACCCTGCCCAAATTTCATTGCGCGTGTTTACGCTAATCCTTTTGATATTTCCTTCCCCTTCCCCAATTCCCACCAAACCAACATCAGAGATTCAGAATTCAGATGACGCTCTGTTTCTCTAAAACCCTAAACCCTATCCCTCTCTCCGAACCCAAATGGCCTCTCTTCCCCAAACCCTCCATACCCCCTATCCGCAGATTTCCACCTCTCACTTCCATTCCCAAACGGAAAACCCTCATCCCCCATTGTTGCGCCTTCTCCATTTCTCAAAGCCCCTTAGTCCCCGCTTTCCCACGACCAAATCCCGCCACGACGCGCCGCGCGCCACCGCCACCCTCCGCCGGTCGGAGCAAGAAGACCTCTGGCGGTCGGATTGAGGGCGGGGCGGAGCTCCGGCGCGAGGCCAAGCAGAACGCGCGCAGAAGATCCCAGAAGCTTGCCGAAAGCTTCTTTTACCGCCTGAAGAACCCGCACAAGTACATGGCTGATAAATTCACCGAAGAGGAGCTCCAAATGATGGGGTTAGGGTATGATAGGATGGTTAGGTTCATGGATAAGGATGACCCCAATCTCAAACATCCTTACGACTGGTACAAATACGGCGAATTTGGGCCTTACTCGTGGCGCGGAGTTGTTGTAGGTGAGCCGGTCCGAGGCCGGCTTTCAGATGAGTGTGTCTCCTTGTATGGTGAGGTAAGAGACCATGAAGAGTTTGATGAGATTGAGCAGCATGAAATGACTGTTGATTTTGGGAAGAGGGTTGATTCGATGAACAAGGAGGCTGGTTTTCGGTTCTTCTGGGTGTTTGTTAGGCATCCGAGGTGGAAGGTGTCTGAGCTGCCATGGGAGCAGTGGACATTGGTGGCAGAAGTTGTGCTTGAAGCAGGTAATCAGAGACTTGATAAGTGGAGTTTAATGGGTAGGTTGGGGAATTTAACTAGGTCCCAGATCACACAATGTGCAGCTTGGATGAGACCCGACATAATCTATGTTAAGAGGCCTGTTTATCAGTGCAGATTTGAGCCTCAAGATGAATTCTTTAGGGCCATAATGCCATTCCTTGATCCAGAGACTGAGAATGAATTTCTGTTTGAGTTGGAGAATGATGATGGGAGGATTGAGAACTGCACTTACTTTGGGGGGTTGTGCAAGATTGCAAGGGTGAACCCAAAGTCGTTTGTTGATGATGTCGTCAAGGCATATGAAAAGCTGAGCGATGAGAAAAAATCAAAGCTCTTAGAGTTTATGCTCATGAACCATCCTGTGCAGTTATTGCATCCTTACACTAAGGAATGGAAGGCTAAATTGGAGGAAATGGAGTTGGGTTGTGATGCTCCTGATGGTGATGATGATGAAGGTGGTTTTAAAACTACAAGTTCCGGTGAGAAGGAGTTTACAGATTGGATTGAGGATGATGGAGAAGAAGAGAATGAGGATGATGTTGTTGATGATGATACGGTTATTGACGTAAAAGGAGAGGTGGAAGATGAATTGGATAATGAGGAAGAGGAGGATCTTGATCCAGAGGAAGATGAAGGATATTGGGAGAAGGAGTTTAACAAGGCGTTGAGCAGCAACCGAGCAATGGAGGATTTTATGAGAAAAAGTATTGAAAGAAATAATAAGTTGTATGAGAAGCAAATGAAAGGAATGGAAGAAGATCTGTTAGAAAGGGAAGGGGGGAAGAAGGGTGAGGAGTTTGGTGATGAAACAGTTTTGAGGGGAAAAAGGGCAAAGGTGAGTCAAGAGGAGTGGAAGCGGCTTGGATATGGTCCATGGAGGAAGAGAATTAAGAAGAGTAGGATTCCACCTGAGCTGTTTTTAAGAGCTGGAGTTAGGCCGTTTACGTACAAGAATCTTGTGAAGGAGATTGTGCTTATGCGACACGCGATCCTTGATGGGGATATTGGGCAGGAGAAATCAGGGAAGCTTGGTATAAATTAGTAGAAATCTTGCCACCTCGGAGTCTTTTGTAGTATTCAGGAAACTTGGGTTATAAGAATGTATTCATAGGAGTTTGTGATGGAGTAGTGCATATATAGAGAGACCAATTGGTAAAATGGGATGTTGCTCCCATTGGAGTAGGCTGCCTTTAGCCTACCTTTGTGCTTGGAATTGCTCACAGTGTGTAGCGTTGGTTGTTTATGTAATGCAATTTATCTGTGGATGCTGTGTGGTTTGAGCAAATTGTGGAAAGTATACATGTTATTTGGGATTCGACAATCTGGATTAGATGTCTGATGCGATTCCCACATGACAAGTCATTGGTTTTGATAATTTGGCATCTTTTGCCTTAGTTTTATGTATGCCCATCATGCTATTTATGTGACTGAAGACACTTATGTAATATAATTCTTGTTAAGATACAATTAGTTTATAAGTAGGTAATGAGTGTTCAATGGGTTTTGTTACAACTTAAATTCAAAATGGAGGCAACTTTATACAGTTAACCCTCCTAACAATTAACAAATGATTAAGCACTACAATCATTGCTCACTTTGTCATATATAATGGTATAATTGGAACTACTTACATTCCTCAAGTAGCAAGGTTCACTTATGCTAACATACTTGTAAGTCTGCTGAGTTCTCCCCAATCCACTGGCAATCGTGTTCTTCTCCACAACCAAATAGCCTGCTGCCATTAAATTCAATTGTTTGGTTCACTATTTGCAGACTGCCATTAACTCCCATTTCCATCAAGTTAGAGAAGCCCAAGTCTTGTGAGAAGGATGTGTTGATCTTTCCATGTTACCTAAATACACAGCCAGGGTTTGGTTGGACATGAGCACGGAGTAATACCTCGTGATGCCCTTGTCCACTTTCCAAGAAACTCCGTATGGGCGGGGCTCCGCCGTGCAGCTGCGGAGGAGCTCGACGCCGCCGAGCCAGACGTAAATACCTTAACATATATAGATGGTTGTTTGAGTACTCAAATCTCCCCAATGACTACATATATCTTTACAGAAAATACCGTATAAGGAAAATCTTAACATATATCTTTACAACATATATAAGTTTACAAAGATCGTAAGAAAAATAATTCCGAACTACCCATAGTTTTTTTTCCTACACTTTATTAGTCCCATATGGCGAAGTTGTGTTTGTTGAGTGGAGGCGGATTTAAGAGGGGACGTTCGTCAGTTCGTGGACGTGGCCGAAGCCAAAGTCGTGTTATGGGGTATAGGATTAGGAAGCTTGTTGGTTTTGATTAGTTGGTCCTTGATATTAAAGTCCGCTGGGCCGATAATCTGAGGGTCGTGCGTGTAACAGACTTAGCATACAAGCGTAATGAGGTTTCAACTCAAAATCATGCATATGGTTATGTACTATGTCATTTTACTCCCAAAGTTTCAATGTTGGATATCTCAACACTTGAGTCGGAATGTCTCAAGCTCATTCAGAAGGCTAATCGTGGTGAAGCCTTGAATTAATAGTCTTTGGCAATTCGCTTATTTTAGCATATGGGTGAAAATATGTTAGGAGGAATGCTAATCAAATGGCTCATTGGGTTAGTAGGTAAAAAACTTTATCTCCGTCTTTTCCTAGAATTTACTCTTTTCCTGTTGAATTATATCATGGATTTGCTACCCATAACGTTTTTAAGTCAATAGACTTGAGTTTTTGTTAAAAAAAAAATCGATGGTGTGGTAAGAAATCATGTTTTGAAATCTAACTATGAATAATGCAAATTCTTTTATTTTTCTCCAGAAAACGACACTATATAAATCCACTCAATGGGAGCTTTACAAAAGTAGCTGAGTCAGAGTGGGTCAAACGATTTAAATTGCCCAACTTAATAAAAATCCCCTCCAATGACAAAAAACCGTATGGCCTTTCCACTCTCTAATCTTACCGACAAAGCAAATAACACTATCTTCCAACTCTTGGAGAAGGCAACCATTAAAGCCACGTCTGATTCTTCCCCAACATCTTAAATTAAATCTCACACCCCAAAACCATCCCCACAACACTCCAAATCAAGCAAACATGTACACTCTCACTTTGCATCTTATGCTAATCCTCATTTCCCTCTCCCACTTCCCTCAATCCACCACCGCCTTCCCGCCCCACCGGCCACCCTCTCTACCACCAGACACCACCTCCAACGCCGCCACCCCAACTGCCTACTTCGAGGTCACCAAGCCGGTCTCCCGCCCCAAAACGAAGCCTTGCTCTTACCTTCTCCTCCTCCATGACTTCGGATACACTTACGGGAAACCCCCGGTTTTCGCCGCCTACTCTCCTCCCAACTCCACCAATTGTCCGGCGGATGAATTCTCCACCGTCGTCCTTGAGTGGCGCGCAACCTGCAAAGGCCGCCAGTTTGATCGGATCTTCGGTGTTTGGCTTGGTGGCGTTGAGCTCCTCCGCAGCTGCACGGCAGAGCCCCGACCCAACGGCATTGGTTGGAAGGTGGAAAAAGATGTTACAAGGTGGGACACTAACATTTATTGTATATTTTTCAATGTATGCAAATGTAATACTACATAATATGAGTCATATAATATTACTTTGCATATCGTAAATAATCATTTACAACGTTAGCGCACCTTCTTAGCAAAATTTAGGGGAAAAAAAATACTGTTATTACATTTTTATATAACTAATATCGGAAAATGATATTCATACTTACATAATCCAGGTACTACTCCCTGCTTATGAAGAACCAAACTCTGGCTGTTTATCTGGGTAATCTTGTTACCACCACATATACTGGCATTTACCATGTTGAAATCTCAATTCACTTCTACCCTTCTGATCAAAAAACAAATCCTGCGCCTGGCTATGGGAAATGGGCGGATTTGATCCTGCCCATTTCCAGGGAACTGCCACTAAATGATGGGATATGGTTTGAAATTGAGAATTCCACCGACATTGAAACCAAGGAGTTTGAAATCCCACCAAATGCGTACAGGGCTGTGTTGGAGGTCTATGTGTCCTTTCATGAAAACGACGAGTTTTGGTACTCTAATCTTCCTAATGACTACATTGCTGCAAACAATCTAACGGGTGCTCAAGGCAACGGCCCGTTTAGGGAGGTTTTCGTTACGTTAGATGATGGCATTCTCGTTGGCGCCATTTGGCCTTTTACCGTTATCTACACAGGAGGATTCAATCCTCTTCTATGGAGGCCGATCACCGGAATTGGGTCATTTGATCTTCCAACTTATGACATTGAGCTCACTCCATTCTTAGGGAAATTGTTGGATGGAAAGAATCACAAGCTTGGATTTGGTGTCACGAATGCGCTTAATGTTTGGTACATCGACGCTAACTTGCACCTCTGGTTAGACGACAAGAGTCCAAAAACAGTGGCAGTGCTCTTAAATCACCATGCGCCAAAGCTTCATTCCTCTATGAAGACGAGTTTCAAAGGCTTGAATGGAATTTTTAACACAAAGACGAGTCGGTCAATCTCCTCAACCGGGTGGGTCAAATCTTCTCATGGAAAGATCATTACCTCATTCGCCCAAGATTTTAACTTTATCAACTCCATGATCATGGAAAACAATGGCAACATGGAAACACTTAACCAAACAATTGAGTTCAACACTTCGATTTCTACCAAGACACCATCTTCTCATCTCAACACCATCATATCACATAAAACATTTCCCCTTTATTTGTATACGGCTCAAATTGATCAAGGCAACAACGACTACGTTATTTTAACTAATGTAACTTTGGGTTTTAACGAAGACAAGATATGGAGTTCACTAAAGAACTCGCAAGATGCAACCGGTGTTCTTGTTGTGCAGAACGGTTTTCTCGTCGGTGGATCGGGAAATACGAGACAAGTGTACGAGTACGTTAGCTGTATCGAGCCGTGCTACTTCAGGAATGTGAGCAGTTCTAACTACGCCATAGTCTATAATACAGTGAGTACTAAATGCAGCCATAAATTGGGTACTGGTGATCCAAGTTCTCTGTTTAGCCTATTGTAAATGGCTTTGACGCTTCTAAATATTCATCAACACCTTATAATTTCGGAACATATATAAAACATATTCATTCTTAAGACTCACATGAACTATTCCTAAGGAAAAACATTATATTCACAAGCCTCAAACATTAGAAAGCTTTGACTTTGTTTCCATTTCGATCATTTGGTAGCAGGCCTCAATATGGAATATATAAACAACAAACGTGAGCATTATGCATGTTTGAAGGGGGGAGATCACCCGATGCATTCTGACCCCTCTTGCCACTTGTAATTGAACCAACCTACATATATATAATAACAAAAAATCTAGTGAATAATGGAAAAGGGACACAAACAAAAACTAATAAATAATGGTGGTCATATTTTATGAATATAATTCAAGAATTAAGAATATGCAAGAAAAGATTATCGTCACACAAAGGCTAAGATCTCTACGTTTCTAGAATAAGGAAATGAAATTCAAAAAACATGTAAAACAAAAAAAAATGATGATAAGAAAGTTGTTGACCATAATCAAAGAATTTATGAACAGAATACAAGGATACTTGCAATTTTATCAGCCAAGAGACTAAAAGAGAATATTGATAGAAAACATTAATGTTATCCGGTAACTATAAGAGAAAAGAGTACAATTCAATTCAATTTATAGTTAAAAATGCAAGAATAATAAAGCCATATTGACTGGCCACAATTATGGGTTCTATAATTCAAGCTTTAAATTTAGTTAGTCAAACACTAAGTAACATTAATTTGAGTTGTACATCCAAATGATTGCTTAGTTTTCATCCTATTTTCTTGCGTCCTCCCATTATATCGTTTTGAATGCAAACGAGAGCCAGAGAAAGTACAAACTCATATCCTCACTTATTGCGTGATCCATTCTTATAGTGCAATGGTTGTTTTGTGCTTAGAAAGTGGTATAATCAATTCCGAAAATGCTTATAAGACATCTTGTAACTTGCCCACAATTTCATATTAGCTTGCGTTTCTAGTTCCCCTTGTTTTCTTTGCTTAGAATTGTTGCAAATTGTTGGGAAAACTCGCCTTTTCCCACTTCGTCGGATTAAGATGGGCAAGTGGGATAAATAATTTTACAAACAAGCTTTTATATTTATGTGAGAGGAAATTTATACAAGGCTAATTATTTTTGTGTGGGCACACTCATTCACTTACAACTCACTTGTTGCTTGTTCATAGAGATGGCCAAAAGTGCGGGCCGGCCCGGCCCATCCTGGCCAGCCCGCGGGCTGGCCGGGCCAAACCCGCCCAGGCCTTGGGCTGGGCCCGGGTTGGGAGATTGTCTCCTGGCCCGGTCGAGCCCTGCCCGACCCGCATTTTATACGTGTAAAAAAATTTAAAAAAAGATCGGGCCTGATTATAGCAGCCCGACCCGTTCCCAGCCCGGCTTCCCCATGTGTGGGCCCGGGTCCCGTTTTCCCAGCCCGGCCTAGTGGCGGACCAGCCCGGGTCCATGACTACTTGTTCACTTGGATGGATTCAAATGTGGGGGTGGTGGCTATTTATAGGCAAGCCACGCCCTTTACATGGCTTATGGAGAATTCTAGAGAATCCTAGACTAAGTTTCATCTAAACTAGTCTAGATCCTTCCTATCTAGATTTTTCCTTACAAGCCTAGAGCAATCTAAGGCATTCTAGACATATTTACAACTCTCTCCACATGTCTAGACAATTCTCTAACAACCTAGCCTTATCTAGAAGGTTCCATAATGTTCCAATTTCTTCTAGAATCTTCTATGAGGTTTCGACGTCTTCTAGAAGCTTCCACAACCTTTAGACATCTTCTAGATTCTTCCATAACCTTCTTGATTCTTCTAGAAACTTCCGTAGCCTTCTAGATCTTTCCGTAATCTTCTAGATCTCTCTAGAGGAGTTTAGAAGATCTTATTATTTTAACCTACTTCCAATTAAGGAAGGATCCCAACAATCTCCCCCTAACCGACTTAATTTGGAAGTGTAATTATGTTATAGTCTCGACCTTTGTGGTCGGTATCACCTTCATTATCATCTGTGACTTACTCTCTATGTATCCCTTTGTCGATACAGTATACTATGTCAAGGCGACACACCTTCATTTTTGATTGCCGGGAATCAATTCCCCATGCAGAGGCATCCATATAGCTTGACATTATATTGAACTCTTGAAATCATTATCTTCGGCTGGTTCTACCTCTGTCCCCTCTAGCACATGCTTCCCTTATGATTACTTATAAGTGCGGTCTTCATTCAAGGCTTGCATCTCTTCTTGCATGGCTCGTTTCCACTCCTCCTTGTGTGTGTCATTGATGGCCTCTTTATGACTTTGGGGCTCCTCCTGATCCGTGAGGGTCACATACTCTTTCTGGTTATAGCATGTAGACGGTCTCTTATCTCTGGAGGATTGTCTTGGCTTAGGCACTAGCGGAGTGTTAGGTTCTTCTTTTGGCTCCTCCATCTCCTCTTGATCATTATATCGGTCACCATATTCTGCACTTGCATCGTCGTTCTTGATTGCTTCTTCTACACCGTCGCTTTGTTCATGAGAGGGGCCGACGTCTTCGCTCCTACTAGCTCTTAACCTTGGCTTCTCTGACCTTAATTTGGATGTGTACGATTGTATGGTTCTCAAAGAACATGACATCTTAGCTTCTAACAATCTTCTTGTTGATTGAATCCCATAGTCGGTAGCCAAACTCATCTCTAGGTGAACCAAGATAGATTGATTCCTTGGTCTTAGCATCTAACTTAGCTCGTTCGTCCTTGGGGATGTGAACGAATACCTTGCACCCGAACACCTTCAAGTGGTGGTAGGAGAACTTCTTTCCTGACCAGACCTCCTATGGGACATCTCCTTCCAAAGGAACAAATGTTGTGAGATTGATGACGTTGACCGTTGTCATCACAGCTTCTCCCCAGAATGTCTTGGGTAGTTTTGCCTGAGAGGGCATGCACTGAACTCTTTCTTCAATTGTTCGGTTCATCGTCTGAGTAAGCCCGTTCATTTGTGGTGTCTTAGGCGGTGTCTTCTCTAGCTTGATCTTGTGAGCTTTGCAGAATGCCTCGAAGAAATTGTGTTATATTATTTGTCTTTGCTACTTGTGTTTTATATTCTATTGCCTAAAAAATTGTTTCTAGAACGACTCTTTAACTCTTACTAACACAAATCGATCAAACATATTGGGTTACTAAGTTAAGGAGCACTCCATTTTGACATTGAGAACGAACGATGGTAATAAAAAATTAAATTTAGTAGAAAACTGAGACAATATGAGTTAGTCTAGATTGAAATTATGACATTTTTACTAAATAATACGTTAAAAAATGGCCTAGCTATAGACCTCATGTTTTATTTGCAGTTTTTACATTCAACCGAATAGGGTTCCTTAATATTGCACATGTCAAACCCCTAATTTGATCACCAAATAAGAGATGTAAATTGAAGGTAACTTTCCCATGTATGGTACCTAGGGGTGTCAATCGGGTGGGTCGGATCGGGTTAGGGTTGGACCATTTCGGTTTCGAGTAAGTTCGGGTCCGAGTCAAATTCAGATATTTTGACAATCAGATCAAATTAGATTGAACCATTTCGGGTTGATGCTCAATTAATCAGACAAAGTCGGGTTTTTGGGATCAATTTCAGTTCGAATATTCGGTTTTTGGTTCAACTAGAGTTCAGATAATTCCGGTTTCAAGTTTAGTAGGATTTCATATTTAGTCAGAATTCAGGTGAGTCCGGTTTCTGGTTTGTCGGATTTCAAGTTTGAACGAATTTCGGGTTAATCAGATTTCGGATTAGTCGAATTTCGATTGAGATCGTATATCAAATGATGATTTTTTGAGTTTAAATACTCTAGAGTCTAAATATTTAATGTAAAATTTAAATTAAAAAATATAATTATAATAAATAATCACTATTATTGATATTTTAAAATATAATGTAACTTTCAGATTATTTCGGGTCGGATAACTTCGAATTTTTGGATGATTTCAGGTCGGGTAACTTTGGATTTTTGGGTGTTTTCGGGTCGGGTAACTTCGAATTTGGATGATTCTGGGTCGCGTAGTATCTGGTATGGTTAATTCCGGGTCGCACTGTTCTGTCTTAGGCCGAGGGTTGATAGGCGCCTTGTAAGGCCCAAGGCCTTAGAAGCGCTATCCCATGCCAACCCGAGGACTTCCCAAGAGGTCACCCATCTTGGTACTACTCTCGCCCTTGAATGCTTAACTTTAGAGTTCTTTTTGCTCACTTGAACCCTGAAAAGGAAGAGCTCTTGTTGACATGGGAAGCACCTCAATCCCTTATAAATTATCGGGGTGTTACAATCTCCCCCACTTAAACTCTTGACGTCCTCGTCAAGGCCCAAGGACCGCCCTCCGGGTCGAGTGACTTCCCTCCGGGCCAATCCAACTCATAACCCAGAGTCGGCTCTGATACCATTAGTAAGGCCCGAGGCCTTAGAAGCGCTATCCCATGCCAACCCAATGACTTCCTAGGAGGAAACCCATCTTGGTACTACTCTCGCTCCTATACGCTTAACTTTGGAGTTCTTTGCCCACCCCCGAACTCAGAAAAGGAAGAGTTCTTGTTGACATGGGGAGCACCTCAATCCCTTATAAATTATCGGGGTGTTACACCGTCCTCAGGTATAAACTACCCCATTCAAAGTTCGATTTCATTTACTAATTTCTCGCCTTACCATGCGAATTTTATTTTAGCCATTACAACCAACAATGAGCCTACTCTATTCAGCGATGCCATCAAACATGACCACTAGCGTTTGGCTAAGCAAAATGAGATCGAAGCCTGGGAACGGAACCGAACCTGGATTGCATCTCCGTTGCCTCCCGGAAAAAAGGCGATTGGATGCAAATGGGTATATCGTATTCAGTACACATCTAGTGGCTCTATTGAACGCAATAAAGTAAGACTTGTGGTTCTTGGAAATAGACAAGTCGATGGGATCCATTTCAATGAAACATTTGCTCTTGTTGGTAAAATAGGAATGGTTCGGGTATTTTTAACAATGTTTGTCATTCTCCATCAAATGGATATTCATAGATGTGTTCCTTCATTTTGATCTCGATGAAGACGTTTATATGAAGCCCCTACCCGGATATGATCATATTGCACCAAGTCTTGTTGCAAGCTTCAATATGACAAACATCGACGCAACTGGTTTTCAAAGCTTGCATCTGCTTTTCGTGCCTTTGGCTTCAAGCAAAGTATGACCGACTATTCTCTATTTTATTTTATTCGACATGACAAGGTTCTTCATGTTCTTGTTTGTGTCGACGATCTCATAATTGCTGGCAATGACAAATCCTCTATTTCAGCCTTTAAGGCCTATTTTAGCAATTGTTTTCATATGAAAGATTTGGGCACTCTAAAGTACTTTCTTGGCTTGGAAATTGCTCGCAATTTTGAAGATATTCTTCTATGTCAATGCAAATATGCCTTGGAGATTATTGCCGAGACAGGTTTACTTGGTGCAAGACCGAGCGATTTTCCTATGGACTCTCACCAAAGCTTAGCCACGGCCGACAGTCCGGATTTTTGCAACCCAGAGAACTATCGTCAACTCATTGGCCGATTAATATACTTAACCATTACTCGGCCGGATCCTTCGTACTCCATTCATGTCTTATCTCAGTCCATGCAAAACCCAAAGGAAATACATTGGTAGGGCGCTCTTCGGGTAGTTCGCTACTTGAAAGGTCAATCGGGTCTTGGTTTGTTTCTCTTTCGTTCGAGTGATCCTCGTTTGTTTGCATTTTGTGATTTTGATTGGGTTGCTAGCCTATTAACACGAAGGTCACTCACATGTTGTTTTATTACTTTAGGTGAGTTGCCAGTCTCGTGGAAAACTAAGAAGCATGTCACAGTGTCTCGCTCGTCCGCCGAAGCGGAATACTGCTCCATGGCTAAAATCATTATTACGGTCTCTTGGTATTGCTCAAAAGTCCCCTGTACGCCTATCTTGTGACAGTCAGACTGCTTTACATGTTGCTTCTAATTCGGTCTTTCACGAATGGACTAAGCATATTGAGGTTGATTGTCCTTTTGTCCGTGACTTGGTTGTTGATGGTACTATCGCTACGACTCATATCTATCTATCTATCTATCTATGTACTAAAGAAGAGACTTTTTTTGACACATGCCATTCTTTGATTCATTTCGCCTATGTGTCGAACCGTAATTAAATTTGCATATGTAGCGCCATTTGTTATTCACATATTCAACCCTTTTGAAAAATACTTAATAAATGCATTTATATTTTAGCCTAACCAATTAAAAAAAAATACTTAATACTTAATACTTGCATTCATATGTAGGCCATTTTTTATCCACATATTTAACTCTTTAATTTAACCAATTAATTTACATTTATATTTTAGCCTAACCAATTGATTTTTACTTATCTTTTAAGCTAAAAAATTAATTTCTAACTTTAACTAACAAATTGATTTATATTTACCTTTTAACCTAACAAATTTATTTCTAGATCATTTTATTTTTTATATAGATTTTAAGATTCTAACTAACCTAACAAATTAACCTGAATTAACATATTGGTTTTAAAGTGATTTTATCTCTTACATTTATCTTTTAATATTATAACCTAACCTAACGCAATGATTTTTAACGAGATTTTTTAACTGATTTATATTTTGTATAAATATTTTAATTGATTTATTTTGAAATTATTTCTATCTAACTATTTTTGGATTTAATATATATTTATGCAAATCTTTTATTTCTCCTTTATTGACTACATATTTTCTTCCATATTTATATATTAACATTTATTTAATATAAACTATTTAATATATAATTATATTTTTTAGACAAATTATGAAAAAAAGTTATTTATTTATCTCGCTTTTCAAGTTGAGATTTTACGGACGTTTTAATACTACCCTTCTTACTTATCTAACTTTTGAAAAAAATAAATAAAATTAATTGACATTTTTTTTTCATATTTACATATAAATAATAACAAAACATAATATTTTTAAAAACTAATTTACTTTAAAAATATATTATTTATATATAACCAAACCCGTACAAGGTACATGTACTTATTCTAGTTTCTATTAATCACTAACCAGCTGATATATTTACTACGACATTGGCCAAGTGTTACTTTCTTTTTCTTCGGTCCAAGTTGGGCAATCGATCCTCATGCTCTAACTTGAGGGGTGTATTAAGAAACTATATCCTGGGCATGCTTCCGGTGAGTACTACTCTTGTGATAAGGACTAGGCTTATAATGAGGAATAATCGACTAATCTCAACCATTAGATTTACTCCTTTATTATATATTGAATGGTCAAGATTTTTTCAAATTTTTTCAAATTTTTTTTAAAAGTTTTTAATTTTTAATTTTTAATTTTTGTGTTTTGTGAAATCGAATATATAAAAAATGAACTTAAAGTACATAAAAATTGAACTTATCATAGATAAAAAATGAACTCGTAGAATATGAAAATTGAACTCATACAATATAGAAAATTAAAATCCTAACATAAAAAATTGAACTTCTAGTGCATAAAAATGAACTCGTATTATATAAAAATTGAACTGTCATATTTCACATTTTAAAGCTTTTTTTCTAAAAAAGAACATAATTTTAAAAAAAGTAAAAAAAATTAAAAAAAATTTGAGAAAAAATCATTTATATTTTTTAGTTACGTGAAAATCAAATTATATGGAAAATGAACTCAAAGCACATAAAAATTAAAATTATCATAGATAAAAAAAATCATCTGGTAGAATATAAAAATTGAACTCATACAATATAGAAAATTGAAACCCCAACATAAAAAATTGAATTTCTAGTGTGTAAAAATGAACTCGTAGTATATAAAAATTGAACTATCATATTTAACATTTTTAAAGCTTTTTTGAAAAAATTAAATAATTTAAAAAAGGTAAAAAAAATTTGAAAAAATTATTTATTTATATTTATATTTTTTTAGTTATGTGAAAATCGAATTAAATGAAAAATGAACTCAAAGCACATAAAAATTGAACTTATTATCGATAAAAAATGAACTCCTAGGATATAAAAATTGAACTCATACATTATAGAAAATTGAACTCCTAACATAAAAAATTGAACTTCTAGTGTATAAAAATGAACTCTTAGTATATAAAAATTGAACCATCATATTTAACATTTTTAAAGCTTTTTTTAACAAAGAGCATAATATAAAAAAAATCCGAAAAAAAAAATTTGTTGCCATCCAATGTATAGTGTTGGATCGATATGCGTTAGTAAGAGCTTGGGAACTGGCGGTTAGGATGTTCCCAAGGCAGCGGAAGTAACAATCGCTAGTAATACAGAAAGTAAAAGACACAATTTCTCTATTCCTAGCAGTTCTCCTAACTCTAGCAACACTAGCAAGTCTTCTCGACCTAGTTCCTAAGCGAATGATGTTCGAGTTTTTAGCATAGTTTTTAAGTGTTTTTGTTAGTTGTTTAGCTTAGTTTAGTTGAGATTTAGTGTTTGTTTTGTGTGTTTTTAGATGAGTTTGAATATTTTGAGAAAAGTATGGAAGCTACTCTGTTTTTGTGTTTTCTGTAGGTTTTTGGAGCAAGGTTGGAGCATTTTGAAGACATCAAGGTAGAGAGGAATCAGAGGAGCTTGGCAAGAGAGGGAAGATTTGAAGACACTTGAGAAGATCCCGGAAAATCCAAAAGCGGCTATGAAAAAGTACAAAACAACAAGGCAAAACAGGCTCGATACCGACCCTGTGGGTTCGGTACCGAGGCTTGCAGTAAAGACAGGATCACAAGAGTTCAGCAGGAGTTTATCGACCCTGAGAGGGTTGACACCGAGGGTGCCCTGTGTTGGTAGACGCACTGACTTCGAGTTTTTAAAGATTTTATTTCGTAATCTGTTTAGTTTAGGAAGTTCTATCTTTATGGAAACTTTTAAGATAGCTTTTCTAGTATAAATACCTTGTGTTAGCTTTAGTTTGAGGAGTTTAGTTGGTTGGCAGGAGAGATAGACGTGAGAAACCTAAAAAACACACCTTTTTCTCATGTTTTGGCTGATTTGGTTGTTTTTCAAGTTACTTGGAGAAGAAGTTATGTTCTAAAGACAAGTTTTGAGTTTTAATTCAAGTAAGTTTTTGCTTTAATTCGAACCATGTTCTCTTTCAATCTTTTTGTTTGTTTTTCTTCAATAACGTGTGAGTAGTTCTCTTTTATAGGACCGGGGTTGAAAACCCGACATGATTGTGCATGAATGATGTGTGTTGAATGAATGAATGCCTTTTATCTTTCATCTACTTGTTTTGTGCTTATGCTTTGGCGAAAGTCAAAGTAATTCGAGTTTGTTTCTTAATCGAAAGAGAAAGTTATAAACTTGAATGTTGATATCGTTTGATAACGAAAGTTACGAACTTTGGATAAAAAATTAGTAGAAAGTTGATTGATCGATGAGAATTGATTGATTTACTTGCTTTAATCAACGAAAGTTGGTGACTTTATGTTCAAGGCATGTTGTTTATGATTCACACTATCTTAATTGCATGATTATGTCGTGGTAAACCCTTGTCCTAGATCTTTTCCTCTTGTTTGAAGTTCTCTATTACGTTCTGTTTACATCGATACCGAGATGATAGACTCGTTATCGAAGCTGGGTTCTCTGTGTTTGTATGCTTTGTTTTAGTTTTATACCAACATCGATATCGACCCATCAAGGTCGGTACCGATTTGTTGCGTTGCGTTATTTGGTAAATTTATTTGTTTTGTGTTCGTTTTGCATTCTTTGCTTCCTAGATTACTAATCAAACATAACCTTGCTTCTCGTGGACGATCCTGACCTCCCTTTACACATCGGGGTCTTGACTACAAATTTATTTGTTGTTAAGTAAATCCCTATGAACAAATTGGCGTCGTTGTCGGGGAAGCAACAATGCTGTGTTTGATTACTTGTGGGTTTGGGAATAGCCCGACCCCGTTTTTATTTCTAATCCATTTCTTTTTTGTTTGTTTTCTCAGCTTATGCAAACAAGAAGACGTCGGCTTGAGTTTGATCAATCTTATTATTATTCTGAGCCTGAACGTATTCTTCATTGCAGGAGAGGAGAAAACCGCACCATGGCCGTCACACCTGAAGAGATGGCTCAACAGATGACTGCCTTGCGCAGACAGATGGAAGCATTGCAAGCTGATAGGGATCAACTGCAGGAATAGTTGAATACTATTCCGAAGAATTCCAAGCACTACATGCATCCAGAACTGAGGGTGCCAAAGTCAGCTATTGTGCTTCCCGACATAGAGAAGGCCTTTGAGATCAAATGTCAATTTATATCCTTAATAAAAAGGGCTTAGTTTGAGGGGAAACCCACTGAGTGACCTATGGAGCATATTCAAAACTTTATTGATTTATGTGATACCATTGCAGCTGACGACGTTTCTCTTGAGTATGTCCAATTAAAGGCCTTTAAATGGTCTCTTGCAGGAAAGACCCTGAGTTAGTTAGAGAGCCTACCTCCTAGGTCGGTTAGGACATGGAAAGCTTTGCATGATTTATTCAGGACTAAGTTTTTCCCTCCAACCAAAACTACGGAGCTAAAGAAACGTATCATCTCTTATCACCAGCTGCCTAATGAGACCTTTGTGGAAACATGGGAGCGATTCAAGGAGATGCTGAGGCAATGCCCCACCCATGGACAACCACAATATGTTCTTCAAGAGATTTTCTTTCAGGGGATCAATGCTGAGATGAAGAACAGAGTTAACCTGCACACCGCCTGTGGTTTCATAGAGATGGAGCCCGATGAGGTATGGGCATTACTAGACAAGTTGACCAACTATGATGCCATGTATGGGACCCAACAGGCGCCCCAGCCTCAAAGGAGACTCTATGCTCCAAATAAAGAGGAGGGTGATCCAGATGTGAAAAATCAATTGTTACAAGATGAGATTAACCGACTGAAGAAACATGTAAGTTTTCTGAAAACCTCTTGACAATGTCTTGAGTGTGGCTCCCATGCCCATAGTACTTCCGCCTACGCTAACATTGAGTAGGTTAGAGCCGCTCAGACTTATGCTGATGTGAATTACATGGGAGGACAATACAGAAATCCACTTGGCAACTATGAGAGGAACAATAACTATCCCACTTGGGGAGGTTACAATCAAGGTCAAAATCAAGCACCCCCACCACAAGAAAGGAAGGTTGCCCCTTATAGGCCCCCGGGCTATCAAGAGCCGCCCTCATGGGTGAATGGACTCCATGAAGGGATCAATGGAGTGAAGAATGAAATCAATGGAGTCCGAGCTGACCTTAATAATCAGATGAAGGGTGTACAAGCCCAATTGGGAACCTTGCTGCACAAGTTCCGAGACCTCAAGGGCAACTTCCGGGCCGCCCCGAGGAGAATCCGAGAGGACACATAGTAGCTGTACACCTCCGGAGCGGAAAGACACTACTGGGCCGTGCTGAAACCAAAGAGAAAAAGCCTAGTAACGAGGAAATTACTCCCGCCAGGGTCGATAACGACCCTCATACCCTCGGTACCGAGGCTCCATGGGTCGTTAACGACCCCCTTCCAGGTAAGTCTTCGACTCCAGACCACTTCCTTAGTCCCAGGCTCGGTACCGACCCTTCTAAGGTCGATACCGATCCTTCTGCAACACCCATCGACCCCAGTATCGACTCGGTAGTGCCACCTCTCGAGCCCGCTTTGGTTTTGAGACCGGTAAAGACGCTTTCCTTTTAGACTCCATAGAAGGGAAGTTTAGGCGTTTTGTTAAGATCCTTCAAGGCTTAAATATTTCCATTCCATTTGCTGAGGCCTTAAGCGAAATGCCGGCTTACACAAAGTTTTTTGAAAGATATTCTAAGCAGAAAGAGGTCTATGTTTGAGCTGACCGACGAGGTCCAATCTTTGGAGCTCCTAGAAAAACTAGGCGACCGGGAAAGTTTTCTATCACCATTGGTATTGGAGCTTACCGATTTCAAGCCTTATGTGATTTAGGAGCCAATGCAAGTCTACTTCTATTATCAATCTGGTCTAAGGCCAACATGGGACCACTAGAGCCTATAAACATGAGGTTGTACATGACAGACGGATCCTATGTCAAGCCTACGGGGGTGGTGGATGACTTTCCAGTGCAAGTGGGCAAGTTCTTTGTCTCAAATGATTTCATAGTCATGGAGATGCCCGAAGACCCGGTGGTGCCTGGAGGAAGTTCTCAAGACCCTCTAACAAAAGATGAAGAGCTTTTGACGATAGATTACCTGGAGGAAGTTCTCAAGACAGAGCATGGAGAACCAATTCTTATCCCAGCTGAGCCTACTCCAACGCTCAAGCCCCTTCCAGACTCCCTCAGGTGTGAATTTCTCGATCCTAACTCTACCTTCCCCGTCATCATCAATGCTCAATTAAAAGACGAGGAAGTAGAGAAGCTGATTTCTGTAGTTAGTGTTAGAAGATGGAAGATTGAGTTTTGATGGTTTCAAAGTCAGTGACCCTATGTTTGCAAGTCGAGTCGACGACTTGGAAAAGTCACTAACATAAACAGCTGGCTGAGTGATCTATTTACGGAAGGAGCGCACAGATCTTGTGCGTTTAATTGAAGACAACTGCGTGTTCTATTTTAGGAGAAGATCATCAAAAGAGTGCTAAAATCAAGATGAAGATAATTGTGATTCTCCTAGAATATTTGAGTATGCATACAATTGTTTATTTGGAAAGATTTGTAAAAGATTAAGTGAATATTGTTTTCCTAATCGAATGGAAAATAATATACACGAGATCTCTCTCTTACCTTAGTTTAAATACTCGTTTGTTTAGGCTAATTAAGAGACTTGTGAGCTGAACTTTCATATTGTGTGAGAAAGAAAAGAGTGTGCTTGTGCATGAGATTCGTACAAGTGGTGAGTCAAGAGATCTTAGGCATAGCGTGAGATTGAGAGTGTGAGTGCAAAGGTAGAGCGTGGTTCAAGGGTGTGGGATTCATTCTTGTACACGAGAGAGCTTTGTAATCACTCAAGACATCAATAGAGCGAGTCTAAGGACTCTTGAAATCCGACCAAATGATAAACTTGGAAGGGAGTGGTTTTTCTCTAAGTAAACTAGTTGGTTTACGAAGAGTTTCCACTATACATCGCTTGTCGGTGACCGTTGGTAACGTTTACTTTATTGTGTGTTTATTCCGCTGCTTTATTACTCAAAGTCGACGACTTCGTAGGAGTCGCCGACTCGTTTAAGTACTAACGATCCTACAATTGGTATCAGAGCTAAGGCTCTAGATTGTGTTTTTACTACTTCACATACAAGAAAATGGCGTCCACCAACACCTCTGTGAATGACTCGTTCTGGAAGCCTCCAATCCTAAGGGTAGGAGAGTATGACTGGTGGGTTGAACGGATGAAAACTCATATCTGTTCTCTTGACGGTCAACCGTGGAAGGTGATAGAAGTTGGTCCAGAAACCTTTGCTCTTGGAAAGGATGGAAAAACAGAAAAGACCACAGCTGAGTACGACGATGTTGACTTCAAAAAACTGGAAAAGAATGTTAGAGCAAAGAAAGTCTTACATCATGCTCTTACTGAAGGAGATCTCAAGAAGGTGATTGGCTACAAAACGGCTAAAGAAATCCGGGATGCTCTTAAAAGACTTCATCAAGGAAATGATGATGTAAAAAGGACAGGATTATTAGTCTCGAAACAGAGTATGACAACATTTTTCAAGGAAAAGGAGAATCTCTTCGTGACTATCATTCCAGATTACAGAAGATTGTGAATCAACTGGAGTTTCTTGGTGAAGAAATTCCTCAATGGAAACTCACCAACAAGTTGATCTCTGGCTTGAATAAAAGTTGGGACATCATTGCTTCGTCCCTTCTTACTCAAGAGGAAACCAAGTCGCTGACCTTGGAAGACCTTGTTGGACAACTCACTATGTATGGAGGCATTCAACAAAGAAGGGTTGAAAGGCTTGATTTAGAGAAAGTAAAGAACATCGCTCTCAAGATTGAAAAGGCCTTTGATTTGGCTCAGGGAGATGATGACACTGATGGAATAGATGAGGATGTTGCTCTCATCTCTAAGGCTATGAAAAGGCTGTGGAATCGTAACAAAGCTCCCATAAAAGCTCCAGAATCATCCAAAGAAGGGAAAGATATGAAGGATGTCATTTGCTATCAATGTCAAGCTAAGGGACACTTTGCCAAAAATTGTCCAAAGAGGAAAAGTGGAGAAACCGGCAAAGGCATGATGGAAACTTGGGACATGTCTGATGATGATGATGAGGTGGCACCAGCAAGAGGAAAATGTTGCATGGCCATTGAAGACAATCCTTCTCAAGAGGTAAACGACTCTGAACTTTCTTCTCTTTTAATCAAAAAGTCTAGGGCACAGTTGGTTGTTATCATCGAAAAGCTTGGAACTCAGGTCACTGAGTTAAAATAAAAATTGGAAGAAAATGAAGAAACAATCTCCAATCTCTTCGGTGATAACAAACACTGGTCCTCTAAAGCAATCGAGCTTGAAAAAGTCTCATCTCCTAAGTTAGTAACCTGTGAGTTGTGCTCAGATTCAAAGATCCAAGTCACTGACTTGCAAAAACAAGTCAATGACCTGGAAAAACAAGTCACTGACCTAGAAGGTGAAAGACTCATGCTCAGACAGGGTAATGCTAAGATATCCAGTGAGATAGAAAAATTTAAAATCGAAGATGAGACCAAAAGAAAGAAATGGTTAGATGAGTTTGTTGCTGAAAAGGCTCAAGATGTCTGAAATGACTATAAAAGGAAACTTGTGAAGGAGGTAGAGAGATCTGGAATTGGCTTTGTTCGTGCACCCAATACTCAGGGTACCAAGGCTGCTCCCCTCGTGTCTAAAGGTAAAACCCCTATGTGTAATGACAATGCAAGTTGTTCTACACATGTGGTGGCTAAGCCTGACAAAGGGAAGCAACAGTGGTATCCTGATCAAAAGGTACACAACATATGGAAAAAACAAGTCCAGAACTCGGCTCCGTCACAAATTGACTTTCAATCTCACATCAACAACAAACCCATCTATCCGGGCTATAGCAAATATGTTGCCCTAAAGTCTCATAGGACATGTTGGTATTGTGGCAAGCCTGGTCACTATCAACATGATTGTCACAAAAAGGCAAGAGATGATGAAAATGCAAGGTCACAGACTCTGAGTGATAGTCATGAAAGATCCACTGTCACTGACTGTCCTCCAGGATCTATGTGTGCTAACTATGACAAATGTTGTTCTAGGAGTTATTATGTTGCCAAACCCAGAGGAGTTAAACAACTCTGGGTTCGTAAGAACTAATTGTTTCAATACAGCTTGAAGTGGGTGACTAGGAGCCCTGGTTCATTGATAGTGCATGCTCAACTCATATGTCGGGAAACTCCAGGGATTTCGTATCACTTCAAGAATACAAGGGAGGTAAGATTACCTTCGACAACAATAACAAAGGTGGTATTTCTGGTATAGGTACGGTAAGATTTTTAGATAAGCTAACTATAGACAATGTGAATCTTGTTGATAATCTGAGTTTCAAGTTATTAAGTGTTTCCCAAATCTGTGCTAATGGAAAATATCAAGTTGTCTTTGATAAGAATGGTTGTCAGATGCAAGAGATTAGTTCAGGCAAAATTCTTCTGAAAGGGGTATGTGAAAACAATCTGTATAAGGTGGACCCCTGTTTTGAGCCTGAGGAAAAACTATGTCTTAGAACAGTTACTGATGTCGCCGACCTCTGGCACAAGTAATTTGGTCATGTGAGCTTTCAACTTCTTGACAAGCTTCATAAGCAAGAACTGGTTAGAGGATTACCCAAGATTGATCCAAACAAGCATGAAGTTTGTGAGACTTGTGTAAGAGGTAAGCAAGTAAAGTCTTCCTTCAAATCCAAAAATGAGGTAAGTACCACTAGACCTTTAGAACTCATTCATATTGATTTATGTGGTCCCATGCGAGTCCAAAGTCGTGGAGGAAATAGCTATATCTTTGTCATTGTTGATGACTTTTCACGGTATACTTGGACTATTTTTCTGTCTTCTAAGGATCAGGTTTTTGAAGAGTTTGAAGCATGGGTGAAGGTTGTTGAGAAAAAGCTTGGAGTTTCACTTGTATCAGTCAGATCAGATCATGGAACATAATTCGACAACTCTGAATTTCTGTCTTTTTGCAAGAAAAATGGCATAAGTCACAATTTCTCAGCGCCAAGAACTCCTCAACAGAATGGCGTTGTTGAGAGGAAAAATCGTGCCTTGGAAAACATGTCACGGACTATGCTCATTTCAAGTGGCCTTCCAATAAATTTCTGTGGTGAAGCCATTAATGCATCATGCTATGTGATGAATTGTGCTATGCTTCGTCCACTAATTCGAAAAACTCTGTATGAGCTTCTTAGAGGTGTTAAGCCCAGTGTCGCCCACCTGCGCACCTTCAGATGCAAATGCTATGTCCACAACAACGGAAAAGAGAGTTTGGGAAAATTCGATCTAAGGAGTGATGTTGGAACTTTTGTAGGCTACTCTCCTCATAGCAAAGCCTACAAAGTGTTCAATAAAAGGACAAGAAGGATTGAAGAAAGTGTTCATATGGTGTTTGATGAAAACACTATGGGAGGATCGATGATTAAAAATCTTGATGATGGTGATCAAGGATATTATCTGGTTCAAGACGACTCTCTCCCAATGACTACAAAAGAATCAACAGTTAGTGACAATGCTGAAGTCACCGACTCCGACAATACAGGGGGAAGGAGTCAAAATCAAAGTTCAAATGACAGTGAATCTGATGACGAGAAAACACCTGATAGGAGCTCAAGCGTGGAGAACTCAGAAGAAAATTCGGTGAGAACTCCTCAGACTCAAGTCGGTGACCTGAGAGAGATACAGGTCAGAAATTATCAGCAGAAAAGTGATCATCCTGTCACTAACATCCTTACTGATTTCTCAAAAGGTGTGCAAACTAGATCTTCTCTAAACAACTTCTTCGCTTTCAATGCTTTCATCTCAATGTTGGAACCTAAAAATGTGGAACAAGCGTTGAAAGATTCGGATTGGGTTAGTGCCATGCAAGAGGAGCTTCATCAGTTTGAAAGAAATAAGGTTTGGCATTTGGTCCCAAGGCCAAAAGGAAGATCTGTGATTGGAACACAATGGGTGTTCAGGAATAAGCTGGATGATGAAGGAAATGTGGTCAGAAACAAAGCAAGGCTGGTAGTTAAGGGCTATAATCAACAGGAGGGCATTGACTATGATGAAACATTTGCTCCAATGGCTCGTCTTGAGGCTATACGATTGCTCATTGCCTATTCTGCGCATCATGGATTCAAGCTACAACAAATGGATGCCAAGACTGCATTCTTGAATGGATATCTAAAATAAGAAGTGTATGTCGAACAGACTTCGGGTTTTGAAGATGTCGCTCACCCGGATCATGTCTACAAACTAGACAAAGCACTCTATGGATTGAAGCAAGCCCCGCGTGCTTGGTATGATCGTTTGTCTCAGTTCTTGATTCAACATGGCTATGTTCGAGGAAAAGTTGAGAAGACTTTCTTCTTGTTAAGAGAAGGAAGTCACACACTAGTTGTTCAAGTTTATGTCGATGATATCATCTTTGGTTCAACAGATGACAAGCTAGTGAAGAAGTTCGTCGATCTCATGTCTAGTGAGTTTGAAATGAGTATGGTTGGCGAGCTTAAGTTCTTTTTAGGACTCCAAGTTGTTCAAAATGAGGATGGCACACGAGTTCATCAACAAAAGTATCTTAGAGAATGAGTTAAGAAATTCGGTCTGGAGAATGCTAAACCGTTTGATACCCCCATGTCGCCGACTACCTCACTTGGAAGAGATGACAAGGATCCAGAAGTTAATGCTACTATGTACAGGGGTATGATTGGATCATTGCTCTATCTCACTGCAAGCAGACCGGATATTGTGTTTGGAGTATGTCTATGTGCTAGGTTTCAAGCTGATCCAAGAGAGTCCCACATGAACCCTTTGAACAACTCCGCATGGAATTAGGTATGATCTCTCTTCAATGATCTATTTCCCTACATGAATTCCCTTGATGATTGGCTAGAATTGATTGCTATGCATATGTTTTGAAATCATGCTTTTATGGTATAATTCTTAAACATACTTGATAGACATCATGTTTAGGAAACCCCATGCATTTGACTGTTGATGAATTTCATCACATTCTGTATATGTGCAACCTTTTTGAGCTCTTTGTTTTGGCCCAAAAGAATCAACTTGATGATCCTGACCCTCTTTATAAGCCGAAATGATAGTTGATTCTAAAACCAGTCCTTAACCTATCGTCTTTGAGAGCCTCTATGAGCCCATCTTTTATTATTATCTTTATTTAACGGAGACTTATCATCATGATCGACAAATCCTCAAAAATAAAATTTTACTTGGTTCTCTTTGGCACTCCCTATGCAAACCCATCACCAAGTAAGTTCTTAAAAGAGAAAGTCACGTGTGAACAAAAGTCACGGATATAAGAAAGAAGCAGTTTTGTGGTAGAAGTCGCCGACGTGCTCAAGGTCAGTGACTGCAATTTCTGGCGCGAGAAAAAGATCATGGCTTAACAGTATCTTTTGAAATTGGAAAGTGGATATTCAAAAGAGAGGAAAGAGAAGATCTTGTGATTTGAGAACTTCCTTAATGATGGAAGTGGATTCCTTTATTATGCCTCAACCGTCAAGATTAAAGGTACACTCTTCTCAATTTCCTTTCTCTCTCAACTTCTACTCTCTCTCTCTTTTGAACCCGAAAACCTCAAGCCTTCATCCTTCTCCAATGGCGTCTCCATCCAACTCCGATCTTCCTGCCTCTCCCAAAACCAAAATCGACAGCCTTGAATCGGCAAAGAAAAAGATTCTCTCACTTTTTGGCGACGATTTTCTTCGAGCCCTTTTGTCTGGGGAATCGTCTTCCTCCATTATCCCTCCAACCGCCATGGAATCTCAATCCCAAAACCTAATTCCTCCACAGAACCAAAATCCGAACCCCTCTCCTCCAAAATCAACACCCTCATCCCCCGTTACGATTGAAAAACTCCAAAATCCCCTTCCTCAAATCGAAACCGAAACCCTAACCGCTTCACCAAAGTCTGGAAAAACGCGCCAAATGGCGCAACCAATGGTTTTTCTAGAAACTGGTGAAACCTCTTTACCCAAATCCCCAAACCCAGAGATTGTAGAGGAAGAGAGAGCGAAGACTCCGATTATGGGGTCAATGGAGTTTGATGAAACAGAGAATGTAGTCGGGTCGTTTGGAGAAGAGAAAGAAGAAGAGGCTGCTGAAAAGAAGAACCAACAGCTATCTCCTCAAGGAAAGGTTGTCAATGACTCCTCTAAAGTCATCGACATTGATGCTGATGCTGAGAGTGTTGACAAGGTGGCTGACAAGGATCCCTCTCGAAAGGAATCAACAAACAACTCTGAAGAAGGTACTCCCTCTGATCCCATCTTGGTTTCTAAGAAACCCATTTATGGTGAGTCTGTTAAGAAAAATCTGGAAAAAGACCTCTTTGGAGATGACTCTGAGTTGCTCAAAGATGATGAGATAGAAATGCCTCCTCCTTTTCGCCCTAAAACTAGATCTGCTAGTGCTAGAGCCTCGGCAGTGGCTCTTAAAGCCAAAAAGGGCAAGGGTTGGAAACCCCTGAGGCTGCTTCAGAGGGAGGTGACTCTTCCTTCTCTGAGAAAGTCACTAGGAAGAAAAGAGGAAGATCTCCTAAGTCTTCTGTTGGGTCTAGTCAAAAGAGCAAGAAAACAAGTGTGAGCATTGATATGTCGTCTAGGGATTTCACTAAGGATCTGTTGTGGGATGAGAATTTCATGAAGGAGTTCAAACTGACCAAGGTCCTTGACTGGTTGAAAAAGAAGAAGTGGGATAAGTTAATACAAGGGGAACATGAGTACAATCCATTGATGGTTAAGATATTTTATGAAACTCTGGTTATTGAAGATACGGGGAACATGACCATAGGGAGGTACACCATAGATAAGAAGACGTATTCCTTTACAAGCAAGGATGTCAGTGACATTCTGGAGATTCCTCATGAAGGTTTTGCTGAGTACTACAAAGGAGGTTGGCTTGAAGGAGTTGATGACCGTGAGATCATCAAAACTGTCACTAACAATGATGATAACTTCACGAGCCCTTATCTGGTCAACAAGATGGGAATAGAGAAGAAGGTAATGTTCAATTACCTCATCAGCAACCTGCTGCCAAGGGAGCTCAAGAGGAATGCTGCTTCTATTCAAGATCTGTTGGTCATGGACAAGATCATCCGAGGGAAGAAGATTAACATGCCACGTCTGATGATGCTTCACATGAAGCATGTGCTTGAAACTGCCAAGCATGCTCTTTCCTATGGAATGCTGATTGCTCTGATGATGTATGAGCATAAGGTCTATGTGCACAGCCGTGCTGATGTCTTCAACACTAGAGTCCTCAACAAGGAGATGATCTGAAAGTTTGGTTGGAACTGGGTTTATGGTCAGTGGATACTAAAGACATCTGAGGTCAGTGACAAGGGAAATCAAGAAGAAGGACCAAAATCTGCTCTGGTGAATGATGAGCTGAAGGAAATCAGGGAGCAGAACATGATTCTGAAAGGAATGATGGAGAAGCTGCAGAATATGGTCGGCAGTGCACTGTCAAAGTTGGATGCAATAGATGAGAGGCTTTGTGACTTTGGAGCCTGATGTCAGTGACTGTCGTACACTCATGACCTTCTCTATCCCTTTCTTATTTCCTTGCCACATTATTCTCCACTTTACAAGACTTTTTTAGTTCAATTTGGTTGTAACGTATTTCTGGATTGTGTGTGTTTGCATCGTACTTTTATTTTGCTATGGTGGATGACTCTCTATGAATGATTTTGATATTATGATTTAAGTTTCTATATTTTCCTCTATTTTCTTTTCTTGTTTTAGCAATCTTTTTGATGATGCCAAAAGGGGGAATTAACCGGGGGAATAGATTAATAAGGGGGATCAAATTACTGAAATCATGCGGTTACTAAGCTTAGGGGGAACTTTTTATGGTTTTTGTTCTTTGCTTTATCTACTATGTTGCTTTTGTATGCTTGATAGTTTTTATCAGAACAGGTTGTTTGTCACCATCAAAAAGGGGGAATTTGTTAGAAGATGGAAGCTTGAGTTTTGATGGTTTTAGAGTCAGTGACCCTATGTTTGCAGGTCGAGTTGGCGACTTGGAAAAGTCACTGATATAAACAGCTGGCTGAGTGATCTATTTACGGAAGGAGCGCACAGATCTTGTGCGTTTAATTGAAAGACAACTGCGTGTTCTATTTTAGGAGAAGATCATCAAAAGAGTGCTAAAATCAAGATGAAGATAATTGTGATTCTCCTAGATTATTTGAGTATAAATACAATTGTTTATTTGTAAAGATTTGTAAAAGATTAAGTGAATATTGTTTTCCTAATCGAATGGAAAATAATATACACGAGATCTCTCTCTTACCTTAGTTTAAATACTCGTTTGTTTAGGCTAATTGAGAGACTTGTGAGCTGAACTTTCATATCGTGTGAGAAAGAAAAGAGTGTGCTTGTGCGTGAGATTCGTACAAGTGGTGAGTCAAGAGATCTTAGGCATAGCGTGAAATTGAGAGTGTGAGTGCAAAGGTAGAGCGTGGTTCAAGGGTGTGGGATTCATTCTTGTACACGGGAGAGCTTTGTAATCACTAAGGACATCAATAGAGCGAGTCTAAGGACTCTTGAAATTCGACCAAGTGATAAACTTGGAAGGGAGTGGTTTTTCTCTAAGTAAACTAGTTGGTTTACGAAGAGTTTCCACTATACATCGCTTGTCAGTGATCGTTGGTAACATTTACTACTGTGTGTTTATTGTGCTGCTTTATTACTCAAAGTCGATGACTTCATAGGAGTCGCCGACTCGTTTAAGTAATAACGATCCTATAGTTAGGACCCATAGAAAAGCCATTGGCTACTCTTTGGATGACATAACTGGCATCTCCTTCATTATGCATGCATATGATCTACATGGAGGATAATCATAAACCCTCAATAGAGCATCAACGTAGGTTGAATCCTAATATGAAAGATGTAGTGAAAAAGGAAATTTTAAAACTACTTGATGCTGGGATAATTTTTCCTATATCGGACAGCCAATGGGTTAGTCCGGTCCATGTAGTCCCTAAAAAGGGGAGAATGACCGTCATTGAAAATGAGAAAGGTGAACTAATCCCCATTAGGACCACAACTAGTTGGAGGATGTGCATTGATTATAGGAAGCTTAATAGTGCTACAAGAAAAGATCATTTTCCGCTTCCTTTCATTGATCAAGTGTTAGAACGCTTAGCCCAACATGATTTTTTTTGTTACTTAGAATTCTGGCAGATTCCCATTCATCCTGATGATCAGGAGAAAACAACCTTTACTTGTACCTATGGGACCTTTGCTTAAAGGAGAATGCCATTTGGGCTTTGTAATGCCCTTGCAACCTTTTAAAGGTGCATGATGGCTATCTTCTCAGATTTAATAGAGGATATAGTGGAGGTGTTTTTGGATGACTTTTCTATTTATGATTCTTCCTTTGATTCTTGTCCAGTTAATTTGACTAGGGTGCTTACAAGATGTGAATAAACCAATCTTGTGCTTAATTGGGAAAAATGTCATTTCATGGTCCAAGAGGGGATAGTGCTAGGACACCTCGTCTCTAAGAGAGGGATTGAAGTAGACAGAGCAAAAATTGAGCTCATTGAAAAACTACCTCCTCCCTCTTCTGTAAAAGACGTTAGGAGTTTCTTGGGATATGCTGGCTTCTATAGACGTTTTATTCAGGATTTTCTTAAGATAGTTAAACCTTTGACTAACCTACTAATAAAAGATGTAGTGTTTGAGTTGTCTACAGAATGTCTTGAGGCTTTTCACAGGTTGAGAGAATCACTTGTCTCTGCTCCTATTATACAGTCCCCAGATTGGACCCTACCATTTGAGAATTATGTGTGATGCCAGTGACTATGCAGTCGGTGCAGTATTAGGACATCGGAAATAAAAAAAGCTCCATGCCATTTACTATGCAAGTAAGACGCTTGATGAAGCGTAGAGTAAGTATACCACGACGGAGAAGAAATTCCTTGCCGTGGTATTTGCATTTGAAAGATTCCGCTCTTATCTTGTTGGTTCTAAAGTGATTGTTTACACTGACCATGAAGCCATTAGATATTTAATGGCTAAGAAGGATGCCAAACCTAGGCTACTTCATTGGATGCTCTTTTTACAGGAATTTGACCACGAAATCCGAGACAAGAAGGGAGCAGAAAACTTGGTGGCAGATCACCTATCTAGGTTGCCGGTTGAACACATCACGGAATCCGACAATGTCGTACCAATTAATGACTCTAGACCAGACGAACACCTCATGCTGAACGAGGTCAAAAGTTGCAGAAAGCTCGGTACCGACCTTACATGGGTGGGTAACGAGCCATCACCGAGGCTGGAGAACGCTGGGCACACCGGTACCGAGCCAGAAATCATCGATATAGTGGAAGGTTAGCTCGTTACCAAGCCAAAAGAGGTCGTTACTGAGGAGAATACTAAAGGCAAAGGATCGATAATGACCCATCCAGGTTCGGTAACGACCCATCCAAGTACGTCTTCTCACCTTATTTCAATACCTCCCAATTTAGATCCTTCATTATCTCTTTCGACTACTTCTCTTCATTCTATTCATGCTATTAGAGGGTCAAAGGCCCCTTGGTTTGCGGATTTTGCTAACTCCATTGTAGGAGGCGTGATTCTCGAGGGCCCAACTCCTAAAAGAAGAAGAAGTTTCTACATGATGTCAAACAGTACTATTGGGATGATTCTTGTTCAAGCAAGGAAGTGATCACTTCTTTAGGCACTATATTCCAGAAGAAGAGATAGAAGGTGTGATCCGTCAATGTCACACTCTCCCCACAAGAGGCCATGCAAAAGGATTCAAAACCACGACGAAGATTCTTCAAAGTAGTCTCTATTGGCCAACTATTTTCAAGGATGTACAAGATTATGTGACTTCACGTGATGAATGCCAACCCTCAGGAAACATCACTTGGAGGCATGAGAACCCGCTAACAGGGATACTAGAGGTCGAACTTTTCAACGTTTGGGGCATAGACTTTATGGGTCCCTTCCCCTCATCGGGCCCCTATAAGTATTTCCTTGTTGCGGTTGATTATGTCTCTAAGTGGGTGGAGGCCGTTGCTACAATGACCAATGATGCCAAAACTGTGGCCAAGTTTATTAAGACTAACACTTTCCCCAGGTTTGGAGTGCCACGAGTCCTCATTAGCGATGGAGGTTCACATTTGATAGAGAGGAGCTTTGAAGCTCTCTTGGCTAAGTATGGGGTATCACATCGGGTGGCAACACCTTACCATCTCCAAACTAGTTGCCAAGTTGAAGTTTCAAATAGGCAAATCAAGAGCATCTTGGAGAAGACAGTCTCCCGCTCTAGGAAGGATTGGTCATCCAAGCTTGATGACGCTTTATGGGCTTACAGAACAGCGTACAAGACACCTCTACGCACCACTCCTTATGGGAAGGCGTGCCATTTGCCAGTCGAGTTGGAGCACAAGGCATTATGGGCTCTCAAGGAGCTCACTATGGACCTCGACAAGGCCGGAGCAAAACGATTCATGGACTTGCAAGCACTAGAGGAGTTGAGGCAAAAGGCATATGAGAACACTCAGATCTACAAAGAGCGTACCAAGCGATGACATGACCAGAAATTGGTGCCAAAAACCTATGAAGTCGGTGACAAGGTACTCCTCTTTAACTCTAGATTCCGCTTTTTTCCAGGGATGCTGAGATCCAGATGGAGTGGGCCATTCGTGGTCCACAACATATACCCCCACGGAGCGGTGGATCTAGTGGACAATAATGGATCCATCTTCAAGGTTAATGGACACAGGCTGAAGAAGTTCTTTGAGCAAGCCGACCCAAAGGAAGAAATTCGAGCCACTTGGGCTCTCACATCGTCGAACTAGCCAAGATAAGTTCGTCGGGCTAATGACGTTAAAAATAGAGCTTACGGGAGGCAACCCGGTTTAGTTTTTCCTTTCTTAGATCTTTTTGTTAGCTTTCTTTTGTTTTTCTTTTTAGAGTAGAGTAGAAGTTTGCGGAATAGAATGTTTTGGCTAACATATCATAAGAAGTTGGGTCGATAACGAGGCAAGCGAAGCGTTGCCTAGACAGGCTCAGTACCGAACCCCACAGGGTCGGTACCGACTCACGCTGAAACACCGAAAAGCCCGATTTCGGACCCTAGGTAAGTGCTTTAAAATCTAAACTTCTTTTTCCCTTCCTCACCACACCTCCTTCACCAAATAAATCGCACCCTTTGCTCTCAAACTCTCAAATCGCCATTTCCATCACTCGCACCTCGGATCCTCACACCACACACCACCGAACCCCTGCTGTCACACACCCACCCGAAACCACGTGAACACCAGTCCGCAACCGCCCCCCGGTACCGAGCAAAACCCAATTTTTGTTCATTACCGATTTACAAACCCTCCTTACCCTCAAAACCTTTTGATTTTCAGTCTTATTTCTCGGATCTTTGGTATGTTTTCTCAACCCTATCTCTTTACTTGAACTTCTTGAAGTACTCATGATGATTTTTGGATTGATTTTCATACCTAGATCTAGATCTAGTTCAGAATTGCTTTCATGCTTATTGTGTGCCTTTTTGCTTTAATATTGGTGATTTGCTTTGATGAACTTAGTTTCCTCATGTTTAGAACATAAATTCTTGATTATAGAAGCATAAATTACACCTTATTTTGGCAATTTTTGCACAATTAGATAAGGTTTTTGAGCAAGTATGGGGTTAAGGTTGCTTGTTTGTATGAAATTGACTGAATTCATGCTTGAATGAGACTTTTGTGAGCAATGAATGGCTAGAAACCGAGGCGAAACACTCAATTTTGGGTCACGAATGTCCCAAATACAAGCTCGATACTGACCCATCAGGGTCGGTACCGACCTTGTCATTCGCCAAGGCTAGCCTAAGTTCCAGGGACCTCGATACCGACCCTTCAGTCTCGGTACCGACCCCTACCAAAATGATGCAATCACTTGCTTATGTCTTGTTTCGATTCAAGTATGGGGTTCTTTGGTGTGTTTTTGTCATGAGTGGATCTTATCTTGGTTTGGTTGTGCTTCTACAGGTCTTTCAAATGGCAAGTTCAAGATGAGCTAACCAGAGGGAAGGCAAGAGAACAAAGAGAGCATCTCCATCGCCATCTCCATCTCCACCTCGCATGGATGACATGGTGTTGAAGACCAATCAACAAAGAGCAATTTACAACTCCGTCTTCAACAAAACTCATCTCACGAGGTGGTTTTCCAAGACTGACGGATGACAATTAGGAATTTATGAAGATCTTAAGCATGTCTTCTCCATCCTCCGGGTACCCTACCTCCTCAAGTGGGAGGAGATTCCTCACTATTCGGCCCTCACCTCTGAGTTCGTGGCCACTCTTCGCACCCAATTCAAGAGTAAAACGTCCCTGGGGAAGATCAAATTCGGGATCGGAATGAGGATTATGAGTTTACCATGGCCGAGTTCAACAAACTCCTCCACTTTCCTAACCCCTCCTGTGAGTACACAACATCAGATGGCTTCAAGGTTGCAGAGACTTGGGATTATATCACAAGGGAAATTAGTCCCACAACACCCGCTCTCCCAGGTTTCCACATCATCAACCCGATCTTCTGCATTATCCTTCGGATTTTGGGTTCCACTATTTGGCCCAAAAAGGAGCTTTCTCGGCCAATGTGGACGGAAGTTGGATGTCTCCGCACTATACGTTTTGAAGACCCCGCTCCAATGAACTTGGGGTATGAATGGGTGACGTATGTGGAGCAACACGGGGCACATCTGCAAGGTGTCTATTTCGGCGGGTTAGTGAGCCTCTTTGCTTTGGCCCTTAAGATTGATCTTACACACTACAGTGCACTCTGTGCACAATGGATGGACACGAGCTACTTGATCTCTTCAGGGATTTTTCAGAGGTGCCAGGAAGGGCTCACCACTCCGATTCAAGGTCGCCAAGTGCTCGTCACACGGGACAAGATGGAGCTCTTGTACCTTCCCAATTGGTACGAGGCTTGGACTTCCACTCCATTTCCACTTGCTAAGAAGCCCCAAGATGAGCCTTCATTGAGGATATCCGTGTCCCGGTACGAGCGGGAGGAGGAAGAGATGTAAGAAGATGTACCAGCCCCTACAGATAACCTCGGTACCGAGCATCACCAGGTCGGTACCGAGGCACCAACCTTTGCCACGGAGGTCGTACCGAGGCCTATGAGACCTTTACCGAGGGGATGACATGCAACGATGGAAACGTTACCGTGCCACCGGCGTACGGTGTCGTAACATACAACCCTGATACTGACCCTAGCAGGTTCGGTACCAAGCACCACCATCATCAGCCCAATACGAGGCTTCTAGTTCTAATGCTCCACCACAATGGGCAAAAGATTTGTCCTCCCAGATGCATCAGCTGTGTATGCACAATTATCATTTACACGAGCAGATGAACCAATGGCAGGAGGCTTATACAGCTCGTGTGGCAGTTGAGGATGAGCGTCACCAGATTGTTGAGGCTCAGTGGAAGACGATGGAGGACCGCCACCTTATGGCTGAGTCCCGCTAGAGGACAAGTGAGGATCGTTTGGGGCACGAAGAAGAACGTTGGCGAACCACCGCTGAGTTCATGGAGAGCATGGAGGTCTACTTTCCACCAAAGCAACGCTGATTCCTTCTCTTTCTCAAAGATGTTTCAAGGATGCTTCCATATGCTTCAATAACCATTTTGTGAGTTCTTTTCTTTTCCCTCTCTTTTCTTTTGCTTTACTTTGTTTCTACAGTGGAAACATTGTATAGTTTAAGTATAGGGTGGGGAGAAAGGAATTAACATGCACAAAATCGTTCCAGAATGAAAAATAGTATGCGCTCAACGCGCCTATGGTCTCCCTCCCCCATTCGACATAACCCTAGCAAAAACCAGGTAGCCGCCGCATCCGGAACCACATCCGACTACAATCCAAGGCTCGATTGTGACCACCCACACACCAAACGGGAGAAAAGACGATGTACCTCTTCGATTAAAGCCCCTTCATCTCAGTTTGAGTAAAAAACTCAAGTGGATCGGGAGGAACAAGCGATTTTACAGATCCTCTATTGCATGTTCCTTACCTTTCTTTTCTGGCATCGAGGCTCACCAAGTAAGCATTCTATCCCCCTCCAATGGAAGACCGGACTCAAACAATTCCCACTGCATTATAAGGCCGCTCGAATCTCTAATCCGTCGAGATCTCGTTGTAAGCTTTGTCGGCGTCTCAAGGCCGCTTGGCTTCTTTTGTTAATGGCGCTCCTCAATAGTAGTGAAATCGTGTACCCCACCAAACCTAGCCGAAAAATATGCTCGGCGAATGGAGGATTCGTAAATGCCCGCTCAACCAAGTGCTGGATCTGGTGGTGCGTAGTTGTGTTGCGACCCGAGGACAAACAGGCTCTTCGTTTTACCTTCCTTCCAATCCGACGTCCTCACTATTCATCCCGATATTGGGGCCCTTTTTAGGCGCCTAGGTGGTGTCCTACGACGCTGGTGTGGCTTGCGAGGGCCCTCGTCCTCGTTCGTCCCCTTTGTTTTTATTCTAGTCAACACGCCTTTCCGGGTATTATCTTCCCAAATCCAATTTCTGCCCACTTTATTTTTACCCTATCTAGTAATGAACCTAAATCGCTTTCTTTGTTTTGATCAATCCTCTAGCGGTTGGTTTTTGTGTTTGCTTGAACCGATTACTGTACTTAACAACCCCAAAATTGGTAGTGGTGGTTTTTTAACCTACTTTCTTAACAAATGTGTGGCTACTGTTGAGTTTGATTCTCTAACCTATATTTTTTATGGCCATATCACCCCTTGTTACTTTGATCCCTGCGTTGCTTTGAACAAGCAGTTGGTTCTTGTGTTGCATTTAGTCGACACTACTATTACTAGCCCCTTTTTGAAAAAACTTTGTAAGATTTCTGCTGAGCAAAGACTCATCCTTATTTATAGAAGGAGACAAACAAAAAATTGTCTAGTACAAAGACCATGCCAAAAGCATTACAAATATAAGTTGTTTCCACAGCTCAAGCTTAACAGCTCGAACCATACAAGGAAAATTGCGCTCTGTGCGCGGCCCGACCGGGTATCGGCCGACAACCCGCTTAAAACGCTCTGGTGGCACTTGAGCATGTACACTATCTTTGTCATGCTCGTTACAACCATCTTTTCTCTCAAATTGACTGAATTCAAAATAAAGATTAACATCCAAATCGGGCTAACAAAAATCGAGTGGGATAAACTTGTCGCAACCAGGGTGATTCTTCATCATTCTTACTACAACCAAGTAATGGTAAAAAGAACCAAACTCGGTACTGTACCAAGAATGTGGGCTTCTAAAATTAAATTTACCCCAACCAAGTCTCATTACAAAATGATAAAACCAACATTATTGATGGAATACCATCCCCCTTGGGCCAACACCCACACACAATTGGTTTTCCCATGAAGATATGCATGTGGAATTGTAGGGGCATAAGATGTAGGTCCTTCTGGACTGAAATCAATACATTGTACCGCCTTGAACATATTAATCTAATATCCCTAGTAGAAACAAAAGCACAAGAACCCCCTAAATGTAAAAGTTGGCAAAAAGCAGGTTTTGACTCCATGGAGTTTATTCCAGCTAACGACCTTTCTGGAGGGATCTGTGTCCTCTGGAAGGAGCCACAACTCTGGAATGAAACACTTCGTTCCATCCATAAAGACAATCGTTTCATCGGAATCCACTATGAAAACCTGGAAACCAATAATGAAATGATCATCATCTTCGCTTATGCGCCGCCAAGAGCACAAGACAAAGAGCATTTCTCGACAAAATTGACATAATTCATCCAAACTTGTAATTTTTCCTGCATCCTAATGGGAGATCTTAACGAAATTCAACACCCAGATGAAAAACAAGGGGGTGCAAACCCAAACCATGCCCGCTTTGAACGACTCATCAACTTTAAAAATAATTGTGATGTTTGTGACATTCCCACGATTGGGAATAAATTTACTTGGAGAAGATCCAAAGACCTCGAAAACACCACTTTTGAAAAACTGGATCGCACCCTCGTAAGCAACCAGATTATCCAATGGTTTCCATCCATTGCAACTAAAAACCATGCATTCTCATCATCTGATCACTGTCCAATCTCGTGTGACCTCCCAACAGAAACTCCATTCAAAGCGCAACCATTCAAATTTTAGATGATATGGACCTCTAGAAAAGACTTCCAAAACGTCATCAAGCAAGCCTGGCGTTTTAACGCGGGTGGATCACATATGTTTAACCTTACAAAAAAACACAACTACTAAAAACAAAAGCGAAAGCATGCTCCATGTTCAAAAAGACATCATTGAGAAGAAAAATATGCAGGTAATTCAAAAGCAAGAAAGGCTCTCAAAGAAACGCTCATGCCTCATTCAATTCCACAACTCCTATTGAAAACAAAGGGCTAAAAACACCCACATTAAACTAAATGACAAAAACACCAAATACTTCCACTGGATTGCTAGTGGTAGAAGGAACAGAACTAATATCAAAGAAATCCAAACTGCGGATGGTACACAAATGACAGGACTAGAAAATATCAAAACAGAAATTAAACGGGACTTCCAAAACTGCTTTCGGGCATTGGAAATTAACCGAGGAAAACTCAAAAACATGACCCAAACTATCCAAAAAGAAATAACCTATTCAGACAACACAGAGCTTACAAAACCAGTATCAAACATTGGAATTAAGAATGCTATGTTCGATATAGGGGATGACAAATCCCCAGGCCCGGACGAAATGTCGGCTAGTTTCTATAAAATAATATTGGCACATTGTTGGCCTTGATGTTATCAAAGCTATTAAAAGCTTTTTTCACTCTGGAAAATTTTTAAAACAAATTAACCACACATTTATAACCCTACTACCCAAATGCGATAACCCCAATTCAACCAACCACTATAGACCAATTAGCCTATGCAACACTATCTATAAAGTAATCTCAAAGATCCTAACAAACCGATTAAAAAATGTCATGAACAAACTCATCCACCCGATGCAAGAGGCGTTCGTCAAGAATCGAAGTATCCATGATAATACACTCGTCGCACATGAGATTTTCCACTCCTTCCGCAACAAACATGGTCGGGAGGGTTGGATCGCAATCAAACTGAATATGGAAAAAGCTTATGATCACATCAGCTGGGAATTCCTTGCTAATATCCTTTAAAAATTCGGGTTTCACGATAAATTCTTGGGTTGGATCCGAAAATGTGTTGAAACTGTCTCCTTTTCTGTCCAAGTCAACAACAAACCAACTGGACAATTTTATCCCCAACGGGGTCTCAGGCAGGGGGATCCCCTATCGCCATATTCTTGTCGCCCAGATTCTGGCGAGACAACTTCACTTGTTGAGCACCAACCCAAAAAGTGGCATCGAGATCCAAATCTCAAGAAATGGAACTAAAATCCCATTTTTGGCTTTCGCAGATGATATCATCATCTTTGCTAAAGCTAATAGCCAAGTCTGTAAAAATATTAAAGAAATTGTCGATGACTTTTGTCAGATTTTTGGCCAGAAAGTCAATTTTCACAAATCCGCCTTCCAGGTCACCAAAAACACAAGCAACAACACAAAAGAACAAATAAAACAAATTCTCCAAATAGAGAACACAATAGCTTTGAACAAATATCTAGTGTGCCCTATTATCAATGGGAGAGTAACTCAAAACACCTTTAAACCCTTGATTCTACGAACCAAATTTCAATTATCAAAATGGAAAGCAAACGCCCTCTCTCAAGAGGGGCGCAAAACCCTAATCAAAGCAAACCTCTTAGCACAACCAAATTATATTATGCAATCGTTTTTGTTACCCCAAGCAACATTGAAAGAACTAGACCAAATTAACAAGAATTTCTTTTGGAACAAGGAAAACAACTATAAACCACTTATAAGTTGGAATTCCATTTGTCTTCCACCCGCTCATGGGGGTGTGGGTATCGCCAAAGCAGAAGAAATAAACCAAGCACTCCAAATGAAACTGCTATGGAAAATCTTAGCGGAACTAGACAACATCTGGGTCAGAATAGTGACAGAAAAATACCTCAAAACGGAAAGTATCTTAAACTACAAGAAAAAACATAACACATCATGGCAGTGGTCCAAACTTTTAAGACTAAGAGAGTTGTTTGTGAAGGGACTCGTTTGGCAAGTGGGGGACGGAAAAACCATTCGATTTTGGAAAGATAACTGGATCGGCAATGGTCCTCTAAACCCAAAAATTTAGGTTGAAACCCTCATCAATTGGGTGGAACGTGTTGATACATACCTCCAAGAGGATAATTCATGGAACATTGAAAAATTGAGTGAGGTCGTCAATCATGATGACCTTAGAAAAATTTCAAAAATTATTAATCCCATTAATAAAATGCCGAATAGATTGTACTGGCAACCAAGTAAAAATGGTTGGTACTCTACCCACTCTGCCATGCAATGGCTCCATCAATCCAAAGGTGAACCCAAAACTAAACTAGAATGGATCACCAAACTCAACATCCCCCCTAAAATGAAGAATTTCCTATGGAAAGTGGCACGAAACGGCCTACCAACCAAAGCAAAGCTTGCGACCAATCATATTCCAGTACCAAAAGGTTGTGAAGCATGTAACAACCAGGTTGAAGACACAAACCACATCTTACTCTTGTGCCCCCTTACTAGGGCGACCCTTAATTCCGTAAGCCCAAAACTACGCTGGATTGCCGACCAAGTATCCCCTGACGACAAAAAACAACACGAGGTCCTGAAGGAAATTAGGACAATGACAACAAAAGAGGAAATGGAACTCCTCACTAATACCTGGTGGAGCCTATGGTTCTCTAGAAATAAGAGAGTCTTTGACAGCAACAACGGAACAAACATGACTAATGTTGATAACATTACCGAGTTTACTCGAAACCAAGTTACATAATGGAAACTTGTAGGAACCTCTGATTCCCCTAGTCCCCGCACTTAGAGTGCGAGAGCTGGAGTAAGGAGAAAGCATGCAAAGTGGGCAAAACCCAAGAGGGATTACATTCAATTGAATTTTGATGGTGTAGTGTGTGCAGACGGCGTAGCTTCTTTCGGGTTCATCCTCAAGGACTCAGGTGGCTCCTCCATCCATTTTGACGGAGGACTGATTGGTCGACAGTCTGTTCCGATCTCTGAGACCATCGCCTTGCGCCAGGGACTTCTCGAGGCCATTAGACGTGGCATTCCCCGAATCCAAATTGAAGGCGATAACTTGCAGCTGGTCAAGGCCGTTCTTGATGACTGGCGCTGCCCGTGGGAGATTGAGCTGTTGCGTTCGGACATCCATTGCTTGCTTGCCCGATTCCAGGATTGGAGTATTTCTCATGTCTTCCGTGAGAGCAATTTTGTGGCGGACTTCATTGTTGGATCCTTCAGACGTGTCTCCTCTATCCCACTTGCAGCTGACCCGGGTTTGCTTACCGTCATCCGACATGATGCTCTAGGGCGACCACTAGCTTGTTAGTGGCCACCCTAATCTCTTTCCTTATCAAAAAAATAGAGTGGGGATAAAGTGTTCTCTAGTGCTTTTGTGTTCTTGTGTTTTGTTTTTAGCTTTGTGTTTTGTTTGTTTGCTTTAATTGCTTTTCTTTTCTTATAAAAAAAATTGAAAAATTTGAAGAAAAAAATCACAAAAGGATTTTAGAACGAATGAATACCCTTGATTTTATGGTTCTATGATTGTGTTTACTTGCATAACCATGTAATTCCTTTTAGCATATTTTTGATAGTATAGCTTGAATCTCATGATAAAATAATGGTTTTAAAAGTGATTTAGCATGTGAGGAAACTGAGTGCATATGACTTTTAGCATGAGAAGTTGCAATCCAACAAAATTTCCTTGTGCGCTTATTTAGCCTTGATTTTTCATGTGTAATTTACTCTCTATATGTATATTATCTCTTGAAATTGTGATGGTTATCTATTTCTCAAAACCTCTATAAGATTTTTACTTCATTACATGTGAAATCATATGATAGAGAACGTATTTTTCATGAGCCTTATTAATCCTTATCCACCCTTACATTATCCCTTGTTTTTGAAGCCACTTTGAGCCTTAATCCTTTTATATGTAGCTCTACAAAATTTATTCCTTAGCCGATATAAGCTTGACCCTATACAAATCATATGATAGGACTTAGTTGGTTAAAGTTGTTTTTGTTGAGTAAAAGATATATGTTGGTTCAAAAATAAAGGGGTTGGTTGGGGTAGATTGGAAGTCTTTTGTTTCAAAATTGTAAAAAGATCTCTTGGTGAAAAGTGCACAAGAGTGAAAGAAAACAAGAAGTCACAGACTCGATACCGATCTATACAGCTTCGGTACCGAGGGTTAGCGGCCAGAGAAGAAAAAAAGAAGTTGTAGCTCGATACCGACCTTTACAGGTTCGGTACCGACCCTTTCCCAGAAAAATTCAAAGAAAAAAAGGAAGAAATAAGAAATAAAAAGTGTGCAAGTGCGTTAAAGTTGAAAAAATAGAGTTTCTTTATGTTTATGTTTATGACACTTTGTAGGATTTTAATGGGTGAGAGAAAGAAATGAGTGTGCATAAAGAAGAAAAGTGAGTTTGTTATGTTTTGTTTTATGAGAAGTTTTGGTTAGTATGTGTGAGTTTTTAGGAGTCTTTATTCCCGTATATTATTAGCACCAAATAAGCAAATATTTCAATGCCTTATTGTTATTACCAAGCCCCATTACAACCCGGCAGAATGGAAGCTTCTATGAAGTTTTTCATTGAGCCAAAATTCTCTTGATGATTTTTTCTTGTTTTGACAAATCTTTAGTGGAGAGTTTGGTGATATAAGTTCCAATTTCTATGAGTTTTTGCATATTTGATTGAGTTGAGAGATGAACTTATAAGCCTAAACACATGAGAGTTGATTGAAACATATTATCCTTGGTGAGGTTGGATTGTGATTTCTTATGTCTATTTGTTGTTCATATATGTATGATGACGTTAAGAGTCATTTTCTGATTTTCACTCATATTTTGAAGTTGCTTTTTGATGAAGGCTACTACTTGATAAATGTGTTGTTTGGTTTTGGTTTATGTTTAGTGATTGCTTGAGGACAAGCAAGCATAAGTATGGGGTATTTTGATGTTCAAGTTTTTAGCATAGTTTTTAAGTGTTTTTCTTAGTTGTTTAGCTTAGTTTAGTTGAGCTTTAGTGTTTGTTTTCTGTGCCTTTGGATGAGTTTGCATATTTTGAGAAAAGTATGGAAGCTACTCTATTTTTGTGTTTTATGTAGGTTTTTGGAGCAAGATTGGAGCATTTTGAAGGCATCAAGGTAGAGAGGAATCAGAGGAGCTTGGCAAGAGAGGGAAGATTTGAATACACTTGAGAAGATCCCTGAAAATCGTAAAGAGGCTATGAAAAAGTACAAAAGAACAAGGCAAAACAGGCTCGATATCGACCCTGTGGGTTCGGTACCGAGGCTTGCAGTAAAGATAGAGTCACAAGAGTTCAACAGGAGTCTACCGACCCTGACAGGGTCGACACCGAGGGTGCCCTGTGTCGGTAAACGCACCGACTTCTAGTTCTTAAAGATTTTATTCTGTAATCTTTCTAGTTTAGGAAGTTCTATCTTTATGGAAACTTTTTAGATAGCTTTTCTAGTATAAATACCTTGTGTTAGCTTTAGTTTGAGGAGGTTAGTTGGTTGGCAGGAGGTTAGTTAGTTGGTTGTTTTTCAAGTTACTTGGAGAAGAAGTTGTGTTATAAAGACAAGTTTTGAGTTTTAATTCAAGTAAGTTTTTGCTTTAATTTGAATCGTGTTCTCTTTCAATCTTTTTGTTTGTTTTTCTTCAATAACGTGTCAGTCGTTCTCTTTTATAGGACCAGGGTTGGAAAACCGACATGATTGTGCATGAATGATGTGTGTTGAATGAATGAATGCCTTTTATCTTTTATCTACTTGTTTTGTGCTTATGTTTTGGCGAAAGTCAAAGTAATTCGAGTTTGTTTCTTAATCGAAAGAGAAAATTATAAACTTGAATGTTGATATCGTTTGATAACGAAAGTTATGAACTTTGGATCAAAAATAAGTAGAAAGTTGATTGATCGATGAGAATTGATTGATTTACTTGCTTTAATCAACGAAAGTTGGTGACTTTATGTTCAAGGCATGTTGTTTATGATTCACAATATCTTAATTGCATGATTATGTAATAGTAAACCCTTGTCCTAGATCTTTTCCTCTTGTTTGAAGTTTTTCTATTACGTTCTGTTTACATCGATACCGAGATGATAGGCTCGGGACCGAAGTTGGGTTCTCTGTGTTTGTCTGCTTTGTTTTAGTTTTATACCAACATCGATACCGACCCATCATGGTCGGTACCGATCTGTACTATTGCGTTATTTGGTAAATTTATTTGTTTTGTGTTTGTTTTGCGTTCTTTTGCTTCCTAGATTAGTAATCAAACATAACCTTACTTCTCATGGACGATCCTGACCTCCCTATACACAGCGGGGGCTTGACTATAAATTTATTTATTGTTAAGTAAATCCCTATCAACAGTGAACAACTTAACTAAACACAAATAATTCGAACCTTACACCTTGAGCTCATTGTCACAGTTCCCTTACTCCTGGGAACTTGGATTCGCCGTCGCTGAGATCAAACACCCGTCGCTGAGATTGAACACTCGTCGTCAGGGACTTCTCTTCAATTTCTCAACGTTTTTCCTGCTTTTTTGTATATGGTTTTTGAGTTCTTAGAGAAGTGCTTATTCCAAACACTATTAATTGGCTTTTATATTCTTTTGAACTTGGGCTGATATCTTCTTTTTCATTGTTGTCTAAAATGCCCTTTGTCTTGCACCCCAAGTTTGCCAATCTTCACATGCGACTTGATTTGAAACTAGTCAACTTCAAATGTCAATCGGACTGTTGGATCACTCATCCCAGTCTGTTCCTCAGATTGTGCCTTTGCTTTGTCCAAGACAGGATCCCGCGATTTGTGTTGCACGGTTTGTCGTCACATGTGTGTTCCCATATGCGGAGAACTTCTCTCTTATGAGTTCCTTTGATAGGAACTTGCTTTCATGTGATCCTGAGTTCCTTTTATGTTCACCTTAGAGAGACTTGGTTAAACCTGGAGTTCCCTTGAAATACTTGAGTGTAAAGGTTAGTTCCCATATGGCATTTGTCATTATCAAAACTGGAGACAACATCGTTGTTCGGATGTTTGGAACCAGAGTTCCCAACACTGTCCTAACAATTTCCCCCTCTTTGATGATGACAAACCCATTACAAAATAAGCAAGTATTTCAATGTGTGAAAGATCATGACATGCATCTGAGTTCCTAAGCATGAGCATTGGGAGCCACTTCTATGAAACATTAAGTTCCTACTTAGTATTTTCTGCGTTAGTTCCCCCTTAGCTGAAGCATATTCTGTGATAACCCTTAAAAGACTCATCTCACACATTTTGTCCTTCCCCCTTTTGGCATCATCGAAAACAGAAAGCATAATAAGGAAAGAAGGAACACACAATCATACTAAAGGACCCATATATTACTTAAGCAAAAAAAATTGTACAATGATGTAACTCGTTACATTTTGAGGGGAGAAATAGAGCTAAGGGAACAGAAGGGTAAGATCATGGGGCCTTGGGGGTCAAGTGATCACGTAGCTAAGTCATGATGGAGAGGATGCTTTGGAGAGTGGCAGGCATGTGTAGAAGCACTTGATTGTTCCCAGCACTTGAACCTTCACCAGAGGGCAGGGTCCCTTGCATTTGATCCTCGAGGTGCTCAAAATGACGCATCTTCTGGACCACAAAAAGGTCCAGTTCCCTTCCAATAGTCACTTCCTCCTTGCCATGGAGTGAGTAGGAGAAGCCAGACATTTTTCCATGTGCCCAAGCATGAGTAATGGCAAGTTGATGGGAATTTTGTGGAGGAAGTGAAAGAGAAGGATGGCGTCTTGAATGTTGAGGGTGTGGCACTTCTCTTGCCGAGGGATCACAACCGTTATCAGAAACTGATGCGCCAACTTGGCAATGAGGTTGAGGTTGTGTGTCGGGGTCCCTTGGGTGGGAACTCTGCCGTCATAGATGTTGTGGAGGATCTCATCTTTGTTGAAGTCACCCCATTTCTTGTGGGGAAGTAGGCCCAATCCCTAGACAAGGACATTCAGCTGGCGGCGAAGAGAGGAGGCGGTAAAAACATACTTGTCGCCTTGAAGGGTGAGAGTGCCCTGAGTAGCTTCGTTAGTGAGAACGAAGTTGTTGTAGAAGAGGCGCACCTGCTCAGGGTCGACTGTCACAGAAGAGTCGCACACCTATTCCCACCCTTGGGCCTTGATCAGCTCCCAGAGGTCCAAGAGCCCATGAGGAGTTAGAGTGGACTCAGTGAGGACCAGAGGGGTGATGAGCTTGCGGTCCGCTATAATGGGAACCCGCTTTGGGTCAATTCCCTTGCCCTTCTTGGCCTTGGTTCCCTTGGAGGAGGCAACGACTTTCTTTTCTTCTTAGGAGTGGGAACGAATTGAAGCAAAAGTATGGGTTCATTTTCCTTAGGAACACCATGCGACACAACCATTTGCCGATCTCCATCCTCGATGGCCAGTGTTTGGGCGTGCTACGTGGCAAGGGTCTCAACATCGAGCACCTCGGTGGAGCCATCGCCATCCGAGTTCCCTTCTTCGTCCGAGGAAAGACCCAAATCCTCGTCATCTTCTCCTTGAAGGCCCAAACCTGCGCCAGCATCTTCAGCTTGCGCTGGGGTCCCATCATCTTGGGCGTCCTTGTCTTCCTTAATCTCGACCTCATCTTGGGCGCCGAGTTCCCTTGGCCGCTTTGCTGGCCTTCTTAGTTCAGCCTCAAGCTCAGCGAGGCGAGCGTTGTCCTTGGTCGTTCCCATGACGATGGGAGAGACGACCCTTTTCTTCCTGCGGGCGACCTCGGCGATTGGCAGGGAATCCTCGTCTGAATCGAGGTCGATTTGTTGCTTGGCCGGGGAGGGGCAGGAAGAAATTTCAGCGGTGGTGGGAAGAGGGGATTTTTGGTGTGAGGGAGAAGGGATTTGAGGAAGAGGAGTTGGGGATTTGGCTTTAGGAGAGGTGAGTGGTGTAGGGTTGTTTTTGTTTAAAGAAGATGGAGGAGGGTCGATGGGGTTGGTGTTCCCATCGACGATAGGGAGAGAGGAAGAGTTGGAGATGGGATCTCTGGGACTAGAGTTCTCAAAGATGGGATTAGGGTTAAAGACAGGTGGTGGTGGTTGAAGGTTTTGAGATAGAGAGTTCCCAAAACCAGAGGGAGGTGGTAGAGATGAGGGGAGGAAAGGGGATGGTGGTGGTGGTGGTGCAGAAGAGAAGAGATTTAGGATGCCATCAATGGAGAGAGGTGAGGGTTTCTTCTTCCTTTTTGGAAGGATCGGAAGAAGAGGATTTTTGGCTTTTTTGCTTTTTGGATTTTGAATTGGATTTGGGGGAACCGGAACCGAAATTATCTACAATATTGGTCCCGGTAGAGGTGGAAGGAGGCAGAGGCGGTTGAGAGGAGATAGGTGGAAGAGACGGTGGAGAAATGGTGAGAGGGGTACGGAGTGGTGGCGTTGGAAGGAAGAAGAGGATTGGCCTAGGATCTCGTACTCAAGAGCCAAGGTTCTGGTGCGCTCTTTGTGGATATGGGGACGAACGTAGTCGTATAGGGCTTTGTACATGGACTGTTGGGTTTCTGGATCTTTCTCCTTATCGGCCTCTTAAAGCATGAGGAAGTAAAGGGATTTCGGGTTGGTTTGGATCCACTCACGGCCGTGGTGATCAGGGTGAGTGGGTGCCATGAGAGAGTTGAGTATTGGGAAGAGAAGGTTTTTGGAAGTTTTCTTGATTTGGGAAGGAAGAGATTTTCAAAGAAGAGAGGTTGCAGAGAGAAAAGGTTGAAGAAGGTCCCAAAAATGGCAAAGTTGGGTTTTTAAGTGGGAAGAGGATAGGGGTAAAAGGGGGTAAAGATGCCTTCCCATTTCAAATGCCATCCAATGAGGGCGTAGTATTTTTCCAACTTCCTTAGCACGCTTGGGACACACGTCATCCAATTCTTGGGAAATCACATCACGCATTTCAAATTTGTGGCCCTTAACGCTTCGGATTCTGACACATCTTTCCCACTTCCCGAGTGGCGTTTCAAATTCCCAAAAAACAGTGTTCCTTTACTAGTGACCATAAAACAAGCCAGTTCCCATGATCTTTAAAAGGCCAGGTTTTAGTACAGTGGTCAAGGGAACTCATACTCAAAATATTTTGTGAGGCTAGGGAACTCAAAAGGGAACCAGACAATTACAACTCGATAAAAGGACAAACAAAAGCACTAATGAGAAGCGATTGTCTAGTTCACGGCTAAGGGTAGGTTTTATGATCAACCGTCATAGTGGTTTGTAATTAGGATTAAGGGAACTCTGGTTGATCATTTTGGGCCAAAAGAAGTGAAGTTCCCAATTGTACACTTAGTTCTTTAGAATAGTAATAGGGCAAAATGAAAGCGATTATTCCTAGTGTTCCTTATCATGCATTTCAAGATAAGCTAGTCAAGCATTGATGGAATAACAAACAAGGACTTGTTCAGTTTAGAGTTATCATCCCTAGAAGCATCCTGAGACGCTAGTAGGGACGTCTGTCTAAAACTTTAGTGAGAATGTCCGCAATTTGCTCTTTAGTTCTACAATGTTCCATAGATATGTTTCCATGTTCAACATTATCACGCAGGAAATGATGTCAGATGTCTATATGCTTAGTACGTGAATGATGAACATGATTTTTTGAAATGTTAATGGCAGTTGTATTATGACATCTTATGGGAACTGGGCCAAAAGTCAAACTGTAATCTTGAAGTTGGTACTTAAGCCATAGAACCTGGGAACAACATGAGGCGGCGACCACATATTAAGCTTCTATTGTGGAGAGTGCCACGGAGTTTTGCTTCTTTGATCCCCATGATACTAGGCATGACCCTAGGAACTGGGCCATTCTAGATGTGTTTTTTCGATTAACCAAATGCCCAGTGAAGTCCGCATCTGAGTATGCAATAAGCTCAAGGGAACTGTTCCTTGGATACCAAAGGCACAAGTTATCGTTCCCTTTGAGGTACCTAAAAATTCTCTTCACCTCTTTTAGGTGTGATTCCTTAGGGTTAGCTTGAAAGCGCCCACATAGGCACACTGAAAACATGATATATGGTCTACTAGCGGTTAAGTAGAGAAGGGGCATGATCCTACCTCGAAAGTTCCTTTGGTCCACACTAATACCTGTTTCATCTGTATTGAGCCTTGAGTTTGGTGAAATGGGAGTGTCTATGGGCCTGGAGTGTTCCATTCCATATTTTACCAGCATTTCTCTAATGCATTTTTGTTGATGGATCCTTGTTCCCTCTTTGGTTTGAAAGATTTGAAGTCCTAAGAAGAACGTCAGTTCCCCTATGAGGCTCATCTCGAATTCGCTACTCATCAAGTTCTTAAACTTTTCAACAAGAAGTGCATTAGTAGCACCAAATACAATGTCATCAATATAAACTTGGACAATTAAAATATCTTTTGATTCTTTCTTAAGGAAGAGAGTCTTGTCTATGGAACCATGAAGGTATCCATGGGACAAGAGAAATTAAGCAAACCTGTCATACCACACCTTGAGAGCTTGTTTAAGACCGTATAGGGCCCTTTTCCAGAAGTAGACGTGGTTTGGGAAGTTTTCATCTTCAAAACCAGGTGGTTGTGGCACATAGACTTCTGCCTTAAGGTGCCCATTTAGGAATGCTGTCTTGACGTCCATTTAATACAACTTGAAGCCTTTGTGGGCGACATAGGCAATAAGGAGTCGAATGGCTTCAACCCTTGCAACTGGTGCAAATGTTTCATCATAATCGATCCCTTCCTCTTGCCTATACCCTTGAGCAACTAGGCGGGCCTTGTTCCTAGCCACAACCTTAGTGTCATCGAGCTTGTTTCTAAAGACCCATCGAATTCCTATGATATTCTTGTTCTTGGGCCTAGGGACCAGTTTCCACACTTTGTTCCTTTCGAACTGGTGGAGTTCCTCTTGCATTGATTGAATCTAGTCTGGATCTTTTAGAGCTTCCTTGATGCTCTTAGGTTCCACCATAGAGACAAAGGCGTTGAATGCACAGAAGTTATGGAGAGAGGAACGAGTTTGCACACCTTTGTCATAGGGAGTAATGATGTTGTCTATGGGATGGTCCTTCCTTTGATGGTAGTTCCTTGTTTGAATGTTTGTGACATCAAGTTGTTCCCTTGTGCCTTCCTCATCTTGAACTTGATTTTCCTCTTCATGGGAAGAGTTGTTCTCCAATTCAGCACTGAGAGTTTATTCAAGATTTTCTTCATTGTTTTCTCGTTGTTCCCTCTGGACACTAGACTATAGCATGGTTTCTTCTTGGGGAAATGATGAGGTATTTTAGTGGTCGTTAATACCTACCAAAGAATCCTAACTTAACCAAACTTAGAAGAATGGTAAGTATTCCCATAAAGTCTATATCCCAAACATCAAATACCTCACAAAAGATAATTGGTGTTTGAGGCATTTCATCCTTTCGGGACGTATTCCCAACTCTTTGGCATCAGTCACAAGATTTGCAAAAGGCATACGCATCCCAAAAGATGGTAGGCCAAAAGAAATCTGCGTCCAACACTTTCCTAGCGGTCTTTCTAGCACTAAAGTGCCCCCCACATGCATAAGAGTGACAAAAAGATAAAACCGAAGTTACCTCATTATTCGGGAGACAACCACAGATTTCTTGATCGGAACAATGCTTCCATAGATATGGATCGTCCCACACATAGTACCGCGCTTCACTCTTTAGCTTATCCTTTTTAGCCTTGCTAAAACTAGGAGGAAACACACTCGAAACTAGAAAATTAACCAAATGAGCATACCAAGGTTTTAGTACATGTACCGAAAACAATGTATCATCTGGAAACTCTTCCCGAATAGGTGTGACTCTTGAACAACTTTTCTCCTCATGAATCAAGCGACTAAGATGATCGGCCATCTCGTTTTCCGCCCCCTTCTTGTCAGAGTCGGTAACGACGCTGGGTTTCTACTAAAACTACGCAAACAAGACAAAGCAACTGCAGGCTCGGTACCGACCTGTGTACCTCGGTAACGAGTCTGTTCGAAGGTAAACACGAAGGAAATTCAAATGATAAAAACAACTAGGACAATGGTTACCACGACAAAATCATGCATACGAACTAATGTGAAGGATAACTATCATGTCTTTAAGATAAATCTATCAACTTTCGTTGACCTAAACAAGCAAATCAATCAATTTTCATAAACCAATTCACTTCTCTACTTAGTTTGAATCCAAAGATCGAAACTTTCGTTATCGAACAATATCAAAATTCAAGATTACAACTTTCTCTTTCGATCAAGCGATAAACTCAAATTACTTCGACTCTCGTCTAAGTATAAGCATAAACAAGTAGATAAAAGGATTGAAGGCATTCAAACATTCAACACATTCATTCAATATCATGCATAATTATGTCGGGTTTCAACCCCGATCCTAGAAAATTAAACTACTCACTCATGATTAAAACAAAACAAACAACAATATTGAAAGAAAACATTGAATTAAAACTTACTTGAAAAATAAAAAAAATCTTGTGAAGGCATTCAAACATTCAACACATTCATTCAATCATGCATAATTATGTCAGGTTTCAACCCCGATCCTAGAAAAGTAAACTACTCACCCATGATTAAAACAAAACAAACAATTATATTGAAAGAAAACATTGAATTAAAACTTACTTGAATGTATAAAAATCTTGTCTTACAATCAAGCTCAGAATCAAAGAACAACAAGCTCAGAATCAAAAAACATTGAATTAAAACTTACTTGAATGTATAAAAATCTTACTTGAATGTATAAAAATCTTGTCTTACAACCAACGTGTTTTCTCAAAACCGAACTCCTAATCTCACTAACGAACCAATCCCCCTAAACTAGGCTAGAACAAGGGTATTTATACTAGAGGAAACTATCTAATAAAGATCTAAAAGATAAAAACTTACCAAACTAAAAAGATTACAAGATAAAAGATAGATTTTTCCAAAGTCGGCGCCGCCTACCGACACAGGTCACCTCGGTAACGACCTGCACATGGTCGTTAGATACTTGCTGAATTTCCTCAATAAAATCTTGTTGCACAGCTCGGTACCGACCCTCACAGGTCCGTAACGAGCTCTCTAATTTGGGTTTTTGTACACTTTTCACAGCTTCTCTTGGACTTTAACAAGATCTTTAAGATGTACTCCTTCTTCTCTTCTTCTATGCACTCCACCATTGATCACTTGACTCCAGCTTTGCTAAAAAATGCTCCCTTCCGCTTCAAAAACCTACAAAAAGACACAAAATGGAATAGCTTCCATACTTTTTACTAAATATGCAAACTTATCCAAAAACACACAAAACTATCTCTAAAACTTACTAAAACTAAACTAAACAACCTAAGAAAAACACTTAAAACTATACTAAAAACACGAACATCACTGGGAGCGGTTAGGTGCCTCGGGAGCGCGGTCGCGCTCTTGCCCCCTTGACCGCGCTCAAGCACCAGAATCTATCCAATTCCGAGCGCGGCTTCTCCTCCTAGAGCGCAGTGGCGCTCCGACAATTTTCCTCGCGTTCTGACCTTTCGACTTTCTGTTGGCTCCACGCGGGCACGAGCCTAGGAGCGCGGGGGCGCCTTGGCCATCTTGGACCGTGTTCACCTGTTTTTCGACTTTATCTAAAACAAAAACAAACAAAAAACAAACCAAAAACAAACTATTCTAGAAAGCAAAGAAAACTACACTTAAAGCTTGGGTAGCCTCCCAAGGAGCGCTTGTTTAACGTCATTAGCTTGACGCATTACCGCTCATAGATTAGGCTCGTTCAAAACCGTCTCTTCATCAAAATACGGTTTCAAGCGCTGTCCACTCACTTTTTGCATTGAATGAGTGGATCCATCATAGATGTCCACCGCTCCATGAGGATATATTTTAGCTACTACTAACGGCCCCATCCATCTCGACCTTAGCTTTCCTAAAAAAAGTTTAAGTCTAGATTGATACAATAAAACCTTGTCACCTACCTTAAAACTCTTTCTCCAAATTTTCTTGTCATGCCAAGCTTTGGTCTTCTCCTTGTATATGGTCATATTGTCATAAGCTTCTAGTTGTAATTCTTCAAGCTCTTGCAATTGAAGTTTCCTCAATTCTACGGCCTCATCCATCTTCAAGCTATAATTCTTCACGGCCCAATAAGATCGATGTTGGATCTCCACCGGAAGATGACAAGCTTTACAAAACACCAAACGGAAGGGTGACATTCCAATTGATGTTTTGTAAGCCGTCCTATAGGCCCATAGAACGTCGTCTAAACGAGTGCTGCAATCCTTCCGGTTTGCCGACACCGTCTTCTCAAGTATTTCCTTAATCTCCTGGTTAGATACCTCCGCTTGTCCATTTATTTGTGGATGATAGGACGTAGAAATCTTGCGTGTGACATGGTACTTTTTCAAGAGCGCACTCACTGTTTTGTTGCAAAAATGGGATCCCTTGTCACTAATCAAAGCTCTAGGAATCCCAAACCTTGAGAATATATGCACCTTCAAAAAATCTGCCACAACTCTGGAATCATCAGTACGGGTGGCCTTCGCTTCCACTCATTTAGAAACGTAGTCCACCGCTAATAAAATATAAACATTCCCATAAGAACTAGGAAATGGTTCCATAAAGTCTATACCACAAACATCAAATGCCGCACAAAAGATAATTAGTGTTTGAGGCATTTCATCATTTCGGGACGTATTCCCAACTCTTTCGCATCGGTCACAGGATTTGCAAAAGGCATACGCATCCCGAAAGATTGTAGGCCAAAAGAATCATGCGTCCTACACTTTCCTAGCGGTCTTTCTAGCACTAAAGTGCCCCCACATGCATAAGAGTAACAAAAAGACAAAACCGAAGTTACCTCATTATCTGGGAGACAACGACGAATTACTTGATCAGAACAATGCTTCCATAGATATGGATCGTCCCACACATAGTACCGCACTTCACTCTTTAGCTTATCCTTTTGAGCCTTACTAAAACTAGGAGGAAACACACTCGAAACCAGAAAATTAACCAAATGAGCATACCAAGGTTTTAGTACACATACCGAAAACAAAGTATCATCTGGAAACTCTTCTCGAATAGGTGTGACTCTTGAACAACTTTTCTCCTCATGAATCAAGCGACTAAGATGATCGGCCACCACGTTTTCCGCCCCCTTCTTTTCCTTGATCTCAATGTTGAATTCACTTAACAACAAGATCCACCTAATCAACCGGGGCTTTGTCTCCTTCTTTGTCAACAAGTAACGAAGGGTTGCATGATCCGTGTAGACAATCACCTTCGTAGCTAGCAAATAAGACCGAAATTTCTCCAAAGCAAATACCACCGCCAAGAGCTCTTTCTCGGTGGTGTAATAATTTTTCTGTGCTTCATTTAAAGTCATAGAAGCAAAATGGATTACATGGGAAGCCTTACCAATCTTTTGACCCAAGACTGCTCCTACCGTATAGTCACTTGCATCGCACATTAGATCAAAGGGTAGAGACCAATCCGGGGGTTGAATTATTGGTGCAGTGGTGAGGCGAGACTACAACTCATCAAAAGCTCTTTTACAAGCTTCATTAAAGTCAAATGTGACATCCTTCTTGAGCAACTCACAAAGGGGTGAAGTGATCTTTGAGAAGTCCTTAATGAACCTGCGGTAAAAACCTGCATGACCAAGAAAAGAGTGCACTTCTCAAACATTAGTAGGATAAGGCAAGGATTGAATTACTTCAAACTTTGCCTTATCGAACTCAATCCCTTTAGATGACACTATATGACCTAACACTATGTCTTCCTCTACCATAAAAAGGCATTTTTCAAAATTTAGACAAGTTAGTATCTTGGCATCGTTTTAGCACAAGTGTCAAGTGAGTTAAACAAGAGTCAAAATCGTTCACATGAATGGTAAAATCATCCATAAAAACTTCAATGAAGTTCTCAATGTACTCGGAGAATATACTAACCATACACCTTTGAAAGGTTGTTGGAGCATTACATAATCCAAATGGCATTCTTCGGTAGGAGAATGTGTCAAATGGGCAAGTAAATGCCGTCTTCTCTTGATCCTCGGACGCAATTTCTATTTGGAAATAACCTGAATATCCATCCAATAAACAATAGAAGGAACGACCCGCAAGTCGCTCAAGCATTTGGTCAATAAAAGGCAAAGGAAAATGATCTTTACGAGTTACCGTTTTAAGCTTTCGGTAATCGATGTAGACACGCCACCCGGTTTGGATTCTTGTCGGAATGAGCTCACCTTCTTATTTCTCCTGACCGTGATTCCATCTTTCTTGGGAAAGACCTGAGTAGGACTAACCCATTTGCTATCGGATATTGGAAAAATCATACCTGCTTGAAGAAGTTTGAGGACCTCCTTCTTCACAACTTCCATCATGGGTGGGTTCAACCTCCTTTGTGGTTGTCTTGAGGGCTTTGCTTCATCCTCCAACAAGATTCTATGCATACATGTAGAGGGGCTTATTCCTCTAATGTCGGCAATGGTCCATCATATAGCGGATTTATGCTTCCTGAACACATCCAATAACCGGTGTTCTTGATCTTCCGTCAGATTGTTTGAGATTATCACCGACAAGGTTTCTCCATGACCTAGAAAGGCGTACTTAAGGTGATCCGGTAGTTGCTTGAGTTCCACTTTTGGGGCCTGCACAACAGAAGGAACAAGCTTCTCGCTTGGCAATGTTAGTGGTATGGGCTTAGAGCCCTGTAGCAAGAGTGGTCGCTCATAGTGAGCGTTCAACTCGGCTACAACTTCTTGCATATCATTGTTTAGCATAAAATCCACTTCATCATCATTAACCACAAAGTTTTCAAGAGTAGATTTCAATCCATCATGATCATTAATATCAAAGAAATCTTGGACAAGAGTATCTAAAACATCAATAGAGCATAAAGAATTGTCATCATAGGAAATTACATGGCGTCATAAATGTTATACTCAACCCTTTCCCCATCAAATTCCATGCTTAATGAGCCATTACACACATCGATTTTTGTTTTGTCTGTTTTTAAGAATGGTATACCTAAGAGAATTGGGGCCGCATGCTTGTCATATTCCATATCAAGTACATAAAAATCAGCGGGAAAGATTAACTTATCAACCATAACAAGCACATCTTCTACAATCCCCTTTGGTGTAACATTAGATCTATCGGCCAATTGAATTACTACACTTGTTGCATGTAATGGACCAAGCTCAAGAGATTCATAAATGGAATAAGGCAAGCCATTTATAGAAGCACCCAAGTCTAGCATAGCCTTATTAAACTTAGTTTTACCTATAATGCAAGGAATAGTGAACATACCTTGGTCTCCGCACTTATTTGGCATTCGTCTTTGGAAAACCGCTGAGATTTGCTCACTAACCTTGATCTTTTGCTTCCCCTTAAGCTTTTAATTCCGCTTGACCGTGCATAGCTCCTTCAAGAATTTAGCATAGCGAGGAATACTCTTGATAAGTTTGAGAAGTGGAATGTTCACCTCGCATTTGCAAAATGTCTCGAAGATCTCTTTGTCATTATCGATCTTGCGGGTTTCCTTTAAGGCCTCGGGAAATGGTGGAAGAGGTTTGGGATCTGAGGTCAAAGGATTAGATGAGTCATCGCACAGAACCTTAGATGCGGGCTGGACCACCAGGGGCGCGGTCGTGTCCCCACCGTCTTTGACCGCGCTCAGCATGTCTGAGTTGTTGTTGCTTGGGCGCGGTTTGAGGTCTGAGGGCGCGGTCGCGCTCTTTCCTCCTTGACCGTGCTCGGGCACCTATACAAATTCCGAAATTTCGTCCTCTTCTTCCTCTTTCTCATGCAACGTTGGCTGCTTTTCGGCTTTGTTCTCCAACACTTTACCACTCCGAAGCGAGATTGCATTTACGTTTTGCTTGGGACTGAGCTCCATTTGAGAGGGCAATCGGTTGGAATCTTTAGCTTCGAGTTTCCTCATCGCCTTTGCAAGTTGGCTCATTTGATTATCCAAGTTGGTAATGCTTGACTTGGTTTCTTGCTGAAATTGCCCCATGGATTGTTTCATAGTAGTCATGCTTTGGGCAAGAGTGCGGATCATGTGATCCGTGGACATAGACGGGCCTTGATTTGGTGCTTGAGGCCCAGGTTGAAAGGCAGGTCTAAAACCTTGAGGGCTGTTTTGAGGTGCATATTGTTGATTCTGATTCCCATACCTCAAATTAGGATGATCCTTCCAGCCCGGATTGTACGTATTCGAATAGGGATCATACCTTGGCCTTTGTGGCCCATGGCCTCCAAGCGCATTAACTTCTTCCTCTTGAGTATGAAGAGTAGGACAAGCATCTGTCTTGTGAGTGATGTCGGAGCAGAAACCACAAGCTTTGACTAGTTGTTGTTCTCCTAAGATGAATTGTTTGAACATTGTCTTCAACTCACTCACTTCCTCATGTAAAGCACTAGCATCAATAGAATTGACGAGAGCCTTCAGATAGTTCATGGAAAAGCTCAAATGCTTCAGCATGAGTCTTATTCAGGATGTTTCCTCCACAGGCAGCATTGAAATGTCTTCGTTCTTCATCCAATAAACCTTCATGGAGGTACATAAGAACATCCAGCTGAGAATAACCATGATAAGGGCAACTTGAGGTTAGCTCCTTGAACCTCTCATAATACTCATAAAGTGATTCATTCGGGAGCTGCTCAATATTGCTAATACTTTTCTTCAGACTTGAAAGCTTTGTGGTAGGAAAATACTTCTCAAGGAAAGCCTTCTTCATTTGCTCTCAAGTCTCAATAGTGCTAGGAGCCAAGTAATAGAGCCAGTCACTAGCTCCCTCCTTCAAGGAAACAGAGAAAGCTCTAAGCTTGACTTGTTCATCAGTTACGCTCTTCGGTTTCATGCTAGAGCAAACAGCATGAAATTCAGCCAAATGTTTGTTGGGTTCCTCACCCGGCTTCCCATGGAATTGAGGAAGGAGGTGAATCAACCCAGACTTCAGTTCAAATTGGACACCGTGAGGGAGCTCAAGTAGCTTCACCGCCAATGGTTGTTGAGGCACATCAGGTGCAGTCAACTGTCTCAATGTCTATTGAGCCATCTCCTCAAGTTCAGGAATGCCTTCGGACTCAGAATCAGATGGAGAAGAATCCAGGTTTAACGGTAACTCACGAAAGAAATAACAAACTTCCCGACGCAACCTAGAGATTGTTCTTTCAATTTCTGGATCAAAAGCAACAAGAGAGGGATTAGTAGCACGGGTATGAACCATGCAAGTGGTTCACACCCAAAATAAAAAAATAGTAACTCTAATTAAACACAAAGAAATAGCCGAGTCCCCGACAACGACGCCAAATTTGACGAGCACTTTTATGTGGTGGTAAAAGCGTTGTCAAAGAAAAATCCTAATTTTCAAACCTAAGTATAGTGAAAGCAAGGGTCGTACCCACAGAGACTCAGATTTCTCGTGTTTAATTAATATTACTAAAGTAATTAAAGGGGATTTCAAGATTTTAACTATTAATCTAAGTAAACAAAACAAAGCAAATAAAATAATTGAGATTTCAAATAGAGGAAAAACATCCAACTAGTTTCATATCCATTGCACACATGAGTATTGATCCTTGATTATTCTCATTTCAACTCCATTGACTAATCTATTATGAATTCATGGAATTCAAGCTCAAAGTGGTTATCAATATACACCATCTTTAATAACCTTTTAACCAATTAACCTAGAAAACCTTCTATGTCAAATTGATCATGCAAATTAGTTCAAAGCATTCAATAGAAACATAGTTCATAAATTCCACCGTCTATTCGTAAAGTTTTGGGATTGAATTCTCCTCCTTTGATTAATCTTATTCCACCGTCTATAAGTTTAATCAAAGGATTCATCCATGAATAACCAAATTCCACCGTATATTAAGTTATTCTAGTTGTAATTCAACCTAGAAATCAAAATAGGTGATCAAGCTATTAAAATCCTAAGCGAATCTAATCAATTAAGCATGGAGTAATTCAATCTAGTCAAGGCAAATTGAAATAATTCAAATCTCACAATCAATCATGCACACAACTTCAACTAACTAGTTGGAAATGAGAAATTAGCTAGAAAATGACATTAAAGAAGAAAATCAACTTACAAGAGTTAGCTTTCTCTTCAAATTTGCAATCTAGGGTTTTGTCTCCCAAAATTCTCTCTAAAGTTCTCAAAGTTGAATAGCGTAGAATAATAATGCTTAACCTCCAAAATAAAACCCTAAAAGAGTATTTATATCATACCAAAAACATTCTAAAATAACATAAAGTCGGCCTAAAGATAACACGGAGCCTCGGAATCAGCGTCGCATCAACGCGCCTGGGCACGGTCAAACTCCACCGGAGCGCGGTCGCGCTCCACCCGGTCTTCCCCGCGCTCCGCCCTCAACAACTTCCATTCCTCAGTGCAGTTTGATTCTCTTGGCGCGGGCTTGTGCTTGGCTTGTCCTTAACCATGCTTATCCTCGTGTCTTCATACTTCAAAGCCCTCCACTTGTTCCTAGCTTCATAGCTCCGGTCCCTTACTTGATATCCATCAAGCTCACCACTCGATCCTGAAATGAAACACAAAAGAGCGTAGATTTCAAACTAAACTAAAACAAAACTAAACTACAAATTAAAGTGAAAAACTAACTAAAAATGCATGAAAAGAGAATATAAACATGCTCTAAAACCTATAACTATATGCTCTATCAAATTCCCCCATGCTTGAACCTTGCTTGTCCTCAAGCAAGACATAAAACTCCACCACAATCATCCAAGATCCATCCCTCAAGCTCTTGGGCCTTAGCTCTTCTAATCTTCACTTGTATCACTCTAAGCTTCATCAAACTCCACCACAATCATCCAAGATCCATCCCGTCCATGCTTGTTTAGCTAAAGATATGCAAAACCGAACAAAACAAGCGCAAAACCCGAATTTCCTAGAAAACCTAGAAATCTAAGAACTAGACTAAAGTAAGCTAAAACCATGCAATATAAACATAAATATGCATCCTAAAAACTACCTAAATGCAAGCTATCAAATTCCCTCATGCTTAACCCTTGCTTGTCCTCAAGCTAGACATAAATCCAAGTCACAGCACATCAATGCAATCTTGCACCCATCTCATAATCAAACGAGCAATTCAACATAAAATTAAAACTTGACCAAGATATCATAGCATGCATTATATCAAGCATAGAGCAAAGATTATTCATCCATTCTATACCTCACCAAGATAATGTGTTTTGCACTCACTCTCAAGTGTTTAAAAGATGTGTTTCACTCAAATCAACCATGAAAAACTAGACTACTAGATGCTTGCATCAACGTCCTAATTCTCCACCGTTGTGGACCAAATACACAACAAAAATCATGATGTATTTCAAGGGACGTAATGGGGCCAAGGTAAAGAGAAATTTGGAAGGGATCATTTTTTGGTCATGTGGTGCTAAATTCGGGATAAAGAACTAATCCTAAACTGAAAACCAACACACTTCACTTTTCGTAATACTTCCCAACTTCCTTCACCAATTCCATAAACTATTTAAGCAGTTTGCTTCTTCTTTCTTTTTTTACTTTTGCCTCTTTTCTCAACTCTTCTTACACTTAATGAAGGTTACTAACCTTTCAAGCTCACTTTTTCTTTCTTTTCTTTTCTTTCACCCTCATTTTTTTCACTTTTCACACTAGAGTTGTATTTCCTCTTTTCCACCTCCCCCATACTTATACAAAACTCCCACAAAACAAAAACACAACCTAAAGTCCTAAATCCAAGATGGGTCAAGCTTAATAGGCTAGGAAAATTTTGTGGAGCTATAATAATAGGCTTAATGCTTAAAGAAATATGGTGTCAAAACATGGATCTTGTAAGGTAGGAAGGAAAATAATAGGCTAAATAAGAAACATTGTCTCAATCATCTTAATGTCATGCATTCAATCATATAAAGCAACCTTGAAAAAGAGTCTAAACGCAATTTCTAGAGCTAGAAAATCAAGGTGATACACTCAAGAAATATAGAGAACAAATATAATCATGAAAGGCCAAAATCTCACAAGGTAAATTATGTCTAGAACTTCAAAATGAATCTAAAACTCAAGCTATATACATGCTCAATCCTATAGTCAAAGTAATAAATCAACGATCATGCTCATATCATAGAAACTTCAGCATATCATGCAAAACATGGTTTAGGACTCATACTTAGCATAGAAACACAAGAGGTATCAAACAATGGGCAAATACGAACCTAAATGCAATATTTTTGTATTTTTATGAATTTTTCTGATTTTTTTTCATTTTTTGGGATTTTAATCAATGCATGCAAAATAATTGAAATATGCCTAATCTAATACAACTACATGAATTTAGGTTAAAACATACTTTGTCCCCAAAGTGAAGTAAAAACAAAGGGAAAAAGAAAAACTCACAACGATCTAGCTATCCGGGTAGTGCTGCGAGAAATCCGACGGTGGTGGTGGTGGATAATTTGTCTACGGACCTGGGTATCTAAAACACACACACAAAAACTACCTAAAAAAATCAAAAGATTATAACTGAAAAACAAAACTACTCTAAGCCTTGGGTTGCCTCCCAAGAAGTGCTTTTTTAACGTCATTAGCTTGACCTTGTCAAATCCTTGTGCACATATCTCACAAAAACATAAGTAGCACAATGATAAATTAAAGATGCATAGTATAACTTTCAAAGACCATTTTAATTTATCAAACATGTGTGCCCAGTTGGCATGAGATGGCATTTGTTCAAATAAATTCAGCACAAGTCGTGGCTTTAGAAAATACTAACAGTATGAATCAAAGCACTTGTGAGCAATACCACTTTTATCCAAGATGAACTCCATATATTTTTCATCTTCCACCTTGTGTTGTAGACTTGGTTCCTCATCTTGAAACTCCATAAGCTCTAGATGTGAGAAGGTGGGGAAGCTGAAGCAATGGATGTCAAGGCCTAACATAGGGTGCACCATGACAGCGGGAGCCTTAACAAATGTATCATGTTGTTTTTATCCCTCATGGTTGTCTACTTCATCAGAAAAGAAGTCATCATTGTCAACAAACAAGTCTTCTTCCAAAACCACAAAACCCTCAAGCAATTTACTCCACATAGGTGAAAATGACTCAGGCTCCCCAGGCTCTGTAAGAATCTCTATGCCTGCACAAACTTCCCTTGGCTCTGTGATGCTCTGCTCAGCGTGTCTTATAGGTGTGACTTCATATTGGGCATCAAATTCATCTTCATAACCCACATCAAGTGTCTTAGATTGCACGTCAACTTGTATTTGGGTGTCTGACTCATGATTGTTTGACTCCAATATGACTCCACCATTCCTTTCACACAACTCAAAAGGGCATGAAATTGTGGAATGAAAATATGAAGAACATGACTCACAGTGCTCATTGATTATAGCATCCACCCCTCTGGAGAGATCCCTGATTATATCCTCAAGAGACTTATCAACTGGCTGGGGTGGTTGGGAAGATGACTCGACCAAAAAGCTCTGATGGCTCATGAAACATAAGAAATCCCAGCATTCCTTAGGTCTCATATATAAAAGCCTCTCATTGCTCATGTAGTCTGCTAATCCCCTTGTCTCAAGATTCATACCATGGATAACTCCCATGTTTACCTCTCCATCACTGTATCGTACTCCCCAAGTTCCAAGCTCGAACACATGGTCTTGAAATCTAGAAAAATAGTAATAGAAGTGTTCATCTTGCAGTTGTCTACATTCAAACAAAGCCATGAATTAGTAGCATGGGTGTTATGAACCGTAAGATAGGTTCACAATACCAAGAATAGCACACAAAGTAAAATACAAATAGCGACGAGTTCCCGACAACGACGCCAAATTTGATGAGGTATTTTCGTGGTCGTTAATACCTACCAAAGAATCCTAACTTAACCAAACTTAACAGAATGGTAAGTAAGGGTCGATCCCACAGAGACTCGTGTACTGATGTTATTACTTAGGTGCCAAGTAACCAAGATGTGGGTTTTTTTTGGAATGATTATCTAGTCTAAGATGCAAACTAAAAAGTAAATACGAATGCAAATATGATTGTGTTAAACAAGTATGAGGAAAGCGTGTTCAACTAGTTAAATCCATCATAGATGTGCTTATTGATCATTGATTCTCTTGATTCTCAATTTCCTTCAATAATCTATCGTGGATTATTATCCGAAACGTTATATTTAGTTGAAAGAACTAACCGTCTGAACAACACTAATCATCTAACAACCTAGAACAACGTCTAGATTCATTTAAACGACATCTTTAAGTTCAAAGTATCAATAGAAACAAATACTCAACGCAAACAGCTAATCATGTTATTTGTGGTTTATTCCCTTCTACAACTGAATAGCCCGAACGGGTCTAAACAATTATAGTTGTTATTTTATCTAATCAATCCCAAACAGGACTTAATCAGATTAGTTGTAAATTAACCTAGAAATTCTATTAGGTGGCCAATCTAACAAAACCCTAGATAAACTTTAATTCAATTTAAGCACAAGGAACAAAACCTATTCAAGTTGTTGAGAATAAATCAAATCTCACAATAATATGCAATCTATGATTTCAATAACTAGTCAAACACAATGAATTTAGCAATGCATGATTGAATTAAGAGAAAACTTACAAGAGGTTCAAAGGTTGTCCTAGAGAGAAAAACCCTAGCCTCCAAAATATGTTCCAAGTTATGACAAGAGAGAGAAAACTAAAAAAAAGGTTTAAATACCACAAAGGTATCCAAAGACCTATAAATCCCGAAAATACATCCAACACGTCAGAAAATATATCATAAAAGCTCATATCGAAGCCAAACTTCACGGCCCAACTCGTCCGCGGAGAAAATGGTGGCGCGGTGTCTTCCTAGGGTGGCACGGCCGCACACCATGCCTTCCTAGACCGCGGCACCCCTCAGTTCAGCATTCACACGACACTTCAGAGGTTGTTTTGACCCCCTTCGAGTTGGAATTTGGACTCGGAGTAAAAATATGAATTGTAGATCTTTGAATTAGCTTTCCAGTGATACCAAATTCAGCTGTATCCGACCAATTTAGCTCCCAAACCAAGCATTTCAAGATAGAGGTGTCGAAACAAGAACTCCAATGCATAGCCCGGATTTAAGCGTTTTTATCCCTCAGGCTCTTGGGCCTTAGCTCTTCTAATCTTCACGTGTATCACTCTAAGATTCATCAAACTCCACCACAATCATCCAATATCCATCCCGTCCATGCTTGTTTACCTAAAGATCTGCAAAACCGAACAAAACAAACGCAAAACTCGAATTTCCTAGAAAACCTAAAAACCTAAGAACTAGACTAAAGTAAGCTAAAACCAAGCAATATAAACATAAATATGCATCCTAAACACTACCTAAATGCAATCTATCAGGAATAAGAGTGTTGGATTGAGAGGCATCTTGCGGTTCTTCTGTTGTGGAGGGAACTTCGAAAGAGTCTTGATCAGTTAGATGTTGAGCTCCTTCGTCATTGTCTGCTTGTGGAAAAATGTTCCCACTTGGGTAATATTCATCTCTCTTCCTTGGCTCATCATCATCATCGTCTTCTTCTTGTCTAACCAGTTTAAACAGAGTTCCCTTTCCTTGGGGCTTTGTTCCCATCCTCACATATTGTTCGTTGAAGACGACGTGAATGCTTTCCTCGATCTTTTTGGTCCTCTTGTTGTAGACCCTGTACAACTTGCTTTGAGAAGAGTATCCCAAGAAGATCCCTTTGTCACTCCTTGGATCAAACTTCCCAAGGTTGTCTTTTCCATTGTTGTGGACGAAGCATTTGCAGCCAAAGGTCCTAAGATGAGAAATATTGGGCTTTCTTCACTTGATCAACTCGTATTAGGTCTTCTTGAGCATGGGTCGGATCATGGCTCAGTTTAGAATATATGTTGTTGTGGAGATCGCCTCGGCCCAGAAGCTTTCGGGAACTCCACTCTCGAGCATCATGGTGCGAGCCATGTCTTCAAGGGTTCTATTTTTTCTATCGACAACGCCATTTTGTTGGGGTGTGCGTGGAGCCGAGAAGTTGTGAGAAACACCATTGTTTTCACAGAACTTAAGGATCTTTGAGTTCTTGAACTTAGTTCCATCATCAAATCTTAGAGACTTGAGCTTCAATCCCATGCTAACTTCCATTCTCTTGATAAAGGACTCAAATTCCTTGAATGCATCTGATTTGGATCTCAAGAAAATAAGTCATGTAAATCTTGAAAAATCATCAATTAACACATACATGTACCTTTTACCACCGTAGCTGGCCATTTGCATGGGAACACAAAGATCCATGTGAATCAGCTCCAAGGGTCTCGTTGTGCTTACCACCTTCTTTGGCTTAAAGGAACTCTGAGTTTGCTTTCCACGGATGCATGTTTCACATAGCTTGGCTCCCTCAATGTTGATTCATAGAAGACCAATGACCAGGTCGTGTAGATACAACTTCAGAATTTGATTTATGCATGCGTGACCTAGCCTCTTGTGCCAGAGTTCCGTGTCATCATGAGAGCTTGCAAGGCACAACTTTCTTGGTGGTTCAAAGTCTGTGTCTACCACATAGACATTGTTGGACCTCCTCCCTCTTAGAATGATTTTATTGGTTTTCTTGTTGATGACCAAGCATTCCTTTGAGTCGAAGGTGACTACATTGTTCCCTTGATCACATATCTGAGATACACTCAAGAGATTGTATCCCAGATCCTTCACTAAGTTGACATTGCTAATCTTGATTTACTTGTTCAACAGTACTTCTCATGCTCCTATGATTTCTCCTTTATCTTTGTTGTCAAAGGACACATGACCTCCTTCGGCTTGTGTGTGGAGTGAGGTGAGATTGTCTTTGTTCCCAGTCATATGATTTGAACAGCCACTATCTATGACCCATGTGCCGCTCCCCCTCACTGCCACCTACAAGGTGTGGTGACCCAGGAAAGATGACTCTTGCTTGGTTCCTTACAAGGAAAGACGGTCTCAAACATAACATAATCAGCAATATTGATATCACGAGGGTTCCTAGAGTGATAGGTGGAGTTCCTATGTTGATTCCCATGAGTGGGACCTCTAGCATGCTCATTTTCTTGTTGGTTTTGCCTGTTCCAATACTCGTGATTCCTTTGAGCTTGAGCTTTCTTTTTGGGACATCTTTCCTTGTAGTGCCCATGCGCACCACAATTCCAACAGGTTTTGTAGTACTCCCCTAAGTAGTACTTGGGATGGGGTCTTTGTATCATGTTCCTATGCATGGTTTCTTTGTTATAAACCCTTGACCCATTTCCCTTAGCGATTTGGACATAAAGTTTGTGCCCAGTGTTTCCAGTGTAGTAGTCCCTCTTTCCACTCACCCCACTTTCCAGGACATGTATTTTCTCTTCAAGATGGGCATTCTTTTGTTTCTCACACTCGAGTTCTAGGGCCCTACACTCATTTATCTCCTGTTCATCCAGAGAAGATTTCCCATTCTTTGGGCACTCAGACTTAAACCCGATCCCGTGTTTGGCAAGCACAAACTTGGTTTTGGAACTAGAGGCCTCAGGACTAGGCTTGTTCCCACTCAATTTTTGTAGGAACTCATTTTTCTCACTCTCTAGAGTTTTAATTTCGTTCTCAAGGGAAACGATGTTGGATAGGTAAGACTGAAGCTTATCAACAAGTTTCACACAGTTGGAATAAGATTCAAGACCAACAAGTTCAGCATTCATGTGTTCCGATTCATCTAATTTCTTTTAAAGTTTGATGTTATCCTTGACAAGATTAGAGAGCAATTTTTATAACTCGGGCTTTTCATAATTAGATAAGGACACAAGAATGGTTTTGGTAGTTACCTCACTGGGTTGTTCCCCAGTGGTCTCCCCTATAGCCATTGCACACATGTCTGGATGTGCCCAAGATTCAGGATCGTCGTCCTCGTCGTTACTCCAGGTTGCGATGTAGGCCTTCTTCCCTAGTTTCCTGTCATCAATTCCCTATGGGTAGTTTTTGGCAAAGTGCCCCTTTTTGTAGCATTTGTAACAGGTAACGTCAGTGAGATCCTTGTCCGTTGGCCTGCTTTGGGAACTCTAACCCCTTTGTGTATTCACGTGACTTTTTTTGAACTTGCCCTTGTTGTAGAAGGATCTAAGAGCTTTGGTGACAAGGACGAGTTACTCATCTTCGTCCTCTTCTAAGTCCTCGTGTTGCTCATGAACAGACTTGAGCATCTTTTCAAGTTTTAGAGCAATCCTTGTGTGTGCCCTTTCCTTCTCCTTGTCATCTTGCTTCCTTTTCTCATGTCCCACAAGCTTTCCAAAGACTTGGTGAAGCATGAGATTTCTGTTCTCGGGATTTTCTTTGAACATGGTCCTCTCGTTAGCCCATTCTCCTGTTAGGCCATTGAAGAGTTGTTAGACCTTCATCTTATCGGTGATCTCCTCCTTGGTGATCCTAAGTCCGGTAAGCTTGGTACACAAGGCCTCAAAGCGAGACTGGTAGCTGTCAACAGATTCTCCCACCTCCATTCCGAAGTTGAGGAACTCCCTTCTGGCATTCATTTGGAGATCCTCTCGGAGGTCAGGATTTCCGATGTGCATCTGTTGGATGGCTTCCCACATCTCCTTTGCCGTTTCTAGATTTTCCACCCTGTCACAGTCTTGTTCCGACATGGCATTTTTGAGGGTACTGTTTGGCTTTGAAGTTTGCCTCCATGCACTTCCATTCGTTTTGCCCCCATTTTGAGAAGTCATTGTGAATGGTTGGGTCCACCTCGAAGTTCCCTACTTCGATGACACACCAAGCTTTAAAGTCATGGTTGCGCATCCAGTCCTTCATGTTGCGTTGCCAGTTTTCGAACCTTCTGGTGATAAGCCTTGGAGGCTTGTTGTTCCCATGTCCGACTTGAGTGAGTTCCTGAGACATCATGTAACCTGCGATACTAACACAGAAATCTAGAGCGAGCCTGCTCTGATACCAAATTGTTGGATCGATATGCGTTAGTAAGAGCTTGGGAACTGAGGGGTTAGGTTGTTCCCAAGGCAGCGGAAGTAAACAATCGCTAGTAATACAAAAAGTAAAAGAGACAGTTCCTTTATAGAGGAACCCCACGACAACCAACTAGTTGTGTGGGTAAACCTCTACCTCCGCTTGGAAGATTTTGAACGATCTACTTATTTTATTGATTGTTCCTTAGTTACAATAGGCAAGACTTACAATTCTCTGTTCCTAGCAGTTCTCCTAACTCTAGCAACACTAGCAAGTCTTCTCGACCTAGTTCCTAAGCGAACAACTCAACTGAACACAAATAAATCGAACCTTACACCTTGAGCTCACTGTCACAGTTCCCTTACTCCAGGGAACTTGGATTTGCCGTCTCCGAGAACGAACACTCGTCGTCGGGGACTTCTCTTCAATTTCTCAACGTCTTTCCTGCTTCTTTGTATATGGTTTTTGAGTTCTTAGAGAAGTGCTTATTCCAAGCACTATTCATTGGATTTTATACTCTTTTGAACTTGGGCTGATATCTTCATTTTCATTATTGTCTAAAATGCCCTTTGTCTTACACCCCAAGTTTGCCAATCTTCACATGTGACTTGATTTGAAACTAGTCAACTTCAAATGGCAATCGAACCGTTGGATCACTCGTCCCAGTCTGTTCCTCATACTGTGCCTTCGATTTGTCCAAGACAGGATTCCATGATTTGCGCTGCACGGTCTGTCGTCACATGTGAGTTCCCATATGAGGGGAACTACTCTCTTCTGAGTTCCTTTGATAGGAACTTGCTTTCATGTGATCGTGAGTTCCTTTTGTGTTCCCCTTCTAGAGAGTCTTTGTTAAACCTGGAGTTCCCTTGAAATACTCGAGTGTAAACGTTAGTTCTCATATGGCGTTTGTCATTATCAAAACTGGAGACAACATTGTTGTTCAGATGTTTGGAACCATTGTTGAGATTAGTCCTCATTTTAAGCAAAAGCCCTTACCACAAGAGTGGTCCTCACCGGAACCAAGACCACTATATCGTTATGTACTTAATTAGAATAATCTTGTATAGAAAGATATCTTGTATATAGTTAAGAATATTAATCTCTAGAAGATAATAGCATAGAGACCATAAGGATAATAAACGATTCACAGTTCATTCATATTCATATCAAAAACAGGTTTCGGCCGGGTATACATTTTTTTGGTTTTTTCGGATGTCGATTGGGTCAGATTCGAATCGGGCAGGTCAGGACGAATTTTTCAGTATGTGTTTGAGTAGCCGATATATACCTATAGAGACAAATGCATATATTTGACCAATAAAAAAGATCGAGCACATGTATATATTTGACCAAAAAACAGAAGCACATGTATATATAGAACTACAAAAAATAACTGGCAATCGTGTGGTCAAATTGGGCGGGCTCCCTTCATTCAAATCACGACTGACCATAATATCCCATATCACTCAAAACAATTTTCACATGTACCTAACTTGATAGTACTGGGTACATGAATTAATAGACCGATCGATCGAAAGACATTAACTAATCAAAACAAAAGACACGTATATGTACGTACGTACGTACGTAGTATATGCATACATTAAGCCTACATAACTTCGCCAGCTGGATCGGACGCCATTGATGATGGAAACGTGATACGCTGGTCGTTAAGTTCGATGAGATCGAAGCCTTTAAGCATTTGCAACGTTAACCGGCCTGGAAACGATTCAGATTAATTAAGCAGATATATAGTTGAGAAGTAGTGTGCACCAAGCTAAAATCTCTAGAGTTCGAGTTAGTGTTTTGTAATACATGAAAAGGAAAAGCCTTCGGGCATCTACTCAAACAGATATACAGTTTTAAGGTACTACAATGAGATTTCCGTTTCAAATTTTATGGGCAATGCTCTTAACCAAAAAAATACGACAAATGAAAATGTACTTCAATGAATAATTACCGTCTAATTTTAGAGTGTGAATTATGTGTTGTAAAAAAGTTATGTGTAATATGAGACTCATACTGGTCGTTGGATGCAACACTCTATCTACGGTCCTTATTTAAAGTTCATCATAATTTGAATGCACTTTGACACTTTACGATGCACCGTAATAGTGTCATTCAAAAAATGCACTTTTAAGATTTTACGATGCACGTTTGATGCTTTGCGATGCATTTTTAGTTGCCGCATATTCTCACAGAAAATTTGTTCCGCACAAGATTCAAACTCTCTAAAAATAACTATTCGAACAAGTAGATATTACCTATACTCTCTTGTTTTTTGGTGAAGGGCACTTTCCATGATAGTCGAACTGAAGACCACTGGGTACTACCCTTGGAGGCTTAACCATTTGACTAGATGCCCGAAGGCTATTAACTATACTCTCTGTTGGTTAAGACATGGATGTTCTTTTTGTCCAAAATTTTTGTTAAAAGATTTTCCATTTTAGATATTTTGGAAAAAAATATTCAAATTTATCCATAGTCATAAATTCATTATAGTATTTTTGGCTAACTATTAGTCCAGTGGAGTTTCATTTTAAACCAATTGATAATATACAGAGTAATCAACTAGGTTTTATACTAGTCCAGTTTAATCTCAGCTTTCAGATGTGTGATGGACATTGATGGACATTCTAACAAGCCCCCGAAGTTCAACTGGCCCGGTTGAGACTTGGAGACAACACAATGGGGCAGGCTCAAGATCGAGATAACTCGTCAGGCGAATGACTTTAATGCCATATTAGCCTAGTGGGTTCATTCCTAAAACTAATTGACAATAGGAGGAGTAATCCACTATGTTTTATATACTAGTCTAATTTAATCTCAAATTTTCAGATGTGGGATGGACATTCTAACACTAACAAAATATTTATTTCCTAAAATATGAAATATATTTTTAGATGTTAGTTGTTATGATTTACTACTTCCTCGGCATCATATTACTATTTTTTCTTATCTCAAGATAATTGTGTATTTAATTATTTTAACATTTACTTTACGCACTTACCCTAATATTTATGAATAGCTTATTAGTAGTGATTTTCAAAAACTAAAACAAAAAGTATATAAATGAGGTTTAAAAACACTATTTGGGCTTATCTAATCCACTGGGGATGACAACTGGTTACTAACAAATTCTAGAGAAGAATGGGCAAACAGTCATCCATGGACACTGTTCTCAAAATCCTATCTAGGCCTCGTCTAGGCCCCGCCTAGGCGCTAAAAGCTCCCAACCCGCCTAGCCGTTCAGCCTGTCTAGGCACCCCGTCAAGGATCGCCTAGGCACCCATTTTGACTGTCTAGGCGCTAGGTAGTCCCTCTCCGCCCAGTGTCCGCCTAGCGTTTTTTAGAACATTGCCCATGGGATTCGAAACGGTGACCTCGAGGTACTACCCAAAGACCTAACCGTTGAACCAAATGTCCGAAGGCAGATCAACTATGTCGATTTAAACATGTCTGTACATGACATATATAAATGCAATTATACAAACGATTTTTCTAAAAGAACCTAATTATAGCAAGAAATCAATAATTTTGTATTTAGAGTTTTTTTAATATTTTTTGTAAAGGGTTCATGATTTTTAAAATAGGGTTTTAGTTTCTAAATTCAGATTCTTATCCTATGTCAGAAAAACCGTTATACAAATAGTAAGAGTCATATTGATGGACTAATAAGAGTCATATTGATGGACTAATAAATAAGTGACATCAATCATAGACATTTGTGTAAAGCTATCATTTATAGAGGATCTTAATTTATCAAACTGAACATATCTCATAATTTGCAGTGTCAAAGGTTGTTTGTTCTTTGCAAAGAACAAACCATTCTGTTCATTAATTAATTCCTCCCTTTATTAGGTTAATTTACCTTCTTCAGAAAGGAAGAAAAGTTTATACTATGGAAAGCGATAACTCATAATTAAGGATCCGAGGTTTCTTGACTTAGACATGTAATAAGAATAATGAGAGATCCCTACATTTACTTGCATTAATTATACTTCCATTATTATACATGGAAAATTTTGTATCGATCAAGTCACACTATCCCTGATTTTGAAAACATAAATCTCAGATTTCAAATTAAAAATCTAAATTTATACCAAAAAAAGTCCTAACTTTTTAAGTTTATTGAATCTTTTCTATATATATTTTTAATCGGTTTTTCTATCCTATGCCCTAAGGGCATAGGTTAAGAATACTAATAATGGAAACTAAAACCCTAAAAGGAAATTAATAAACCCTATTGGAAAAATAATTAAACCTAAATAAATATAATTTTAAGATATATTGTCATTTTTAGTCTCTTAACCTATGCCCTAAGGGCATAAGTTAGAAAAATCGATTTTCAATTTATGCCAAAACCAAAAGAATTATTGCATGCTGATGTTATATATCACCAAAATGAAGCCAATTATGTAACCTTCCCCAATTACTTTTAGTTTTCCCAGAATCCTATTTTGTACATCTATTCATGATCATGTCATATATGCCCACCATAGCAGGCACAAAGTAGTGCAGATTCCTCAAACACACAAACCCCAACATATATAGGTCGGTTGATGTTTTAGTGATGATTAATACATATGAGAAGCTTAATTATCACTTTTTTTTACTGTTTAATTATCACTTTCTTCTGTAAACAAAGCCATTTCATGTATTCAAACTAAATCAAAATAGCTGGACAACAAATGATAAAGCTAAATAATGAAAGTCTTGCAATATAAGATAAGACACCAACAACTCAACTAATTCGCCACCTCATTTGCACACCTCCTAGCTAGTAATTAAATTAAACTCCTAATTAACAACAATAAAATAGTACAAACAAATGGGAAAAGAACTGAATATGAAAATAAGTCTGTGGATTGTCGAGCTTCCCTAAGTGGTTTTGACAAGGACCAAGATTTTATTGTATTATTTAGATTTCAAACTGATAACTTATTAAATAGCACGTACAAATAAATTGTAAAATAATAAGAGCTAATTAAAAATATATAATCTGAATTCATGAGCTCGAAAATGTTTGTGATCTTAATTCATGACCAAGATTTTATCTCTCTCTGTCCTCTAAAGTCTAAATGCTTCTTGATTGGAGATGTATTCGATTTACACATTAAAGTAACTAAACTTAAGCTATATTGGTTAGGTATCAAAATTTAATTAGAGTTTTTCAACTAATTACACAAACTCGTGTAACCATATTTAATACATAAAAGTAAGTAAGTACCTCTAAAACTAATTTTTTTTAGAAAGTTAGTTTTTAATGTTTTTGAAGGAATTTGTAGTAATTTTGTAATTAAAAATAATTACTATTTTCTAAATAAGAATAATCCTACTACACTATATTAAAATTAAAGTCATCACTAGCTACAATTAGTTTAATTGAATATTATCGAATACGAGTGGCAATTGTATATATTATTTTAAAACTCTAAATACTGTTAAAATTAGTTTCACTACTCTTAATTTTACAATTTCAACTAGTTTTGTAGTGATTTAATAAACAGTCTTAAATAAAGAATCAATAAAGATTTTTCGGTTCATAGATTGATCCACAAGAACCATGTACTGTGAGTTTCAGAGAAATCTAGCTAGAGAGGTCAGTTATATACTTTGACAAAGGCCTCCTCCAGTTTCATCGATCATATTCTTCTCCAATATTGCATTCTTTCTCGTAGGTAGAAATCTAGCTAGAGATGTTTAATAGATTGTTCAAAAATTTTCTAAAATGGAAAAATAAAATTAAATTTTTTAAATAAATTGTACTTAAATTTCAACAGCTTCTCTATTTAGAAATTTTAATATTTAATATATGCTAAAATATAATATATCATAATTAGTTGTACCTAAAAAAGATATATATTTAATTGTATATGACAAAATAAATAATATTCTATTTTATAGTTGTAAACTATTTTTTATTAAAACATAGTTGAAAGTTTTAATTTTGAAAAATGGAATTTTTGCTGCAAAATTAAAAAAAAAAATTGTTGGACCTTAAAATAATTTAATATTGTTTAAGAAAATGGAGAAGTTGTTGAAAGGCTTCTTTTTGTGGTTTTTATCTCTAAAGGCTAGACCTGTCAATCGGGTCGGGTCGGGCGGGTTCGGGTTTGCTCATTTCGGGTTCGGGTTAAATCGGGTTCGGTTTCGTTATGGGTAGCGGATTTTCGGTCGGTTCGGGTTGACCAACGGGTCTAAAATATTCATTTTTTATGATTACTAAAATCAATTTTTAATTAAATAATAATACTTAATTATAATATATTATTTTTATTTATTTTAATAATAAAATATATTATAATTTTCAAAATAAATTTTAAAAATTCTGTAAATATACGAAATCGGTCAACCCAATGGGTTTCGGTACCTATCGGGTTCGGTTGATTTCGGGTTTCGGATTGAAATTTTCGGGTCTTGATCCTAAAATTATCGGGCGGTTCGAATCGGGATAGCGGGTTCGGTCAGCTTTTGACAGCTCTACTAAAGGCTTATTGTTTACCCTCTAAGTTTCTAGTGTGTAAAATATATATTCTTTGTCTTTACTCTAAAGTTAATTAATCACCCCTTATCTAGCTATAGATAGGGTTTTTAACCACCCCGGGAATCTAGGGTTTATAGCAACACACCCACACACACGGCCACCCCCCCCAAATAGGCAATTACTATATACACAAATCCCACCCAAATTTATATTTAATGCCAAATTCGATCCCAATCAAAACATAATTTTACTAAACGTAATTTTTTTTTAAAACAATTTAGAAAAAAAAACAAACTTACCCATAATCGATCGCTGATTACGGGAGCGAAAAACGTGAAGAGGCGCCACTAGCGGAGCCGGCAGCAGCTGAGCCGGCTCTCATTTGGCTAGCCGTGCGCTTCTTCTTCTTCTTATAAGGCACGCCTCGAGCCTTGGCCTGGGAATCGCGCACCTCCCGAAGGTAAATCCGGATGGAGCCGCTTGCAAAGGGGTTGGCTTCAGGCGCGCCGCCGTTCTCCTCAAAGGCGGCCCGGAGGCGGCCGATGAGCGCGTCCAGGCTGCCCCAGGCCTGCTTGAGCGGGCAGGGGCAAGGGCCGGGCGGGTCGGGCTGCCCGTAGAAGGCGCAGCCCTGGAGGTGAACCTTAGTTTTCCCAAACTGGTCGAGGTAGCGGAGGAACTCGAGCACGTGCGCCGAGCTGCACTGGTGAAGAGCCACCGGCGCCGGCCGCTGGTTCCGGAGGTACTGGCAAAACGTGTTCCAATCCCTCCGCTTCTGCGACTCGTAGCGGCTCGGCTGAGCCGGCCCGCTCGGTGTCGTTGATGATCCCGCTACCACTTGTTTCCCTCGGTTGCTTGCCATTTTTTTTTATGTTTTCTCTTTTTTTTTTTTTGGTTTATGAGTTTTTGGGTGGAATTTTTTATTTGGGTGTGTGAGCTGTGGAGAGTGTAATCAAGAAAGATGAGGAGGGAGAAAAGGAGTTCAAGAAATCACATCGTAGCGACATTGAATAGACAAAGACAGAGACGGGCCCATGGAAAGTGCTTTGCCCCACTCTTATTCTTTTTTGTTCTTCCATATTTTTAGTAGAAGTATATAGTTTAACTACTGTTTATTGTTTTTACAATATTTTTGGTACAGTATTTACTAAATTGTGTACGATTAATTATTGTTTGGATCATGAAAAAAATAAATGATTTTTTTGAGAAGGAAACTGTATATTAAAAGGGTCAAAAGATTTACAAAACCGGTTAAGCCGGTTTCTCTATCACTCGAGATCAAAACATAAACTGACTCCTGTAGAATCACAAAATTCAGCAAAGACGACTTGCAACCCTACATCGGAATCTAGTTGATGCCCAAGACATTCATCCACCTCTTCACTCTTCCATTTGTACTCTTCAATCTCTTTTTACGCGGATCTTCACCGTGTCAATGGTATGCTTAATTGCTGCACTGATTGTAGGTAATAAGTCTACCTTGGAAGGCCATTGCATTTCTACTTTTCCATATGCTATATACACAACTGGTTTGAGTTTTAAGCTAAACTTCTTATTTTATTTTTTTAATATTTTTTTCCACATCTGTATACAATTTCTTATCCTATATTTATGATATCCATAGCAATATTTTATTTATTTTTTAATTTATTTTTCAAACAAAATTTTATCTTTTATGTAAAGAGATTGAATCAAATGAAAATGGAGCTTATCATGAAAACTAAGAACGAATCTGGACCATCTGATTGAAACACTAGAAATGAATCTAGGCCATCCGATTAAAAAAATAAAAAAATAAAAAATGAATAATTAAAAAATATATATTTTTTTCTTACTTTATTTTTTAAGTCTTTTTACGTAGGTAGAATGATATAAATCGAGTATGAACATAAGTCCATAAAACGTGAACATGCAATACTAATATGTGAACGTACCTATATTATATGTGAACATATACTAAATTTTTTGAAGTTAAAATGCTATTATATCTGAACAGCCCTTGTAATAATGTGAACATGTGTATAAAATATGTTAACAGAGTGTAAAATGTCAAGCATCGTGTTTTTGGCAAAAATAAGCGAAAAAATAAAAAAATTATTTTTATTTTTTATTTGTTTGTCAATGTTTTAAAACCGTTTAACGCCTGTATTATGATTTAATCGAACATGAACATATGACCATAAAACATGAACAAACAGTACTAATATGTGAACACACTTGTAATATATGTGAACATATTATAAAATCTCTGAACTGAAAAATGTGATAATATGTGAACATGTCTTATAATATTGTGAACATATGCATAAAATATGTGAACGTAACGTAAAAAAATCAAATTTCGTGTTTTTGGCAAAAACAAGCGAAACTAAGAAAATTTTAAAAAAATTATTATTTTTTTTTTAATTTTTTTGTCAAAATTACCATTTTGCCCCTATCTTTTTTAATCTTAGCCATCCATATCTCAAATCCAAGGGTCCTCATTTGTTTCTAGTTTTCATGATAAGAATCATTTCCATGTGAATCAACCTCTTTATATAGTAAAAGCATAAAAGATTTGTGGAAAAAATGCCCACTATATTATTTTTTATTATAAAAAAAGGAAGAATTGTACGTGATATTGTGTCTAACATAATATCATCTATAGAACTTCTTCCTGACACAATTTCTTCTTCTGATTTTTACTGACATTTATCTAATTTTTTTTTTCTTTTTGGTGTTTCTCTTTCTTTATTTCTTTCTTTTGAAAAGGTAATAATTCAGTAGGTCGGACAAGCCTGAAAACCTGAGAGGTCATTAAAAGATGGCATCTACAACATGGCAGAGAAGGTCCAAAAGAGACCAAACCAACACTTGGGCAAGAGAAGTACAAACACCAAAAAAATGAAATACAAATGTGTTTAGGAGTCGGATGAGTAAAGACAAAAAGTATCAAATTGCCATTGGCAAATGGTTAACCCGTTAAAGGGCTATGCAAAATGGAAATAATGTTCCCTCCACATGATGAAGGATCTTCAGAGGCCTCAATTTGCAACCGAGGTCGAGACTTGATGATGTACTCCTGAGAGGTATTCAAATAGAGATATGCGTAAGGAAGCTTTGTGATACAGAATGGGAAGCATTCAAGGAAAAGGAGTCATGGAGGAGGATGAGCATGAGAAAGAGGCCTAGATCTTATAAGAAGTCTCGAGCATTCAAGTATAAAGAGGTGAACAACAACAAATTGTCCTTTGAAGAATATCATGCAAGACGTCCAAGAAATATGATAAAATTGGAGATGTTTTCGAAAGTTCAAGATCTCATCATATTTGGGCAGTGTTCAGTAAAACAACCATATCTTTCGCTAGAAATTGATATTAAGGTGATTCAAATTGTGTTGGAAATATTATTCAAAGATCTACAACTTCACAGTTGACATCAAGATGTGAATTTAACGAGAAGACATTTCAAAACGCGTTTTACTTAGAGTTGTACAAGATCTTATAGAAACATTTGACTTTCCTTAATTCTATCTTTAAGTTATTATTATATTTTTTTATTAATTCTAATTTTTCTAGTCTTTATTAGTAAGAATATTATCTTTATTATTATCTTATATTTAAATAGGAAATGATGAGCAAGGTGATGCCTTGTCCCCCAAGTTGTATCCTTTAAATACTCTTATGATCATTAATAATAATCATTCATGGTTGAATTTATGTGAGGGCACCTTGGCTAAGGTGATACTCGGTTTCCTCACTTATCAACCCAAACATCTCTTGCTTTCATTATTCTTGTTCTTGAGTGTTCGTGTATTTATTGTATCAAAACTCTCTTGTGCTTGAATTGAGATTTCATCCACACAACTCTATATTTCGTCGAGAGAACTCGAGATTCATACCCCGGGTAATTCTAATCGTGATAATCTTCATCCCAAAGTTGTATCGCTTCGAGAATCAAAACCTCGAAACTAGAAGCCAACATATATAGTGATGAATCATTCCGACAACAAAGTGGAGAAGGTGAAGGGGAAGAACCTGAAGTTAATGAGATTAAACAATAGGCCCGGAATTACAATGATTTGAGAGTCATAAATTGTGCTTAACACATTTTCCAAACGATTTCAGAAGTTGGCTTCTTTTGCTTTCCATCTAGATCCACAAAAATTTTCTAAAATAATTGATGAATGCTTCTAGGCAAGTTTGGATCTTCAGTTTTATCAACCATTAAAAAACCGACGGGAATCAAGAACCACCTTTGGCCTTCTCAGCCATAGAAGATGAAAGAGATTGGCAGGTCGAAGATATTAGACAGTCACCATGTGTCTGAGTTATGCGTGTTTCCTAAGCTATTTTGAAGAAATGAAATTCTAGATCCTTTCAAGCCTTTTTTGGATATACCCCTTTGGTTGCAATTATTCCCAAATCCAACAACAACTAAAATGATTTTTAAAAAACAGAAAGCAATTTTTCAATATCTATTTTCGTAGAAAATATGAAAGTTTAGCTAAAAAATCCTATTTAAAGACTAACCCAACATGGAATTCCTAAGTGAAACAATTAAATTAATTACTACTCCGTATTTATTACGAGTTTAAGTAATGACAAAACATTAAATATTGCATATATTGAGATTAGAGATTTATATCACACATTATCAATTAGCTCTTTGTTTCAAATGCTTAATTTTTTCAAAAAAAAATCATGAGAGAGAAAGAAGAGTGAGAAGCTCTGGAATTCCATGAAAGGCATGCCCTGCCCCTTCGCCTCCATCCACCCCAACAAGAGAAACAAAATCCCTAGCCAAATCAAAACAGAATCCCGCCCCTTCTTCACACAAATCTTCTATTGATAATCTCATTCACAAAAATCTGGCAAAACTCCTGTTCTGAAGCCCTAAAACGAAATAGAAGATCGACACTAGGCAAACCTAGAAACAAATCTCCATTAATAAAGTACAATCCCTACCCTAAGCATATCCAAAGCGATGATTGTTTCTCTAACGCAATTACTGTTTAATCTGGTGCCACAAGGACAAAAACTGGCGATGGAAGGTTTAAGAAGAAGCAGAAGAAGGGTGTACGTGGAGGGCTATGGTTGGAGGTCGGGGATTTGGGTCTGGTGTTTCGGAATTTCCAGGGATCTTCGGCCGTTAAGTACCCGTGTTTTCTCTCTACTAATCTCCCTCTCTTTCTGGCCTATAAATTGAAAAAAACAACCTCTCCCTCACTCACCATATCTGCCTCCGAGAAACTCGATCACACTCCTACTCTCTAAAAGTTTTTCCTAACAAAAGTATGGATCCCTCACCCAAAACCTTCAAGGACGTACTTCTTGAGTTGGGCTCTTCTTCCAACTCTCCACCTAAGTTGATGAAGCTGACAAAACAAGCAAGATGACCTCATCAAAGGCTGAGAAAGCCAATGAGGTCATTGGAGCTCTGCTCCCATCCCAGTTCGAAGATGGAACTACCAATGATGAAACGAGTGATGACGGGAATGAACGTGAAATGGATGAAGAAGAACTTCTGAAGGAGTTGGCAACAGTAAGACAGGATGTTTTGAAATTCCAACAATGCTTCCTCCTAAGGGCGGTTTTGGATGCCCAAATAGACACCCAAAGGCTCAAACACAAGCTTAAGTGTGACGGATTGGAAATTTCTGAAGGGAGAGTTTGAAATAGCGGGCAGAGCCAACGGATGGCTTGAGTTCCAATTTGTAGGGCCAAAGGAAATAAAACTTGTTTGGGAACACCGACCCTACCACGTTTTCGGGCATCTCCTCGTCCCGATGCCTTGGCAACCAAGTTTCGATACCAATTCCACCTCAATCCAAAGGGTTGACATTTGGGTCGGGATTCTCTTCCTCCCAACTTAATACATGACCCCTAAAGCTATCAAGGCGATTATTCAGCTCAACAAAATCGGGAAATTCATCAAGTTGGACCCCATTTCTGAAGCAAGAAAACTTGCCAAATTTGCTTGAGTTTGTGTCAACATCAAGGCAGATGAATGCCTCAAAGGCCAGGTCGTTGTACCGGACTACTATAAATCAGAAAAACGATATAACCTCTGGTATGAAGGCATATCGAAAGGTTGTTGGCATTGTGGTAAGGAAAACCATGAATTCGAGACCTGCCCGCTGAGAAAGACTTCACCGTGGACCACAAATATCACGGTGGAAGCGAATCTTCCAAGCCAGCTGACACTTCATCTATGACTGGTCAAGAGAAGGCAAAGTCAACCGAGGAAGAACAAGGCTGGGAAAAGGCCCAAAATCGCAAAGGGAAAAAGCCAATGACCCTCGGGAAATCGTAGAAAGAAAATAAGACTCACCTTGTGAGCTCTTAAAAAGGCATTGTCATCAAAGAACCAGCCATGGCCGCCCCAGCTAGAGGCACAAACAAACCACTTGATGAAACTGCCCCTAACTCGAAAGAAGCTATGAAGGAAAAACCCGAACCCACCATGAATGGAAAAACACCCAACAATGAGCAAGAAAAGGCTGGTGAGAACGCCATTGTTCAGTAGAAGAAAACTCACCCAACAAGACATGAAGAAGTCCCTCCTAAAGAAAGTTACCCCATGGAATCAGAAAACCGAGGTATGTCACTCGAAGTAACTATGCATCCTTTCTTTCCTTTACAAAATGACATGTTTGGAATGGATGAGTCATTGACCAATTTCTGCGGCCCCGATCTCTTGAGAGAGAATTTATGCAGAAATGGGGGGCTATACTCTCTATGATATTGTTAAGGACCCCCACCAAAAAATCATGTTTGTGTCATAGATTTGGAAAAGGATGAACCAACTTAGCATTCTAACTATAGGAGCCTCACTTCTAGAGGCTCTATGGTTAATAAGATGGGACAAATGACGGTTAGAAAGGACGACATGTCGGTTTTCGACTCGGGAAAAAGGAGAAACGATGACCCTGATGATGACACTGCCTCTTCCTCGATGAATAGAACCAAGAAAAACCTCTAGATGATGCAAAGATCAACTAAAATCATTTTTTGGCCAAAGTGTGGCGTTTATGAAATCTCTACTTGCTCCTTTTGGAAATTAGAATATGTAGTAGATCCTAAAATAAGACCGATCATGCTATGCAAGACACTTAGCCTAGAAACTGATTACTATCTTCATTTTGTATGGTTTGTTAATGACCTCTTAGGTCCCTACTGCTTATGTACTTGTATTGGATCGTGACGCGTTAGTAACAATACAGGGAACTAGTAAGGTTCCCTGGGCAGCGGAAATAAACAATAGAACACAAAATTTAGAGAGGAAAACTTTCTGTCCGACCAACAAGTCGTAGAAAGAAAAACCTCTACCCCTGAGACTCCTTCTCAGAGGATTTTCAATAGAATACTTTTATTAAGTTTCAACGATTACAACTCAAGTTCCCTGGTAACTAAGGCACCGATCAAAGTTCAACCAACTAGACTTCTACAACCCTAAGCGTAAACCTAAGACAAAGTAAACTACTGACTTACTTGTGGATTCTTCACCGAAAAAGCCACACACTCGTACACTTGAAAAAGCTCTCTCTTCAAGTTCTTCGTCTTCAATCACTCTCAAAACCACACTTTTAACCCTAGCTAAGCCTAGCTATTTATAAGATAAGTTAAGTCTGATCTCACACGTAATTCTTGCCTAATTACGCTGATATTCCACTTAACAAACCCCACACAATAAGGAAAAAGATTGTTTGTGATTTCGGATCCTCAACCATGCCGATTCTTCCCAAAACCGAATGATATCGGATTTCCTAAGATAAGATCGTGTGAAGATTGATCTTATCCTCTCTTTTATCTCCTTAAGCAACCGCCTACAGCTGGAAATCTTCGTAAAAGATCGCTCGCAGAAGATAAGGTAACTTGCCATTTATAGAAAGTCGCGTTCCTTCTGAGACGCGCTTCCTAAATCTGTCACTCGTTCCCTCCATCGTTCCTCACGATGTTCCATCACTCGTGACCATGTACCTGTTTTCCTGAAACACTTACATGTAGAAGCAAGTTATATTAACTAAGTTTGTTATCATCAAAACTAAGAGAAACCATGGAACAACTATTGTTCCAACAATTTCCCCCTTTTTGATGATGACAAACTTATACCAAAAATGCATGTCTAGAAACCAGTAGAAACATAGATCAGAAAAAAATTCCTGTGGTTCCCCCTTAACAGATGCACTGTCGTTCCTACTCTTCAGAGTTAACAACATATTCCCCCTTAGCCAAAGTTCCCTCTGTATTTCCTGGATAGAACGCATCTCTGCATTTTTCCTAACTTCCCCCTTTTGACATCATCAAAAGATCAACAATCATCAAGCAAAAACATAGAGCAAATGAACAAATTTAATTGAAACTTAAACCATTCATAAGCAAAAGATAGTTATTATTATAGATAATTGTCGCGGAAAACATAGCCAGAGAAAACATAAAACATAAAAATCTTAACATCCAAGAAACAAAAGAAATATTTTAAACTGGGGATAGATAGGCTAAGGAACTAGAGAGGGTCCACATCATGGTTCGGAGGAGGTGGAATCAGCAGCAGCAGCGTCAATGTCTCTCTTAGCCAGGTAACCAATGATGGTACTCAGCTGAGAGGAAATCTTTTGAAGCTCAGACAACAACTTGGCAGTAACACCTTCACTCAGCGAAGAACTCCCAACATCCATCTGGGCAGTCTTCTTTGCAGTTGTTCCCTTCGAATCACCTTGAAAATTCATCCTCGAGATATTGCGCATCTCCAAGGGTAATCCAAAGAACTCCTCTTTCGAAGGCTTATAAGTCTTTCTCTCCTTCAGTATAGCCTTCACAAAACGAGGATAAGGCAGACTATGCTTCTTCCCAGTACACTTAGCCATCTGCCTCATCATTATCTCCGGAAGACTGATTCGTTCCCTCCTTAGAAACTTGTCCAGCAGAATCATATCGTTGTTGGTGAGCGTAGTTCTCTTCTCCAGCCTAGGAACAACAACCTTGATGAGAAATTGATGTGCAATCCGTGTAGTGTAGCTCAAATCATTGGTTGAATAAGGACCAGCAGCAGGAACTTTTCCCATGACACGCTTGATTAACTGAGTTTTGTTCCTTGGCCAGTTACTTGAAGTATGTACATCCCCATATCCTTCAGCAGGCACCTTCAGAATTGTAGCAACAGATCCCAAGGAAAAAGAGATTTCCATCCCACAGACAGTAGCAAAGCCCATTGGATCGGTAGAGAGATCAGCTAGTTGAAAGGAACCAAAGAATTGGGAGAGAAGGGACACATCTACCTTGACTCCAGAGTCACATATTTTCTCCCATCCCTGAAACTTGAGAAGTTCCCAGAATTCCTCCAAGTCATGGCTTTTCAGGAACTCTTCGTCGATCACCAGAGGAGCGACAACCTTCTTTGAACCCTTCTTGGAACGGGCCGATGGTTCCATTGGCAGTTTACCTCTTGCCTTGGAAGACATGAGGTCTTTTTCAACCTCTTCTTCCAAATCCTCCTCTTCTTCGTCTCCTTCTCCACCAGACTCTTTCTTTTCTTTTTCCTCACCCTCTTCAGACTCCGAGCCAACGTCCTCTTCATCTTCCTCTGGATCTTCTTCTTCTTCAGAAGATTCCTGAGCCACCGAATCCTTTGGAACGGTGGAGCGAAGGCCGTACTTGGATCCAGAAGGAGTAACCTTCGGCTTTTTGTTGGCAAGGGATGGGGTGCGCTCCGAATCAGAGATGTGAAGGATTTGAGATGGTACGGGAGGGACACTCTTTCTTGCCTTTCACTTCCCACGGCTCGTTGGCTTAACCCACCCTGGTCGCATAAGCACAGGCAAAGATTCCAACTTTTCTTGATCATCGGTGGTTTCCTTCGGTGGCGAGTTCACCTCTTCCTTTCCCGACTCATCCTTGCTCTCCTGTACCTCCCCTGTTTCAGCAGCCTTGTCGGAAGGGTTTTCTGAGGGAATCGTGGATTGATCCTTCTCAGATTTTTCACCCACAGTCTCCTTCTCCGATGAGACCTTATCAGCGATGGCCATACCAGTGTCGGAGACAACATCGAATTTGGTTTCAAGTTTGGAAATTGGGGAGGGGGAGGAAAGTTTGGCCTTTTTGATGGATTCGAGTTGGGCTTGAAGGACGGCGATCTCAGAAGAATCGAGACCGTCAAAGTTGAGGATTGGGGTGTTTGAGGAGGAAGCCATTGTTGCAGAAAAGAGAGAAGATTGAAGCTTTGAGGAAGATTTAGAGTTTGAGGGGGAAGGACAGAGATGCGGTAAAAAAAATGATCGAGATAAGAGTTTATAAAGCACACCTCTTTCCTTGTTTACAAGATCATGATCTTCCCAAAGATCTTCTATCCAAATCATAACGGCTAAGAGTTGCCATAATGATGAATTTTCACCGCCATTAAGTTTTGACTGCGCAGACGTCCTATCGTTCCCTGCAGAGTTACTGTGCAACGGCTGGAAAAATTCAAACGAGCAGTCACAACGGCTACAACATAACTGCGATCCCTGCGTTGATTGATGTCTGTTCCTTTGCAGAAAACTTTCAATTATAATTAAAGACGTTCCTTTAAAGAGACACAATTCTCAACCACAAGTTCCATACCTCGTTACCATGAGTGGATAAAAGGCTATGTTTGAACAGAAAGGGACTAGAGACGTTCCATTCAAACTTATTGTGGGCTAGGACAATTTGTGACATCCACACAATTATTCCCCGTTTAAAGGTAATCAAAAGAGGTTCATAGGGAACGATTGTGAGGACCAGGCTGGGGACAGCTTATAACCAACTATCATTTCGGCTTGAAGTGAGGGATAGAATAGATCAAGTTGGTTATTTTGGGCCAAAAGAAAATCTTGGATGTTAGCAATTTAGTTTTAGTTATTTTTAGCATGTAACACTTAACAATTTCTAATATATACAACATCTATGCACAAAGGAAGGATATAAGCCAAACAGGGACCAAGAAATTGGGCCATGCCTGATGTGCTCTTCCTATCTACCAAGTGACCTGCAAAATCTGCATCCGAGAATCCGACAAGATGGAACGAGTTGTGTCTTGGATACCACAGACATAACCCATCAAATCCTTTCAAGTATCGCAGAATTCTCTTCACTTCTTTTAGATGTGTTTCTTTAGGATTGGCCTGGAATCTAGCACAAAGACACACACTGAACATAATATCTGGCCGGCTGGCCGTTAGGTACAATAGGGAACCAATCATGCCACGGTACATCGTTTGATCAACATTAACACCATTTAGATCAGCATCAAGACGAGTATTAGGAGAAATAGGGGTATCAAAACTTTTTGTAGAATCCATACCATACTTCTTCAATAGTTCCTTGATGTACTTTTGTTGATGTACCTTTGTTCCCTCATCACTTTGTACCACTTGTAGACCAAGAAAGAAAGTGAGTTCACCGATCATGCTCATCTCAAACTCACTACTCATGAGATTCTTGAAGCTTTCTACAAGTTTAGGGTTAGTAGAACCAAATATAATATCATCAACATAAACTTGAACTACTAAAACCTCACAGTCTTGTTCCCTTAGGAACAATGTCTTGTCGATCACACCACGTCTGTATCCATTGGCTAATAGAAACTGAGCGAATCTATCATACCAAGCACGAGGAGCCTGTTTGAGACCGTAAAGGGCCTTATCCAGTACATAGACATGGTCAGGGTGATCAACATCTTCAAATCCTAGAGGTTGTAGCACATAAACCTCTTCTTGTAGGTACCCATTCAGGAATGCTGTCTTCACATCCATTTGATACAGCTTGAATCCTCTGTGAGCAGCATAGGCGATTAGAAGACGAATGGCTTCTATTCTTGCAACAGGAGCATACGTTTCATCGTAGTCAATCCCTTCTTGTTTATTGTACCCTTTTGCTACAAGTCTCACCTTGTTCCTTGTGATAGCTCCGGTGTCATCAAGTTTATTCCTGAAAACCCATTTTGTTCCTATAGCCATTTTGTGCTTTGGCTTGGGAACTAATCTCCATACTTTGTTCCTCTCGAACTGGTGTAGTTCCTCTTGCATAGAAACTATCCAGTCGAGGTCTTTTAATGCTTCCTTCACATTCTTTGGCTCTGCAAGAGAGATAAACGCATTGAAAGCACAAAAGTTCTTAATAGAGGAATGAGTAAGCACACCTTTATCATATGGAGTGATGATATTGTCAACAGGATGATCCCTCTTTTGATGGTAATTCCTGACTTCAATCTGAGTGGGATCTGTACTTGACTCCTCTTGTTCCTGTTGGCTTGTCGTTCCATGTGAAGTTCCTTCACCATGATCTTCCTTTATTTCTTCATTTTGTGAAGTATCATCCTCAGGAACTAGGGCACTTTCTGTGTCATCTCCATCCAAGTCAGGACTTGGAGGCATAACATCATCATTTGGAGCTTGTGCACCTTTATCTGGATCGACTTCATCATCTGAATCTGCATTTAGAACCTTCAGTACATCCTCGTTACTAGAGAGGTTCCCTCCATTTTTGGACTCGTCAAAGACAACATGAATGCTTTCTTCAAACTTCTTAGTCCTTTTATTGAACACCTTGTAAGACTTGCTGTTGGATGCATATCCCAGAAAGATACCTTCGTCACTCCTTGGATCAAACTTGCTAAGCTCGTCTTTTTCGTTGTTGTGAATAAAGCACCTGCAACCAAAGACTTTCAAGTGGGAAATATTTGGCTTTCTGCCCTTGATTAGTTCATATGGAGTTTTAGAGAAGTTGGAACGTATGGTGACTCGATTAATAATGTAGCAAACGGTACCGACTGCCTCATCCCAAAAGGACCGAGGCAAGTTACTTGCCAACATCATAGTTCGAGCCATGTTTTGTAGTGTTCCATTCTTTCTCTCAGCTACGTCGTTCTGTTGAGGAGTCCTTGGCGCAGAGAAGTTCTGAGAAACTCCATGTTCATCACAGTAGCTATGAAACATGGAATTCTTGAACTCTGTTCCATTGTCAGACCTGATAGATTTTAACTTCTGCTCTGTTGATGCTTATACCTTCTTGATCCAGCTTTTGAAAGCCATGAACGTCTCATCTTTGGAACCTAGAAAGAGAGTCCATGTATATCTAGTAAAATCATCAACAATAACAAAAATGTACCTGCTACCACCATGACTTCTCACCCACATGGGACCACACAAATCCATGTGTATCATCTCAAGGGGATGAGAGGTGTTGACTGACAACTTAGGCTGAAAAGATGACTTGCTTTGTTTTCCTTTTGCACACTCTTCACACAAGCTTTCCTTTTCTGTAAGAACTTTGGGAAGTCCTACCACAAGGTTTTGTGAGTAGAGTTTGTGAATTCCTCGATGATTTGCATGACCAAACCTCCTATGCCAGAGGTCAGTCTTGTCACCTAATGTTACAAAGCAAAGATCTTCTTGTGGTTGGAAACTTGAGTCGAAAAAGTACACACTGTAGTGCCTCTTTCCTTTCAGGACCACAAGATTTGATTTCATGTTCTTGATCATACAGCCTTCTGAGGTAAAGGATACCTCGTTGTTCCCTTGGTCACAAAGCTGAGCAATACTCAAAAAATTGTAACTAAGACCTTTCACCAAGCTTACATCTCTGACGCTGATTTTGTCATTTAGCTTGACTTCACCTGTTCCAATGATTTCTCCTTGATTGTTGTTGCCAAAGGAAATGTTTCCTCCAGCTTTGTTTTGAAGTGAGGACAGAATACTCTTGTTCCTTGTCATGACATGAACACCCGCTGTCAAGGATCCAGCGGATGTTCCCCCTCACTTCAACCTGCAAGAAATAAATCACGTTTTAACGACCCAGGCCTGCTTAGCCTTCCAGGGTCGGTTAGCATAGCTCACAGAGTGATAGAGTTGTGATTGAACTAAAGTAGCTTTCTGTGGGCTATTGGAACTAGAAGCAATATTTGAGGGATCAACATGGTTTTTCCCTTTGTTAGCTTTAGGGTTTTGCTTCTTTTATGGTTGTGGAGCTGGTTTCTTTTTATTTTGATGAGATTTGTTATACCCTTGAATTTTCATACCAGACCCTTGTTTCTTGTTGTTCCCTTTGTTCTGGTTTTGCCTTCCCTTTTTAGACTCTTCTAATCTAACTTTACAGTCTTTTTGAACATGACCTCCCCCACCACAGTGATAGCACACCCTGTAATATTCACCAAGATAGCGCTTAGGATGTGGTTTCTGGAGGGTACGTTCCTTCGCACGTTCCTTGGAAGGAACTCTATGTTGGTTCCCTTGAGATTGTTTTAAGTATATTTTATGAGCCGTTTTACCAGAATACCATTCAAAGTTGTTGTTCAGATTACTTTCTAGAATCTTGACTCTACTCTCTAGATGAGTTACCTTATCTCTAGCGGATTGCAATTCCCTAGCTTTTCTTTCCATTTTCTCTTCAAAGGTAAGGTCATCAGGAGGATATTCAGATTTATTTTTACCATAACCAATACCACACCTAGCAGGATTAAACTCAATTTGAGTTCGTTTGTTAAGCTCATTCTCTAAATCCTCTCCTATGAGTTTAAAGATAAGCAGATCCGATCTAAGTTCATTATTGGTTTCAGTGAGAGCCTTAATATCTTTCTTTAAATCTTCACACTCTGAACAAGGAACAACATTAGTAACAATAGACTCTGATAGTTTTTCTTCAAGATTATGACATTTCTCATCAGAGGCTCCTATTTCTTCTTGCATCTTTAGATTATCTTCAAAAAGTCTTTTAACAATGATAAGAAGATCAGATTGTTTAGCATTCTTTAAGCTATCAAGGAATTGTTCAGGAGTTACCTCTGGGTCAGCATCCTCAGTCTTCAAAGTCATGGCACAGATCTTTGTTTCAGATTCATCATCTGAGTCAAGATCCCATGCAGCGATGTAGACCTTCTTCTTTTCGTTCCCAAACTCGTTACCTTTGGGACAACTCTTTGCATAGTGACCCTTTTCTTGACAATTGTAACAGGTAACTTCCTTGATGTCCTTCTTCTCTGAGTTGATCTTCTCTTGTTCTTTCCATGCTCATTGCTTTTTGCCTTTCTTGTAAAAAGTCTTCATTGTCTTTGTTATGAGCGCCACATCCGAGTCCTCCTCTGTGGTATACACCCCTCTTCCTGCGGTGATGTTCTCAATGGCTTTTTCAACCTTGAGAGCAATACCCTTGCCAGAATTCGAGATGCTACTTTTGATCTTTTCATATCGCTCATAGTCCGTCAGCTTTCCAAAGATTTCATGAAGAGTGCAAGTCTTCGTGATTGGATTTCTTTCAGCAAGCCTTTGGTACCAACATACTTAGGACCGAGGCCATCAATGATCGCAGCAACCTTCTCTGATTGAGTGATGGATTTCTCGATCCCTAGATGATTGATGCGATTCACCAAAGCTTCAAATCGAGATTGATATGTTGCTATGGTTTCTCCATCCTCCATCTTGAAGTTGTAGAACTCCTTCTTAGCCTCTTTTTGATGACTTTCTTTCAGATCCGTGCTACCAATGTGCATCTGCTAAATGGCCGCCCATGCTTCTTTGGCAGTTTTGCAGCTCACCACTCTTAGCAGATCTTCAGCACCCAAGGCATTGTTTAGAAGCATTTGTGCCTTAAAGTTCTTCTCCATTCCTGTCCACTCAGCTGGTCCCCATTCAGATTTCTTGTCCTTCTTGGCTTCAGGAATGACATAGTCTCCATCCTCAATGACTGACCATGCTTGGTAGTCATTGCTCTTAAGCCAAGTGGCAAAGAGGATTCTCCAGTGGTCGTATTCTCCAGGAACAAGAAGTGGAGGCTTGTTGTTTCCAATTCCGACGTTGGGAGTGTTGTTTGAAGTCATTCTGTATTCCTGCACTAACACACAATCTAGAGCAAACCTGCTCTGATACCAATTATTGGATCGTGACGCGTTAGTAACAATACAGGGAACTAGTAAGGTTCCCTGGGCAGCGGAAATAAACAATAGAACACAGAATTTAGAGAGGAAAACTTTCTGTCCGACCAACAAGTCGTAGAAAGAAAAACCTCTACCCCTGAGACTCCTTCTTAGAGGATTTTCAATAGAATACTTTTATTAAGTTTCAACGATTACAAGGTAGGTCAAGTTCCCTGGTAACTAAGGCACCGATCAAAGTTCAACCAACTAGACTTCTACAACCCTAAGCGTAAACCTAAGACAAAGTAAACTACTGACTTACTTGTGGATTCTTCACCGAAAAAGCCACACACTCGTACACTTGAAAAAGCTCTCTCTTCAAGTTCTTCGTCTTCAATCACTCTCAAAACCACACTTTTAACCCTAGCTAAGCCTAGCTATTTATAAGATAAGTTAAGTCTGATCTCACACGTAATTTTTGCCTAATTACGTTGATATTCCACTTAACAAATCCCACACAATAAGGAAAAAGATTGTTTGTGATTTCGGATCCTCAACCATGCCGATTCTTCCCAAAACCGAATGATCTCGGATTTCCTAAGATAAGATCGTGTGAAGATTGATCTTATCCTCTCTTTTATCTCCTTAAGCAACCGCCTACAGTTGGAAATCTTCGTAGAAGATCGCTCGCAGAAGATAAGGTAACTTGCCATTTATAGAAAGCCACGTTCCTTCTGAGACGCGCTTTCTAAATCTGTCACTCGTTCCCTCCATCATTCCTCACGATGTTCCATCACTCGTGACCATGTACCTGTTTTCCTGAAACACTTACATGTAGAAGCAAGTTATATTAACTAAGTTTGTTATCATCAAAACTAAGAGAAACCATGGAACAACTATTGTTCCAACAACTTGCCTTATAAGGCTATGTTTATGTTATAATATATGGTGTGGCATGCTTATGTACTACACTGAAATGGCTTTTCCTAACAACATAATTAATTGCCAACGCTTACCAACACCCATCAGTATGCAGCAACTTATCAAGATTGTGTACATAGGAAAAAACGAACTATTGTAGGTCTATACACAATTGAAAAAATATTCCTACCCAACCTTCAACATTGAAAACCGGAAAAAGTTGAGATGGGCCGCAAATCACTTCGGTAATTGTTTCCAAATAGGCCCACGGAAACAACATGAAACATGGCCCAACATATGGCCCAATGCCGCACAATCCCTATGTACATGCATAACCGAAGCTCTCACTATAACATAATAACACAACGACAATTTGGCGAAATGAGCCAAACCAAACGAAAACTAGTCTATATGAAAATTTGTAGCTGAATCTGTAGAGGTGTCGGTCGCCCGACAATCTGGACCGATATCGATTTCCTATGTAAATGTGAAAAAATACAACTTATAGCACTTTTAGAAATAAAGACTGAAATAAGCCCAAAAGAATACTCCTGGCGCAAAGCAGGTTTTGATAATATTCTATTTATACCATCAACCGACAGAGCCGGAGGACTATGCATCTTATGGAAAGAACATCAACTCTTCAACAACAGTATTGATGTAGAATTTCGAGATGACATGTTTGTAAGCCTCGTATATAAGGAATATAACACGGCAAGAGAACTCATCATAATAATAGCCTACGCCCCACCCCGTGCATCCCACAAAGAGTACTTCTGGACAACACTCCAACATTATATCCAATATCTCACAATGCCCTATATAATCATCGGAGACTTGAATGAAATACAAAATGTAGATGAAAAACTAGGAGGAGAATACCCTCATTTTTCTACATTCTCCCGCTTAGCAAATTTCAAGACAACTTTCGACCTAATGGATCTCCCGACTAAAGGCAACAAATACACCTAGAGAAAAAATAGCACAGAAATAAACAACATTTATGAGAAACTAGATAGAGTTTTAGTCGTTGATCAAATACTACACTGGTTCCCAAACCTAATCACGACAAATCACGCCTTCACGTCATCTGATCACTGCCCGATTTCTATCGAGCTGGAAACTGCACAACTTGTAAAACCAGCACCTTTCAAATTTGAAAAATGTGGACAAAATGCCAAGACTTCACCAATCTAGTAAAACAGATTTGGAGAAGCAATTACCTTGGTTCGAACATGTATAACCTGATCAAAAAACAATAACTCTTAAAACGTAAAGCAAAAGAATGGAACAAAACAACCTTTGGCAACATATTTAGACAAATAACAATCATAGAAGAAGAGCTGCTAAATATTCAAAATGCCTTTACCTCTAACCCAACTCACCAACTTATTCAAAAACAAAATCGCCTACTAGCCAAACATGAGAAACTACTGATATTTAAAAAAGACTACTGGAGCCAACGAGCTAAATGTAGACACATCAAACTCAACAATGCTAATACTAAATATTTCCACCGAAGAGCATCGGGTAGAAGAACTGTCAAAATAATTAGACAACTGCACAATTACGCGTGTGTACCGATTGTGGGAGAAGAAAACATTCGAAAGAATAGACCATCCGCCCAATTCCAAATGAATACCTGCAGCTAATCATTAAAGAAATAAGCGATGAAGATAACAAAGAATTAACAAAACACGTCTGCAATGATGAAATTAAAAAGGCCGTCTTTAATTTGGGAAAAGACAAATCTCCTGGACCAGATGGAATGACAATTGAGTTTTACCAAAAATACTGGCATATAGTTGGAGATTCCGTCGTTAAGGCGGTGAAGAGCTTCTTCACCTCTGGAAAACTTCTAAAACAAATCAACCATACTTTCGTTACCTTGATCCCAAAATGTAAAAACCCAAACAATGCAAAACAATTCAGGCCAATAAGTCTATGCTCTACGATTTACAAAATTATCTCCAAAATCATTACAGAACGCCTCAAAAAGAGGATGGGCAAACTAATTCACCCTCTACAGGGTGCCTTCATAGAAAACAGAGCAATACAAGACAATATTCTCATTGGACATGAAATCTTCCATAGTTTCCAATCCAGAAAAGGAATTGAAGGTTGGTGATGCGACCCTAGAGTCACAAGGGGCGGATCTAGGCTCGAAACGCCCGGATCTTCTCCGACAATAGTAACGGGATAAATACGAGACCACAAAGTGGACTCGCGGGCCTCTAATGCTCGTCGGAATGAGGGTCGGGCGAGGCAAAGGGATAGAACGTCGGCCCACGTATGGACTCGACAATGGAACCGGGGTGACGTCGGGCCAAATAAGGAGGAATCTCACTCTACTTTAACTTGGCTTAATTTGACCTGATTAATATAAGGGGGCGTGGCTCCTTTATATAGAGGAGGCCACACGAAACCCTAGTTCTAATATGGGTGGTGGACTAGGGTTAGCAACATGCTAGGCCCAACATCCAAGCCCATAATACTACTAATAGAAACTACTATAAAAAGGAAAGGTGCAATCTAACCCTAATGACCTAATGGGCCTTAGGATAGCTTAATGGGCCGGCCTCTTAAGCACAAGAGAGCACACGCCTAAAATAGTAAAGACTGAAAGTAAATGACGGAAATAGAAATAATAATAAATACATAAATAGACTATGTTCTAAGCCAAGGGGGTCTCCAAGGTCTAGGCCGTCTCGGGTCCGTAGGAGCTGGGTCCGAGGTAGGGTAGAGTCGCATTAGTTGGGAAGCAATAAAACTGGATATGGAAAAAGCCTTTGACCGTGTTGACTGGAATTATCTGATCACAATAATGCGAAAATTTGGATTATGTGAAAAATTCATAGCTTGGATACATGAATGTATAACGACGAACTCAATGTCAATTCTAGTAAACAATAGCCCTACGGACCCTTTCAAGCCTGGACAGGGCATCCGACAAGGTGATCCACTCTCGCCCTTCCTCTTCATTCTTGGAGTAGAAATCCTAGCAAGAAAATTAAACGTCGAAAGCAGGAAACCCAAGCCCCAAATTGGATTTCCTATCACTAAAGGAGGAATCAGAGTCCCGTTCTTGTCATTCGCAGATAACATACTAATATTTGCTAAAGCGAACAATGCTACTTGCACAAAATTAAGACAAATAATCAAATACTATTGCTCTTTTTCGGGTTAGAAGGTAAATTTTGCAAAATCAGCTATCCAACTAACTCCAAAGGTACCATTGCAACGAAAACAACAAATACAAGGAATCTTAGGTATCCAAAACAACTCGAACATTGAAAATTATTTAGGATGCCCAATAATAAAGGGACGCATTACCAACTCCACATTCGCCAAAGTCATTGCTACATCGAACTCACAGCTAGCCAGCTGGAAAGCCAATACAATATCACAAGAGAGACGTGCAACGCTAATTAAAGCCAACCTAGTTGCAAAACCACTATACCTTATGCAAAGCTTTATGCTCCTAGAATCCGTCACGACTGATCTAGACAAAATAAACAGGAACTTCTTATGGAACAAAGGAACCAATCATAAACCGCTTATTGGTTGGAATAAGGTGTGCAGGAAAACAAATGAAGGCGGACTCGGAATTAGAAAATCAAAAGATATGAACCAAGCCCTACAGATGAAACTGCTCTGGAAAATCATGGTCGAACCACACAACATTTGGGTCCAAATAATAAATGACAAATACCTGCGTGGAACCCATGTCCTAAATCACATCCCAAAGTCAAGCTGCTCATGGCAATGGAGAAATTTAATGAAACTAGGAGACACTTTCTATGAGGGACTCATATGAAAACTAGAGAGCGGCAAAACAATTAGATTCTGGAAAGACCCATGGATACAAAGAGGAGCACTCCAAACAATAATTAATATTCCTTATAACATAGACTCAAATGAGACAGTTGACAACTATATCACCCAAGAAAGAAAATGGAATGTCTCAAAATTACGGCAAGTCCTACCCGAAAGCATAATTTCAAAAATTTGTAATATTATCATTCCAAAAAAAAATGACATCCATGACCGACTGTACTGGTGGCCAAGTACGAACGGCTGGTTCACAACAGAATCTGCTCTGAAAATCATCTCAAAACAACAACTCTCAGAAACAAGTAACTGGAAATGGATCTGGTCCCTACAAATGTTACCAAAAGTTAAGAACTTTATATGGCGACTCTGTCTAGACGGACTACCAACAAAAACTCGGCTCGCGTGAAACAGGATCCCAGTTACACAAGAATGCCATTTTTGCTCACATGGTAGCGAGGATGCTGCCCACCTCTACCTCCATTGTCCATACACAAAAGAGGTAATGTCACGCATCCAACCGGAATACGATAACATGATCTATGGAATCGACAGCGACAATGAAAGCATGAAAGATATTATATTCAAGTTACATGAAAAATTAGACAAAAAGGCACTATAAAAAATTTTTACGGTATGGTGGTCAATTTGGTTTAATAGAAATAAAATCATCTTCGATGAGCAAAACTTTATTCATGACCTCCATAACTTTAACATTAACCTGTGGAAATCATGGGATAACGCACAATGAAATGACGTAGAGGCCAATAAAGACCAATTCCAACGAAGTAACCCAAGTAGAAATAACACAACCAAAATGTGGAAGAAACCAAGGCATGGCTGGTTTAAACTAAATACGGACACATCCAAGACGGTCGATGGGAAAACTACCATCGGATTTATTCTGAAAAACCAAGGTAGTGCAAAGTTAGATTAATTGTACTAGTATTTTTACTTAGTACTCTTACAATTTTTTAGAACTATTTTACTAAAACGTCAATATAACTTTGTCTATATTATCAGTAGGATACCAAACTGAGCCAACAAATATAACTTTGGAGACGCTAGCTAGCTTTTAGACGTTCCATCTTTGTTTTAATAACAAAAGAGATCTAGTAATGCCCACGTGCACATGGCTTAACAGTTGAGCCTCTTGCCCGTGTGCAAGAGGTTTCAGGTTCGAGGATTACGGTGGCGGTTTGTCCTTCTTTCTTACCCGTTTTCGGGTGCTCTAGGCTAGTCCAATAATACTTGGACTATTCTAAATCTTACCTAATAAAAAAAATCTAGTAACCATATATGTTGTTATTTGAATATATGCTAGTCATCAAGGTATCCTTATGGATGATATTATTATGATCTGAATCAGTAGTAAAAAGTTACTACAAGGTTCATATATTTGGATTCAGTGTCATATTTTGTAATGTAATCAGCGCGCCACAATTAAACATAGACAATGATAAGGTATCTGATATTTTGTAATGTAATCAGCATGCTAAAGAGTAAAGAGTATACTATCTGATAGAATCATTTTAATTCATTTCTAAAGGGCATCTCCATTTTCCATTAATGATATTAACCAAGCATAAGTTATCACCGTACCTTTGATTATATTTCCGGATCGGACACTCAAAATTGGATGGCTTTAATTAGTAGTTCTGCCTCAATGATTTGAGCTCAATTTTTTGGTACTCAAATTGCGACCTCCTTTTTATCTAATTTATGTTAATTTCAACAAAAGTTACCAAGTCAACTAATTTTTTGGAATAAATGCCCCCAATTTGCTAATGAAATTATAGATATAAAGTGAACTTATTGTGTAGCAAAGAATCTGCCATTCATAGTGTCAATAATTTCAACTTTATACAATTAGTCATATCTGGATTAAGCATAACGAATGAATTAGAGGTGTGTAATTTACGCAAGTGTGATTTTTGCTGTTAAACACGATATGACATTAATGTTTAGTGATTCAAATATATCTTTTACGGTGAAAGTGAATTGTCGGAGTAATTCATTATTTCTCATTTTCCTTTTGAGTTGAAAATATTGAAAATTTACCTAACTTATTCGGGCTCTTAGTAAATTCTTAGGGATTGAATTTTTAGTAATTTTGGACCTTTTTTTAGATCAAATAAAATCCCTATTTCATTCCCCATTATAGAGAGATTTCTAAATAGTATAAAGACTTCCCTAAACATATGATGACCTGCAAATCTCCATAACCTTCTTTTCTCCCTTTTCTTTTATTTTTAAAAGACGTATAAAATTAAAAGGGGCACAAATTCAGCCAAATCGACGTTGCTGTTTGCCTTGTTCATTCTCTTTGTCTCACTCATGCAAGGGAGATATTTATATGCAAAATGTAAATATTTTATTTTCTTATTATTCAAATAATAAATTATTTATCATTTATAAAATTAATATTTTAGAATATTTTTATTTTCTTATAAGTCAAATAAAAAATAATTTATCATTTATTAGTCTAAGATTCTATAATATTTTATTTTCTTATTATTCAAATAATAAATAATTTATCATTTATTAGTCTAATATTCTATAATATTTATTTTTCTATAAATCAAATAAAAAATAATTTTCCATTTATTATGTTATGTTTTCAAAATGTTTTTATTTCCATAAAAAATAAGTATTGTAGAATATTGTATATGATAAAAAAATGTAGAGTTTTTTAAAATAGGAAATCTATTTAAGTTGGGCTAATTTTTTTTTTTTAAAATATAGCAGTTAGTTTTCTATTTTGCGGAGAGTTATATAAAAAAAACCTCTTAGAGTTACTCTTAAAACATAAAACTCTACTTGTCTCCTTTTGTATATTCTCCCCTTTTAATACAAATCGTAACTCTTTAAAAAAAAATTACTTATTGCAATTGCGTTTTAAGAAATGTGACCATAGATGAGAACTTAGGCATGTTCTTATAAGAAGGTAATTATTTAGAATTGAAGATAAGAGAAAAGTGGGATCCCCTATAATTGTAGAGTGAACAGAAATCTTGAGGGGATTGGTGAAAACTGAAAAGGGTGGGGGACATATGTATCTTTTAAATGAAATTTGATTGACTAACATAGTAGGATTAGGACACTAAACCCATAATTATCACTATTAATTTGTAGGTTAGACATTCATTAGTGGCCAGGTGCATTTAATATAGCAAGTTGTTTTAATATGTCAAAATATTTTTACAAAATAGTTAACCTTTCATGTAGGGCTGTCAATGGGTCGGGTTATGGGTAGATGGAGCACTTCCGCACCCGACCCGCAAGTTAAAACGCCCCACCCGTCACCCGTGAAATGTCTACCCGTCACCCAAACCACCTGTCACCCGCTGGTTATATGGGTGACCCATTCACCCTATAACCGTTGTATAACCACTGTACGTAGTTTATGTCTATAAATCAATTGTCATACATAAACTAAAACAAATATCCATAATCCATACATAAACAAAAACAAATCTCATAAGCAATAAATATCAAAAGGGAGTCAAAGATGGGTTACAAATGGGCTATATGGGTGACTTCAAAGTCTCATATATATTAGAAATTATGGGATGAAACGGGTCATATGGGTGGTTTGGGTGAAACGGGTGATGGGTCGGTTAATGGGTCGGGTTATTGGGTCGGGTTATTGGGTGATAAAATCTCACCCTTACCCGACCCATAACCCGTTTCACCCGTCATCCGAACCTCCCGTCACCCGCTTTGAATGGGTTTTCACCCGTTTATTTCGGATGGGTTAAACTGGTGAGTCGGTCACCCGTGGGTAATTGACAACCCTAATTTCATGCATAATTATATTGTTGGGAGTTTACTAATAATCGTGTTAGATATTTAAATTACTTTTTGAGAAAAGTAAATTCTTAGCCTCTAAGGGGTAGTGATGCGTTCCGGCCTAGGACGACATCAACGGTATCCATCACAAGTCGAGCTATTCGGTCCATGAGTTCGGTCAAGGACCCACCTTTTACTATGTTGATGACATCTTTGGTCCAAGACATACTCTCTGGTCAATTGGGGGAGTCAAGGATCGAGCCGAGCATTTCCGAAGAAACCCCCGTCAGCGCGGCCAACCAACAAAGTGGTGCGCACGCGCCAATAGGCTCCGCGGCCGCGGCAGGTGTGGGCGCGACCGCACCATCTGCCTGCGAGCCCGCGTAATTCCAACAGAGCCTCAGCCTTTTCGGGCGCGGGCTCGAGCGTCTAGTATCGTGCCCGCGCACCCCCGGGTGTCGGGCCGCATCCCCCTGGCGACAGTTCCGAGGCCTTCGGCCTTCTCCTTGGGTCTCGGGTTTTCGGGTTTCCTTTTTATCTAATATCGGGATTTTTAAGTGAAACAATTACTATATTTGGTATTATTTTTTATTTCCGCTATTCATTAAAATAACGAGATGGGTTGGGCTTGCATGCTTGGGCCCATTCTCGCTAGGTTTCTAGGGTTAGGTTTTTAGATCAATTAATATGTCAGACTATTCTTAAATTCAGTTTACGCTTGAATGAAATTGAAATTGCCTCAGTGAATCGAAATTCTCTTCCCCACGCCTTCAAGCGTCAAATCCTTATATCCCTTTTTTACCCAATCGCTCTTCAATCTTTCTAAGGTTTCGTTCATCGGAATCAACTCTATCTCGAGACGCTGCTAGAACCCTAGCGTCGTACCAATCTTCCTCGATCTGCGCACCCCTGCGTGCTCCGTTTATTGATTTCTTCCGCTTCATTTTCAGCCCTAGACCGAGACGGGATTCATAACATGAGACGTCGGTCCTTGTAGCGAGACGAAACGCATCAACTGGTATGAGAGCCACAGTCTTGTAAGTCTCCTGATTCGGTCTTTGCACTTTCACCACCATATTTCCGCCATTAATTCAGCAAAAAAAATCAAAAAAAAGCCCAAACCCTAATTACTTTTTTTTCTAGTCATTTGAGTAAAATTTGTGGTGTGATTTGTTCATTGCATTCTTTTTCTTGATTGACTGCCCATTGTTAGTAATTTTTCATTACTTGATACTCTGTCTTGCTTGTGTTTGATTGCTTACAATTGTTGTTGCAAATTACTCATTTTTTAGTTATTTGGCCGAAAATTCAGCATCAAAAAGTCAAAAAAATAAAATAAAATTTTGGCCCTAGTTTATAAGAAAAAAAATTCAATTGTGGGTGGCATAGCCAAAATAAGGTAAGCCATAACACCACACTTGTTGGTTTAAAAAAAATTGTGGGTGGTATGGCCAAAATAAGGTAAGCTATTAAGCATTTAAACCACAATTTGTTGGGTGATTGTGACATTGTTAGTGCTTGCATAATTCCTTGCTTGTTAAGTACTACTTACTATATCGTGTGGGTGCATATCTTGCCTTAGTTAACTTTGTTTCAATAAAGCCATTGTTTTACTCGTGAGCCTAAGCCGCCTCTCGCACCAAAGCCACCCGTGACCTTGTGTGAGTGCATTGCTCGGATCAAGAGCTAAGACTTTGCACGTTTGTTGCTTTGATCGTTTTTTTCTTTGTTACTCTCCATGTCTTCTCCTTCTGCTTCAGGTACCTTACAAAATCAAGAGGTCGATCATACACTCAACCCTACTGCTTTGATTGAGTCCCTTCCTGTAGAGCAAGAAATTGCTCTTTAAGGCAACAAATGGCCGATATGCAGACTCGTTTTGACGCCCAAGCCTTATTACTTGCATCCCTAGCACCACCACCTACTTCGGCCCCAATGACGCAACAGGGCGTCAACACCACAAGCACACCACAAGACCCTGTCTTGGCTGGTCCCCCATAGCCACAACAACTCCCTCCCGGGCCTTTGATGCGCGCCCGCGCTAACGCCTCAGGCATCACCATTGGTGCACCGACAGCGCCCGTGGAACCAGTCATGACTAACCAGCCCACTCCTCTTGCTACACAAGACCCCCGCAACAAGGTCAAGGGTCGCGTTGAGCCTAATCCGCCACCCGTTCCACGGGGGGAGTCCGCTACAGAGTCTAGGCAAGGCCAAGACATGCACCCGGGTACTGTATAGCGACCCGCTGGCTAATGTTCCCTCTTCGAGTGCCTATGCCGAAGACCAAGGTATGTTTTCTCAACCCCCTATTTTTGATTCTTATGGTCCCGAGGATGATGGCTACTATGCCACCACTTTGCTTAGTGCTCCACCTCGCCCACAATTTGTTGACGATGCCAGAGCACGCCGACTTTATGGAATGCATGACCTACGCTTTCCAACACCGGTTATTGACCATAACGTTCTTGCTATGAACCAAAGGCCTTATGAGAAGGAACCTAGTCACAATCGTCAACATGGTTCCTTGGAGTACAATTATGCTACCCCGGATATCCATGACGTCTTTAAGGAGTTCGATGATGAACAAAGTGAAGATTTGGGCATGGTTAATCCTCATAATTTTCCAGCGTTGGGTGATCCTCCTGAATTGAATGAGCGCCCATCAGATTGGATCCCGCCAGCTACCACCCATAATATTGGTAATGCTCAAACGCGCCAAAATCGGTGCGCCTATGATCATGTCACCGAGCGGCGCGCCCAAGATCCGCCCCATAAACAGGACCAAGGGCAAGACCTTTATTATGGGCAGGTTCCATCCCAGCCTTGGTCTCCCATTGATCGTGGCCATGATGTTCGTGTTGCTAATGGCGACCAGGACACTCCCCGACACCAACGACACGAAGTCAAAGTCAAGATAGATCCATTTGAAGGGCATCATGACCCGGCAGTCTTTTTAGAATGGGTCACTGCGACGGCGCATACTTTGCGCTATTGTAATATCCCCGCTTATGAGCATGTACAAGCGGCCACCTTACAATTCTGTAGTTCAGCTCGAGTTTGGTGGCAACGTTTTGTGGATGAGCGTTTGCGTCGGGGTCTTACACCAGTGACTACATTGGATCAGTTGGTCTATGTCATGACTCAAAAATACATTCCAACTGATTACCGTAATCAAATGCGTTTGGACATCGCTGATTTTCGCCAAGTCTCCTTGTTCGTTGTCGAGTATTTCGAGAAATTAGAGGACATGTTTTATAAAGCAAACATTAGTGTTGCTCCATCCACTTTGCGTACTAAGTTTATTAGTGGCCTGAATTTGTCTATTAAAGATCAGCTTGAGATCCTTCCTATTAAGGATATCAACACATTAGTGCACACGACTTTGAAAATCCATCAACAACATGTGCGCAATAAGAGCAATGGTTCCCGACCTTCTTCGGGCAGGTATGTATCTTCTAACCCTCGTCGATACGGTTTTTTTACTAATGATAATTCTAGTACCGCAGGATCGGGTTCATCTACTCATTCAGGAGAGACAACAGTTCCTAACTCTTCACGCCTGACTCCTCAAAAGTCGGCCCCACCGAACCGTGAACGAGCCCGAGATTTGAAATGCTACACTTGTGGTGGGCGTGGTCACTACCAAAAGGACTGCCCCAAGTGCAAGAAAGTCATGTTTGTTCAAGCTTCAGCTGGATATGAATCCATGGATGAAGAAGAAGTTTCGGCCCAGACACCACTTGAGGAGGCATATTCAGTCCCTCAGGCGAAAGTGTTGGATTGTGCTCCGCCGCCAGCCAACATTGGGACTCCTTTGGGTTTGATTGCACGAAAGGCCTTAATCCTTCGTGAAGACAACCTCCATTGCCAACGGGAGAACCTTTTCCACACTAGAGCTCTTATTGGATCCACCAGCTTAAGTGTGATTATTGACTCCGAGTGTTGCACCAATTTGATCAACGAGAAGGTTGTCACTCATCTTGGGCTGCCTACAACTCCTCACCCAGCTACTTACGGTCTTCAATGGCTCTCCTCAAGCTCAGGTACACAAGTCTCTAAACAATGCATGATTTCCTTTTCAATTGGTCCTTACACAGATTCTATACTTTGTAATGTGGTTGCAATGGACGTCACTCATTTATTGTTGGAACGTCAATGGCAATTTGATAGGCGTGTTCTTCACGATGGTTACTTAAACACTTATGTGTTTACGTACCACGAGAAGCGCGTGATAGAGCATATAGTTATAGGTTTTAGAGCATGTTTTTATTCTCTTTTTACACATTTCTAGCAAGATTTTCACCTTAATTCGAAGTTTAGTTTTGTTTTAGTTTAGTTCGGAATTTAAGCTCTTTCATGCTTCATTGTAGGATTGAGGTGATCGAGAGGTGAGCTTGGTGGATGTCAAGCAAGGGACCGTAGCTATGGAGCTTGGAACAAGTGCAAGAAATGAAGAAACCGTTGGAAGGCATTAAAGTGTCAAGATATGATGATAGACACGGCCCAAGAAGGCTAGGCGCGGCCGCGCGCATAGGCTCGTGCCAGCGCGGAGACAACAGAGGATATTGGAGGCTGAGTGCGGGGAAGGACGGTTGAGCGCAACCGCGCTTACAGGGTTTTGACCGCGCCCAGGCCCGCGTTGATCTGACACTGATTTCGAGGCTTCGATTTTTCTTTTAGTTGACTTCTTGTTATTTTAGGATGTTTTTAGATTATGATATAAATACTTTTTAGGGTTTTATTTTTGGGGAGTAGAGTTTTTACGTTATTCAACTAGGAGAGAGATTTGGAGAGAACTTGGGAGACTAAACCCTAGAGAAGAATTTGAAGAGCTAGAAACCTGACTCTTTGTAAGTTTGATTCCTCTTTAATGTCATTTTCTAGCTAATTTCTCATGTCCAACTATTTAGTTGAAGTTTTATGCACGATTGTTTATGAGATTTAAATTATTTCAACTTGCCTTGACTAGATTGAATTACTCCATGCTTAATTGATTTAATTCACTTAGGATTATAATAGCTTGATCATTTATTCTGATTTCTAAGTTGAATTACAACTAGAATAAGTAAATATACGATGGAATTCGGTTGTTCATGGATAAATCCTTTGAATAAACTTATATACGGTGGAATAAGGTTAATCAAAGGAGGAGAATTCAATCACAAAACTTCATGAATATATGATGGAATTTATGAACGATGTTTCTATTGAATGCTTTGAAGTAAAATTTGCATGATCAATTTGACTGAGAAGGTTTTCTAGGATAATTGGTTAAAAGGTTATTAAAGACTTTGAATATTAATAATCACGTTGAGCTTGAATTCCATAAATTCACAATAGATTAGTCAAGGGAATTGAAATAAGAATAATCAAGGATCAATAATCATGTATGCAATGGATACGAAGCTAGTTGGATGCTTTCTTTCTACTTGAAAACTCAATTATTTTACTTGTTTTGTTTTTGTTTTCTTAGATTAATAGCTTGGAATCTGAAAATCCCCATTTATTACTCTAGTGATATTATTTAAACACTGGAAATCTGAGTCTCTGTGGTACGACCCTTTCTTTCACTATACTTAGGTTCAGAAGTTAGGATTTTTCTTTGACAACGCTTTTACCACGACATAAAAGTGTTCGTCAAATATGGCGCCGTTGCCGGGGACTCGGCTATTTCTTTGTGTTTACTTAGTATTACTATTTTCGAGTGTGAACCATTTGCATGGTTCATGTTGAATGAGGGTTTCTTGACAACAAATAAATTTATAAGTCAAGACCCCGCTGAGTATAGCAGAGTCAGGATCGTTCCACAGGAAGCAAGGTTGTTCGTTTATCAACTACTAAAAAGCAAAAAAAATCAAACAAAAACACACACAAGCAGCCTCGTTAACGACGTTGTCAGGGTCGTTAACGAACCACCGTACACAAAAAGACTCAACTAACGACCTAAACAAGTTCGGTACCGAGCCAAGTAACTCAGCAACGAATTTCACTTAAAATAATTCAAATAAAAACAAAGATTTAGGACTAGGGATACCACAACATAGCCAAGCATATAAACTCGTAAGAAGAATAGATCATGCCTTTAAAATAGATAGATTCATCAACTTTCGTTCACCATGAAGTAAATTAACCTACTTTCGTAACCTAACTCACTTAATTGTTTGTGTTGGATCTAAAGCTTGAAACTTTCGTATTCAAACAATATCAACCTTCAAGTTACTAACTTTCTCTTTCTATCAAGTTAAAAACTCAAATTACCTCAACTTTCATCTCGGTATAAACACAACAAACAATCTTAATAATAGATAAAAGGCATTCAACACACAATCTTACTCATCAAACATGCTCAACTATGCCGGGCTTTACCTCGATCCTAGAAAAGAAGACTACTCACTAATCATAACTACGAAACAAATAAACTCAATAAAAGAAATCATTGAAAACAAATTACTACTCAATTTAAATAACAAATATTGTCTTACAGAAAATCAGAAGAAACCGAAAATAGACAAATACCGAACCGAAATACTGACTAACGACCCCGGTAACTCTCCTCTACCGAGCTCTCAATCTCGACTCTGATCTTCTCTCTCTACCTCGGCTCTTCCTCTTCTCTCTACCACTTGCTTCTCTGATTCGCCCCCCCCCCCTTTCTCTAGGCTAAATAAGAGGGCTATTTATACTAAAAAGGCTAAAAACTAATAAGGCTAAAAGATAAAAACTTTCCTAAAAGATAGAAATAAAAACCTAAAAAGATAGAAACAAAATCTAAGAAGATAACAAGACCTAAAATATATAATATAATAAGCCTAAAAATCATAAAAAGATACTCTACCGACACGGAAAGAATTTCCCGCACAGGATCGGTGAGTTACAAAGTCAACCCTCGAAATTTCTTATCACGTGGCCTCGTTAACGACCCCTTACAGCCTCGTTAACGAGCCTGGGCTTGGTTTCTTCCACACTTCATCTTGTAAAACCTGGACTCTGACTTCTTCAAACTTGTATTCTTCCGTCTTTCACTGTAGCGCTCCAAATTCAGCTCCATATAGCACTTTTCCTTGCTAAAACCTACAAAATACACAAAATAGAGTAGCTTCCATACTTTCTATGAAAATATGCAAAACTATCCAAAAACACACTAAACTAAATCTAAACTTATCAAAACTAAACCTAATAAACAAAGAAAACCTACTAAAAACTATACTAAAAACATGAACATCAAAATACCCCATACTTAGACTTGCTTGTCCTCAAGCAATCACTAAACACTAACCAAAACCAAACAAACATACTCATCAAGATATAGCCATCCTCTAAAAAGCAACATCTACACATGAGAAAAATATAGCAAAGGATATTTAACGTCATCACACATATATGCACCAAATAGACATAAGAAAATACAATCCAACCTCACAAGGAATATAATGTATTTCACTCATCTCTCAAGTGTTTAGGCTTATAAATTCAATCTCTCAACTCAATCAAATATGCAAAAACTCATAGAAATTGGAACTTATATCACCAATACTCTCCACCCAAGATTTGTCAAAACAAGCAAAAATCATCAAGAGAAACTTAGGCTCAATGAAGAACTTCATAGAAGCTTCCATTCGGCCGGGTTGTAATTGGGCTTGGTAAAGACAATAAGGCGTGGAAAATATTTGGCTATGTGGTGCTAATAATATCCGGGAATCAAAGACTCCTAAAAACTCACATAAACAAAACTCTCATAAAAAATCATACCAAACACACTCTCTCATTATGCACACTCATTTTACTCACCCAACATATCCTAGAAAGTCTCATAAGAAATAAAAGAATCTCTGACATTATCTATAAACACACATGCACTTTTAAACTTCCTTCTTTTCTTCTCGCTGCCTCGTTAACGAACCCACTTCAGAGTCGTTAACGAGCTTCATCGTGTATTCTTTCTCCTTCCTTCTCTCTTTTTTTGTCTTTCCAACAACTTTATTTTGTGCATTTTTACTTATCAAGAGATCTTTCTTATTACAAGTAAAACAAGAGACTTCCAATCTACCCTTCCCAATAATCCCTCAATCATAGCAAACAATATATGTCACTCCCTTTTTTACACCCAACAAAAATACCTCTCCAATCTAAGTCCTAATCCCCGGATAGGGTCAAGCTTATATCGGCTAGGGAACAATTTTGTGGAGCTAAAAATAAAGGCTTCAGGCTAGAATTGGCTATCAAAAGAAGAATCATGTAAAGGTGGATAAGGAATAATAGGGCTATAAAAATAATTTCTCCATCATATGATTTTCACAAGTAATGAACTATAAATCCCATACGGGTCTTAAGAAATAGATAACCATCACAATTCCAAGAGATAATATGCATAAGGAGAGTAAATCACACAAGAAAAGAAGAGGGATTTATTGATGTTCTCCCTATAAGGCCAAAAATTCCTCACTAGGTAACAATTTTGTTGGATTGCATCACTTATGCTATAAAGTATATGTGCTCAATTTCATCAAGTGCTACCTTTTTCTAAAAACAATTTCAAGTTGAAGATTCCGGCTATACTATTAAAGACATGCTTGCAAGGAATTATATGATTAAGCTAGCAACTACTATCATAGGACCTAAGAAAGGGATATCTATCAATTCTAAAACTCTTTTTTTTAAATTAATTTTTTCGAAACTACTCAAAACACATAAACACATAAGACAGCAAGTTTTCTACTTTCTCCCACCCCATACTTAAAATTACAGTGTCCCCACTGTAAGAAAATAAGAAGAAGGAAAGAAATAGAAAAGAAAACCAAACAAAGATAAAAATAAGAAAAAGAAAAACATAAAACTTACAAAGTCTCAAAAGTGGAAAACAAGGAAAAACTTCATCTTCAGGCTGAATCACTGGTTTGGTGGAGGAAAATAGTGCTCAAAGGTACCCATGAAGTCATACATCGTCCTCCAACGCTCAGCATCATCCGCGTCTCTCTGACGATGCCTCTCATCCTCCATCGACATGCGAGCCGAATAGACGGTCTCCCATTTGTCCATCCTCCGATGAATATGGTCCTGCTGGAGGTGGAGTTGCTGCATCTGAGCAGAAAGATCCTCGGCCCACGGTGGTGGCATACTCGATCCTGTGTACTCGGGCTGAGGAGGTGGTGGATAGTGGGGCTGGAAATGGTCTTGGTACAGCACCGGGTTGTATGGCATGAGTCCATAGGACAGAGGGTCGGTAGGAGCTGGCGGTGGGTCGACAGAAGCTCTCGGCGCCTCGTTAACGAAGCTAGGTGCCTCGTGAGGAATGTAGGGAGGAGGCTAGAAATGGTCGTTAACGAGCCTGGTGGGCTCGTCAACGAGGACTTCATCTTCGAGGTTTAGCTCCTCAGTTCCTCCCTCGGTGTCGGCTTCTTCAGTGTCGTCGCCAATTACCTCGGTATCCTCATCTTCATCTTCATCTTCATCTTCATTCATTGCTTCACCTTCTCGCTCAAATCTTGTCTCACACGGCCGTAGTGATAGCTCATCCTCCGTCTTAGGCTCTAACGGGTAAGCATGCCCCGTCCACGCTTCGTACCAATTTGGTACGTAGAGTAACTCCAACTTGTCGAGGGTAGGCCTAACGAAGCGGTCTTGAACTTTTACTTTGAACCCCCCTTCGGCTTGAATGAAAATATTAGAGCTATACCAATAGCTCTTGTTGAGGAGTTGAGCGTGGGCCGGTGTGTAGCGAGTGAGGTCAACTCCCAGGTTTTTAGCCAAAAGGCTAACCAAGTTGCCACACCAAACCTCCTTGGACTTGGTTGATTTCTCGACGTAGTAGAGCCATTCATACCCCAAATTCAAGGGGTCGGGCTCCTCGAAAAGGATGGTGCGGAGACAAGCAACTTCTGTCCTCGTTGGCCTGTTCAACTCTCTTTTTGGCCAAAACATAGCGGCTAAGACTCGGAGAATGATCCTAAAAATGGGGTTGATGATGCTTGCCCCGGATAATGCCGCTGTGGAGGATTGTTCTTCCCCCGTGATGTAGCTCCATGTCCTAGTCACCCTGTAGTCTTTCAAACTGTAGTCTCTAGACGGATTTGGAAGCTCTAGGATTGCGTTGAACTCTGCCATGGTGAACTCACGGCTCACATTACCGAGCCGAAACCGGATTCGTCCCGCCGAAGTCTTCGATGGGAAGCTAGTCTCTAGAGTGGTCAAAAACTCGGATGTGAGGGCCGGAAAGTGTGGTAAATTCTCCTTCTTCAGGAGATGGGATGCACCAAGGATAAGGAAGGCTTCCTTGACGTCCGTGTAGATCCCCGTGTTGATAGCACTGGACTTCGAGAACCAACGGGTGTTGTGGTCCTTCTCTAGAATGGCACGGTACCGATGCACTTGGCCTTGAGTACTCAAGATCACGTTGTCCATGCGAGGTGGTGATGGGGACCTCTGGTTCCTTCTCTTCTTCTGAGCTCGGGTAGCGGGTCTGCTTGAACTTGCCATGAGATCTACAAAATAATCAAAACTTTTCCAAGATAAGATCTACTCAAAATAGATAGGCAAGAGACCCCATACTTGGTCTCGAAATAGCCTCAAAATTATTCGTTAACTACCCAATTGGGTTGTTTACGAATCTGGACTGGTTGTTGAATTTTTAGATTGTGCAGGGTCGTTAACGAGTCTGGGTGGGTCGTTAACGATCCGCCGAGAACCAAATCACAGAATTCCGAGTTTACTCTACCTTAAAAGTCAAACAAAAACCAAGCATGCAATCCTCTATACTCCTCACTAGTCACACAATCGGAAATGCGCACCCCATACTTGCTCGATTACTCATCCCGAACATGCTAAATTTTGCCCGAAATTTTGACATGCAAAGTTTGTAGCTTGATACTTAAACAAGAAAAATTCATGCTTTTCACCATCAACTTTTCTCAATGAGATATCTAACATGAATATCCCTCTCTAGATCTAGATTTACGAAGCAAAATCACAATCATGGGCAAAAATCAAATCATGAACATCGATCCTCTATATGAACTCAATTCTAGACATGAAATTTCTACCCTAAATACCATAAATCATGCAATTTCGAGTTAGGGTTTAGAAAACATACCGGAGAACCGAGAAATTTGAAGAACAAGGGGTCGGAAATTGGGTGAGTAACGAGCTCGGTGAGGGTTATCGAAAGCTTCGGATCTTCGACGGTGGAGGGAAGGGTTTCCGGGCTTCGGTAACGACGGTTGCTCGGTGATGGTCGGAGCGGGATTCCGATCGGTGGGAAGAGGTCTTCAAAGATTTTTGGTTGAGTTTTTGAGAAGGTTGGATTTGGGCGGATTTGAGAGGGAAAGAGTGTGGGAGGGGTAGAAGGGTTATATAGGAGAGGGTAGGGATAGGAAGGGGTAGTTTGGGTGGCGGCTAGGGTAGTGAAAAAGATAGACTAGGTTAAAAAAAAACTTACCTGCCCCGTTTCGCCGAATCGGGTCGTCCGAACCGGGTCGTTAACGACCCTGGGTGGGTCGTTAACGAGCCACCGTAGCCTCTTGGAGTGATTTTTCAATCCCTTCTCCTGTATCTTGTTAGCTCAAAATTTAATCCTAATTTCTATCCTAAAAACTACTAAAAAGAACTCAAAAGAAAGCTAAGAAAAAGAGTCTAAAAAAAGAAAAAATCTAATTCTATACTAAAAAGCGGGTTGCCTCCCGTAAGCGCTATTTTTAACGTCGTCAGCCCGACGTGCTCCTTTGACTCAAGGTGATGTGAGAGCCATGGTAACTCTGATCTCTTCGTCCGGGTCGGTTTGCTCATGGAACTTCTTCAGCCGGTGCCCATTAACTTTGAAGATTACGCCTCGGCTGTCGATCAACTCTACCGCTCCATGAGGATAAATGTGATGAACCACAAATGGCCCACTCCATCGTGTCCTAAGCTTCCCTGGGAATAATCGGAGTCTAGAGTTGAAAAGAAGTACCTTGTAGCCGACGTAACAAGTTTTGGGCACTAATTTCCGATCATGCCACCTTTTAGTGCGCTCCTTGTAAATTTCAGCATTTTCATACGCCTTCAACCTCAGTTCTTCTAATGCTTGCAAGTCCATGAATCTTTTTTCTCCTGCCGCATCGAGGTTCATGTTGAGCTCTTTTAGAGCCCAAAATGCTTTATGCTCCATCTCGACCGGTAAATGACATGCCTTGCCATACACTAGATTATAAGGAGTGATGCGAAAGGGTGTCTTGTATGCTGTCCTATATGCCCACAGAGCGTCATCCAATTTGGAGGACCAATCCTTCCTGGAACGGGAGACTGTCTTCTCCAATATGCTCTTTATTTGCCTGTTTGAAACTTCAACCTGGCCACTAGTTTGGGGATGATAGGGTGTTGCCACCCGATGGGATACCCCATACTTAGCCAAAAGTGCTTCAAAACTCCGCTCAATGAAATGAGAGCCACCATCACTGATAAGGACCCTTGGAACGCCGAACCTGGGGAAAATATTGGTCTTGATGAATTTAGCCACAGTCTTGGCGTCGTTAGTCCTCGTAGAAACAACTTCTACCCACTTAGAGACATAATCGACTGCAACTAGGATGTACTTGTAGGGGCCTGATGCGGGAAACGGTCCCATGAAGTCTATGCCCCATACGTCAAAAAGCTCAACCTCCAATATCCCGGTGAGTGGATTTTCATGTCTCCAAGTGATGTTTCCTGAGCGTTGGCACCCATCACATGCTGTCACATAAGCTTGCACATCTTTGAACATAGTTGGCCAATAGAGACCACTTTGAAGAATCTTCGCCGTGGTTTTGAATCCTTTTGCATGGCCTCCATTTGGAAGTGTGTGACATTGATGGATCACATTCTCGATCTCCTCTTCCGGGACACAACGTCTAAAAAGATGATCGCTCCCTTGCTTAAACAAGTAGGGATCATCCCAATAGTACTGTTTTACATCATGGAGAAATTTCTTCTTCTTTTGTGGGGTAAAGCCCTCGGGAATCACGCCTCCTACAAGATAGTTAGCGAAATCCACAAACCAAGGGGCTTTTGACCCTCTAACAGCATGGATTGACATTGAGGAAGAAGAAGTGGAAGTAGGGGAAAGAATGGAATTGATTTGAGCTAGTTTGGTTTCAGAAATCTTACCTGGATGGGTCGTTAAGGAGCTTGGAGTCATTATTTTATCCTTGGTAACGATCTCCCGTAGCTCAGTAACGACCTGATTGATTGTCATGCCGACCCATTCTGAAAGTTTATCCTTGTAATTTGTGCCTTCCAGCCTCGACACCTCGTTAACGACCCTGAAGGGGTCGGTGAGGAGGGCCTTGTGGAGTTCGACCTCGTTCAGCAGGAGGTGTTCGTCAGGTCTGGAATCGTTTATTGGTACCTTATTGTTGGACCCGGTGATATGCCCTACTGGCAATCTGGATAGGTGATCTGCCACTAGATTTTCTGGTCCCTTTTTGTCTCTTATTTCATGGTCAAATTCCTGCAGTAAGAGGTTCCAACGAAGCAATCTAGGTTTGGCATCAATTTTAGCCATTAAGTATCTAACAGCCTCATGGTCAGTATAAACAATCACTTTGGATCCAACAAGGTATGACCGGAATTTTTCAAAGGCAAATACTACAGCAAGGAACTCTTTCTCTGTTGTGGTATACTTACTTTGCGCCTCATCCAGCGTCTTACTGGCGTAATAGATGGCATGGAGCTTTTTGTCCTTCCGTTGCCCTAAGACTACGCCAACTGCATAGTCACTGGCATCACACATAATCTCGAAAGGCAATGTCCAATCAGGGGACTGCATAATGGGGGCAGATACGAGGGCAGCTCGTAACCTGTAAAATGCTTCAAGACATTCTGGAGACAGCTCAAACACTACATCTTTCATTAGTAGGTTAGTCAAAGGTTTAGCTATCTTAGAAAAATCTTGAATAAACCGTCTGTAAAAACCAGCATGCCCAAGGAAACTCCTAATGTCTCTTACAGAAGAGGGAGGAGGTAGTTTTTCAATAAGCTCGATTTTTGCTCTATCTACTTCTATCCCTCTTTTAGAGACAAGGTGTCCTAGTACTATCCCCTCTTGAACCATGAAATGACACTTTTCCCAATTTAACACAAGATTGGTTTCTTCACATCTTTTAAGCACTCGTGCAAGGTTAGCAAGACAAGAATCAAATGAAGAACCATAAACAGAAAAGTCATCCATGAAAACTTCTACAATATCCTCTATCATATCCGAAAAAATGGCCATCATACATCTTTGAAAGGTAGCAGGGGCATTGCAAAGCCCAAATGGCATTCTTTTATAAGCAAAGGTTCCATAGGGACATGTAAAGGTCGTTTTCTCTTGATCATCAGGGTGAATAGGAATCTGCCAAAAACCACTATAACCGTCTAAATAACAGAAATAATCATGCTGGGCTAGGCGTTCTAACACTTGCTCAATGAAAGGAAGCGGGAAATGATCTTTTCTAGTAGCACTATTAAGCTTCCTATAGTCAATGCACATCCTCCAACTAGTGGTGGTTCTAGTCGGAATAAGCTCTCCCTTTTCGTTTTCTATCACAGTCATCCCTCCTTTTTTTGGGACTACATGGACCGGACTCACCCATTGGCTATCCGATATAGGAAATATGATCCCAGCTTCAAGTAATTTAATAATTTCCTTTTTAACTACATCCTTCATGTTAGGATTTAACCTACGTTGATGCTCTATGGTGGGTTTATGATTATCCTCCATGTATATCCTATGCATGCAAAGGGAAGGGGAAATGCCAGTTATATCATCTAGGGAGTAGCCTATGGCTTTCCTATGCATCCTAAGCACATTCAGGATTTTTCCTACTTCCTCATCTTTTAATTTAGCATTAATGATGACAGGCAAAGTAGAATTAGGACCAAGGAATTCATACCTGAGGGAGTCTGGCAGGGGTTTAAGTGTTGGGGATGGTTCTGCAAGGATTAGAATTGGTTCTTCTGGTTCCGTCTTCAACACTTCCTCAAGATATGCAAAGGCTGAAATTTCGTTGTCTTCTGCCAGGGTCATTAACGATGCTGATGGGGTCGTTAACGAGCCTGCTTCTTCTGCCAGGAGAATCAGTAACGTGGCTGGGGAGCTTGTTACTGAAACTGCAGAGGTTATTTCTGCCCATCTTTGACCTGAAATTTCATCACCTAATGCTGATCTTCCAATAGGGTCCCCACACTCAATGTTCTCCTTTTGGGTGTAGAGCATTTTGACTTCGGCTTTATCAGTCTCCTTAATTGACTATTTGAATCGGAATTCCGTCACCTCATCCCCAATTTCGAAAGTTAGGAGTCCCCTCCTAACATCAGTTATGGCTCCAGCTGTGGCGAGGAACGGTCTTCCCAAAATAATAGGCACCACCGGATCTTCGGGCATTGTCATAACGATGAAGTCGTTTGGAACAAAGAATTTACCCACTTGGACTGGAAAGTCTTCTATTACCCCTGTTGGTTTGATGCAAGATCCGTCTGCCATGTAAAGCCGCATGTTGACGGGCTCTAGTGGTCCCATATTAGCTTTAGACCAGATTGAGAGAGGAACTAAACTAGCACTGGCGCCCAGATCACATAAAGCCTTGAACTTGTGGTTGCCTATGCCGATTGTTATTGCAAATCTCCGTGGGTCTCCTAGCTTTTCCAGTAGAGCTATTGATCTGACTTCATCCTGCAGCTCTATAATGGATCTTTTCCTGCTAAGAATATCCTTCAAAAACTTTGTGTAAGCCGGCATTTCGCTTAGGGCCTCAGCGAATGGGATGGAAATATTAATGCCCTGAAGAATCTTTACGAAACGCTTGAACTTACTCTCAGTAGAGTCCATAGATTGCGGTCAAAACCCTGTAAGCGCGGTCGCGCTCAGCCGTCCTTCGCCGCGTTCAGCCTCCAATAGCCTCTGTTGTCTCCACGTTGGCACGAGCCTATGCGCGTGGGTGCGCCTAGCCTTCTTGGGCCATGTCTGTCCTCATATCTTGACACTTCAATGCCTTCGCACAGTTTCTTCATTTCTTGCACTTGTTCCTAGCTCAATAGCTCCGGTCCCTTGCTTGACATCCACCAAGATCACCTCTCGATCACCTCAATCCTACAATGAAGCATGAAAGAGCGTAGATTCCGAATTAAACTAAAACAAAACTAAACTACGAATTAAGGTGAAAATCTAGCTAGAAATGTGTGAAAAGAGAATAGAAGCATGCTTTAAAACCTATAACTATATGCTCTATCAAATTCCCTTATGCTTGAACCTTGCTTGTCCTCAAGCAAGACGTAAAATCAATCACACCACAAACAATCAAGCTATGACTTCAATTCATATTCATGAAACTCAAACTCAACTATGAAATCATCACATACATCAAATGAAAGCTTCAAACCAAGTCATTAATCCATTCTAACCCTCACCAAGGTATATGTGTTTGAACTCATCACTCAAGTGTTTAAAAAGGTAAGTGTTTTCGTTCAAAAATCATCTTTGAATGCCAACTACCATATGCTTGCATCAGTGTACTAATTCTCCACCACGAATGATTAAACGCACAACATAAATCATGAAGGCTTTTTCAAGGTTGTAACAAGGCCAAGGTATAAACAAGTAGGTGGGGATCATATTTGTCCATGTGGTGTTAAATCCGGGAACTAGAATCAACTAAAACCCAAATTACAACATCACTCACTCTCAAAGCATTTCACCAACTTACTTTCCATTTCTTCCCATCACTTACATTCAAATACTTATTTCTTTTTTGCTCAACTTTTGCTTTCTTTGTTCATTCTTTTCTTCTTTTCCGTTCCACAAAACCTAATTTTGAGATTCATCCTCTTTCCTTTTCTTCTCTCACAAGAACAATTATGCAAATTCTACACAAAACTCATCTCAATCAACCAATAATTCCAAAAATTCTCTTATAAGATTTTCAATAAAATTTCCCAACATCCCCTTCCCCCATGCTTAAGCTTTACTTTGTCCCCAAAGTAAAATAAAAGTAACGAGAAAAGGAAAGCTAACCTCGTCATAATAGCTAGCACACTCTAAAATCTACACCTCCGGTGGTGGTGGTGGATATCCCGACAAGGTTTCTCCATCACCTAGAAAGGCGTACTTAAGGTGGTTCGGTAGTTGCTTGAGCTCTACATTTGGGGCCTGCACAACAGAAGGTACAAGCTTCTCGCTTGACAATGTTAGTGGTATGGGCTCAGAGCTCGATAGCAAGAGTGGTCGCTCGTAATGAGCGTTCAACTCAGCTACAACTTCCTGCATGTCATCATTTAGCATACAATCCACTTCATCATCATTAACTACAGAGTTATCAAAGGAATCTTGGACAAGAGTATCTAAAACATCAATGGAACATACAGAATTGTCATCATAGAGAAATTTCATGGCATCATAAATGTTATACTCAACCCTTTCTCCATCAAATTCCATAGTTAATGAGCCACTACGTACATCAATTTTTGTATTGGCTGTTTTTAAGAATGGTCTACATAAGAGAATTGGGACTGGATGCTTATCATGTTCCATATCAAGTACATAAAAATCAGCAGGAAAGATCAACTTATCAACCATAACAATCACATCTTCAACAATCCCCTTTGGGTAGACATTAGATCTATCGGCCTATTGAATTACTACACCCGTTGCATGTAATGGACCAGGGTCAAGAGATTCATAAAATGGAATAAGGCAGGGCATTTATAGAAGCACCCAAATCTATCATAGCTTTATCAAACTTAGTTTCACCTATGATGCAAGGAATAGTGAACATACCTGGGTCTCAGCACTTCTTTGGCATTCGTCTTTGGAAAACCGTTGAGATTTGCTCGCTAACCTTGATCTTTTGCTTCCCCTTTAGCTTTTGATTCCACTTGACCGTGCATAGCTCCTTCAATAATTTAGCATAGCGAGGAATGCTCTTGATAAGTTTGAGTAGTGGAATGTTTACCTCGCATTTGCTAAATGTCTCGAAGATCTCTTTGTCATTCTCGATCTTGCAGGTCTCCTTTAAGGCCTTGGGAAAACGGTGGAAGAGGTTTGGGAGCCGAGGTCGAAGGGTTAGATGATTCATCGCACATGTCCCTATACGCGGGCTAAGTCCCTTGGAGCGCGGTCGCGCTCCCACCAGTTTTGACCGCGCTCAGCTTATCGGAGCTTCTGTTGCCTGGGCGCGGTATGGGGTCTGTAGGCGCGGGAGCGCTCCCGAGTTCTTGACCGCGCACGGCCACTTGTACATGCTTTGAAATTTCGTCCTCTTCTTACTTGTTCTCATGCAAAGTTGGTTTCTTTTCGGCTTTGTTCTCCAACACTTTACCGCTCCGAAGCGAGATTGCATTTACGTGTGTAAGGCCCGAGGCCTAAAGAAGCGCTATCCCATGCCAACCCGAGGACTTCCCAGGAGGTCACCCATCCTGGTACTACTCTCGCCCCTGCACGCTTAACTTCTGAGTTCTTTGTCCTCACTCGAACCCAGAAAAGGAAGAGCTCTTGTTGACATGGGGAGCACCTCAATCCCTTATAAATTGTCGGGGTGTTACAATCTCCCCCACTTAAACACTTGACGTCCTCGTCAAGGCCCAAGCACCGCCCTCTAGGTCGAATCACCGCCCTCCGGGCCAAGTGCACTCGTAACCTAGAGTCGGCTCTGATACCATTTGTAAGGCCCGAGGCCTAAGAAGCGCTATCCCATGCCAACCCGAGGACTTCCCAGGAGGTCACCCATCCTGGTACTACTCTCGCCCCTGCACGCTTAACTTCTGAGTTCTTTGTCGTCACTCGAACCCAGAAAAGGAAGAGCTCTTGTTGACATGGGGAGCACCTCAATCCCTTATAAATTGTCAGGGTGTTACAACGTGTTGCTTAGGATTGAGCTCTGTTTGAGAGGGCAGTCTGTTTGAATCTCTAGCTTCAAGTTTGCTCATTGCCTTTGCAAGTTGGCTCATTTGATTCTCCAAGTTAGTGATGCTTGACTTGGTTTCTTGCTGAAATTATCCCATGGATTGTTGAATAGTGGTCATGCTTTGGGTAAGAGTGCGGATCATTTCATCCGTGGACAAAGAAGGGCCTTGATTTGGTGCTTGAGGCCGACGTTGAAAGGGGGGTCTAAATCCTTGAGGGCCGCTTTGAGGAGCGTATTGTTGATTTTGAATCCCATACCTCAAATTAGGATGATCCTTCCAACCCGGATTGTACGTGTTCGAATATGGATCATACCTTGGCCTTTGTGGCCCATAACCTCCAAGCGCATTAACCTCTTCCTCTTGAGCATGAAGAGTAGGACAAGCAGCTGTCTTGTGAGTGATGTCGGAGCAGAAACCGCAAGCATTGACTTGTTGTTATCCTCCTAAGAAGAATTGCTTGAACATTGTCTTCAACTCACTCACCTCCTCATGTAAAGCACTAGCATCAATGGAATGGGCAGCTTTCATTGTAGTTCTTTTTCTGAATTGACGAGAGCCTTCAGAGAGCTCATGGAAGAGCTCAAATGCTTTAGCAGGAGTCTTGTTCAAGATGTTTCCTCCACAGGCAGCGTTGACATGTCGTCGTTCTTCATCTAATAAACCTTCATGGAGGTACATAACAAGATCCAGTTGGGAATAACCATGATAGGGGCAACTTGAGATTTGCTTTTTGAACCTCTCATAATACGCATACAATGATTCATTCGGGAGCTGCTCAATATTGCTAATACTCTTCTTCAGACTTGATAGCTTTGTGGCAGGAAAATATTTCTCAAGGAAAGCCTTCTTCATTTGCTCCCAAGTCTCAATAGTGCCAGGAGCCAAGTAATAGAGCCAGTCACTAACTCTCTCTTTCAAGGAACTGAGGATCGGGCTTAGTTTGAAGGGAAACCTACTGAGTGCCCTATGGAGCATATTAGAAACTTTATTGATTTATGTGACACCATAGCTGCTGAAGGTGTCTCACTTGAATATGTTCTATTAAAAGCTTTTAGGTGGTCCCTTACTGGAAAGGCCCTAAGCTGGTTGGAGAGCCTACCTTCTAAGTCTATCAGGACTTGGAAAGCTTTGTACGATCAATTTCTGACAAAGTTTTTCCCTCCTGCTAAGACGACGGAGTTGAGGAAACGCATCACCTCTTATCACCAACTGCCTAATGAAACATTCGTTGAAACATGGGAAAGATTTAAAGAGATGCTTAGACAATGCCCCACTCATGGGCAACCTTTATATGTTTTGCAAGAAATCTTTTTCCAGGGTATCAACGCAGAGACCAAGAACCGCATCAACACGCATACTGCGTGCGGATTTATAGAGATGAATCCGACTAAGGCATGGGAACTGTTGGATAAGCTTTCCAATTACGATGCCATGTATGGAACCCAGCAGACTCCACAGCCTCAGAAACGTCTCTACATACCTAACCGAGACGAAGTTGACCCGGATGTTAAAAATCAATTCTTGCAAGATGAGGTCAACCGTCTGAAGAAGCAGGTAAGTTTTCTGAAATCCTCTCAATCATGTCAAGAATGTGGTTCTTCTGCACATAGTTCTTCTGCTTGCACTAACATAGAGCAGGTTAGAGCCGCTGAGACAATAGCTGAGATGAATTATATGAGAGGACCATACAGGAACCAGCCTAGTTATAATGACAGGTCGAACAACTATCAGGCATGGGGCAATCAGAATACCAATCAAAACTATGCAATGCCTCCACCAGATAGACGACCTGCACCTTATCGACCTCCAGGCCATCAGGAGCCACCATCATGGGTTCAAGGATTACAGGAAGGCATTAACGGCGTGACCAACAAAGTTAACGAAGTGGCCAACAAGGTTAACGAAGTTCAAGCCAACCTGAACCAACAAAATAAAAGATGGGGAGAGTTCGATATATGGAAGAAGAGTGTTGATTCCCAACTAGGGAACCTCGCTGCCCAAATTCCGAGACCACAAGGGCAACTCCCGGGCCGCCCTGAGGAGAACCCTAGAGGACAAATAGCAGCGGTGCATCTTAGGAGCGGGAAGACATTGCCGGAACGAGTTCAAACTGAGGACAAGAAGGAAGATGACGTCACCAAACAGCTCGTTAACGAGCCAGCGAGAGCAAATAACGAGCCCATATACCAAGGTGACGAGGCTTCGAGGGTTCCTGACGAACCTACCCCAGGTAAGTTTTCTCGACCGAGCCTTCCTCTCAACTCCAGGGTAGTTAACGACCCCATCAGGGTCGGTAACGACCCACCGAGGTCACCTGACGATCCCAGTAACGACCCGGTAGCACCACCTCTCGAGCCTAACTTGGTTCCGAGAATGGTGAGAACTCTTCCATTTCCGCATTGATCTGACGCTGATTTCGAGGCTTCGATTTTTCTTTTAGTTGACTTCTTGTTATTTTAGGACGTTTTTAGATTATGATATGAATACTTTTTAGGGTTTTATTTTTGGGGAGTAGATTTTTTACGTTATTCAACTTGGAAAGAGATTTGGAGAGAAATTGGGAGACTAAACCCTAGAGAAGAATTTGAAGAGAAACCTGACTCTTTGTAAGTTTGATTCCTCTTTAATGTCGTTTTCTAGCTAATTTCTCATGTCCAACTAGTTAGTTGAAGTTGTATGCATGATTGTTTCTGAGATTTGAATTATTTCAACTTGCCTTGACTAGATTGAATTACTCCATGCTTAATTCATTTAATTCACTTAGGATTATAATAGCTTGATCACCTATTCTGATTTCTAAGTTTTTTTTGATAAGTTCTGATTTCTAAGTTGAATTACAACTAGAATAAGTAAATATACGGTGGAATTCGGTTGTTCATGGATGAATTCTTTGATTAAACTTATATACGGTGGAATAAGGTTAATAAAAGGAGGAGAATTCAATCACAAAACTTCATGAATATACGGTGGAATTTATGAACGATGTTTCTATTGAATGCTTTGAACTAAAATTTGCATGATCAATTTGACTTAGAAGGTTTTCTAGGATAATTTGTTAAAAGGTTATTAAAGACGGTGCATATTAATAACCACGTTGAGCTTGAATTCCATGAATTCACAGTAGATTAGTCAAGGGAATTGAAATAAGAATAATCAAGGATCAATACTCATGTATACAATGGCGAAGTGCAAGCAAATGTCATCATGTCGGACTTCTTTTCCGTGGTTGATCCCGATCTTGATTTTGAGGAAGCGAGGATGCTTCCCACTCATGGGGGGGGGGGGGGGGATGATGTGTTTTGGTCTAGGACGGCATCAACGGTTTCCATCACAAGTCGAGTTATTCGGTCCATGAGTTCGGTCAAAGACCCACCTTCGACTATGTTGATGACATCTTTGGTCCAACACATACTCTCAGGTCAATTGGGGGAATCAAGGATCGAGCCGAGCATTTCCGAAGAAACCCCCGTCAGCGCGGCCATCCAACAAAGTGGCGCGCCCCCACCAACAGGCTCTGCGGCCGCGGCAAGTATGGGCGCGACTGCGCCATCTGCCCGCGAGCCCGCGTAATTCCAACAGAGCCTCGACCCTTTCAGGCGCGGGCTCAAGCGTCTGGTGGCGCGCCCGCGCACCCCCGGGTGTCGGGCTGCGTCCCCCTAGGCGATAGTTCTGAGGCTTTCGGCCTTCTCCTTGGGTCTCGGGTTTTCGGGTTTCCTTTTTATCTAATGTCGGGATTTAAGTGAAACAATTACTATATTTGGTATTATATTTTATTTCTGCTATTTATTAAAATAACGAGATGGGTTGGGCTTGCAAGCTTGGGCCCATTCTCGCTACGTTTCTAGGGTTAGATTCTTAGATCTATTAATATGTTAGAATATTCTTGAATTCAGTTTACGCTTGAATGAAATTGAAATTGCCTCAGTGAATCGAGATTCTCTTCCTCAGGCCTTCAGGCGTCAAATCCTTCTATCCCTTTTTTCCCAATCGCTCTTCAATCTTTCTAAGGTTTCGTTCGTCGGAATCAACTTCATCTCGAGACGCCGCTAGAACCCTAGCGTTGTACCAATCTTCCTCGATCCGCACGCCCCTGCGTGCTCCGTTCATTGATTGCTTCCACTTCATTTTCATCCCTAGACGGCGATAGGATTCATAACACGAGACGTCGGTCCTTGTAGCGAGACAAAACGCATCAGGTAGTCAAACTTTGACTTGAATCAAATTAAACTATGGCTTAATACTACGTGATCTAAGGGGTAGCCGCCTTAAACCTTCAGTTCCATAATTTGCTTCTAGTTATTATCATTTTCCGTTGGACATTTATGATGTATTGGAACAATATTTACATTTGAGTTAATATATTTGGTTTTCATCAAAAAACATTTATCATCAATATCAATATATTAATAACTAAAGTCGAATCTCTCTATCTTACATGTCGTCGTCCTAACAATGCCACATTGGTGTTTTAATTTTTCCATTTACCTTTTTACCCTTCGTTTATTTAAATATTTACAATCCTTATATTATAATAATATTTTTTATATTACTAATATACAATTATATTTAGAGATCATAAATTTTGGGAAGTAGTGTTAGGAGCGTAATCTATTATGGAACAATTTTATTAAATATAAAAATGTTACTAATACAAAATTATATTTAAAGATCTTAAAATTTGGCAAGAAAAATATTCTTCATTATGAAATAATTTTTAATATAATAATATTACTAATATGTAAAGATCTTAAATTTATATTAGGGATCTTAAAAGAATGCTATTACTAATATATAATTATATTTAGAGATTTTAAAATTTGGCAAGTGATAGAAATATAATCTTCATTATAAAATAATTTGGCAACTAAAAATTACCGAGAACTATTTACCGAGAACACTGAGTCATCGCTAATTACCGAGAACTTACCGAGGACAAATAAGCACTAGTCGTTAAATATAGAACTTTTTCATATTTATTGAGAACATCCCATGTCCTCGGTAATTTTGGCGGGTCAACTTTGGCGATGATTTACCGATGAAACCATCTCTTGGGAAATTACCTAGGACATGGTCCTCGGTAAAATGGGTATTGCCGGAGGACACGAGTTCTCGGTAAATTACCACGGACACATGTCCTCGGTAAATTACCGATGACCCTATTCCTCAGTAAATTACATTTTCCCACCATTTACCAAGGACTCGGTCACTTGGGGTCTCGGTAATTTACCGAGAACCCTAGTACTCGATAAATTAATGTAATCTCATTTGCCGAGAACTTAAGTCCTCGGTTCCAGCCAAATTTTTTATTTCCGAGGACTCATGTTCTCGGTAAATTCTGCATGTTAGTAAAAACCCGCAGACTTTACTTTTGCTTCTGCATTTCAACATTTCTAACCTAAAGCTCCATTTTTGACGAGGCCATTGTTTGTAAGGTGAGTTTTCTATCAAACATAGTACTATCAAGATTATAAATTTACAATTAAAGAGGAATTTTAACTTTTAAGATTGGTATATTGTAATTTTATTTTCTTATAATTTATATGATAATGTGAGGAGTTTAGCTCTTCCTAATTCATTTTCTTCAACTTTGATCTGTGACTCTCTTTGTTGTGTTTACAAGATAGTGAAATATATATGTTTTAATGTGTTTGTTTATAATTTCAATTTTATTGTGAAATACAGGCATAAAGCTAGTTAATTACAAACCATGTATTAGATCTATTTAGGATGAGTGTTGTAGTTGCAAAAGTATTGCTCATAGATATTTATTTAATGAATTGTCCATGTATAGATTACGTGTTTGTCGTTTGTGTAACTTTATGGATGATTGATACTAAAATGATTTATGCATGGTAATGTAGGTTGGTAAAATGGATCCTTCAGATAGGTCATGGATGTATAAAAGACATAATAAACAAGGAGAATACAGTCCTGCATTTTATGTCGGTGTAGAAAGATTCCTTGGTTATGGATTGAATATTAGACGCCCTTGTAAAAAATGCAAGGATCTAACATTTAGTCCAAAGGACAAGGTGAGGTTGTACCTTATTAGAAAAGGATTTATACCTAATTACGAAGTGTGGAGGTTTCATGGAGAATCAACATCTTCATCTAGTTCATCTTGGAATGAACCAATGCAATTTGATCTTGTAAATCCATACCGATAGATGGTGTTCGATCCAACTGGTAGAAAATTTGCTCTTGAAGAAAATTCATTTGAGAATCAAAATCTTGAAAAAATGTATGAGCTTGCTGATGATATGGGTGCTCATATGGAGGAACCTCCAAATCCTAAAGCAAAAGAGTTCTTCAATATGTTGGAGGCAATTGAGACTGAGTTGTGGCCTGGTTGTGAGAACCATTCTCAAATGTCAATGGTTGCTCGTTTGTTGAATATCAAATCAGAGCATCATATGTCAGAGATATGCTATGACGCCATATGTCAGCTAGTGAAGGAGGTTTTGTCGGAAGTAAATAGAATGGTTGACAACTTTTATTAAACTAAGAAACTGGTAAGAGCTTTGGGATTACCGGTGGTGAAGATAGATTGTTGCTTGCAAGGGTGCATGACCTATTGGGTAGGAGACAAGGACTTGAGTTGTTGCAATATTTGTGGGATTGAAAGATACAAAAGACATGGAGAGGCACGTAGACCTAAAAGAGTTACACCCAAGCAGATGTATTATTTCCCTCTTACCCCTAGGTTGCAACGACACTATGCATCTACAACAACTGATGAATCCATGTGATGGCACAATGACATGAGACAAAAGATGGAGAGATGTGCCATCCCTCTGATTCAGAAGCATGGAAGACATTCAACAAAAAACACCCACTTTTTGCTATTGAATCAAAAAATGTCAGGTTGGGATTGTGCACAGATGGTTTTCAGCCATTCGGTCAGTCGGGACAACAATATTCCTCATGGCATGTAATTGTAACTCCATATAATTTACCGTCATGGATGTTTATGAAGGAGAATTACATGTTCTTGACCGTCATTGTGCTTTTCCCTCGCAATCCAAAACAGAATATTGACGTGTATTTATAGCCATTGATTGAGGAACTAAAAGATTAATGGGAGGTAGGGGTTTAGGCATATGATGTGTCAAAAAAGCAAAACTTTCGGCTTCGGGCAGCACTAATGTGGACAATTAGCAACTTTCATGCATATTCGACATTGTCAGGTTGGAGTACATCGAGGAAACTCGCATATTCATACTGCATGGAGTACTCACATGCTTTTACCTTAAAGGAAGGATGAAAGACCAATTGGTTCGATAACAATAGGAAGTTCATGCATCATAATCATCAGTATAGGAGAAACAAAAGAAACTTCCGCAAAAACAAAGTATCTTCATTATATAATTACATATGAGCTAATTAAAAACATTATATGAGCTAATTAACTCAACTAACTATAATATTGTACAATATAATTATCTTTTTTAAGCACCATTATCTTCATTTTCATATATAACTAAAAAATCTCACTAAATATTTAATATCTAAGATTTTTTGGTAAGCACAAGCGAGGGGGATAATATTGATTCTCAGGAGAATGAAACTCTTGATTCTGAGCAAGATAAACAACAAGAGGGCAATAATGATCCTTTGCCACAAGAGAAACCGCAAGAAGAACTCGATTTAATGGGTAGGACACGAGTTATTATTGTGGAGGGTCGTTAAGGAATGAGTCATAAATTGTGTTTTTATTTATCTTTGAATTTTTTTATCTACAATATTTTTGTTTAATGATTTAATTCATGCGAAGGATTCAACCATCTGAGTCGTGTTCTCGAAGGGTAACTAAGATTTTTAAGCTCAAGTTGGACGAGCTAGGCGCATCATATAACTTAGTATCTTCGGATACTAAGAGGTTCTATTTTGAAGAATTTAAGGTAATTATTCATATATAATTTGTTATTTACAGAATTATTGCATTCCACAGAGTTCCTTGATTAGTTGTTTAATCTTGTCTTATATACATATAAGATTTGGTTTTGCCACCATTTATTGCTCTCATTAAATATGCTCACAACAATCCCTATATATATATAATTATCATTGATAAAAATAAGTTAAAAAGCTATATGTAACTTAATGGTAAGAGTGCTTTCCCATGAGTTCATAGGTCATTGGTTCAAGTCTCCTTGATGCACTATTTTGGTTCATTTTTATTTTTTCAATGACGCTTATCTAATCATTAATTTTTCTATTTGTGAGATTATTTCCTCACTTATATTCTATTTTAACTTACATAATAAACTTTTTTTTGGCAATCAAATCCCATCATAATTAATAAATATTTTGTGTAAATTTTATTTTCATTTCATAATAAATCAAATGTATTTTTTCAACTCAATGGTTATGGTAATTGTGTATAAACTAGAAGTTATGTTTCAAATTCATATGGTATAATTTATACAAATTTTTTCACATAAAATTAAATATTTGCAGCCATAATTTTAAAATAAAGTATGCCTTTTCCATTGTCAAAGTAAATGCATTTTATTATATGATTTAAAAAGCTTAAAAATGAGCAAAAATCCATGACAATTGAGAAATATATTTTATGTTTATTTTGTTTTTAATTTATATTAAATCAGAGATATTTATTTAACTCAATAGTTATGGTGATTTTATATAAACTAAGAAGTTAAGATTTAAATCATATTGTATCATTTGTCAAATATTTTTTCATATAAATGTTTGCAACTATAATCTAAAATAAAAAAATTTACTTTTTCCATTTGTAAAGTAAATCCATAGTATTATATGAGATATGAAGCTTAAAAACGTAAAAAGCCATCAAAATTTAGAATTTTTTTGTGTATATTTTGTTTTCAATCGATAATAAATCAAAGATATTTTTTATTCAATAGTAATGGTGATTGTGTATAAACCAAAGGTTAAGATTCAAATTCATATTATATATTTATTTTTCATATAAACACTCCAAACATAATTTTAAATAAAAATTTTGTTTTCTCATTTGCGGAGTAAATTTATTGAATTATATATTATATGCAATACGAACCTTAAAAATGAACAAAAAAAATTACATTAATCATGAACATTTATGATTATATTAATATATAATATTCATAGCAATTTTAAATAAAATTAAATAATGTATGATCGAACAGAATGGTTAATTTTCTCGATGGTTGAAGTCTTAAATAGTTGTAATATGCTTAATCAACTATTATGAATCATCATGTTTGTGAACTTTTTTTACTCTTTGCCTAATTGAAGCTATTTTTATTAATTTCACATAAATACCCAATACCAAAATACAAAATAAAAACGCTAACGCACAAAAAAAAAGGCTCACACGACCTCTCAAAATTGATGACCACTATATATCAATGATTCATACTTCGTAAATGTTAATTTCCATTAATTTTTGCTATCCCCTCACATTATCACTTTTGCATCTCTTTTAAAGAAATTAATTAAGAATATAAATACCATTTAATGACGAAAGATGAAATTAACTCTACCCCTTCAAATATCGTGCATCACATACGCTCCAAACTAACACCTATTTTAAAATCCTATAATCATTTTCAATTCATTGCCCCTCAAACCTTCTTTTTTATAGTGATAATTAAAAAAAGATCTCGGAGGATTCTTAGAAGCACAAAGAAAAAACTCCGAGCAACATAATTTGAGGTACACAAGACGAACAACCAAAAACTCAAACGAGGTACTACATCTTCTACAACTTCCAACCTCTCTTTCATACTATTTCTAAATGGTATCGATGACCATAATTGGTTTGAACCACTATATTTGTTGGCCAATATATCAAAATAATAACCATATGTATGTTTAAGGACTGATTACTTAGCCTCGTGCGTATGCACGGGCATCACCCCTAGTTTATCTCAATTTTTAGAAATACTTTTTTGGGACGCCGCAATAAATGGTTTAGTGGAAAAAGTATTTGATGTAAAGGCCAAAATCCGCTATGGTGACTTAATCTGCCCACTTAAGAAAAAAGAGAAGCCATCTTATATCCCACAAGCTACTTGAGATGAATGGAAAAGATTGTGGAATAGCCCTGAAATTGATGTGGTTTCCAAAAGGAATTCGAAGAACCGTAGATGTGGGAAGGAGAATGAACCAACACCTTCTACACATTGTAACACCCCTATTTTACAACATTGGGTATTACCGTCAGTGACCTCGGATTTTACTATTCAAAGTCACCCAAGGCTTTTAGAATGATATAGAATGATAAAATTGCGGAAATAAACATAATTCATAACATAAAAAGGGTGCTCTCGAAAGAGACTTTGTTCGTACAAAACATCTTACAATGCCTTAAACATAATGTTGTTCGGGAATGAAACGCAAAACCAACTTGTCCTTGAAACATAACGGAAGTAAATCAAAATGATATGAAAAGTACATCTTGAAAATCCTCGTCCTTCCTTCGCCTTCGCTTCACGCCTTATTGGGATTCCTAGGATCTGACATAATTCGCGAGGGGCGAGAGTATGTCAGGAAAACATGCGGAAAAGAAGAATTAGTCTAAGAGACTAAGCAAGCAGGAATGGAACTTCCTGAGGGTAATTCGGTAATTTGAGTAATATCGAGGGAGATATTATCGGGTTGTGTTTTAATGTATGGCTTTATTTACGTGGGTTTTTAACGGTACGAAGGGGAGCGTATCTCAAGCGGAGATAGCTCGATAATCGAGAGAAGCGCTACGAGATTGTAGGTTTCTTTTATGATCGAAGGTATGTTGGGAACGTTATTACGTCAAGCAAGTTTAAAAACCTCTCGCGCCCTGAGCGGACCGAGAGCCGGATCGATCATTTGAGACCGGTCCGGTTTTGGTGTCTTTTAATTGTGCACTGGCACTTATCTTATATCATGACGAAAAGATATTAATTTATATAATGATTTTTAAGGGGGTGGGGGTTGTACGGCCCGGTCCACCAAGGAGAAAACTCGGTTCCCGACACTTAGCTAGAGTGCCACTCATCCCTCCTTGCAATCGGAGCGGACTGGATCATGATCCTGAAAGTCGTACTTTAAGCACATAGGCATACGACTTAGTAAGTTATATAGAGGCGTCGGGCTACTTCCGCGCCCCTCACTAGTTTGTTCGACATCGATCTCTTAACGAGACCGTAAACAATCAACGCCACAACCAAACTAGCATCAATAATCCTATCAATAGTAAAGAGCGAACTACGCTAACAGTGGGGTCGTTATCTCTAGCAATCGATATTTCCTAGGTTCATTTGTTACTTAGCACACAAGTTGTTCCCAACATCGAGAATTTCACGGAAACGAATATATAAGGTTACAAGGGGAATTTCCACTTGCCTTGTTCTCATGAGTAGGATAGTGATAAGACGGAGAGTGTGGTTCGCGACTTCGAACAAGAATCTCGACCTATCGACACGGAATTTACGAACGATCTTTAAATACGAGTTCCTTTTAAAGTTTTGGACTTCTCTTATGTACTTAGTATAAGAGAATGAAATTCTAAATTATTATAATAATAATTTAGGTGGTTAATTAAAATAATAATATTCCTTTATTATTATTTTAATTTTGTAATATCCTTTTATTCCTTGAAAATCCTCATTCAATTTATTAAAATAATTCTTTTAAATTCTCTTGCTAACTCCTTAAAATAAATAAGCAAGTATAAGCTCATAAAAGCATATGATATTATATTTTACCTAAAAAGGTGTTTTAAATATATATCCTCCTTAAGATTATAAAGAATCTATTATAACCTTATTACAATACTTCACTTAATTACAATATTACTTTTATTTTCAACAATAATCATAAAGGTACTTAAGTATTATTTTCGCACCAAGAATATTTTATTAATAATATTCTCTTAATAAAGCCTTATTTAATTATATAAACCATATTAAATAAAGATAGAATAATTATAGACCATTTTCTTAGTAATTTCCATGAATAGAACTTTCTATTTACTTTATAAAGTAAGCTTTCCAAAACTTAACATAATATTAAATTAATCTTATTTATTTTATTCCCATATATCTTTCCATATCTTATAGCTTATATAGATATATGATCATAGCTTAAAATATCTTACTTTATACTTATAGTATATTATTATGATATCTTAGGTCACAAAAATAATATCTTTTCTATATCTTATAATATCTTTTCATGAAAGACATCTTTTATAACTTAGCAATATAATAACATATTATAAATTACTTTATTGTCATAACTATTATATTTACAATAAAAGTTTATGCCTTGTAGGAAACTCTACACCTAGAGATATGTTAAACTTAATATTTTATTAAATAATAACCATATTTAACATTTCTATCATTCTTATATTTAAATTCATATAGCTTGCTATTCTCTACACTTAGAGATAAGCAACATAAGATCTTATATAAATAATAGTATTTCTTTATAAAAATAATATTTAATATAAAGAACTATAATTTTTATGCTAATACTTTATACAAATACTTTTATAAGAGTTCTTAAAATTATTTAAAATAATCATGTCTTGCAACTATTATAATATGATATAAGAAATTATCACTGCTTTAACTATTTGATCTAATATAATTTTCAACTAACAAGCTCTCCCCAAATTTTTTTATTAAATTATAACTTTGCAAAATTAACCCTTATTTGATTTACTTTTACTCTACTTAACAATTTATCTCTACAAATATAAATTAATTAAATTAGTAAAAAGGGTTAAAGATATACCCTAGTAGTATTGTTTTACAGAATACTGAGGAGTAGAGGCAGGGGAGACCGGCGGTGTAGGGGCGGCGGCACCAGGGACTCCGGTGGGGCAGGGCGGCGCCCAGAGGGCGTCGGGCGGCGCTCCGGTGGCAGGCGAGGGCTGGGGCGAGGCCGGCGGTGCACACAAGGGAGAGAAGAAGGCTTTTGGAGGAGCTTTGAATGGAAGAAACTAGAGCTTGAGGGCTGATTTTTGGACTAATTTGAGAGCAAAACACTAAGAAGAAGGAAAGAGTGAAGAAGGTGTGAGTTTGAAGGGAGGTTGAAGCTCCTTTATATAGGCAAAGGGGCAAGCTTCTCAATCCATGGCAATGGTGGAGGACCAATGGAGGAGAAGGGAATGCTCACCTATTGGACAAAAGTGTGCTTGTTGAAGGTGATGGGATGATGATGCAACCAAGGGAGTCTTGAAAGCAAAAGAGAGGGAGAAGAAGAAGCAAAGCACATGCAATGGCTGGTTTTTGAATCTACGTCAATCACATCAGACATCAATCTGATGTCTTTAGGAAGAAGAAGAATAGAATGGATATAAAATTAAAAGGGTGGATTGAATGAGTAGAAAGTTGCATTGGTCTAGCGGATTGAGGTGGATGAGCGTGTGAGATGGGTTGCAAGAGGTCTCGGGTTCAAATCCCGGCTCTTGCATTCTTTTTACTAAACTTTCAATGTATTTTTAATGCCTTGTTGTACTTCATTTTATTTAATAAAATTTTGAGATTTATAATGCATTATTTTTTTATTTGAATGTTCTCATCTCTTCATAACCCTTATAATAAAATGCCTTGAATTTTATTTAATTTAATTTATTTACGAATCTCTTTTTAAAGAGAAAATAAGGGTTATTATAATATATTAGAAATTCTCTTTTACATAGAGAAAAAGATTATAAAATAAATATTATATTATATTCGGTTTTAAAACCTTGGAATATCGCGGATATTACAATAGTACCCCCGTAAAATTAGTTTCGTCCCCGAAACTAGAGAAAAGTAGAGTGGTACCGAGATGAAAAGAAGGACATCTACAAAACTCACGACTGGTGAGGACACTACGGGGTCTAGTACCCCCTAAAAATGATAATACTAATGGCACTTGAGAAGACATTAATTGGGGAAAACGTCTCTGCATATCTTGCTCGGTTTCCCATGTTTCCCAAGTTGTACCTTCATTTCCATCTTTGGACCAAAGTACCCGAACTAGTGGTACTTCTTTGTTGCGTAGCTGCTTTACTCGGTGCTCTACTATTTTCAGCGGTCTCTCCTCATATGTGCCATCCGACTGGATTTCAACATCATCGAAGTTGATAACGTGGGATTCGTCGGGCACGTACGATTGACCATCGGTTTGGGGATGGAAAGCCGTGCTAAACTTCAGTTCGGTGCCCATGGCGTTATGTAATTCTTTCTAGAAAGAGGCCATGAAACGACCGTCTCGATCCGAGATGATGGTCTTCGGGGTTCCATGGAGGCGGACTATTTCCTTGATGAAGACTGTTGCCAACTTTGGAGCTTTCCATGTCTTCTGAATGGCGATGAAGTGAGCGCTCTTGGTGAGCCGATCCACGATAACCCAAATTGAATCCTTTTGCTTTTGAGTCTTGGGCAGGTCGGTCACGAAGTCCATTGCTATATCCTCCCATTTCCATTCGGTACGGGAAGGGATTGCAATTTTCCTCCAGGTCTTCGGTGCTTTTGGATACATGTATAATCTATATCTATCTATCTATATATTATTATTATTATTATTATTATTATTATTATTATTATTATTATAACATATAAAATTGAAAATTTTGGTCATTTATCACCAATCCCATAATTATGTTCATATAGAAAAAATATATATAAAAAATTCAACCCCTATATATAATTACAATTTATTGAAAATTTAATTTTGATAACACTCTACTTTTTAATGGTCTTTTAATTCATTTTGAATGTTTGTAATAATTAATGCACAAAAAATATTTAATTATAAAAGAGGTTGTTACCATTTGTTATTATTATTATTATAACATATAAAATTGAAAATTTTGGTCATTTATGACCAATCCAATAATTATGTTCATAAAGAAAAAATATATAAAAAAAATTCAACCCCTATATATAATTACAATTTATGGAAAATTTAATTTTGATAACACTCTACTTTTTAATGGTCTTTTAATTCATTTTGAATGTTTGTAATAATTAATGCACAAAAAAAATTTTAATTATAAAGGAGGTTGTTACCATTTGTTTGTCTCTTCAACTTCTCAAAATCTAGATCTAAAATGTAAAAATTTTAAGTTAAAAAATAATTGTGAATTTATCCATGTACAAATACAAAAAAAAACTTGCATATGCTATCTTGCCTCCTCAACTTACTAACTTTTCATCTTCACCTTTAAATGCACACACTAATTATGAGCACATAATAAGAAAAAAAACTTTAAGCCTTTTACTTTACTCTTTTAGCTTACCCACATCTCACCTTCACCTTTAAATTCGGTTTCCAACTAATGAAAAACCCAATGGCTTCACTAGGATCTAAAGATGATTATAAGAGCCCTACCATCCCATTCACCCTCAAGCTGCATGGTGCATTGTGCCTACATGTATGAGAGGAAGGACTGAAAGAACATAAAGGTAAAAAAACAAAGAAATATGGTAGTGAGAGATTATATACTTATGTGGAAGGATAAAAAAATATTCATTATTAAGGTAAATAATAATTATTTTTATTTTAGATTATAAAAATAATTAATTTTGTTAGCGTAATTTTTTTTTCTATAGATATTTTTATATATAATTAGGTTTGCTCTTCATAAAATCAAAGGTGATATTAGATTGACTCTTATTGAAAATGAGGATATGAGTCAAAGAACTCATACGATCAACTAGGTGAGATCTAAATTTTATATATTTTTATATAAACTTTAGTTGTATATTTTTTAAATACCACATGCATTGCTAGCCATTGTATGAGAAATTTTTTTTGCTTGCTTATTCTAGAGTTCATATGTCCGATGTAATTTTTGATAATAATTATAATTTCTATTTGATTAAAAGTTTGTTTTATAATTTTAATATGGAAGAAAAAAGGATGAGATAACATGCTCACGTGGAAGGATTAAAGGTATATGTTATCAAGGTAAATAAATATTTATTTTTTAAAAAAATGAGGAAAAGAGGATGCGAATCAAAAGGTGAAATATTATTATAAAATATTATTTTGGTGGTTAAAATTTTATTTTTATATAATTTATTTTTATATAGTTAGGTTTCTCATTAAATCAAAGGTGAAATTAGATCGACTATATTTAGAAACGAGGATGCGAATCAAAATATCATATTCTTTTATGTAATATTTGGTTGTATATTTTTTTAGAATGTCTTATGGATAAGCAATCATATGAGTAATTTTTATTTTTGTCTAATTTTCTCTTGAGCTTATGTGTCCGCTTTATCTTGCAAAAAATTATAATTTCAATTTTTAATACCGCTCTAACTAGTTATCTGTTTAAGGGTTTGTTTTATAATTTTGATATTTAAGGGTGAGAAAATAAATAAAATCCAAGGTCAAGAATTTTAGAAACAAATTAAAAATGTAAAAGAGGTTTTAAATCTCATGCCCATTCAAGGATCTTTACAACTATAAAAACTCTCCCTCTCAAGAACAATAAATGTTCTATTTTTTCAATGCAAACTAATTATTCTACTAATATATCCTATTGGATTTACACAACCTTATCCTTATTGAAATAATAATTACTGAGTAAAAAATATTCTAAAATACAAAAGGCCTCTAATAAATATTGAAACATATTATTTAAGTTAAAAACACTTCTTTCTTGCTACTTAAATGCATAAACGGTATCATATTTCTCAATCGATCAATATCAATAAAAATGAATTCAAATTATAATCTAACTAAACTTGAAAAAATATAAGCAAGTTGGTTTTATGAAAATGCCAAAATTAAACATACTCCACAAAACATCATAACTGAAATACACGACCCTAAAAATACAAACGAGAAAAAAATATAACATACATCAATTATAATTGCACAACTATGTACTCATATCTATATGCTTAACCTTTCATAAACAAATACTTATCATAATGTATTTTTCCTGCACCAAATCAGCCATTCAAAATTAAGGTTTAAATCTGATTTCCTTTCATTACTTTTTCCATCAAATCACACATATATTTTGCATTTCTATTCTAATTCAAATAATATACACATTTATCTATGTCCACTTATAAAATTAATAACCATAGACACAAAATTTAATCCCGTCCATCGGACGGGCCAAGACATCTAGTATCACAATAAACTCACATCTAAGACGGATAATTAATTCAAATCAGACCAACAATAAATTTACTTAGAATCAACAATAATTAATACTACGTGAGAATTTTTTAAATATGAAAATGATCATTCTCATTTATAAAGGTATTCTAGAGTTGACTATAAATCATTTATATAGACTAATGTAATAACTTTTTATATAAAAAATATATATTATATATTAAATCAGAGTTTGGTTCAAATGAAACAAACTCTTATCCTGAAACGAACTCTTATCTTGAAATGAATGCACTTTTTCTTATTCGTAGTGCACTTTTCCTAGTTCACGATGCACTATTTTGGATTTGCATTTTTCGTACTTTTTATAGTGCACTTTTTTTAATGCATTTTTCATATTTTCCAATGCACTTTTGTATGAAAAGTGCTCTACGAAATAGAAAAAGTGCATTTGTTTCACGTTTTAGAATAAGAGTTTGTTTTATTTGAACCAAACTCTATTAAACCAAGACTTCAATCATTTGCACATCAACAAAATTAAGGGTCTGTTATAGTATTTATTGGGAAGTAATTTTTTTTAAAAAGTTGCATTTTCCAACACAAAAATATAACTAGTATTTAAGTATTTCACGATAAAAAAGTATGTTTTTTTCCAAAAATAACGTTATAATATAACATGGCCTAAGTCCTTTATCAGGGGTGTATGTTACATATAGCTTACATTAATTATAATTGGTGTAGGTAGGACTAGGAGTTGATCTATCACAGATTTGGTGGATAATGCAAAAATTAAATGGGTGGACCCACTAGAGATATTGCCTTGAAAAGCTACTTCAAAGTTTGCCCATTTTGCTTGCTCGTTATCAGAATTCACTCCATCTGAATCCATGTCAATCACTGATTCTTACTATGCCTCGCTAAATTGTTGATTACAGCAAAATATTAGTATGAAATATGAAGTTTTACTGTTGTTTTAGTTTCTAATTACACATGCTCCCATTAATACGAATGTAACAGCTGCATATTTCTGTTACGTCGACTTGTCAGGTCGTTTTTTAACCAACATAATAATACTTTACTTCAAAAATTAGGGATTAGAGAGAGAGAGCCTCATCCTGGCTGAAAATTGAGATGACCTTTGCCACGTGATGGAAGAATGGCACAGTTGTACGGACATCAAAAGCATATTTTTGTAAGGTAAGAATTAGGACATTTCTGTTCCGGATAACGTCCTATGGTATCCAAGTGGATGAGAATAAAAAGTTCTTGATGATTCAAAATTGAGTCTATCAAAAAGCTATGGCCCAGTTTAGCTATTTTGTTAAATGCTGACATGATTAATTTCAATAGAATCAAAGTATTGTAGTGAGGCAACAATGTCTGAAATTATGATATCAGCATCCCACGGGCACTGGCCTTGCTTCTTTATGGTACTTATAACACTCAAGTTATCCCCTTCAATTTCCAATCTCCTAATTCCCATATTTTATGCTCTTATTACTCCTTCTCGAAGGGCTAGGACTTCAATTTTTGCTACCAGTGCATTTCCATATTTTGAGGTTGCTATATTAATCATTTCTGCATTCGAGTCCCTAATGATAATCCCTGATGTTGTCGATCCATCGATTAGTTTAGATCCATCAAATTTTAGTTTATAGAAGCCCGGGGGCGGTTTTTTCCATCTAGTTTGTATTCGGGTTCGTTTTGTTGCACTATTTCCATTCTGTCTAGATTCAAATTTTGCGCTAAATTTGGTATAAAGTTATTTGGTGTTTGTTGGAACACTAGATTGTTCTGTTGGTACCAGATCCCCCACCAAATTACCGCCATTTTTGTAAATTCCTTAGTTCTTAGTTGTTCATTTAGTTCATTACTAAACCTCCTCAGTGTCTTATTCCTTATGTCGAATTGTTGTAGAGTTTGACCAAATCTAGGGTTGATCTTGTTACAAGTGTCGTGGGTATGAGGGCATTTAACAAAGAGGTGGTTCGTATCAAAAGCATTTTCACTCGGCTAAAGTCGTTGTTGCCAAGATCAAAAAATAAATTACCCTAAACTACAGACTAGTATAACATGCAAGTAAGGGATCGAACCCAAGAGAATCGGTTTTCTGAACAATCAGCAAAGAACAAAACAGGGGTTTTGGGAGTTTAAACAAGCAAACAATGTTAAAATATCAAATCAATTAAGGAAAACAGAGTTTATTCAATCAATTCCACCTTTTTAATCATTCGATTATCAATTCATCCACTTTTCTATTAATTCACAGGTTAATTCCAATCCTTATAAAAGATTTATGCTTGTCCACGGTCCAAGCGGAATTATGATATGAACAAGAACGCTTAATTCAAATCATGCAAAGTATTAAGGATAGAAGGATTTCAAATCATGCAATCAAGCTACGAATCTCATGCATAAAATAACAATCAAACACTCTTTCTCAATTCTAGTCCACGGTCCTAGAAAAGAGTTATTTCAAGGATAAATAAGATTGCATAGACAACAATCAAACCTAATCCAAACTATAGAATATCAATCAAATTCAACAAGTTGCGCACCAAGAGAAATCAATTGATAATCATAAAATTTAGCACAAGAGTTTTGATATTAACCAAGGGATAGAAAAGTTACCAGAATCTCACGAATTACATAAAAAGTCTTCCTTGATCAAACAAACTCCAAGGAAAATTAGTTCTCCATAATAAAACTGAAATAAAACCTAGAAAGTAAAAGTATGCTAGATAATGTGATAAGTTCAACTAAAACACGAAACTAAGCTTAAATAGTAGAAAAAATAACCGAAACCTAAAGACATAAAAATATAATAAAAGATAGAATAAAACTCGAGTCGGCGGTTCGGACACACGGCCACTCGCGAGCGCGGTTTACAACCTCGAGCGCGGGTTCAGCTTTCCTCCCTCGTCTGCGGAACCTCGACGAACCGCGAGCGCGGGTCTTGTGAATATCAACTTCTCTCGAATCTTCCTTCACCGCGGGTTCGGGTCCAAACCCGAGGGCGCGGGTCTTGTTTCCGTAAACTCTTCAGGTCGAACTTAGGACTTCTGTCTTCAAAATCTTCAACTGTAGGCTTTTCTGATATTACAGATAAACATCCTAATCTAGCCTAAAACACTCAGAAATCCTAATAAAAATACAGAATTACGTTGTACTAAAACCAGCATATCACATTTATATACTCTATTTTCTGAAACTAAAACTAATAACAAATTTATCAAAGTCAAAGCCGAGAAGGCTGAGTTTTGACAAATCTTTTACTCAAAGTCAAAGCCGCGAAGGTTAAGTTTGATCTTGAAACTCTCGATCAACCTTTAAGGCCAAGAAGGCTAAGGCTTCGATGTTAATGGAGCTCCTCTCCTTTGTGGATTTGTTTATAGAAAATTTGTGGATCTCTTTTTGAAATATGTTAATAGTTTTTCATGATACTGGTAGATCTTGCTTTGGATGGTGATATATATATATGATTATAATTTAATCAAGATCTTTATTTGAAGTCGGGGTTTTATCCTCTTTTCTTTTCCTTTTTCTTCCAGTACCAGAGTTTAATTTTTTGAGATTAATTTTTCCCTCCTTGATATAATTTAAATTAAGAGCTTTCTCATGTTTGGCTTCAGTTTTTTCGAACTTATTGATTTGAGAAAATACGCTTGTATTCTTGGACCGCTCTGACCATCTGACTTCGACGATCGTCGGCTCTTTCGAGTTGGGATTTTTGTCGATCCTATCGATCTCCTTCTATAATAGTTTTTCAGATCTTTTATTGTTTGATGTCGATCGGGTTTTGTCGTTTCTGATTTATCGACGCACTTTCTACTCCGAAGTTGTGCGATTAGATCGGGTGACGTGCACCCTTGCCCATCGTGTGTTTCTTGTGTGCTTTTTGACAAGCCACGAGTACGTACGTGGTATGGTGGGCCTAGTATAGCTTTGGGCTGCTTTGTTGGGATGGTGGGTTTTGGCCCAATTTGTGGTTACACTGTGTTTGTTGTTGTTCAAGTGTTCGGCTATTTTTCTCTCCTAGTTTCATTGTAGAATTTTCTTCTTGGTTGGGTTTTTGTTTGCTGTTTTGTGTCAGGTTTGGCCCAGGATTTTTAGTTTGGTGTGTGTATGCCTTCGTTTATGGAGTAACTTTGGGGTTTCAATCCTCTTCCGATCTGGATCATGATGGTGTGGAGTTTCCTCCTGATGTTACTAGTCCGTTTCCACTTTCATCTTGTACCAGTCTGTCCGGTTACTGGGATCCCAATCTCTTGATTGTACCAAGCATATTTGATCAATTGAATTTTTACCTACTCAAAAAATATCCTATCTTCCTATCAATGTTAAAAAAAAAGTTCCACGACATATTCTTGAGGTAGAAAAAGAATCTAGATTTTAGAAAATTGATTTAAATATTACAACTTTTGAGGGGGTGTGTAAACGGTGACACAACTTTCGGGGGTGTGAATTCAATATCACTTGAAAGCCCAACTTATAGAACACTCATATTATTGACACAATGTGACCTCTTTACCATTCTAGACATACATATACTCAATAGCGCCCCCCCCCCCCCCCCCCAAAAAAAAAAGTTGGAGCTTCTTGCAAGCCCAACTTAGAACATAAGAATTTTTCTCTTGCTTGGCCAAAAGTTATATATGTTGCGGTAAGAAACCCTTCAAGGACTTTGTTTCCAGTATAATGGTAATTTATTTCTAGATGTTTAGTCCTTTCATGAAAATAAGGATTTGCCGCTATTTGTTGTGCCGCTTTATTGTCAAAAAATATGGTGATTGGTTTCAGAACCTAAAGATGAAGATCATTGAGCAGAAAGTTAACCCACACTAACTCAAACGTAGTAGCTATCATACTCCTATATTCAGCTTCATCTGAAGACCTTGAAACAATAGCTTGTTTGTTTGTCTTCCAAGCAATCAAGGAGTGATCCAAAAATATACAATACCATGTTAATGATCTCTTTAATGACAAACATGCACCCCAATTAGCATTTGTAAATCCTATTACTTTTAGTTGATCTTGAATAGGAGAAAATAAACCCAAAGAAACATGCCCCTTTCAAGTATCTCAAAACACGTAAAGTTGTTGTCATATTTGGCACACGAGGGCTTGGCACTAACTGACTTGTTGGATCAGTGTTAGTTCCTAACACCGGAACAATGGTTTTCTCCATTAAGTTTTGATGATAACAAACACCATTAGGAATTAAACTTTCATCCAAGTGTTTACAAAAACTACAAAGGAAACGATGTAGAAACACTCAGGACGCGGTTCCTACATGTGTGGTATATTAGAAGGACAAAACAGTCTTTATTGAACAAACTTGGGCGGCAAGTGAAAAGGGGCAGATTCGTCTCAAAGTGGAAAGTGTTTTCAAAGACATGTTGGTCATTAAGTATTATGTCTTGTGCCCCAAGTGAAAAAGGATAGAAGAGGAAATTTTCACAAGACCACTACTTTAAGAAGAAAGCGATGAAGCTAGGGCAAAAATGATCACTCGCAGCATGAATAGTATCCAACTAAGAGCTATGAAGAATTGAGAGTGATCCCGAGCAACAAAGAAGATTTCAACCAGAAGAAGAAGATCTAGAAGCTCGACGATGGCAAGTGCTTGAACTTGGCATTGTCATAGGAGTCAGTTCTGGTGCTAAAGGGAACTGCACCAGGAAATAGAGAGGTTTGATTGCTTTGTCTAAATCGTTGTAAGTTCTTAAGAACTAGATATGTAGATTCGTTAGTATTACTAGAATTTAGTGATTGCTAGTAATAGAGAAGTTCGAATCTATTTGTAACTAAAGAACTACAGTTTATTTAAAGCTCTCATTTGAAATCCTCCAAGGGAGGTAGAAGTTTACCCATTCAACTTGTTGGTTGAAGTCGGGTTCCTATATAAGGAACTATGTCATTAAGTTTCTATTATTTACATTCTGCTTCACTTATCTGCTTCATAAGGGAATTATTCTAGAACAGTTTCCGATTGTTTGAACTAATCTACGATCCTACAATTGGTATCAAAGCATGGTGCTCTAGATTGTTTGTTTAGTTGCAGGATGTCGACAAAACTCAATGCAATTGGACATGGGAACAACAAACCATTGAGATTGGTTGAAGGTCGCTTCGAATGATGGAAAGGATTGATAAGAGACTGGATGCGCAGTCACGATTACCAGTCATGGATAGTAATCGATAAAGGGAACTTCACCTTCAACGACGCCATCAAGGACGATGTGTCCAAATGGGGCCAAATGAGTGGAAGTGCATGGAGGCAAACTACAAAGTCAAAATGTATCTCAACAATTCCATAAGGGAGATGGACGCTACAAAGGTAGGAAACCTTGAGACTGCAAAGGAAATGTGGGCAATCATAGAATAGATGCACATGGGAAGTTCAGATCTCAAAGAGAACCATCAGATGAAAGTTCGTCGTGACTTGATCAACTTTAGGATGGAGCTTTGAGAAAGTGTGTCCCCTTATCAGTCTTGCTTTGAGAGTCTTCTTATAAGACTTTCGGGATTGGGAATCTTGAAGACAGAGATCACAGACAGAATGAAAGTAAAGCGAGTGATGGATGGACTCTCAAGGGAATAGATCCATGACCGAAAAACATTCAGTGAGAACCCAGTTAACAAGAGTCTTTTACCTCATGAAATCTTTGGGAATCTGAAATCCTATAAGGCTAGGTGAAATGCTGATAGGGACCTGGACAAACCTAGATAGGGAATAGAACTAAAATTGGAGAAAGTTCTCAAATTAGTTTAGGAACAGTGTGATGATTCTAAGGATGAAGAAGAAGATGACATAGTTCTCATCACAAAAGCCCTTCGAAACTTGTACAATAAAGGAAAATTCAAAAGGAACTATGGAGGAAACAGTTCCTCAAAGGACTACAACAAGTCGGGAGAAAGGATGGAAAGGACATCACATGCTTCAAGTGCTTCAAGAAAGGGCAATTTGCCAACGCATGCCCACTGGGAAACGAAGGGAAGAAGGTTGTAAACAAGGCTTACATTGCAATCCAGGACGACTCCGATGACGAGGACCCAGAGGCATGGGCAACACCCAACATGTGTGTTATGGCAATCAAAGATGGGTTAACAGGAACCACAAGAGGAGGTAAGCACTCAAACCTTATCTAATTGCTTTGACATGTATGATAAGCCTAGTCTTATTCGCATTCTTACTAAGCTTGTTAAAGATAACATGAAACTTCAAAAGGAACTGAACAAATATGAGGAAATATACTTTAATCTTGAAAATACTAAATCTGATGATTGTTCCTTGTGTGATGAACTGAGAAAAGAACTTGATACCTTAAAGATCGTCAACAATGATCTTAAAACTAACCTTATGGATCTTACCCTAGAAAAGGATAATCTCTTGAAGAGGGTTGAGAAGAGTGAGGGAAAAAGGATAGTTGATATTCCTAAAACCACCTTTGTTCCTTCTAGACAAGGAATTGGATATTCAGAGAACAACCCTAGGGACAATCAAGAACTTCTGACCCTAAATGAGATAAGTGAGAGTAGAGCTCTGGAACTTCAAACTGAAAAAAAAATTCAAAAACTCCCATCTCGAGGAAAGAATTCGAGTTCTAGAGAGTGGAACCCAAGGGAAAAGTGATTATTACACTGGGAAAAACAGTCACAAAATCTATGTAAAAATTGCCAAGGGAAATGATTCTAGAGTGTCTTGCAAAGAAATTGTTGAGAGGAATTGAATCCAAAGACCTCACCCTAAATACTACCTAGGGGAATACTACAAGACTTGCTGGACATGTGGGAACCATGGATAGTACAAGAAACAATGTCAGAAGGGAAAAGCTAGTTTCAAGGTGAATCACAAGATAAGGAATAACATAAGTTCACACAATGATAACTTTGTCTCCTATAACTTGTCTAGGAACAATAAAGTTCATGATGTCAATATTGATGAATATGTGAACTACTATCCTTGTAAGGAACGATGCAAGGAACACCTTGCCTGGATAATCAAACGATAATTGTTTTGCATGTGAAAGAGAGGGATAATTGTATGCGTTTCATTGATAGTGCCATCTCTAACCACATGACAAGGAACAGAAACAATCTAGCCTCGCTTAACACCAACGTTGAAGGAGGAAACTTTTCCTTCGGCAGCAAGAAAAAAGGAGCCATTCAGGGATCAAGAGAACTCAGACTCAACAAATCAATCAAAATCAACAATTTTAATCTTGTAATAGATCTGGGATACAATCTATTGTGTGTTGCACAACTATGTGATCAGTGGAACAATGTTGTGACCTTCGACTCAAATGAATGTCTAGTGATAAATAAAGAAACCAATAAGGTTATCCTCAAAGGGAAATGTTCAAACAATGTCTATATTGTTGACGCGGATTTTCAATCATCAAGAAAGTTGTGTTTAACAGTTCACTTGAACAACACAGATCTTTGTCATAGAAGGCTTGGACATGCAGGATTGAATCTTATTCAAAAGTTTTTCGAACAAGACCTTGTCATTGGTCTTCCTAGGATTAAACCAGAAACAGGAAATGTTTGTGATGCAAACTTTACTCTCCTTGATGGTGTGAGCAATTTCATTTGGTTTGGCGAGTAGAATAGTCTTCCCTTTCTCTTCTTTCTTGGTGGAATTCTCCTCATGGCATAGGAAGGGCAAACTGGAGGGAACCATAGGGAAAGCATCCATCCATGGGGTAGCCAAAGAATGGATGGAGCTAGGAGTGACAGTAGGACGAAGCTTGATTTTAGGAGATAATTCCACAACTTCCTCCACTTTTTCTTTGGAATCAACCTTCTCTTCAGTATGTGTTTGAGGCTCATGAAGTGGCACTTTTGAAGTAGCTTTGTCCACGAATTTGGAGGTAAGGTTAGCCACAACTTCTTGGATGAGAGGCTCCTCGATTGGCTTTGAAACATCCACCTTAGATGAAGGTTCAAAGACTTAATGTGGTGGAACCAAGCAAGATGAATGCTCTTTACCTCTCTCTTGGACTCTTTGTGGCTCCACACTCATTGAAGGACAATAAGGTGGTTCTTCAAATGTGGCTTGTCCTCTAGGTGTTGGATACCAAGGCATGACATTGGCGGCCCTCGTGGAAGCTTGGTCTTGATGATCAAAATCTCAAGCTTGATGATGAAAATCCCATGCTCCATATCCTACAACGTTAGTGTCGCAAGTAGAATATGAAGGGTAAAAAGGATAAGACTCAACATACACTTGTGGTACATACCTCTCCATGAGAGCTTGTATGAGCTCTTTCCACGTACTAATGGGATGGTATCCTTTACGCCTCCTTCTCTCCTTGTTATCATACCACCAATTACGAGCCCCATGGAAAAAGCGTTTAATGGCATAAGTAACATTCATATCTTCAAGATAGCCGCCATAGTAGTCAAAAAATGATCGAGTTTGGAGATCCAAGCTAAGCAAGCATTGGAATCGGATCGGCCATCAAAATATGGAATATAAGACCTTTTAAATAAGAACTCCTCATAATATGTACTTGTTCTTGATATCTTGCACACACTCAAAAAACAAGATTATCCCACAAATCACAAGTAATGCCAAAACACAAATTCCTCCTAAATCAACCAAGAAAGAGCAAAGGAATGCAAGTGCAAGGTCAAGGCAAAGAGTTAGGTATGGCTAGGCAAAGAACAAACAATTCAATGCACACACAAGCACCCGAACTCAACAAGGAATTATAGGACAAGAAGCTACTAGGCACCAAGTGTTTTACAAAACAACAATTTTAAACAAATTTTGGCCTTGCTCAGATTCTCTTTCTCACGGGATCCGACTTCTTGTATGTCCGGCCTCTCTTTCACTTTCAACGGGTCCTAGTTTTTCTAGCTCCGATTCTCTTTCTTTCCGAGTCCGACTTTTTCTTTTAATGCTCAATTCTGAATTTTTTTAAAGAAAGTGGCAAACAACCACAATTCACACAACAAGCAACAAGCAAGTTCTTTTTGAAGTTTAACAACACGATGTCGTTCCCGTATCTTAATCCAAGCCTATACAAGTCCAAATGCAAGATATATGCATGTAAAATGGGCAAGGTCGTGGCTAGTTTATGATTGGATTGGTTTTTACTCAAACACACACGACAACACTTAAGAGACCGAAAATGAAAGGTTGATTCAAAGGGGTTTTTGACACTTTTCAGTACACGTTCATACAACTCAGCCACACAACAACACAAGACAACACAGGCAAACAACCCCAATCTAAGGCAATGCATGCAAATCGATAAAGGCAATAGAGGGTGGCTACTAAGAGCACTTGAAACCCTAGATTGCTCAATCAAAAGTCAAAAGAAGGAGTACCTTGTGTGGCTTTGATACCAAGTGATGAAGTATCTTGATGTTGCCAACGGTGCAAGGCAATCCGAGGGAGACCCGAGCAATCTTAATGGAGGAACTTCTATTCTGGATTCACGAGGGAAGATCTCCCACTTTAGGAATATGAATTGGGTGATTCCAAAAGCCAGAGTTAGATCTACAAGTCTTCTTTAATCCCTCAAAATTTGAGGTCAAAATCTGTTGTGTTTCGAAAGTTATGGTTGTTTTATTGATGTGTCGCAGGATCCACCGGGATGGGATTTCGACTTGTGTTGGTATTTTTGAAGGGGATTATGGATCTGATTTTGATGGAGGATGAGATGGTGATTTTGAGGATGAAAGTTGATAGAAATGAGAAATGAAAATCGAGGGAATGGGCTGGATATGGACGAATCTCCTAGAGGATGTGACTCACCTCTCTGAAACATGAACTAGGAGGTTCGTTCTAGGATATGACGCACCTAGATGAATCTTCGGGTTTGGAATCGATATGAATCACGAATCCAAGAATCTAATATGAAAATTGAAAGGCAAAAAACAATGGAAATTCGATTCAAATCAGAGGAGACAGGGGTTTGAAGGTTTTTTTTGTTCAATCTTGTCTAACTAGGTAACTAGAGCCCTAGTGGCTTATAAAGAAAGACCTAAGGGCAAAACTGACATTTGCCTTAAGAAATAACAAAATAGACCAAAATTTCCAAATGTCATAAAACACTCTCACAATTCAAGCAATGAACCACACAAGTCGTGGCCTTCTAACAAGACACGCACGCCTCACTATCTCACGATGTGATGGCCTTAGCATAGTCACATCAATATGTTAAAGGAAATAAAACAAGAAGTTCCTTCAAAAAAAGAAGGTTGTAAGCCTACAAGCCCCTTGGAACTGATCCAAATGGATTTGTGTGGTCCAATGCGAACCAACAGCTATGGTGGAAACAGGTACATGTTTGTCATAATTGATTATTTTTCTAGATTTACCTACGTTATCTTTTTGTCTTCTAAAGGAAAAATATTCAAAGAATTTGAGATCTTCATCAAGCAAACTAAAGTGAGCTTGGAAAGAAAATTGAAGACAATAAGATCAAATCATGGAACCAAGTTTGATAACTCGGAGTTTCTAAAGTTTTGCAACAATCATGGTGTTTCCCACAACTTCTCTGCACCAAGAACACCTCAACAAAATGGAGTGGTGGAAAGGAAGAACATGGCCTTGGAAAGCATGGGTCGAACTATGATGCTTGAAAGTGGAGTTCCACCAAGCTTCTGGACAGAAGCAATCTCCACGTCTGTGTATATCCTTAATAAGGTTATGATTCGTCCTCTTCTCTTGAAAACTTCTTATGAACTAATCAAGGATTTGAAACCAAACATTTCTCACCTAAAAGTTTTTGGATGCATGTGTTACATTCATAACAACAGGAAAGACAACCTTGGAAAATTTGATCCAATAAGTGATGAAGGAATTTTCATATGATACTCCCTACAAAGCAAAGCTTATAGGGTGTACAACAAGAGAACCAAAAAGTTTGAGGAAAGTATCCATGTCGTGTTCGATGAAGACTCTATATCACATGGAATTGTTCCTCAATCAGAAACACCTGAAAAGATCACAATTAAGCAACACACATATATAATCAAAATACTCTCAATTTGGGATATTCACCATCTAAAACTTTCATTCTTCGTCGTTTGAAATTCATGTCTAAACTCTAAAACACCTACATGCAACAATCAAGTCGGTTCACACAAGCTGATATAACCCTAAAAGATTGTCTAACTCGAGCTCATCTAACAAAAATTCAACAATCCCCAAGCTATGCAAACTCAACATCAATGAAAATCGATATTTAAAGAGTGAAAGATAACAAATTGAAAGCATAACCCTAGAAATTTGGAGCAAATACACCTAAATAATCGGGAAAAAATGGAAAAGTGCTAGAAATAATTGAATCGGTTTCGAACAACCACGCAATTGAAGGTGTGAAACTAGTAAATGCATTATTCAATTTATACAAAATTCTCCTTCTTATATAAAATGATGATTCAAGTATATTACTTGTCTTGGTAGGAGTTTATTTTTGTTATTTTGGAGAAAAACAAAAACTTTTTAAACATTTTGAGTTTAAAAATATCATTTTATTACAACGTATCAAATAATAATATGTGGTTGCATAAAACTTTAAAACTTGAGTAATTAATTTTATAGAAATTAGTCTACACAAAGGATGATATTTAATATTGGACAACAAAATGTCTAAAGTACTAAAAAATATCAGTATATATCCTCTTTCTATTTTTCTTTAAGGCATTTTAAACAAAAAAAAAAGGAGGGAATAAAGGAGGAAGAAGTATGAACAACGTGACATCCCCACTGCCCTTCTTCCTTCCTTCACTACGAAAAAATCCAAAATAAGAAATTCAAACAAAAGAAGAAAGAAAAAAAAAGAAATGGTAGAAGAAAGAAAGAAGGATGATTAAATAAGGCATAAAAATATATATAATGTTTTTCTTTAAAGGAAAAAGGAGAGACAAAGAGAAAGTTGAGAAACGGAAATAGATGCTTGGTTGTTCTCACTCACTTTCACCCACTACAAGAAGAAAGCAAGCATGAGAATCGTGTTTCACTCCATTTCCTTACCTCAAACTAAAATTTATATAAGAGTTTATTTTTCTTTTTCCAAAATTTTAACTTTCTTACTAGTAAAATGGCAAGCAAGAATCAAAAGAAATTCGCGAATGGAAGTAGTAGTATCATGAGTGGTGTTAATGGTGGTAAAGCGCAAGTGTCCGGTGATGAAAATATGATGAAGAAAGGTCCTTGGCCGCCACAAGAAGATGTATTGTTGAGGAAGTTTGTGAAGACTGATGGAGAAAAAAATTGGGACAATGTTCACAAGAGAGGGCTCATGAGATGCGGTAAAAGTTGCAGACTTAGGTGGACTAATCATCTCCGTCCAGATCTCAAAAAAGGATTTTTTTTTTCTCCAAAGGAGGAGAAAATAGTGATTCAAATGCATCGCAAAGTCGGCAATAGTTGGTCTAAGATAGCAGCTAAGGTTTTCTTCTTTCGATTGTTCTCTCTCTTTTTTCTTAATTTCATCTTGTGTTGTTGAAAGATATGATCTTAAAATCTTTTTTTCTAATTTGAGTAATTTGCTACTCAAAGAATTGTTACCCAAACACTTCCTTGGGAAATTTTGATGTTGCAAGTGTGTTACTAACTGTACAAAAATCTGATTGTTTTGTAATTATGGATAAGTAGAAATTTTGATGTCACAAGTGTATTTGAAACCATGCGAAAATCTACTTGTTTTGGGGATATGTAAAAATGTATCAATTTGGACTTCACTTGGAATTGTTTTACTAAGTGTGCTTTCATTTAGATTCTATAATGTCATAGGTTCTAACTTATAAAGTGTGTACGTGGTAGCTAATTGATTTTTCTCTTTATATGAATTCATTACTGTCTTCGTCTTCATAGCGATCACTATAACACTATTGGTGCAGACATTAATGATGATAGTAAGAGATTTTGATTAAAAAAATACCATCTTTGTGATTTACCCGTTGTTGTTAAGCTAATTGAAATTCATCTTTTTCATTTTGTGTATATTGTTCCAATCTTATCTAATTGAAATTTTCCATTTTTTAATCTATTATTGTATTTGCTTTTCTTTCTAATGCAGCTACGAGGAAGAACGGATAATGAGGTGAAAAACTTTTGGAACACAAAAATCAAGAAAAGAATGATAAGCAATTCATTTGAAACCATTGAAGAAAACTTCTCATCACCAACACAACAGAGTGAAGTATTAAATGAAACATCGTCACTCTCACCACCAATGAACTCCCGAACACCACTATTCTCACCACAAAATTCCCAAATGAACTTGAACTCGTCAAATTCATCCATTATCCCACAACCCACATTTTCCTTTATCGATTCAAACCACAACCCTTCCTTGGAACCAAGAATAAATATATTGACAGACTCAACAATGCATGAAGACGACCCAATGATTTCCTTTTCCAAGAACTCCACTAACCAAATCAACTTCATGGCCGACAAATGGGCTCAGAATAACCCTTCAATGTTCAATGATTTCAATAATCCATCACTCAACAATCCAAATGTCAACCCATTTCCAAGAACCCATGTTCTTGAATTCGCCACCGGTTCTACTTATTACAATCCTAACCCATTTCCATCTATCGAAACTCAAATGGGTTCCACCGAGTGCTCGATTATGTTTCCCCCAATCCCAACCATGGGAAGTATGATGCAAACAACTACAAGTGCCAACAAATATCAGAACTCTTTTGGGTATGTTTTAAGTGATGAAGTGTGGAATGATTCATTACCATTTGAGCCTAAGATCAAAGTGGAGGTTCAAGAACAAGGCCATAATCTTGAAAGTGCAGAAATGACATCAATTTGGGTGGGAGCAGAGAATGATGAAGTAAGCTTTTTGGATGATAGCAACTACTATTATGATGGACTCACCACATTTGGTAATTAACCTTATTTCTCGCTTTTTATTTTTCTTATATACAATTTGATTGCTAATTTGGAAAAAGGTACAATGATTGTCAAGCTAAAAATGATATTATGATTTTAGAAGGTAGCCTAAAAATGGAAGTATTTGCAAAATTAAGAGAATATATCAATTCTGATACTCTATACGCTTTAGTGGACACATTAAAGAAGGAATCCTTGGAAGACGAAATGGAATCTATGGATGAAGAATTGTCCGGCTTGCTCAACAACTTCAACTTTGATGAATCCCCTCCAGAGTTGTACTTAAAAACTGAAGGCGAAAATTTAGTATCAAGTTGTAAAACTCACTACTACTTGGACCAGAAAGTTGCATTTCCCTCATTTTCAAACGCCAATGCTACTACTACTAATTCAGGATCTGATTCCCCTCGTTCAAATTCCTCAAAGCTCGATGAGTGCTTTAATGTGGAAGACTGGATCGTTACACCTGAATCAAGCTGAATTAAGAAAGATAAAACTCACTCTTCTTTGGTTTTAATGGTTAGAGTTAGTGTGTTGGTGAATTTGCCATTTGCGGTTTTTCTATTATGTGTGTGTGTGTTTTCTATGCTATGTTCACTTTTGGTATTTTGCTTTTCATGTTTGCATTTAGGTGCATGCAAACATCGTGGAAGTCTAGTACTATGTTGTCATTGCCTTTTAGTTAAAGTTGCTCATTGAACATATTTTGAATTAGAAGTGGAAAAAGGTGATGAATTTAGTAAGATAATCTTTGTATTTAATGTTATGGGTTTTTCTTTTATTGAACAAGTCATGATATTAATAATTAGTTCATGTTAAAACCTTGATTTTTTTCAATTATATGCATAGTCAAAGAAATGGGTGATAAAAAAATTGCACAATTTTCTTGAATTATGATCCACTATTGAATAGTGTTTTTATACCACTAAATTATTACAAGTAGACTTGTCAATTGGGTTGATTTGGTTGGATTTGGGTTTAGTCACTTTGATTTTAGTCGAGTATGAGTTTGGGTCGTTAAAATTTACGAGTTAATTAGGGCGGGTTTGTGCGGATTCGAGTTGACTCAACGAGTCAAAAAATTTAACTTTGTTGTGATTATTACAAAATTATTAAAGGATTATTTGTCAAAAACCACCTTTGAAAAGGGGTGTTTTTTAAACAAACCCCCCTTTTGTAATTTTATTTAAACAAAACCATCTTTATAATATAGTATATTAAGTTGAACCGCCTATAATGAAATCTAGACCAAAATGTCCTTAACTACATGTTTAATTAATTTACAAAATCTTCCCTAATGTATTACATTTTCATCACATCGCCAAACATATATATCAAATGACAACTCAAAAAAATATATAATTAATTTTTATCATTTTAAAAAGATAAAAAATACATATTACTTAATTTAAGGGAAAATTGCATTTAACCACCCCATATTTTACCACCTTTGCATTTAACCACCTCTTATGTTTATTTCTACAAAAAACACCTCTTATTTAACAATTTTTTACATTTGACCACCTTTTTAAAAGTTTTCCTTTTATTTTGTCAAGTATAATAGTAAAGTACCAATTTCCCTTTTTTTATTTTATCTAAAAAATAAAAATAAATTAATTTAATTTGTTTATCAAACTCTCCTAAATCTGTGAAACAAACATCCTCTCCATTATCACCCTCAAACTTGATCCACCGGCGAGGCAACAGCATTGTAAAGGAGAGCACCGATGAGGCGGCAATGAGGCGAAGGAGTAATCGAGGGTAAAAGTCATCGGCATACACGATTATCTCTCCCGTGAAACAGTCGGTGGCAGGCAAAGATGACAAACCCGGCGGCGCAGTGGCGAGTTCCTCCTCCTTTTTTCTCAAATTCTTGAACATCTTGTTGTTTTGAGGTTACAATTAGGTGATTCAAGTTTTAGATTTGTAATTTGACTCAAATTTGAGTGTGTGAAAATAAAAAAATTAGTTAGGGTTAGGATTATAAATAGGATAGAATTGAAAAGTAGAATAGAAAAGATCCAAATTGAAGCTTTATTATGCCAATTTTGTGTGGAATTGTTACAGGTGCGTATTTGTGTTGGAAGTCTTTCCCTTGGTTTCCCTCATGCTCAGATCTATCATATATAGAATCTTCGTCTCTCTCCTTTCTTTTGTATTTCAATTTGGTTAATTTTCATAATAATTGAGATTTAGGATTAAATTCATAGAGATTTGGATTTTTGGTTCTAAAATTGTTACTTACTATTTTTTAAGGAAAAACACTAGAAGACTAGTTTCTTTTTTCGTAAAAATCCCAACATAAGTAACAAAGAAGAAGAAATGGTGTTCCGTATCCAAGCTCCAGCAAAAACAAACAAAATAAGTAGGAAAGAGTTGCGGCCGAGCACCATCAGACCTCCACCGCAAGTTTCTAAATAATATAAAAATGAAGGGTAAATTGGTCAGTTAATAGATTTAACAGATATGTAACGAAAAATGTGAATTGGGTGGTTAATTGTAAGAGGAAGTACTGTACAAGATGTTTTTTGTAGAAATAAACGTAAGAGGTGGTTAAAAGAAAAGGTGGTAAAATAAGGGATGGTTAAATGCAATTTTTTCTTGATTTAATGTAGCATGTAAGAGACCTATAAGAAAACAATATTTATAAATTACATGAAAACATCTCACCGTTTCAAGTCAATTTTGGTGATTTTTTTGAAAAAACATAAACAGTGTTTTTAAATATACCATGATGTTGATTTTTGAAAAAATATTACAAAATTAGGGTTGATTTTGTGATTACTTTCTTAAAACTATATATATATATATATATATATGGATAAAGGACATAATTGTTAATAAAATATGAAACTTCAATAGAAAATATAAATAGGTGGTTCAATTGAACAAATTAAATTATAAAAGGTGATTTTAATTCAAAAATATTATAAAAGGTGGTTTGTTAAAAAACACATCTTTTAAAAGGTGGTTTGTGACCAAAAAACCCCTATTATAAAATATGTGACATATAGGAAGTTCAGATCACAACCTAGTTCAGTTCACGTCAGTCAAGTTCGAGTCGCTTATTGACCCATAAATTTTCCGCAAGTTTCAACCCTACAAATTTGGTTGGTTCAAGTTAGGTCAAATTTTTTTAGGGGTCTAATTACAAGTCCATGAAGGATCAATCGACATCCTATTTTGTCTTAAATGAACTTGCAAATCGTGTTAAGATTCATCAATTCTAGGTTAGATTGCTTCAAAAAAAAAGCCAATCAAAGTCAAGTATTTTTTTACAAGCTAGTTCGGATGAGAGCACCCGATCAAGGATGAACTTAGAATGTTTGTGAGTCGTCTAATCTCGAAAAATCAACGTATAATATTATGTGTTAATTAAATAATAAAAAGTTGTAAAAATTCGTCTATCCCAAATTCTATGCGGAAAAATGTGTATTTTATAACTATGCATGCATAATTTTATAATTAAGTGTGCATGACCTTATATTTGAGTGTTACCTGAGTGTGCATAACCTTATAACTAAGTGTGCACATTCTTATAATTGAGTGTGCATGATGGTTTAACTAAGTGTGCATCATTGTATAGCTAAGTGTGTACGATGATATAACTCAGTGAGCGTGATTGTATAATTAGTGTGCATGACCTTAAAACTGAGTGTGCAAGAGTTAGATTATAATTGAATGTGCACAATCAAATAAGTGAGTATGCATGATCATATAACTAAGTGTGCATGACCTTGGATGATCATGTACACTCAGTATACAAATCATACACACTTTGTTAAAAAGGTGAGGCACATTTAGCTAACAAGGTCATGTACACTCAATTAAAAGGCCATGTGATACGTGATGATCTTCAATTCGGGAGAATGACAATCTTCACTTGAAGGGTGGCCCGATCTTGCACTAGTAATCTTCTATGTCCCTTGAATGAAAGAAATTTTTTGATTGTATCTTTGAGTGTGAGACTAGAAAATTTAACACTTGAATTGAATTGATAGTAAGAACACAAGAGAGTTTTGGATTAACAAGAGGGGACAACTTAGCCAAGTTGCATCTCAGAATTCTAATCTCGTTAATGAAAGGGTATAATACGAGTTTAAATATAAAAAGCAACTAGGATTTTCTCTAAAAATAAAATAAGACATAAATAAACTTAATCTAATTAATATAAAATAAAAATATCTAAAGAAAATAAGGCAGAACAGGATTAATCAAAGCGAGACGTTGCCTGACCGGGCACTCGTCAATTGAGAGTGGTGGGTGACACAAGTATATTATCGTGCGAGTGCGTAGGCCATTGTTTGACCAAGCATGCCTCGAGAGAGGATGTTTTGCTTGATGTTCGGTCGGATGTCCGACCGGGCATGGCTTAGTTGAGATGCAGTGCAAGTCAAGACATTGTTTGGTCGGGCAACCCTCAATTGTCCCCCGAGGTCTTGGCCTCGTTTGGACGTGTCTTCAACTAGTTGTGATGCCACCTGATGAATGAGCATTGCATCCATTGTGGTTGAGGTGGTGTATTCATTATGAATTCAAGTCAACCTAGAAGAATTCGGGTAGCTTCTTGGATCTTTCAAGATCGTGCTCGGGTGCTCAATTCATCAAAGATCATAGTGCACACCAATATATACATCGCTGTATTCTTGAGTCATGTTTGGTCGTTTACATTCGTTCTCATCCACTCATCCATCTTAAGGCACAAACAAAGACAAATAAGCCACATTAAAAGTCAAATACACATTGTACTCTCTTGGAACATCCAGCTTGTAAGCGTTTAGTACAATATGTTGCACAACACAAAAGGTACCATCTCCTCTCTAAACAAGCTTGGATTTCCTTAGTTGAGGAAATTGTTCTTTTCTCAAATGAACCCATACAAGGTTGCCTTCTTTAAATTGCATATTTTTTCAACCCTTCTCAACTTAGACCTTGTATTTAGCGGATTTCCTTTCTAACTCTTCTCATGGAGCATTTTCACAAACTCATCCTCGGCTAGGCATCAAAACTTTTCTTCTCCTTCATAAGATAGGGTGTTTTTTACAAATGCCACCTAAAGTCATGTTGGTTATCTTTCTTTGGGAATAAAAAGATGTAGAAAAATAGAGCTTTGTCCCTAATTTAGGCCATAAGGTTTTCTAAAAATAACTCAAAAATTAAGCATCCTTATTAAAAACAATAGTGCATGGTATGCCATGCAACCTAACAATCGCCTTCAAGAATAGATCGGCTACAAGCAATGCATCATCAATTTTATGGCATGGGATGAAATGAGCTATTTTCGAATATCGATCAACAACAATAATAATAGAGTCTCTACCCTCACTTGTCCTAGGAAACCCCACTATAAAATCTATGAAAATGTCCTCCCGGGGGTTGTAAGAAAGGGTAGAGGTTGGTATAACCCAAGAAGATTTAATCTAGACTTATCCCTATCACATGTGACATAACTTTTGAAAAAATACAGCACATATATAGTTACACATTTTTCACCAAAAATAGTGTTCCTTAAGTCCATCAATGTCTTGTCTAATCCTCCATATTCTCTAGACCCGTGGACCTCTAAGGTGAGCAACCTACATATAGATAAAGAGGGAATGCATAATTTTTTAACTGTAAATAAATATCCCTTGTCTACACAATAACTATTAAATATCCCTTTTTTGGTATCTTAGGCCTTATGGAGGCCACCTTTATGATGCAATAAATTTATCCTTGTGCGGAGTATTATATGGAAGTAGTATGCCAGGTCTTAGCTCTTATTATGTTAGAAGTATTATGTCTCATGTTGGTGTTTCTAAGGAGATGAAACTACCACATTTTGTTTTTGTTAAGCATCACTCTTCGATTGTTGTTAAGCACCTAGGTGGTCCTTTCATGACTAATTGTAAGCCCTTAGTATTTGATATGAATTATGGTGTTATGTTTTGTCAAGTTATGCATTTTATATGGCAGTTTGTCAAGTATAGTTGTGGTGATTTTAAGCAAATGTATTATGTGTCTCTCTTAAGGGCATTGGAATTGAAGCTGCTAAATTGATTAAAGGCTGTGGGTGTCTTGCCCCCCTGCTTTGCTTCCGTGGCATTTGTGGTGATCTAAAACAAAATGCAACATTGAAATTTTACTATATGCTCACCAAACTTGGATCAGCCTAAAATCTTATGAACTATAAAATTATGAATTTAATTTTCTTCTATTTGTTAAGAGAACCATTAACATAGAAAAACATATGCAACAACAACCAATACTTAGTTAAAATCATTTTTTTTTGTTAAGATCACAACCGATCTACATGACTTTCCTTTATGTCCATAGAATACTTGCAGGCCAATTAAAACAAGAATTGAAGGTATAATGAAAAAGGTGAAGGAAATGGCAACAAAGAGAAAGGAAAGGAAGACCTAGAGAAATGGTAGAAGAAGAGCCTTACAAAGAATCATAAAGATGTTGACAAGATTACATAATGGTGGTGCTAAACTGATAGGAAAGAAAGTGAAGACTTAAAGTCGAGAAAAAAGAGATTGTAACTATGATGATTCTAAGGTCAATTATAGACTAAGGGTAATACGTAAACAAATAAGGTCAAATCCTAAGTGTAATGCAAATGAAACTGTTGCAGAGTTTCATGATGCCCACAAGTATTCACATGGAATAGACAAGATTAATCGAATCTTCCTATGGAATAATGAGAATACTTACAAACCTCTCATTGAATGGGATAAAACTTGCAAACTGAAATACTATGGAGGACTAAGAATCAGGAAAATTGAACATGTGAACAAAGTAATGCAAATGAAACTGTTTTGAAAGTTACTTGCTGAGCTAGATAACATTTAGGTTAAACTCATGAATAAAAAATATATGAAAATTGCATCCCTATTCTCATATAAAAATAGGTCAATGCATCTTAGCAATGGTCAAAACTGATGAATCTTTTGACAGAATTTCAAGAAGGACTAATTTGGCAAGTTGGTGATGGCCAAACAATAAGGTTTTAGAACGATGAATGGGTGCTTTAGGAACCAGTACATAAATATGATATTAATCCCAATGTTGTGAATGATTCAACTTTGGTAGAGGAGTTTATAACAAACAAAAAAGAGTGTTAGTTGGACGTTCTTCGGCATTTGCTCTCACCGGATATAGTAGATCAAATCATAGCAACCCCAATCCCAGATAATCATAAAAGGGATAGGCTTTATTGGGCGCCAAGCAAGAATGGTTGGTTTTCGACAACCTCAGCTATAGAACTGATTATAAATGTTCGTAGAGAAAACCCTAGCTTGAACAGTTAGATATGGAAATTAGATACATACCCATTACTTAAAAACTTTCTATGGAAAATGTCTCACAATGGCTTACCCCCAAAACATAGATTGCTAGGAAAATAAGAGTATTTACACCTCTAGGATACCTTATGTGTCATTTCACTTATGAAGATTCGGATCATTTGTTCATAGAGTGTAACCATACCCATAGGATCATAAGGAAGTTCAAAGCAAAAACAGAAAATATTCTATGAGTCTACAATAGAAGGGATAAAACTACTGCAATAATGATTAATGAACTGAAATGGATGATGGGAACCCCATACTTTATTGAGCTTGCGGTAATTTGGTGGAGCTTATGGCACCAAAGGAATAGGCTAGTCTTCCAGCAAGCCCCGGATGACTATATCCAAAACCTAGAACAATATATTCGACACCAAATCCTCACATGGGAACAAACGAACGATGCAATGAGGATATGAAGAATGTGGCCCATCCTATGCAAGGTCCTACAAGAAGTAAAAACAAACCGAAGAAATGGTTGAAGCCAACAAGGGATTTCTTTAAGCTGAACTTTGACGATTCCAAGTTCACAACAGCAATGGTTGCATCGGGATACGTGATTAGAGACCATTACGCGAGGATTATAAGCTTAGGAGAGGTATGGGACTAACTCTGTTTTACAAGTGGAAACACTAGCGCTCCGTGATGGAATTTGAGAAGCGATAAAACTAGGGATTAGAAAACTAGAAAATGAGGATGACAACCTTATAGTCATCAATGCAATCAAGGAATTAGAAAAACGTCCTTGGGAAATAGATATGTTGGTGTCGGATATATTAGTTTCCCTTTAAGGTTTCGACATTATCTGTCTATTTCATGTTGTTAGGGTTTACAACATTGTGGCTGCTAAAATTGCCAACATGCATATATGTACCATCAGGTTATATTGTTTAGACTGTCATGAATGGAAGGAAGGGCAAATATGCCGTCGTTAAACGACAACGGGGAAGAAACGAAGTTGCACAGGGGCAAACCAACGGGCGGAAGAAACGACGTCAACCAATCTAGTTCTCAAAAATTGCCCCGTGGCATAAAATGAAAGAATGCAAGTAGTATTTCCATTCAGGTTTGTACCTTGTGGCAAGTATCAATCCAACGGGTGTCTGGTTTATTAACAAAAAATATACACAATCGCCAAAATTTAAGTGTCCTAACCCCCTCTTTTTCCTGAATCAATTCAACAGATGTGTCTCTTATTTGTTAGCAAACTCGTCTCTGGAGCCATCATATAAGTGTCAAAAGTTTTGTATGTGGATTGAATCCCTCGTGCCTACACGAGTTGTTCCATTGTGTATGCCAGAGACTCGGCCCATTCCGCTTTCCCTAACAGCTTCTGAAGTGTGCTCATCACATCGTACGCTGGGTCCAATTTTCTTTGCCAGCCCTACCACAACACAAACAAAGCATTTAAATACAAAAATTATGCTGATAATTGAAAATCCATTTCAATTGTTTCTCAGTTGCAGGATGAAGACTATAAATTATTCCCCTGATGGACAATTACATTTCTCATAGATTGAAAAAGTGAGAAACCAAGAGAAAGGATAACAAGATTTAGGGGGAGGGGATTACCAACATCAGAGAACAAGGATAATAACTCTTAACTTCAACCAAGAAACTAGTTACAAGTATTTAAAATTGATGAAACTAAAATAACAAATTTCAGAACTCTAAATTAAGCTAACAAAGAAACTAGCTCCGCACGGAAATAGGCTTGCTAAGATAACTAGCACTAACAACTTTCACCCCCTCAATATCCCTCCCAAAAAAAGGAAAAAAAAACTATCCAGATTGTAAGCGGTGAAATTGTAATAGTTTTAGAAGAGAGAACGAAAGAGAGAGAGGTTACCTCAAGAACCAAAGTTGTCACCATTACAGTACAAACATTGCCGTCAATGTTCACCCTGTGACGTCTGACTTGCTCAAGTAAGTGCTGCATGCACTCTGCAGGGTGGACCACATCGCCTTCTGGAGTACCCCAGAAGCTGAAAGACGTTTCAATCTCCTGGCAATTCACATTTGTTGTAAGAAAATTGTATCTAGGCCACTCTCAAGTCTCATGCTATACTAAGAGCTAAAATTTACGGCATGATCATGTGCTAAAAAGTTGCTACAGCATAAGAATTTTTGCAATAATAAGGATAATCAAATAAATTGAAAACGGCAAATAAAGATATGTATGTATGCATGTAGCATATTCAATCCTACAAAAAGCAGATCAAGCTATTCGCACACTGAGATATGATAAAGGTGCTCAAACATGGAAATATATAGAGGATGATTGATCCATTTAATAGAAAAAAGACATTAAGATTCACAACAGCCAATCAAGATCAGAAACTTGCAATAATTTTTGCATATAACTTGGATCAAGCTAGAACAGCCACTGGCTTAAAGATGATCAAACTTCACAGTGGACAATCACCTACAATTTAAATTATGTTTAGACTGGGTATTTTTTACATAATTATGATGATAAAACAAAATAAACTTAAACAGGTTGTGAAATTATACCTCGTTAGAACCAAAACGAATACTGATAAGAGGTAAATGAAGGAAAGATAGCAAAAGTAATCTTCAAAGAGTATAAATTCATTTTTAGCAAACAATGTCAATTACTACACACTTCTTCAGCCTAATGAACTGTTGACTAAATAATGTGTAGGACGTCTACTGACTAACCAAATTGCCTTGTAATAGGGACTATATTATACGACAAATCAGCTGAGATACCTTGATAAATGCATCTGGGTTAGGGCAGCTTTGATTTTTAGACAACCGAAGTGTGCACTCAGCAGCAGTTCGACCGTCACGTCGAGCAACTGCTTTGAAAAATTCTATGACATTTATCTGATCACCCTTGGACAGTTCAGCAGTCATGCCTACATCAAGGAAAACAACATGAGGCTTTGACTTTGAGAATTTCTTCTTAGGAGACTTGCTAGGGGCTACTCGAACAAGAATATTGCCAGGATGTAGATCTGCATGGACAAAATTGTCCACCTGGAAGCCAAAACAGGGAAGAAAAACTTTACTCTACAAATCTATACAGTACACACAAAAAATACTTTTATCATGTATTGTACAAGACTTAGAACAGAAAATTCAAACAAAAAAGAAGATGCAGAGAATAAAGTAATAATCATTATTCAGCAGGTTACCAATAACATCTTCAAAAGAGCATTAGTGCCAATGTGAGCCAGAGCAGCTTTAACACCACTTTGCCCTTCAATATCCTCAACATAATGTGCCACGCTCTCCCCTTGTTCATAGCTTTCCACCAAGACAGCAGGATGCACTAAAGGATAAACAGGTTTTGGGAATGATACATCCTTCCATCTACGGAAATTATAAATAAAACGATTTAGGTGAGCTGCTTCCCGAGCAAGGTCAACCTGCGACATCATGAAAACTGCAAATTGCTGTACGCTTTCATCAAGTCTCAGCCAGTTCAACGGAGGTATGAATTTTGATATTTTAGCAATGGTATTGATAATTGCAAAGTCTCTCCGAATTGATTCACCAACACCAGGATGCCTAACTTTAACTGCAACTTCCATAGGCTTGATCTTTTGATCAGGATACCTGTACCTCAAAACAGCCCGGTGTACTTGAGCAATACTACCAGAAGCTACAGGGTTTTCTTCAAAACTCTCAAAGATTTCTGAGATTTTACGGCCAAATGCTCCTTCAATACTTTTTTTTGTATATTCAAAACTGTGTTCTGGAGCACTGGATTGAAGCTTTGTAAGCTCAATGCACAAATCCCTAGGAAACAGATCAGGTCGTGTAGCTGCCCACTGCCCCCATTTTATGAATGCGGGACCTGCTTTTTCTAGGGTATGGTGGACAAGCTGAAGCCATAATTTTCTGAAATCAGGGCCAAAACTATCGGCAAATGGTGCTGTTATCAGGCTGGGTAAGAATAACACTGACAAATAGAGAGCTCTGAACAGCAAGATCAGACTTTCTGCTGCGAAAGACACCAAAGTACTAAAGAATAAGTTGCTGTATTCTGGATCCATGCCAACAGAATTTCTGGAAGACAGAACTGATTCAGCATGTGCTTTATCAGCCATTGCTAGCTCCCCAAACAAGAAAGCAAGTACACCTGGAACTACCAGGTGAGATCTGGTAGAGGCCAAGCTGAATGCTTGAGCAATCCTACCAATTGTGGGGACAGATGAACTGTTGTATGAATACATCTGTGAGATCCTCTTCCAAGCAGTTTGTGCATGAAACCTTGTGGTGCTACCTGCATACATGGTGGAGTAGTTTCTGTAAAAACCACTACTACTGAAAGGAAAATCCATTTTCCTGTATGCTGTTTTTGCTGCATGTTGTCCATGAAAATGTCTAAGGAGCACGTAAGACCTGCATTGGGGAATATTTGGCACACGAGTTACATTTGAACCATTCTCTATTAATCTAGAGTATTTGCTCCTACTTTTCAGAACAAGGTCTGTGACTCGCCGGATATTTCTGTACATTTTGCTGCAATGGACATAGAACCAATATTCAGTACATTGTAACTATTTAAAAATTCTTAAAAAGGAAATTAAGTAAACCAGATGCTTTACAAGTTTGATGAGATTAGATTTATCAAAATGGATTACCATTAAAATTAATATTTCCGTCCATTTTGTTTTATCTTAAAAATAATCATAGACCAGTAACAGTATTTTATTTGAAAATTGTTAATTTTTACAAAGCTAAAAATAATGTAACATAATTACGTTTTGTTGTGGAAACTCAAGTCATGTACGTCTAGTCTAGAAATGCTAGGCTACGAGATTCATATCTTTAAAGTGTTAACTATGCTAAGCTTATATACAATTGAGCAACAATTTCTTATTATCTAATGAAACCTATTCATGAATCCTCCGAGTGAAGGCTTGTAGTTTATAATCCGGATTCTATGTGCTGTAAATCAAGTCTCTATATTAGTTAAAGACTTAAATTTTCTTGATAACCTTCGAAGAGATCTGATCCGAAACTTTAATAAGAGCTAACTGGCATATAAGTGCAACCCTGGGAATCAGAATCAATGCAACCAGTTCATAAACCGCCAATCATAGCCCCCAGAACACAAGCATCGTACTTTTACAAATCATTGCATCTAAAACCTCACAAAAACCAAGCGAAGAACGCTAAGAAGCACCGCCTACATATTGACCACGAACTGGAACGGAAAAAGCAAGAACTTTGAACAACGACCATTTCTACGGGTCAAACTTATATACACCAACAAACCTAAAACCCCGATCCAATTAAGACCTCGTCTTTCGATCTATAAAACCCTAAACACAAATTATTACAAGAAAAATGAAGAATTAAATGAATCGAGAAGCGGGAGAGCGAGACAAAGAGAAAGGAATACAAAGACAAATCAAAAGGCGGCAAAGAGAAGAACGAACCTTAGACAGCAAAAAAGGTGGGAGATTTATTGATTAGTAGACAAATTGAGGTGTTCCGGAGATGATGGGATCTTCAAGGCAAGAAGAAAAAGCTGTCATGACGGATGTGATATAGAGATCTCCACGTTTCCAGGACAATGTCCCTTCGTTCGTTCTTCAGCTGCTCCCTACGGCGGATGAAGAGGGACAGAAAAAACGAATGTGGAGGAGCCGGGGGTTGCTTGGAGAACAAAATCGAAATCTATTGGGCTTGAGGAATAAATGGGCCGCAATATAGTTGGGCCTTCCATTAAGGCCCATATAAATTTGCGCGTAAAGAGGATTTTAGCTATGGAGACAATCAAACTACATGTATTTATTCAAGTTATGAGCAAATTACAACACGAGTACAACAAGTAACAGTATTCATGAGCAATTTGTGCTGTTATTTTTGGGTCAAAAGTTATGGAAGTGGGGCCCATCGACATCGACGCCATCGATATTACGAAGCCAGAAAGTGGGGCCAGAAGTAGAGGCAGGAGAGTGAGGCACATCTTGAAGAACCCAGTCATGGCCTTTGGGAAAGTAGATTCCACTACGTGGGTGAGGAATCCATTCGCACTCTTCTATATTCCTTGTGTCCTTCTTCTTTGCCTCTAAATCTAATTCGTGATAAATGCCTCTTTCTCTGTACCCAGTATCGTACTCAACGGCGTCGTTTGAGCCTAGTGATGATAATAAACCTTCGTCCGCTTCTGCCACAGCTGCAGCATAGCTAATACCTCTCGTTCCCTGTAACCGCCTGATTCCCGCCAGCTTCGTTGTTTCCCTACACAATCATTTACATTTTCAATAACCGAGCAAGCTAAGCATGAAGGAAAACAAAGAAAAGGAGATCGTAAATCCGTTAATTACATCATATTATATATACCTGATGAAGTTAATCGACCATAGTGTCATGTTCTTCGCCATGATATATATTTAACTCGAGGCTAGTTAGATCAACTGTACGTGTACGTAGATTTTGTGTGTTGTTCAATGAAAGGTACAAGTTTTGATATGGATACAACTAGGTCGATGAAGTTTGCTTTTATAATGGAGCACAAGTGAAGTGGTAGCACGCTTCCAATAGTATAGGCCGGGGTACGTCCTTAATTTGATGATGTGGTACGTACGTCTGTAATGGAGAATATATTCACAAGCTAAATATTCTAAGCGTGTTCAAACATCATCGATTGAGAGTTAACCTTAAAAGCATGAAAATGCTAGTAATTCAATCATACTTCTCACTTCTCACCAAATTATTGTACCACCTTGAACAATCCCACAATTCCATCATTTCAGATTCTTCGAATTAATACTATCCTCTGTTTTTCTTCCTTCAAACGTGTCAAATCGTGTATATATATATATATATATATGCATATAGAAATTTCTCAAGTTTTAACTTGTTGAGAATATTTATATACCTCAGAAACTCACATAAATTAATACGAATATGTATAGCCTATAATTATGAATGTTTAAATGATTACAAAAAATTATCTGGTATAAATCATATGCAATATGTTGGGTATATATGTGTATAGCCGGTGTAGAATTTCTTTATGTATTTTTATCGAAAGTATTTGAGGAGGCCCGGACACGGGAGAATCAAATAAATTAATCCATTTCTTATAAGTTTTTCACGTTTCTCTCGCTAAAGATATTTAATAATTAAATCATAGAATCCACGAAGAAACGGGCGTGTCCATGCTGTATTAAAAGGCAAGATTTGGAGGTCAACTTTGCCATTTTCATGCCTTGAAGAATAATTAAACAAGTAAGCACTGACTGGATCGAATTTGAGATGGTATTAGATGTAGCTAGTTAGCATAACGTATCGGTGAGCGTTGGAAGCGCATGAAATGGGCTGAATTCGCAGCCTTTAATTTGGTAAAAGAAAAAAGGACGGCGTTAATTCATTGTTCTCCTTGATGTTACCGGTGCCCTTCGCCGATCATCATGAATCGTAATTCAAGCTTTGGTGCTCTTTGTCGGGGAGGTTCTACACAAACTTGCTTTTCAAAAAAACCGGGAAAATAATTAGTACCCTCAAATTTGATTATTTTAATGATTGGAATTTTTAAAAAATGAATATATTGATCAAATATCTACCTAATATATTATAAAGCATAAACTATGTCTGTTGAAAAAATTACGCCACGTGGTATTATATGAATAAAATAATGTCAGATTTTTTTAATAATAAATATTATTATAACTTGTATTATTCTTTGTATAAATCTAATATTTTTAATAAAATAGATAACATATTTATATAATATTCTGTTTATAAAATTTTCTACCTATAGGTTGATATTTTCTATATTAATTTTATGCACACATTTTTTAACAAAACTTAATTTAAATGATAATATTTTCAATATTAGTTTTATACATAATATTTTTTTCTCTTTTAACAAAACTGGGGCTCCAAGTACATAACTTTTTATCTAAATGTTAAAATTTTCTAATATAATGAATTTATTTATAGAATATATGATATATTTTAGTACACACTATATTTTTTATAAGAAACTATGTTCTACATTTAATTACATGAATAAATTAATTTCTATTTTTTAAATAAATATTATAATAATATCAACCTATGCATGAAATATTCAACCTACAAATCGAATTATATGGATAGAACTAATATAAATCGGGACCTTATGAAAAAAATTATTTTCATTTAATCTATAGTTTTGTGTAGATTTCACCAATTAAAATACATAAAATATTTAAAATTATATTGATGTTATCCGTACATGGTACGAGACTTCAACTTGTTTGTAAAAACAATAAATTATATCTGCTTTCTCTTGCCACGTCTCACATAAAGAAAATTTGCATAAACATTCTTTTCTCTCCCTACTTATATTTTGGATAAATTTCATAAAACCACCAACAAAATAGGAGTTTGTGCACAAAACCACCATAAAATTCAATCATTAAACCACCTTTAAAATAAATATGTTAACATAGAACCACCCCTCAATTTCAATATGTCAAATGATCCAAGTGAGCAAAAATGAGCAATTTAAGCCTGTCAAGCCCAATTAGCTCCTTCCAACCTCAAAGCCCAACTCCTAATAACATAACCCACTTACATGATAATATTTGGTCCAATTTCCTCAAACCTAGGCAATTACACAATTACATACGCTCTATAGTCCCAATTAATCAACAAATTTTTGACTATGTTGCTAGGGAAGCTTGCGGTATTTTGAGTTGATTTCGAATCATGTTGAGTTCTAAGTTTGGGAATAACTTGGTTAATTGGGTGAACTTGAATGGAGTTTTTCTGTTGTAGTTCAACCTTGTCAAAAGTTCCCCCAAAATTTGTAAATTGAAGATCCTGCGACCTACATGCTTTCACCTTGTTCTCAGATCAATTCTTATGGAGTTTTTCTTTTTGGTGTTTTGGGTTTGTTAGTTTGTTGGTTGGTTGTTCGGACAGTTGAAGTCAAAGCTTGATTACTAATACTTCGAGACTTGTTCTCAGCTTAGGCGTGGTCGGAGTTTGCTATAGGCGAGGGCGTGTAGTTTCTAAGACTCTTCATTTTAACTTGCAAACCGGGCGTGGAGAATCACCACCTTTAGCGAAGTAAAAAACTTTAATTTTTTATGCACTCTATAAAGTATAAACCCATTCAAATTTCAATTAATTGAGATATGAATCTTATAAATTGTTTAATTTTGGCCAGTTTAGTTGTTCATAGACATGCACTCTGTTTCAAGACTGTAAAAGTAGTTAGCGGGAAACCAAATCCATTTCATTCGCTGCTACTAAAGTACAGAACTGTCAAAAAATTGAAACAAGGAAAATAAGGTTATAGCTCTTTTTTTTTTTGAGGAAATAAGGTTAAAGCTCTTGGGATCAGACTGACGTGCAAATCAATATTAAATCAGCAGAGCTAGCGCCTCTGATGAACTATGTATAGCATCATTTCCCGAGCGAAACTTCATTTTATATACAGAAAATTCATATCAATCTACCACAGATCCGAAATGCCGGGCAACACTAACAGCAGGGGAAATACCTATTTTTTATTTCAAAACGGTTGATAAATATGTTTTCTTCCCTGCATCTGATGGAAAAATCTCATCCGAAAATGAAGTAAATTAAAATGAGAATATGCAAAAAAAAAAATTGAACGAACCATAATGTACATGACAAGAGCATCGAAGATCATCCGATGGAAAGAAATAGAGCGAGGAGGGAGGAGAGCTTGATAATATGAAATTAGGGTTTCAGCCGATGGCTGAGTTCTTTGGATGGGGGGATTACATATATTTATAGCCCATTAAGTACAAGGGTTTTTGTGGGATGGGCCGTTGCCCAAACTACATTTCCGGCCACCGGGCCCATTAGGGTCTAACAATAATGAAAATTAGACAAGTCTAAATGTCTTATATAACGGTAGAATTGCAAAAACTACCCCCCAATAGTGTTGGGATTCCAAAAAAAAAAAGGTGATTTTGATAAATAGTCTTTAAATAGGGAGTTAATTGTCCTTCAATTGAGTTATACTTTTAATTACATGGGATAACCCTCACTTCCCCCCCCCCCCCCCCTTTAAAAACTATTAACTCCCTATTGTAACCCCAAAAAAACCCAGAAGCAATCAACCACGATTTGCCATCGGATCACACTGGTTCAACTAGTCAAAGCCCCAAACAGATTGCCCTCCTCCGTTGAAGCCTTTATGGACTCCGGCGAGGCGCTTCAATTCGCGCTCCATTGATTCCAAGATCTTAATCCCAAACAAAAAATCACAAAGAAAAGAAAGATTCGCAAGTCTAAATGGGCGTCGTTTCATTTTATTCTGGGCAAATCCCGAGGGGCGTTTGGGTTCTCTCATCTGATCTGGTTTGGAACCCTTGGTGGCGGCGACGATCTTGCCTTGGGCGTTTTCGCTACGGGATGCGAGCGTGCGTGGCTCTTCGTCTTCCATCCGTCGACGATCTGTACTTGACCTTCTTCCCAAGGTGGTAAATCTTTGAAGAATAAGTACATCTCCTCCTGTCCGGTGTTAAAGTCTGCATTCAAAGGGCGGTGCGTCTCAAAATCGACGCGTTGGCAGCGCATGCATCGTCGGCTTCCCCCACAGGGGCCTGTTGGTTACAAGCCTCGCCTTCAGCAGAGGGGTGGTGGTGCGGATTTTGTTTGGCCTCGGTCGGCTTTTGGTTCATCCATGGTGCCGCTCAGCCTTGTACCTCTGGGTCTTTCGTCATCCAACCTCAAAAGCAACCCGACAATGACCTTGTATGTTCTTTTCCTGAAGCCATATGCAGTATAAAATTCTTTAATCTTCTCTTGTTCCCCTTATATAAATATATTGTCCAGATTAGCCAATTTATGATCAACTTGTGCTTTGTTAAACAAAGTAAAAAGCTTAACAACCCCAATTTAGGTGGAGAACCCACCCCCGCTGATGCATACATTTGTGGTCTTTTTTTAAAGGATCAATTACATCTTCTTGGTGACAAAATGATCACTTGTGTACGCTGTTGTGCACACCTACCTTGTTATGGTGTAACCACCATGTTAAAACTCTACCCATGTGATTATTATTACACTATGTGGTGTAAAATTTGTTGTGAAACCAGAAGGTTTTATCTTACTACCATAACAATGAGAATGAAAGGGAGATTCCCAGGAATTCAGGCCTTCAAAAGGCATATATGTCGAAAAACTCGACCAACTATGTACCAAATCCGACTAAAAAAGTGGAACAATTACACGAAAGCAAAAAAACAATTCAACAAAATCATGGAAATCACCGATGCAAATACTTTCAGAAGGCAAAAAAGCCATTCTAAAGCAGCAAGCATCTTAATCGAGATTAAGAACGATATATTAAGCAGCACACACAATAGAGGAAAAATCCATGGAATATGCAGAAAAGCTAAAAACGATACATTAAAAACGAGAAAATCGAGCCAAAACAATATAAAAACAAAAAATTGGAATAGTTACATAAAAAAGAGAAAAGGGAAGAATCCTAGCCACGTTAGTCTTCCCACAAAATATAGAAGAAGAACAAGGACCATAAACCCCAGATGTAGCATTAAAATAATTAACATTGCCACCCATTTTCTCCATATCCTGGAGAATTTGGCAAAGGCGCCGCTCCCAAATCCTAACCCCATATTAATTAATCATAACCCGCGTGGTTTTCGTAGAAACAAAATGCTAATTAACCAGCACAAAAATAAAAAGTACAATATATACTATCGTATGCAAATACACATATAAAAAATTATATATAACTAACCTGTTGTTCACAAGTTATATAAAAAGAAGAAACAAAATTATTGGAGCTATACCTCTCCACCCAAGGCCAAAAGCCACAACATAATCGGTTGTCTATGAAAGTCTGCGCATGGAACTGCATGGGCATCAAACGCAAGTCCTTCTGGACGGAGGTTAACGCGTTTTGCCGCATTGAACACATTAATCTCATTGCACTTATGGAAACTAGAGCCCAATCGCTACCTGATAATGGGTGGCAAAAGGCGGGCTTCAACTCCATGGAATTTATCCCTACGAGCGGATATTCGGATGGTCTATGCGTCCTTTGGAAGAGCAAACTCCTCTCAAATGAAACAATTCAAACCATCCACAAAGACAATCGCTTTGTTGGGTTCCTTTACGAGAACCTTGAAACAAAAAGGAAAATAATTTTAATATTTACGTATGCGCCACCTAGGCCGCAAGAGAACGGCCAATTCTAGAACAATTTGAAGGAGTTCGTACAAAATTGCAACCACCCATGTTTACTTATGGGCGACCTTAACGAAATACAACACCCAAACGAAAAAGTAGGGGGCGCTAACCCGATCCATTCCCGCTTCGAGCGGCTCATTAATTTCAAAAATGACTGCGACATGTGTGACATCCCTACAATTGAGAATAAATATATGTGGAGAAAATCCAAAAATCTTGATAATACCATGTTCGAAAAGCTAGATCGAACCCTGGTCGCCGACCAAATCATTCAATGGTTCCCGTCAATAGCGACGAAAAACCATGCTTTCTCTTCTTCCGACCATTGCTCAATATCATGTGACCTCCCCACGGGGATCGCATTTAAAGCACAACCATTTAAATTTGAAATGATTTGGAAATCTAGAAAAGATTTTCAAAATGTCATCAAACAAGCCTGGGGACACAACGCTGGAGGATCCCATATGTTTAATCTGGTTAAAAAACACAGCTTCTCAAAGCAAAAGCCAAAGCATGGAACAATCAAAAGTTCGTGCAATATCTTAGAACAAATAAAAAAACTCGATGAAAACGTTGTTCAGATCCAGAAGGATATAATTGAACACAACAACGTCGAACTCATTCAAAAGCAAGAACGACTTTTGAGGAAGCGGTCCTGCCTCCTGGACTTCCACAACTCCTATTGGAAATAAAGGGCCAAAAACACCCACATAATACTAAATGATAAGAGCGCCAAATATTTCCACCGGATTGCAACCAGACGAAGGAATAGAACCAACATTAAAGATATCCGAACATCAGAAGGTACACACATTACGGGTGTTGAAAACATCAGAAAGGAAATCAAACGAGATTTCCATAACCGGTTTAGGGAATTGGAAATTAACCATGGAAAGCTCCAAAATATGACACAAACCATCCAAAAAGAAGTTACCGATGAAGACAACTTAGAACTTACCAAACCAGTATCAAACAATGAAATCAAGAAGGCCTTATTCGACGTTAGGGACGATAAATCTCCTGGCCCGAACGGAATGTCGGCATGCTTTTATAAGAAGTACTGGGACATTGTAGGTTCGAATGTCATAAGGGTCGTTAAAAGTTTTTTCCACACCGGGAAACTCTTAAAACAAATCAACCACACATTCATATCCCTATTACCAAAATGTGAAAACCCCAGCTCCACCAACCATTATAGGCCCATAAGCTTATGCAACACAATATACAAAGTAATATAAAAAATCATAACAAACCGCTTGAAAAACATCTTAAACAAGCTCATACATCCGATGCAAGGGGCGTTTGTCCAGAACCGAAGTATCCACGATAATAACCTTATCGCGCACGAGATTTTCCATTCCTTCCGCAAAAACAAGGGCAGGAGGGATGGATTGCTATCAAACTAGACATGGAAAAAGCTTATGACCGAATTAGCTGGGACTTCCTGGCAAGAGTCCTACACAAATTTGGTTTAATGATAAATCCTTGGGCTGGATCCGAAAAAGCTTCGAAACAGTTTCTGTAACACCCCCTTCCTACCCCAGAGGTATTACCGCCAGTAACCCCGATTAAGACTAAACCGAAGCTACCCAAGGCTTTAAATTAACTAAACAAATTAAAAATCCAAAAGCTGGAGTCATTCAAAACAGAAATATGAAAATGGAAGACTACAAAATATTGTAAAAGAACTTAATCTTTATTACTTGATAACTCAAACTTTACAAAGTTTAATAAAACGTTACAGTGGAAATAAATATAAATGGTCTTAAAACAACATTAGCTTTTATGACAAGGTGATAGAACAATCTTCTATCTGAACAAAGCCTTTAGTATGTAAACTCTTAGCTTCTTCTTTCCCAACATAGCTTTATGATGGCCCAACCATAAACTTCGCTCAAACACAACTTCTGGAAACTTTTCTTCAACTTCTTGATCCACTTCTCAAATCAACTTCCAAGAAATACCTGATGTGTCGTATACAACGGTGGACACCAACCGACCATGCAATTGAATAAAGTGGTCGGGTTAGTCTAATGAAAGACTAAGCAAGTGGAGAAATTGACTGGTTCCTATGGTAGTGACTAAACATATTGGCATCGTAATCCGAATGAAAACCGATCGATGATCCAACAGTTAGCAATCCCATAGAGGATAAGAATGAGGCATGCATATCCAAGAGATAGGACACCACAGCTTGTTGTTCCTTTACGAAACATAAACAATTGTTGAGAACTCATATTAATCACATAACATTTTGAAAATCCTCCATCGACTAATCAGCTTGACTTAATCAAAGTTTGATTAAGAATCATTCATAATCGGGAGCAAGAATGGTTATCGAATAGACTAACCATCCGGGTACATTAATGTGCCTAACGCACTTATCTTATATTACTTTCAAAACTTTTCACAAACATGTTGGTAACTTTTAATCGGCCTAAGCTGCCGAGAATCTACATGTACATGGTGACGTCAAGATGAGAGGGATTATTCCATCCATGATCATTGACGAACACCTAGTACCAATTGCACTTACCTAGAGTGCATAAAAGCCTCCTCCAGCGTTGAGCGAGGCATGAGTCATGACTTGAATATTGGGATATGGTAGCGAATTAAACCTCCCAATATAGACTGTGTTATAAAGAGGTTATCAGAGACTCGGCTCCTACCCTTGAAACTAACTTACTTCACAACAATGTCTCAGCATGAGACAACATACAAGGTCACACACAACGGACCTAAATCCAGTTCTAGCGCAAAACTCAATAAACAACATGGTCATTATTTCTAACAAATATAACAACCTATCATATTTTATTAAGCACACAAGTTGAGAACCGTCCACTTTAATAATATTAATGCAAGAGAGAACCGTCCACTTGCCTTATACGAGATTTCTCCTCTTAAGGCGATTAGTTCCATCTCGAACGACGTGCATCCAAGACTAGTGATACGCTTTCGGGATTTGCTTGGACGTAAATTGAGGTGGCACGCAAAACGATGCAATGTACAAAATGAGGCAATAAGTGAATCAAGACGATCCATCGGAATCCATGTCACACATACCGAGGCAAACCTAGTTCTATACATCTTTCCCTTCTTCTTTCTTTCCCTTTTCTTTTCACTTAAATCCCTAAAAAGTCCGGAAAGAATCAATGAGCAAATAGATAACTTCGCTGATGTTTAGTGCCTTTGTTTGACATCCATTTTGGGTCATTCAAGCGACAGTTGGAAGTACTAAATACCCTCTTCCTACTGTTGGCAACAGATGTTTAGTTTGCTGGAGCATGGCGGAGAACGGAGGCAACAAAAACAGCTCGTGGTCATCTCGAAAGTTGAAGCTGAAAAACCAGGTTCGGCTAGCCATCTTTGTCGACTTGTGGAGGAGACACCAAGCATAGGGTGGCGCGACAGTGGAAAGCCCACGTTTCCACCTTCAAACTGTTGGCAACGTCTCCGATATTGGTTGCCGGAAGACGGAGAACAAAAGCGAAGAAAATCATTCGTCGACATTGAATTTTCTGGGTAAATGAAACCAGCAGCAACGCTGCTCGGGAACGCATGTTCACTGACTCATGGAGGCGACACCAGGGACGGGGAGGCGGATACGGTGGCGACAGAAGCGTCTCTGACGACTCCTCTACCATTTTTCTGTTGTTTCCGGCGGGTTTGGTGGTCGGAAGGTGGACCACAAAGCCCACGAACTTGACTCGTCACCATGCCGGAAAAATCTGGAAAATTAGTACCACAATTTGATTTGGTGGATTTCGACTTGATTCTTCAATAGTTTCTTTACAATTGATTGAGGGTTATTGCAGAGCACTTGATCCTCGACATTTAGAGACTTGAATCACGATTTTTGGTTAAGAAACGAACCCACAATCAAATTTTGAAGTTTGGGGTGTTTTAGGTCAAAACAGAGAACGATGAAATCGGGATTGTTCTCGTATAAAACCTAGCAAATTCTGATCAATCCTCCCCTTTTATACCACCATCAATCCTTTCCCATCTTCATTATCCATGAAACACACCAGAGAGGCCACCACATGGGCAATTCAGCTTGTGCCAGCTCGTGTTGGGCAAAACGGAGGGTTGTTGTCTTCGTGTGCAGCCAACGAGGGTGGGCTACTATAGTAGCTTCGCTTTCTCAGCAACATGGCGTGTGATGACGACGAAATGATGGTGGCGACGCCGGATTTATCAAAGCGAAGCAGGAGGTGGCTGCTCCGCTTTGTGAGAAAGACAAAGTCCAATTCACATGTTATAATATACCTGTTTCCTCATAAGACTAGAAAACAACTTAGTGAAATTGGTTTAGACTATCTAATGTCCTTGCATGAGAGCTCGGGTTCAAGTCTCATCACAAACTTTTTTTTTTTGCCATTAATTGCCTTTAAAATATACCCAACACTTCTCTTGTTACACTTTTTTAAAAGATTTAAATTTTCCGCTAAATACAAATAAACTTGCCAATAATTCATTTATAAGAATAAATCTTATTTTATCCAAGTTTTATTCATTTATGGCGGAATTAAATCAAGTGTAACCTTTTCACTTATTACTAAGTCGAAATAATTAGAGTAATATCCCTTTACTAAAAGAGCGGATATTACAGTTTCTTTCTCTATTCTGGTTAATAACGGGCCAACAGAACAATTCTACCCCCAACGGGGACTTAGACAAGGAGACTCCCTATCACCTTACCTATTCATTCTCGCATCTGAATTCTTGCAAGACAACTCCACTTGTAAAGCACTAACCCTAAAAGTGGCATCGGGATCCAAATTACTAGAAATGGAACAAAAATCCCAATCCTCTCTTTCGCTGATGATATCATTGTTTAAGGGTTTCTTGAACAAATAAATTTATATTCAAGACCCCGCTGAGTATAGCGGAGTCAGGTTCGTCCACGGGAATGAGAATAGTGCTACAGATTAGTTGATAAACTACGAAAAGCGAGAGAACAAACAAAGCAAGGCCAGGGGTCGAACACGACCTTATGGGGTCGAGATCTAATCGATATTAACGGGTTTTAATCAAATATAAAAAGGTAATCCTAGGGCTAGGGCTACCACAACAACAATCACACATGCTTTCATCAAGAATTCACATCTATCATGCAATTGCGATCATAGAAAAGTCAACTGTCGCAAACAATTCCAGTTATTCAATCAATTGTCGCAAATTAAACAACTTTCTATCTATCCTTCAACCTAGGAATATCAACTTTCGCAAATAATCCTATTAGAACTAATCAAGCAATCAACTTTACACTTTCGCTTTTAGGTTAATTGCAAGACATTGCCTCAACTTTCGCAAAGGAATTTAGCACAAGATAGATAGATATGATCTTCAAGCATTCAAGTCATGAATTCAAGTTTAGACATGCATGATTGTGTTGGGTTTTCACCCAACCCTAGAATCTAAGAAAACTACTCACACATAGCAAAGAAGAACGAAGACATGATCATAATAAACAAACCGAAAAATTAAATTAAAACTAAGAAGTCTTACAAAATTCTCCAACTTGTTCTCCAAGTCTTCCTCTCAATCCAAAAGTGAATAAAACGGAACAAAAGTCGAACCCCCAGTCGAACCCCCGTCCCCCCCTCCAATCCAAAGGGTTTAGCCTCCTTTTATAGAGAAAAAGGAGTCCTAATTAAATTAGGAAACAAGATAAAACAACTTCCTAAAATAAAAGATAGAATATATCACAAAAGATCTCGGAATAAGGGAGAGTCGACGCCATGCACGACCCAAAGTGGGTCGTGCACGACCCTCCAAGGGTCGGTCCTGAGAGGTTGTAATCTCCATGGGTCTAGCACGACCCAGGGTCGTGCACGACCCTCATAAGGTCGTTCCTGAGGGCTTGTTCGAACAACCTTGACTAAAACTTGCGTAGAAGATTCGTTACAACTCCGTTTGACTCGATTCTTTTTCCTATGTTCTTGTAAAGAATTTCTCTATATCTTTCCAAGCTAAAACTTGATCTTCAATGACTTTACTTAAGAACTTAATATTCATCTTCTCTTCATGATTTCATTCCTCTTTGGCCTTCTTCCTTAGCTCCTCACTTATGGCTCCCTCCTAGCTTGTCCACCTCCTCTTGCAATGCTCCAAATTCTTCTTTTGAGCTCCAAAACTCCTACAAAAAGACACAAAATACGCGTAGTTTCCGAATCTCAAAGAAATACGAAAACTAAAGCAAAAAGACTCAAAAACATAAAACCCAAGTACGAAAACCAACTAAATGTAATCTATCTAGACACTAAAAACCTACCTAAAAAGCGGATATCAATATCATCTTCGCTAAAGCAAATAACACTGCATGCAAAAACATCAAAGGAATTGTCGATGATTATTGCGAGGTATCTAGCCAGAAAGGAATTGTCGATGATTATTTCCTTCTTTACTACCTCTTTCATGTTAGGGTTCACCCTACGTTGATGCTCAATAGTGGGTTTATGATCATCCTCCATATAAATTCTATGCATGCACAATGAGGGTGAGATACCACTAAGTTCCTCTAATGAATACCCTATGACTTTCATATGAACATCAAGGAATTTATTCTCTTCTTCCATACTCAAGTTAGCATTAATAATGACGGGAAGAGTAGAGTTAGGACCAAGAAAAGCGTACCTCAGGGAGGCGGGGAGCTCCTTAGGCTCGGGAGTAGGTTCGGGCAAGCTAACTTCCTCCTCATGCTCCGCTTTGAGTGCATCCAAGACAAGGCATTGCTCCTCACTTTCGTCCAGGAGGGTCGTGAACGACCCTTGGAGGGTCGGTCTTGAGACCCTAAAAACGTGTGGTAGAGGATCCCATGCCAATAATTTCTCTGTTGGGTTGTTGCACTCAACGTAGTCAGAGCGTGTGTATAGCATCTTGACTTCCTCCTGATTTGACTCCTTCATTGTTGAGTTGAATCGGAACTCAACCACTTCTTCCCCGATGTTAAAGGTGAGAAGACCGTTCTTGACATCAATGATGGCTCCCGTTGTGGCTAAGAATGGCCGTCCGAGAATAATGGGCACCATCGGATCTTCAGGCATCTCATCACTATGAAATCATTGGGCACAAAGAACTTCCCCACTTGAACCGGGAAATCATCTACCACTCCCGTTGGCTTGACACACGATCCATCCGCCATGTATAGCCTCATGTTCACTGGTACTAATGGCCCCATGTTGGTCTTGGACCAAATTGAAAGTGGAAGCAAACTCATACTAGCACCTAGATCACACAAAGCTTTGAAACGGTAAGCTCCAATACCAATTGTAATAGCAAACTTACTTGGGTCTCCTAGCTTCTCGGGAAGCTCCAACGATCTCACTTCATCTGTTAGTTACGACATTGATCGCTTCCTAGATAAGATCTCCTTCAAGAATTTAGTATAAGCAGGCATTTCATTCAAAACCTCAGCGAAAGGAATGGAAAGATTTAAGCCTTGAAGCAACTTAACAAAGCGCTTGAACTTACCTTCCGTTGAGTCTTTGGGTTTCTTAGAAGGGAAAGGAAGTACTTTAGAAGGAGATTGAATGGAAAGAGAAGGGTTAGAAGACTTACCTGGCGAAGGGTGGTCGAGCTCGACCCTTGGAGGGTCGATCGCCTCTTCTTCCTCGTTAATAGCATCCTCAGGAACGACCCATGAGGGGGTCGTGTGCGACCCTAAGGGGGTCGTGCGCGACCTTAACAGGGTCGGTCCTGAGGCTTGTTCCTCCTCTTTATACTTGGTTGGCTCTGGCAACGCCTTGCCACTCCTTAGGTGCATGGCTCGGACTTCACCATTGCTTGCTTGGCCTCTAGGATTCTCTTCGGGGAGGCCCGGGAGTTGTCCTTGAGATCTCGGGATTTGAATAGCTAGCTGGCCAAGTTGGGAATCGACATTCTTTCTCCATGAGTCAAATTCTCCCAACCTAGCATGAACACCTTTTATTTGTGTGGTAAGCTCGGCTCGCATTCCATTGATTCCTTCTTCCAGCCCTTGCACCCATGATGGTGGCTCTTGATAGCCCGGAGGATGGTAGGAGGGGGTCGTTGCTATTGTTGGGTTTGCTTGTATTGGTCATAATTGGAATTGCCCCAAGATGATTGAGCATTGTTCCTCCCTGCATAGTTGTTTTGGTTCCTATAGGAACCTCTCATGTAGTTCGCCTCCTCATAAGCCTCGGCAGCTCGTACTTGCTGCAAGTTAGTACAATTGGAAGTAGTATGGGCAGAAGACCCGCATTCTTGACAAGATTGAGAAGATTTAAAGTAACTTACTTGCTTTTTCAATCGGTTGATCTCATCTTGCATGAATTGGAACTTCACATCCTGATCAACCATATCGGGTGATGGTTCATACAGCTTCCTCTTCGTCGGCTTAGCTTGTTGGGTTCCGTACATGGCATCATAGTTGGTTAGCTTATTCAATAACGCCCATGCCTCATCAGGAGTCATCTCAATGAACCCACAATCAGTGTGAAGGTTAATGCGATCCTTGGTAGCCGCATTGATGCCTTGAAAGAAAATCTCTTGGAGAACATAGGGAGGTTGCCCATGAGTAGGGCATTGGCGTAGAAGCTCTTGGAATCGTTCCCATGTCTCCACAAGCGTCTCGTTTGGAAGTTGATGGTAGGAGGTGATGCATTTCCTAAGCTCTGTTGTTTTTGCCGGTGGAAAGAACTTGGTCATGAATAAATCATGCAAAGCTTTCCACGATGTAATAGATCTTGATGGCAAGCTCTCCAACCAACTTAAAGCTTTTCCTGTAAGAGACCACTTAAAAGCTTTCAAGAGAACATATTCAAATGAGACATTGTCAGCAGCAATAGTGTCACATAAATCTTTAAAGTTTTTAATATGTTCCATGGGACATTCAGTGGGTTTCCCTTCAAATTGAGAACGCTTGATTAAGGATATGAAATGAGATTTAATCTCAAAAGTGCGGTCGGTCTCCGGGAGCACTATCGCCGATTCGGGCACCCTTAGTTCTGGGTGCATGTATTGCTTGACATTCCTTGGGATAGCGTCAAGTCGCTCCTGAAGTCGCTGCGCAGTTGCAGCCTGAGGGTCTCGGTCTGCTTGAAGTTGTCGTGCAGCTGCAGTTGCAACGTCTCTGTCTGCTTGCATGCACCGCATCTGAGCGCGAAGTTCCTCCATTTTTCGAGCAAGAGTTTCAGCGTCAGCCATTGCTCGTTGTTCTCTCAAACATCGATGGAATGATCTCTCGGGTTCGCTGTCGTAGTTAATCCCAAAGGTTCTTCGGGACAAACGAGATGGCATACACTACGAACAAAGACAAAAGAAAAACAAAATTAAAAAACAACAAAAGGGTAAGGGCTAGTCCCAAACCCAAATATCAACTAAACTAGGCACTATTGCTCACTCCCCGGCAACGACGCCAATTTGTTGAAGGGTTTCTTGAACAAATAAATTTATATTCAAGACCCCGCTGAGTATAGCGTAGTCAAGTTCGTCCACGGGAATGAGAATAATGCTACAGATTAGTTGATAAACTACGAAAAGCGAGAGAACAAACAAAGCAAGGCCAGGGGTCGAACACGACCTTATGGGGTCGAGATCTAATCGATATTAACGGGTTTTAATCAAATATAAAAAGGTAATCCTAGGGCTAGGGCTACCACAACAACAATCACACATGCTCTCATCAAGAATTCACATCCATCATGCAATTGCGATCATAGAAAAGTCAACTGTCGCAAACAATTCCAGTTATTCAATCAATTGTCACAAATTAAACAACTTTCTATCTATCCTTCAACCTAGGAATATCAACTTTCGCAAATAACCCTATTAGAACTAATCAAGCAATCAACTTTACACTTTCACTTTTAGGTTAATTGCAAGATATTGCCTCAACTTTCGCAAAGGAATTTAGCACAAGATAGATAGATATGATCTTCAAGCATCCAAGTCATGAATTCAAGTTTAGACATGCATGATTGTGTTGGGTTTTCACCCAACCCTAGAATCTAAGAAAACTACTCACACATAGCAAAGAAGAACGAAGACATGATCATAATAAACAAACCGAAAAATTAAATTAAAACTAAGAAGTCTTACAAAATTCTCCAACTTGTTCTCCAAGTCTTCCTCTCAATCCAAAAGCGAATAAAACGGAACAAAAGTCGAACCCCCATCGAACCCCCAGTCGAACCCCCGTCCCCCCTCCAATCCAAAGGGTTTAGCCTCCTTTTATAGAGAAAAAGGAGTCCTAATTAAATTAGGAAACAAGATAAAACAACTTCCTAAAATAAAAGATAGAATATATCACAATAGATCTCGGAATAAGGGAGAGTCGGCGCCATGCACGACCCAAAGTGGGTCGTGCACGACCCTCCAAGGGTCGGTCCTGAGAGGTTGTAATCTCCATGGATCTAGCACGACCCAGGGTCGTTCCTGAGGGCTTGTTCGAACAACCTTGAGTAAAAATTGCATAGAAGATTCGTTACAACTCCGTTTGACTCGATTCTTTTTCCTATGTTCTTGTAACGAATTTCTCTATATCTTTACAAGCTCAAACTTGATCTTCAATGACTTTACTTAAGAACTTAATATTCATCTTCTCTTCATGATTTCATTCCTCTTTGGCCTTCTTCCTTAGCTCCTCACTTATGGCTCCCTCCTAGCTTGTCCACCTCCTCTTGCAATGCTCCAAATTCTTCTTTTGAGCTCCAAAACTCCTACAAAAGACACAAAATACGCGTAGTTTCCGAATCTCAAAGAAATACGAAAACTAAAGCAAAACGTCTCAAAAACATAAAACCCAAGTACGAAAACTAACTAAATGTAATCTATCTAGACACTAAAAACCTACCTAAAAAGCGGATAGCAATCATCATCTTCGCTAAAGCAAATAACACTACCTGCAAAAACATCAAAGGAATTGTCGATGATTATTGCCAGGTATCTGGCCAGAAAGTCAACTTCCACAAATCCGCCTTCCAGGTCACCAAAAATACAAGAAATACAATTAAGGAACAAACAAAACAGATTCTCCAAATTACAAACACTGTTGCGTTGGATAAATACCTAGGCTGCCCGATTATGAATGACAGAGTAACACAAAACACCTTTAAACCACTAATTATGCGGACCAGATCCCAACTTGAAAAATGGAAAGCAAACACTCTATCCCAAGAGGGACGAAAAACCCTAATCAAAGCAAACCTATCAGCACAACCCAACTATATTGTGCAATCCTTTATGATACCACAAGCTACCTTAAGAGAATTTGACCAAATCAACAAAAATTTCTTTTGGAACAAGGATCTTAACCACAAACCACTCATTAGTTGGAACTCCATTTGTCACCCACCCGCTCATGGTGGGGTGGAAATTGCCAAGGCAGAAGAGATGAACCAAGCACTCCAAATGAAGCTGCTCTGGAAAATACTAGCTGAACCAGACAGTCTATGGGTAAAAATTATTACAGAAAAATATCTTAAAGCAGAAAACATCCTAAACTACAAGAAAAAACATAACAACTCTTGGAAGTGGTCGAAGCTAATAGGCCTTAAAGACCTATTCGTGAAAGGACTTATTTGGCAGATTGGGGATGGAAAAAGTGTCCGAGCATGGAAAGGCAACTAGACCAGTAAGGGCCCTCTCAACCCAAGGACAGATGTGGAAAACTTCATTAATTGGGACGAAACCGTGGATGAGTACCTCAGAGAGGATAATTCGTGGAACATGGAAAAATTGAGCAAGTTCATCAATCCAGACGACCTTGAAATCATATCTAAAATCATAAACCCTATTAACAAAATTCCAGATAGACTATACTGGCAACCCAGCAAAAATGGTTGGTACTCAACCCATTCAACAATGCAATGGATCCACCAATCTAAAGGCGAACCAAAAATTAACCTAGAATGGATCAACAAACTCAACACCCCCCCCCAAGTGAAATATTTCATTTGGAAAATAGCCAGAAATGGTTTGCCAACTAAGATGAGGATCGTTGCCAACCATATCCCGATTCCGCAGGGCTGCGAGGCCTGTAACAGCTCGGAGGAAGACACTAACCATGTATTACTCTCGTGCCCCTTAACTGAGGAAACCATCAAATCCATAAATCCCAAACTTTGCCGAATCCTCAACCAAATTTTCCCAGAGGATAAAAAACCACATCTTGTTTTGGATGAGAAAAGAATGCGATCAACAAAAGAGGAAATGGAACTCCTCGCTAACACCTGGTGGTGCCTATGGTACCCTAGGAATAAAAGAGTTTTCGACAACAACACTAAATTGAATAACGCCGCAAACATTTGCTATTTTATTCACAACCAAATTAAAAATTGGAAAAACGCGAAAGCCTCGGCCTCAGATAACCCACGTTCTGGAACGAATAGAGGTGGGCTTAAGGGAAAGCCCTCAAAATGGGCAAAACCCAGAAGGGATTTTATTAAATTGAATTTTGATGGCGCAGTGAATGCGGATGGTGTGGCTTCTTACGGGTTCATTCTCAGGGACTCTTGCGGCTCCCCCATCCACTTTGACGGAGAACTGATTAGTCATCAGTCTATTCTGAGATTCGAGACCATCGCCTTACGTCAAGGACTTCTCAAGGCCATTCGTCGTTGCATTTCCCGGATCCATATTGAAGGCGATAATTTGCTGTTGGTCAAGGCCGTTCTTGGTGACTAGCGCTGCCCGTGGGAGATTGAGTTGCTTCGTTCGGACATCCACTACTTGTTGGCTCGTTTCCAGGATTGGGGTATCTCTGATACGGTAGATTATATTAGGTTAATTAGGATAATAATTTATATTTAAGAATATTATTATTTCCTTTTATTTAGGATTTAGTTTTATATTTTAATAAGATATCATTTCAGCGTTATCTTTTCCGATTTAGCTAGATCCGGGAGTTATTATAAATACTCTCTTATTGTTATGTTTTTAATCAATCAATGAATCAGAATTATTTTATCCAATACCCTAATCCTCCTCTATCGTTCTTCTGACTTTTCTATCTATCAAATCTATCTTCTTCTTCTATCGTTCTAATTCTGCCTCTAATCTCAATCTCTTCTTCTATTTCCCTAATTTTCCTCTTGTCTACTTAATTCGGTACTAATACGATACTTATATTGTATCAATTGGTGCTTTCATTCCCGAACTCTACAATCAACATGTCCGCTGTTATCGACAATGGATCTGATATTCGAGAACTCCTCCAAAATCTGACATTAGAGATCCGTCAATCTCGTCGGGAACAAGAGGTTCAACGTCGTCGGATAGATCAGCTTTTTTCTATCTTGAAAATTCCTCTCGACGATGCGAACGAACCGCCGCGAAACCCTAACCCCGCGCCTGCGACCCATGTCCCCGCGCCCGCGGCTCCTGTCCTCGCGAGCGCTGCACCTGTTCCCGCGCCCGCGGCTCCCGCCCTAACGCATCCGTCTACCGCATGCCTGCGTCTGCCGCCTGTAGATTCAAGCCCTAAAATTGTTGGCGTCAATTCTGAAACTTTGGGTACAAAGCATGATGCGTTGGAAATGTCGCATTGGATTAATTGGATTATCCATGTTGAAGAGACGTTACTTGTAGTCGAGCCAGGCACTTCCAAGCAAACGTCAAGCTATGGGAAATTGAATTTTCTTGCTTCCGATGATAGCTTGGGCGTTGAGAAGTTCAATTTGAGTCAATTGCTTATTGGTGATCATGTGAGTTCAAAACAATCTGAGTTTATGGTGCTGAATCAAGCAGTGATACACGTGTAATGGGACCCTAGTACGAGACAATAGTGCCAATTACTGATAATAATAGTGCCCAGTACCAAGGATTTGATCAACACACGGGGAAAAAGGGTGAAGGGCCGATGACCAGGCTTGAGGAGAAGACAAACGATAGAGAGGAGAAGGAGATTACAGACGATAAAGGAAGAGGGAGACTAGAGAGAATTAGGGTTTCAGTCTTTTCTTTATTCATTTCTTCTGAAATAACAATGCAAGGTATTTATAATACTGATAATAATAAATACTAATGAAATACTAATAATAATTCCTAGGCTATATTACTGATAATAATAAAATACTAATAATAATTCCTAGGTTATATGTGTAACGCATCAATCTCTCACGTCTATCGTGAGTGCAATTCGGTGGCGGACTACATCGTTGGCTCGTTCCGACGCGTCTCTCTATTTCATTTGCAGTTGACTCGTGTTTGCACACTCTCATCCTCCAGAATGTGCTTGGACGATCACTAACCTGTTAGTAACTACCAAAACTCCTTTCCTTATTAAAAAAAAGGGCTCAAAACATATACAGCCCCCTGTACTTGTGCAAATTGGTCACTTGAACACCTCACATTTGGTTTGGACCGATTGAACACTTGTACTTAACATTTTGGACCCATTAAGCACCTCTTCACGGATGTCCTCGTTGCGTGTAATACACACGGCTGACATATTCCAACTTTTTGGCCAAATGTGTGCCACATAAGCTTATTTTGCCACATAAGCCAAAATTTTAAAGCTCTTATTTTGCCACATAAGCAAAAAAATTTAAAATTTAATTAAATTAATTATTAAAAAAAAGAAAAAAAGAAAAAAGTAAAGATTTGGCAAATAACTTGCCCAGAAGCTCGTCTCTCCCAATGAAAAGCTCTCTCTCCCATTGAAGGCTATGAAGCTCGTCTCCCATGGGAGCAAATTTTGGCTCGTCGGAGATCGGAGCCGACTACGGTGGCTCATGGGTCGACTACAGTGGCATGATTGATTAGGAGCGTTGTGGAATTATGCAACTGGACAAAAACCCAGTCTAGCGTAGACAGATATTCACCTAACAGATTTGACCAAAAAAAAAAAAAAAAAAAAGATATTCACCTAACAGACAGGGTCCAAGACCAACGAACGGTCCCAGGTCACGTCTTCTAAACGCTTCCGTCTTCTCAACACGTGGCCTAGTATGATTGGTAGGTCACTTTCCCTCTACAGTTAGTGGATTCTCATAAACTCATTGAGGCCCACCTCCCTTTCTCCGTCACCTGCAACTGTAAAAATCATCGAGAGAACAGAACAGAAGGCAGCGAAGGGAAAGAAAGAAAAAGTAGGTTGTGAGAAAGAGAGCTCCGAGAAAGGCATACTAATGGCGGCTTCCAAGGATCGCGATACCTTTGTCTACATTGCCAAGCTCGCCGAGCAGGCTGAGCGTTATGACGGTTAGTCGACTTGTTCTTCTCTCTTCACCCGCCTGTAGATGATTCGAAAAAACCCTAGAAATCCCCATTGAGTGAGATGCTTTAGAATTGCTAATCGAAAATAGATGCACGCCCTTCCTTCGATTTCTGAAGTGTTTTGACTTTTGATTTGCGTTCACTCTCGGCATGTGCTATTGTAATTGGTCTTAGACTTTTTTTTGTTGTTGTTGATTCCTCTATTTTTTTTTTTTGTGGATCTGACTTGCGGTTAGGGATTCGGAGAAATTAGGGACGAATTTTGCATAAGATTGGATTGGATTTGAGAAATTTCGTTTGAAATGCTGGGAGATCTTCTGTAATTATTAGTGATATGTCACTGCTATGCTGATAAAAGTCTGATCTTTTTCTAATTCGGACTGTGAATCTGATTAGAATTGGATGTACTCTGTTATCTTCGTTGGCAATTAAAAAAAATAGATAGGCCAGAATTCTTCTCCTAAAAGGGTTAATAACGTTATGACTTTTTGTGCAGAAATGGTGGATGCCATGAAGAAAGTGGCTTGCCTTGATGTGGAAATGACAGTTGAAGAGAGAAACTTGCTCTCAGTGGGTTACAAGAATGTGGTTGGGGCAAGGAGAGCTGCCTGGAGAATTTTATCATCCATTGAACAAAAGGAGGAATCCAGAGGCAATGAAGCACATGTGAAGCGGATCAGGGATTATAGACAAAAGATCGAGTCAGAATTAGCAACCATCTGTGGTGATATCATGACTCTCATTGATGAACATCTTGTTCCTGCGTGCTCGGGTGCAGAATCTACAGTTTTCTACTATAAAATGTGAGTTGTGGTACATAGATAGAATATATATTATAGATTTTCATATGTTCACCTTCCAATGTCGCAAAATTATTGCAATTCTCACGGTTTCCTTATGTGAAACTGTAACATATATATAGCAATTGGAAATGGATGTGCTAGTTAATAGCTATATACTACTCTCCTTATTTGCATGCTTTTGGACCCTTTTGTTGCAGTAGTCTTACTTCCTAGAGTTTTTTGCCTCTGAAGTTTCATACGCGAAGAACATAAATTGCTGTTGCTTAAGAATTTGATCTACATCTTTGCTGAAAGCATTTCTGTTAGCTTAAATGTACACCTAAGTTTATGCAAGGATTTTTTTTTTGCTTGCTTGATGTGAAATGGGTTGGTTGAGTGATACTTGGGTTTCTCTGATACAGGAAAGGTGACTACTACCGCTACTTGGCAGAGTTTAAACCATCTGCTGAGAAGAAAGAGGTGGCTGACCTCTCACTCAAAGCATATGAGGTAGTGTTGCCTAGTGTTCATTGGGTGTAATTAATTTCATCAGTGTAATGGAAATTTACCAACTTAATTTTTCTGTTATTTGTTTAATAATAATTATTTGTTATAACGTGAAGAAATTCCAAAATAAATTCAAGCTTTCTCCTTATGACATACAAAATATTACTAAAAGACACCTTATTACCTTTAGGAAATATTCCATATTCTTGGTGAAGGGTAAAGAAAAGTTATAGGATCTTTCATAATGGGGAAATCACTGATAAAATCTTCCATCTTTGTTCATAAACAAAATTAAGATATATCAATGATTGCAGTTACAAGGCTTTACTATATGACATTCTGTTTATATTAGTACTCTTCCACTAGTCCCACTTCCACCATTTACGTTGCTTGTTATTCTTCCTTGATCAAAATAATTCAGCTTTATCACCTGGCTGTTGTATTGTCTGTAGACTGCTTCAACTACAGCAGAAGCTGAGTTACCTCCAACTCATCCAATCCGTCTGGGTTTGGCTTTGAATTTCTCTGTGTTCTATTATGAAATCATGAACTCACCTGAAAGGTAATGTGAAGACGCAGACTCGTTCTTAATTTTATGGGACTGCAAATCTTTTCTGAGGAGGCATTCATGCTCTGACTGATATTATTATTTTCCAACAGAGCATGCCACCTAGCAAAACAAGCATTCGACGAAGCTATATCTGAGCTGGACAGTCTTAACGAAGATTCATACAAAGATAGCACCTTAATTATGCAGCTTTTGAGGGATAATCTCACTTTATGGACTTCTGACATTCCCGAGGATGGTGGTAAGGAACTACTATTATTTCTTTATAGCCTCACATTAAGATACATAAGGTTCTTGACTTCGCTTCTTTTCTGTTGTTTAATTTGCGCCCACAGAAGACCAAAAGATGGAGACTTCAGGGAAAGCTGATGGTGCTGAAGATTGATTTGCATTTGTAAGGCTTGATATCATGATATGGCGTTATTGTGCCTTTGTAAGACCTATTCTCGTTCTGTGACACCTTTCGAGCTCTCTTTTGAAACTTGAAAGTAATGATTCCCAGATTCACTATTTATATCTCGGCTTCTAGATTCGCACTTTGCTATATGTGCTTCTTCTCTTGGTGATTGTAGTAGTCTTATTCTTGTAAGAAAGCTTGGACATTTTTCTCCTAAGTTTTAATGGTTTTTCTAACCAATCTGAATTGGAAAGATTCTTTAATATTTCAATAATTTTGGATTATTATTCCTTTTTATAGTATATTTTATTTCTATTTTAGGGTAATGGTGTCTCAAAAAATAAAACCCAACTATGTCCTAATGCGACATAGATTAGAAAATCCATTGTTTTTAATGCCAGATCAAATTAGCGGTCCAATATATGTTTGGTTGATGTAGCTTTTGGTATAACTTATATTTATAAAATGATTAAATAGGACATTTGATTTATTAAAAAGCAATTATTTTCTTTTTTGGTTGAGGGTAGATGTGGGAAAGAATTTTCAAATTCAAATCTTAAAAAGTTTTTTGGGTGTGTGAGTTTGCAACGAAGAGGAAATTGTGCTGCACATTCTTAGAGATTGCAGAGAAGCGAGAGAGGTGTGTGGCGAATTCTTGATCAATGCCCGGATGCAAGAATTCACTCAAGGAAATCTCAGAGAAAGGTTGGACGCAAATCTAAGCAGAGCTGGTACTTGGCCGACTACTTTTGCTTACGGCGTCTGGTAGTTGTGGCGTTGGAGAAATGCTAGGATTTTTATGGAGATTTATTCAAGGATCAAAAGCGGCTTTTATCATTGACAGAGCTAGCGGTATGTGTTATGGGACAAAAGGAGTTCTGTTGGGGAGGGGGTCGGAACCATGGCTCATTGGGAAATACCTAAGAGGAATGGTATAAAATCAATTATGATGGCTCGTTCAAGGCGGGTGAGGGTTGGATCGAAGCTGGAGGCTTAATTAGGGACTCTAATGGTGAATTTGTCAAGGCTTATGCTGTGAAATCTAGTGGTTCCTCTGCTCTAAAGTCTGATATCATGGGCATGTTACCATTTCTAAGAAAATGAACTTGGAAAGGGTGGTGCTCGAGGTGGACGCTCTCGAGGTGGTTAAGCTGATCATTGTCGACGCTCCTTACTCAGGCCAATTCATGGAGATTGTCGATAGACACAAGGATCTAGTCGGAAATCAAGATTGGATCTTCACGATTAAGCATATCCAAAGACAAGTAAATCAAGCGTCTGATTCGCTATCCATATTTAGCAAATCTTGTATGGGAAATTTTATTTTATTTGAAGAACCTCCGGAAGGCATTAGGAAGAGCTTAGATATGGATAAGAATATGAGTTTTATTATGTAATCTTTATTATCTTTATTAAATAAAACGGGTTATAATCTCTCCCTTATTATCAAAAAAATTCTTAAAAAGTTATCTAGAGTAGCTGCTAAAAATCAAGCTTTTGAACGCTAGAAATAACCCTAATGCTGATTATACCAAACAACCTAGTAGCATTTAAAATGAAAATTTAAAAGCTAAACACTAGCATTTTTGCCTGGGCACAAACACTTAGCAGTAACCATAGATCTTTTTTATTTGAATTTTGAAAATTTTGTTCTTTTCATCAACAAAATTTCAAATTGGATCCACGACCACAATATACATGCATCTTTTTTCAGCTGAAGGAGAAGCGACACTCTCTGTCCCTTCAAGGGGGAATTTTATTAAAATAAAATAAAATTGCTAAATAATCAACAAACGAGGAATAGCTCAACCCCTAACATCATCAGATAACAGAAAGAAAATTCCCTCAGGCGGGGCATACAATACATGACAACCTACGAGAAAGATAAAAGCAAAAGAAGCAAGACAATCCGCATCGGCGTTCGCCTCACGATCACATGATGGAATCGGATAGACCAATCCCTACTAATAAAGCCATGACACTAATAAACCAGGCTAGAAAGAGGACGACTCTTATTAACTTTGGAACTCAAAAGACGAATGACCAGTTGGGAGTCTGATTCAAGAATAACCTGATGAAAGCCCATCCCCTAAGCTAGTTTAAGACCATTAAGCACTCCCTATATCTCCGCCATAGGCACCAAACACGGACCAATGGTATGCACGAAGCCATTAATCCAAAGACCATCACAATTTCGAATCACTCCTCCCGCGGTTGCAAGACCCTCCTTGACCACCCTATTTGTATTAATTTTGACCCAAATATTCTTCGGCTTACTCCAAGTGATCTCCTGCACACACTTATTTGAACAACTTTTATTTGAAGCGAATTTACCTAAAGCAATATTGGCCTCCTTTGCCCGTTCCACCATGAACGTTGTCTTTTCCGCCACCATCATCTCCTCACCGAAGACCCTAGCACACCGCCACCTCCAAACCCACCAGATCACTGTGGAAAAAAGGCCACTCCAATCACATGAGGACAATCTCTAAACATATGTTCATAAGACTCCTCATCCGTGTCATAGAGGGTACATCCAACATCACCTACAATGTGTCACCTCTTCCTCTTAGAGTTAGACAACACCCCTCCCTTGCAAGCAAGCCACATAAAGCACCTGATCTGTTCCAACACCACCAGACCCCAAATTCAGCGGAAAACAACACCATCAAACTCATGCATGTCAAAATTACCAGCATCAGATTGAAGCCCGAAGACACTGAGTAATTCCCATCCATTTCAAATCTCCAACTCAGCTTGTCACCGCTACAAACAGAACTCGGAACAAGAGCCATCGAGGGAGTTTCATGAGAACCATCCAAGGAAGCAAAAAGGAGAGTAAGTTCCAATTCCAACCACTGCCTTCAATCTAATATTTTCTAACCATAACACTTAAGGATGCTTGATTAATGACAAGAATAGAGTTTGGGATTAGAAGAAGAAGGGATTGAATTGATTGTGAAGAAGAGATTGAAGATAGAAAGAAGAAGAAATAGACGATAGAAAGAAGTGTAGAATGAGAAGGAGGAGATTAGAGAGAATTAGGGTTTTGGGATAATTAAATTCATTCTCATTGATTGCTGATTTCTGAATAAAAAAGGAGTATATATAATAAGCCCTACCACTAAACCCTAATTCTAATCCTAATGGTTCAACAAACGCGTCCCGGGAAAGAACTGTAAAGAAAACCTAAGAAGAGGTAATTAAACCCAACTAAAAATTACAATTAATTAACGAATATAAAAATATATAATATTAACGTATCAATTAATCATACCAATAGCCAGATCACATAACAACACATCGAGCAACCATACATTAATTCAGAATCATATCGACATGCCATCCCTGAGCAACCATCTCATTCATTTAATCACCATCTCGAATATCCTAATCATAATGCTCTTCCAAACGTGGGACGCCGTGGACGATCTTCCAAGAGCCGTATCCACATACTTATGTTTTAAAATAGATGTCCAAAGTTCCCCGTCCTTCATATCAAATCTCCACCCGATTTTACCAAGCAAAGCGACGTTCATCTCTCTCATCATTTGAACTCCAAGACCGCCTTGGTGTTTGGGGTTAATGATCTCATTCCAAGCTACTTTGTGCATTCTTTTCTTCTCCCTGCTGCTACCCCAAATGAAATTCCTATTATTCTTGTCAATCTCCTTGCAAATGCTAGAAGGAATCAACGTCGTCGACATCGTATACGCCGACAAAGAGGTTTAAACGGATTTGACCAAGGTAACATGACTCCCAAAACTTAACGACTTTGTTTTCCACACAGCAAGCTTGGCATTGAACTTGTCAAGAAAAGAAGAAAACATACTCTTACTAATCCTCTTGTGCAAGATGGGCATGCCAAGGTAGTTCCCCAAGTCATCGGTGACAGCAAAGCTACTAGCCGCCTCTAACCGTCCTCTCAAATCACGCCTAGCGTTGTATGAAACAAAGATTTTAGACTTTTTAGCACTAACCCTTTGACCCGAGGCCCCACAAAAATGTCTAAGCATCTTCTAATAACCCGAATTTGCTGCACCGAGGCCTCCACAAAAAAAATCGTGTCGTCGATAAAGAAAATATGAGAAAGCATCAGTCCATTCCTAGTCACCTTAATAGGTTTCCAAATGTCGGACTCCACCGCATCAAGGATAATATGACTTATCTGTTCAATACAAATTAAGAAAAGGTAAGGGGATATAGGATCACCCTGTCAAACACCTCTTGAAGCCGTAAATTGAGGAGTCAACTCCCCATTCCAAAGGACTTGCATCTTAGGGGAGGTAACGCAAGCCATGACCCATCTAATCTAACAATCCGAAATGCTAAGGAACCTCAAAGCAACCTCATTAAAGTCCCACTTCAACCTTTTGTAGGCTTTCTCAAGATCCAACTTAAGAATCATCCATCCCTTTATTCCCTTAGCACCCTTCTTTCTCTTCATCGAGTGCATAACCTCTTGAGCAACAACAATATTGTCTGAAATTAAGCATCCGTGAATAAAACTACCCTAAGTCAGCCAAAGATATCGAAAAGGATCGACTGAATTCTATTAGCTAGGATCTTCGTAATAACCTTATAAAAACGTTACAAAGGTATCTTTATACATGCATCTAATTTGTGTAAGTTAATTTCTTATGTCGTATGAATCTCTCTGTCTTTATAAATTGTTTGATCAGTTAAGTTATTCTTAATTTCACGCGACTGCACGGTAAAAGCTATCCATGATGACACTGAATTCTATTAGCTAGGATCTTCGTAATGACCTTATAAAAAACGTTACAAAGGTATCTTTATACATGCTTCTAATTTGTGTAAGTTAATTTCTTATGTCGTATGAATCTCTCTGTCTTTATAAATTGTTTGATCAGTTAAGTTATTCTTAATTTCACGCGACTGCACGGTAAAAGCTATCCATGATGACACTTGTACATATGCCATGTTTGGCAGGCATACTATCTAAATGCAGCCACAAATCAAATGTTACATGTATATTAAAATACTTTATAAATTGACTTTGCCGTTTGGACAAATTAAATACAGAATACTTTTTTTTTTGATTTGGTAAGATTTAGGGTAATCCAAGTACTACTTGGACTAGCCTAGAGTACCGTAACCAATCTAAGAAAGAAGGGCAAACCGCCGCCTTGAATGCTCGAACCCGAGACCTCTTGCACATTGGCAAGAGGCTCAACCGTTGAGCTATGTGCACATGCACAATATAGAATACTTTATAGATTCCACGAAGTTTTATATCTATGCGCTTTTATTGATTTATTTTGACTTTCGATCTATTAAAACAGTTTGATACATTAAATTCTGTTTTTATATAAAAAATAAGTCCAACCTTAAATAAAATCTACCCTAATACATTATAAAACAGAAATCAAGTCTGTGTAAAAATTTGCGCCACGTGGCATACCTTGAATAAAATAATGGAAAAACTTTTTTCAACTAAAAAATCTAAATAATAATTCTAGAAAGCCCCCTTCATATTATACTCTAATAATAATTCTAGAAATCACGATCTATCTTAACCACTTTATAAAACAGATAATGGATAGATACCAATGAGTAGAGATTGTATCATATAGTATCAAATACTAAAAAAATAAAATTTAATTAATATACACATATTTTTAAAAAATTATTTAAATAATAAACATTACTAAATAAAAAATGAATTTATAAAGATTGAAGGCTTTTTAGGGTAAGATTTTAGATCCTATAAAATATATAATGTATATATATATATATATATATATATAATTTTCTATCTATGTAAATATTGATTTTATTCTTTAAAAAATCCTAAATATAAAAAATGGCTATTTTAGATTTTATAAAATAAGTAATGTATCAAATAAGTTTTTATATATATAATCAATTACTAATAACTAAAGCCGAAGCAATTTCTGCCACCACATTGCCCCACATCACCCCTTTATTAAAATACTAATTTTAAATAGTTATGCAAAAAAAGTTATCTCCATGTAAACATAAAGATAAAATAATATTTGTAAAAATTTATCCCCAAATAAACATAAAGATAAAATAATATTTGTAGATTTGACCAATATAGATCAAAATGGACATTATATTTATTATATTTTTAAAAGATAAATTAAAAAAACATAAGAAAAAATATGTACACGTGATCACATATATATCTTTGAAATAAAAATAGCTATATCTATATATAACTATATATTAAAGTTGTAACTTTTCTATCCACCACATTAATTCTGGGCCCACCCTATATATATAAAAAATATTTATATTATTTTTTCTAATTAAATTCCTTTCTCTTTATTTATGTGGAAAAAACTTAATTCGAATTTTAATTAAAAATGACGAAAGTTATTTTATCTTTATCTTTTTATCTATTTATATAAAAAATATTTATCTTAAATCAAATTTTGATAAAAATAAGTAAAAATTTAAATATCTATATAATTACTTACCTAAATTATATTCTTATAAAGAAATTATATTATCTTTACTTTAATTTCCTCTTTGGATTTTTATGTAAATATAAAAGATTTTTTATCTTTAAAAAAATTCAATATTTTTTTATCCTTTCTTATTAATTATCTTTTTAACTTTTATTGAAAAGATTTTTAAAGAATTGAATTTGATTAATTTTTTTAAGAATTTACATTATTTTTGGCTTTTTATTTATTTTTGTATATTTACTTTATTAATATCATATTTATAATATATCTAAAAATTGATGAGTAGTAGTCGTGCATGACACGACGGATACAACTAGTTTTCTATCTATGTTTATTGATATTAATTGATAAGAAATATTATATATGCTATCTTAAAATTATGCTAAAATATTTTTATCGGATTGTTGAAAAAAATTAATGATATAAATTTCTATCTATATTTACGCTAATTTATTATAAAATAGAAACAAACTATCTATAAAATTCGCGCTACATGGCACTTAAGGAACCGATATGTTCTTTCATTTTATTTATTTATTTATATTTATTATTTATTATATTTTAAAGTGAATGTAGAAGGTTTGATATAGAAAAATATTTTCCATATTTATTTGTTTTTATCTTAAAGATTAGAAAACAAAAAAAATATTAAATTTTATATAAATATCATTAATAATTATTAAAATATACATTATCTTTGTTTTTTCTCCTTAATTTGTGATAATATATTATATAGTTTTAAAACTACCCATAAATTTACGGGAATTACACTAGTTACATATAAACTTTTAGTATGCAGAAATTAATACAAATTTACAATAACATCATGTGTATTATAACTAGACCTGTCAATCGGGTCGGGTTGGGCGGGTTCGGGTTCGGTCATTTCGGGTTCGGGCTAAATCGGGTTCCGGGTCGTTATGGGTCACGGGTCAATCGGGTCGGGTTGTAGCGGGTTTTCGGTCGGGTCGGGTTGACCAGCGGGTCTAAAATCTCCTTTTTTCTTATGATTATTAAAATAATTTTTAATTAAATAATAATATTTAATTATAATATATTATTTTCATTTATTTTAATAATAAAATATATTATAAGTTTCAAAATAAATTTAAATTTTTTTATAAATATGCTAAATCGGTCAACCCAACGGATTTCGGATTTCAACCCAACGGGTCGGGTTCTATCGAGTTCGGTTTATTTCGGATTTCGGGTTTAAATTTTCGGGTCTTAACCTTAAAATTTTCGGACAGATCGGATCGGGTTAGCGGGTTAGGTCAGTTTTTGACAGCCGTATCATCCGAATGTTCCGTGGCAAAAGGAGTGTGGCCTCCCTGATGCCTAATGGGAGGGATGCGTGTAAATGAAGCCAAGATTTTAGTATTTATATTCTGGTACTACAAATTGAAATTAGACATCATTTTCAACGGCCCCGTGAAATCCCGTCTCTCGCCGTGTCTTGGTGCGCTCTTCTCTGCTGCGAGCCTGCTGCAATTGTATGTCCATGGCGAACAGCAATTTGCCGCGAAGAATCATCAAGGTCCGTTCCCATCGTCTCCAATCCCTCTTTCTCCATTAGACGAATTTCTGTCTGTTCCAGTCGAATCCTGCTTGATGATCACTCTTTGAAACTTTCAACTTCGATTTAGGGTTTTGTCGTTAAACAATTTTTCTGTTTGTTTTCTGAATTTCGTTTTCCCTTGTGGATTCTTTTAGGAAACTCAGCGGCTGCTCAGTGATCCAGGTATTTCATATTTCCATCACTGCTCCTTTGAGATTCTCTGCTTTTCGTTTATTTTGCTCTCTTCTTAGCTGAGTACTAGTTATGCCGCTTTCTTGCGTAATTTTCTGTCTTATATAGATTAGTTGATGTCGTTTGAAGCTTATTAGCGGCTTTTGTATTGAGTTGTGATAATGATTATTTTGCTTTTCTTGTGATTCCAGCCCCAGGTATCAGTGCATCACCTTCAGAAGATAATATGAGGCACTTTAATGTCATGATCCTTGGACCCACACAATCTCCATATGAAGGTAGAAAATAAAATTCTTAGGCTGAAGTCTCTTGAGTGATAATTATCTTCTGTTCGTTGCTGGAACTGTCATTGCGATTAAAAGTCTTGCTCTTTCTATAGGGTTTGTTTTGTGGAATTCAGTCATTGAGAAATGATTTTAGTTTTCCTATATCACCCCTATATCAATTTTGGTGCATTCTAACTAGATTCAGCTATCATTGTCACATAGCTGAATTTTAGTTTTCCTTAGGTCTTCCGGGTAATGATAATGCTCGGGCCTTCTTCACACACCCTCTCGATTTTATATTGGGGCAAGGGTGTGTACATCATGGCCCCCCAGATCCCGCCTGAGGCGGGTTAACACTGGGTTGATGTTGAGTCATTGAGAAATGATTCTCAAATTTCTTCTTATGGGCTAAAATTCATGTGTTTTTGTCTTGCTTAGTACTCCTTAAAACCTGGGTTGGACTTTAAATCTTTGATGCACTGTGTGTAGGAGGTGTTTTCAAGTTGGAGTTGTTTTTGCCTGAAGATTATCCAATGGCTGCTCCAAAGGTACTTTCATGAATTTGCATGCAGAGTTCAAAACTTTGAATTGCTTAATGTCTGTAGATTTAGTCATGCTACTTATTTATATTTTTGGGTTATATTGATATCTATTGGTTTGATCATGTTTTATATTAAGAAATGCGAGTATGTAACTGAGAGCTTGTGTTTAAAATAAACATGAATTGAACTTTTCAGTATTCAAACAATTGTACCTCTAATGAGGATTTTGTCTACACATTGAAATGTAAATGAAATTTTGTTGAATTGGTTCCCACCCCCAAATCAGAGAACAGCATAGTTTTATCTTTGATCTGAAAGTTTCTTTGAGAAATTCATTTGGCTAAACAAATCCATAGAAGGTTGTGCTCAGATGAGATGGCAAAGCAAATAAAACTCTCTTCACTTACCCCATTTACCCCCAAGATATAGATAAAAATTCTTCCAAAGAGGTTGAGAGTTAAGTGCCTTCTGCCTTATATATACTCTTGTTTAACACATTTGCTCTGTTACAGGTTCGGTTCCTCACCAAAATATATCATCCTAACATCGATAAGGTAGGTTGTGTTTCTGGATTTTTATTATCTTGTTATGCTAAGAGCAAAGTTTCAATTATTATATATTATGTCCTTTAATACCAGCTTGGAAGGATTTGCCTTGATATTCTCAAAGACAAGTGGAGTCCAGCTCTTCAAATACGCACTGTACTCTTGAGGTGATAATATTCTGTTGATCATTATAGACATTATCCTCAGAGACCCTCCTTTCTCCTTCAATCTTTTGATGATTCTAATTATCACAGAGAAGAACAAGGAAAATGAGTAATGTGATTATCACAAAAGGGAAATGAACCATGTGGTGGTTATGCACTTGTGTAGGTTCAGTCTTGATACCACGTGCTGATATTAAGCAGTTGACTCCAGTTTTTATGTTCTTCTCGTCCTATTGTTAATCTTTTCTTTTCTTTTTTCTTTTTTTGTTTTTCAGTCCCTTTCATCGTCAATCTTCCACTTATATGTTTCAGTTTCTCATGAAACAATTGACCAGCCTTTTATGCTGCCTAATGGCTTCTTGTTTGTTTGCGACTGTAGTATTCAAGCTTTACTGAGTGCTCCAAATCCTGATGATCCACTCTCTGAGAATATTGCTAAGCATTGGAAAGCTGATGAGCATGAAGCTGTAGAAACTGGTAATCCTTGCTAGGTTCTTTGTTCGTTTGGGAGGAATAGGAGTGGCTGGTTATTCTGATATCTTCTGGGGATGTTTTCTTCCATCTGAGCTTTTCTCTTATATCTTTGTTGTCTGATCTGGACTTGCAGCAAAAGAGTGGACTCGTCTATATGCAAGTAGTGATGAATGAGCAGCCTGAACGGGAGACGACTGTGCATGCCTTTTAGAAATAACTTGTGTGTTTTTAACTGAAATGTAATAATCATATGAAAATGAAAAAAAAATGTGGAAGATTGATTGTCAAAAAAATCTTGCCATGATCTAGTTGTATCGTTCCTGTTGCACATCTTGAACTCGTGAATTTGAAATTTGTATATATAAATATGTATTGATCCAGTTATGCCTGATTCGTCCTTCTGTTCTGATTGATCGAACTTTCAGAAAGGGATGAATATATGTTATATATGACCCAAGTGGAATAGGGTCTGCATTCAGCTCACGATTGAGCCTTTTTCTTCTTTTTTAAAAGACAGCTTGGGGCTTGGTTATGTTTGAAGTATGTCATTATGTTGATAATAGTGACAGGAATTTCATGTTGACATTGCAAGCTGATCTGTTCTTATTCTGTTTAAATGGAGTTCTCTTGATAATGGAAGTGGATTTGTAATTTTACTGCTGAATAAATGGTGTATATTGTATCCGATAATTTGGATTTGGATAATTTGATGTTATATTATGCTAATTGCTTGTTTCCCTTTTTGCATCACTTGGGTAGTTGGGGGTTGCTTTGAAGGTTGGATTATTGGTTGGACTCATTGCCTTGCATTCACAATTTACAGTAGAAATTGTTTACTTGATATGATTGTTTTATTGTAGGGGTAGCTAGCATCTAAAAAATTTCACAACAAAAATTAAAACAGAGGGCACTAACTGATACAGTAATATTTTTGAATCGAGCCATGAAAATTGAAAGGCAAATAAGTATGGCACCGATGGTGTATAGAGAAAGGAATGGAATACTTGCAAGTTGCAAGCCCATCCCTAGGAATGGAAATTATACAAGGTGAAGACATTGTCTAAGGTTGGTTCATCCGAAGTACTCAACACAGAAATAAATAGTAAAAATCAATTCAAAGACGGTAACATCCAATGGTGGAGAAGATAATCAATGTGTTCCGAGGGGAAAAAAATTCAAGATTATAAGGGGGAAAAAATCACCACAAAGTGATAGATGATGAGTAAGTGAGTATATTTTTTTTTTGAAAGGTAAGAATTAGGAGGTTCCTTTTTTTATGGGGACGTCCTAAAGCATTCTTGTGTGTCTTACATTTGATTGCCTGATTTATTCTTGCCAATTTTCGAGCTTGTTTAAGCTTGCCCAACCGAGAACCTTGTTCGAGTGTGACATTGAACACTTGGGTTGGTTAGACTTACTCCATCTCGAAACTCTTGGCCTTTTTGAGTGAGAACTTTTAACTTCGGGCATGAATGACGTTACTATAGGTACACTCTCAGAGTCGGGTAACAATGAAAACTAAGACAATCAAGAGGCAAATATACACCATTCGTCGGCACCCCCGACCAACCAGCAAGATCCACGGGACGCTAGGATTACGAAGCTCGAGCGCCTTCTCGCCGAGTCTCAAACACAATCCAAGTGCACCAATCTACCGCAACTAGTCATCGCGCCAAATGTCCAAGCGCAAGCAGACGAGGCTAGTTCCAAGGCCGCCTTGGCTCAAGCCAAAGGCAAGCACATTGCACAGGCTTCGTCCCAACTCGGCACGATGCATCGCTTCGAGTCGATCAAGGAGAGTCGACCACTCCATGATGATCGGTACGATGGTGGTCGTGAGACCGTAGATGGTCGGCACATAGAGCACGACTACAGGGACGAACATGTTTTCGACGTCTACTTTGATGATTAGTATAACTCAGAGGAAGAATATGGATGTCAACATACAAGTGGCTCCAAGAAAAAGAATAAAAAGTCCAAGTCGAAGAAAGGCTATGATGGCCGATCTGAGACTCCCGCTCCGAAGTACTCAACCTTGAAGCCTAAGCATGGGAACAATTCCTATTCTTCTCCACTCATCAGTTGGAAGAAGTCGGTGAAGTGGACATCCAAAAAATCTAGTCGAACGACAATATGGCTGACTTGTTCACAAAGTCTTTAATTCCCAAGAAATTTGGAAATTTGGAATGTGAAGACTTTGAGACATATATTAAAGTCAGAGGGACATCACATGCGTTGCACACTTTTTCCCTTCAATCAAGTTTTTATCCTAGTGGGTTTTTCTTGATAAGGTTTTTAATGAGGCAACATCAAAACATATAATGGGATCACAGGTTACACTCTTTTATCCATTAGTCTACACTAAAAAAATTCATAAAAGATTTTAAATGGACAAAGCACTTCCTTTGAGCTCTCTGATGGAAGTTTGATCCCTCAATGTAGAAAAGGATCAATTTCATCCCCGAGAAGATGACGAAGAGGTTCTGTACTGAGGTGTCATATTTAAGTGAAATTGATGTTTTAATATACTTAACTAACAATACAAGGTCAGATATTGCTTTTGTAGTAAATTTGTTATCTAGGTATGATAGCGGTGAATTTGGTCGTGCAAATCACGGCTATGCAAAAGAATCCAAACAAACCTAAAGACTATAGTCTTAGGAAGTAAGGTTTCGAATCCGCAAGGAGGTAGATTGATCACTTTGTATGAGTTTTTTGACAACTAAAGTAACAAGGGGGTTTTGTGAAATAAAATTAACTGTCAAGCATGAATTAGCAAAGTAATAAAGTTTGGGTTTTTATCAAGTTGGAAAAACACTTAGCCAAACAAGTATCCACATTCGATTGACAAGTTGATCATAGATTTCATTCAGAATCACATGCATATGGAACTTCCAATTCCTTTTCAAGTATAATTAATAGCACAACCAGATACTATCAATCCTAACTCATTGAATAACCCTAAACCCATCAAGATTCAATTCAAATGCAGCAATAAGGATAGGAATATAGGCAGGATACGAATCTAGCATAAAACAACCAACTTTTATCCTAGATTGCAATTCAACTCTCTTTCTGCATAAAACTAGCACAACCAGATAATAGTATGATGCAGTTGTTACTATGAAATAGAGAAACTCAACCAGTAGTTCTCTAGATCTAGCAATAGAGATTTAATAACAACAAACCTAGAGAGAGAAATAGCTCCAAGCAATTAGATTAAGAAATAGAAATCTCACAACTAAATCAAACGAAGCTTCAACTGTCTGACTAAACAAATAGGGCTTAGTTCTCCATGAAAGCAATAAAACTCAAAAGTATGAAAAGTAGTATGATAATGATGAGAGGTGCAACTCCCTCAATCTAATATATCAAGCTAGGTCTAAAAGTATCTCCCAAAAATACAATATCTCGAAATAAAGCTAGAATAGATAGAACCAATAGAAACAAAACATGTGGCACGTGGTGATTTTCCTCGTTGTCAGAGGCGACAGACGCCACCAGCACCGGAACGTCGGTCTTCACTCTGTCTTCAATCCAGCTCTAAAATCCGAAATAAGCATCTTCATGTCTTCTTCCTCCTAGCTATAGAAAGTCTTCAAACCACCTAAAAACACTCATAAATATATGCTAAAACCCCACCTAAATACACAACATAATTGTGCATATCAAACTCCCCCACACTTGAATCTCACTCGTCCTTGAGTGAATCAGAAAACTACCACTCATCAAATCTATAACCCCCAGATCATCAAAGTGCAAGGAAGCTTACAAAGAGAGGTAAAACCGTAAAAGCATTCTCATGCAAGTACAACACCCAACCTAAACAACAAGATATCACAAATAAGCTCTAACACTCTACCCTGCTCAACATCAACATATAGCAATATCAACTCCATTAATCTATCCTACTCATCAACATGATAACTCAAATCAAACACCACCACCAAACCAACCATAGAAAATATCATGCTAAGCTCAACTCAAACCATCAAGCAAACCAATCAACCAATCTAAACATCAAGCATCAAACCACTAGCAACTAACTACTGACCACCAACAACTCCATCATCAAAACATCATCAAAGAGAGTGAAAGTCTCTAAAAATCTACACCTTATTCCTTCAAATGAAAACCTACCCAACACACTCCTATACTCCACTTCTTATGTCTTCTGCGCCGATAAAAGATAGTCCTAAAACACTCTTTTTTTCACTCATTTTGGTTAGGCGCCTTTTCAGGTTTTCACCTAACACTCTCTTTTCATTTTTCAAGATTGGACTCACCAGTCACCACCTCACACCACTCTGAATCTATTTTTGCCAAGGCCTAGTGCCTGCCAGATTACTTGCTTATTACCTAGACTGCCCTTTCGGGTTTTTCAGTCTATCCCAGGAATTAATTTGCCTTTTTTCAATTTTTATGACTCTTTTTTTCATCGTTTTTTATAGGATAATAATAATATAAACCCAAATCCCCCACACTTAGAACACACATTGTCGTCAATGTAGAAAGACAAAATAAAATAGAGGGGAAATTGAGAAAATACCACTACTGATCAGAAAGTGGTGGTGGTGGTGGTGGATACTGTGGATAGTCAAGACATGATGGATATCCAGGCCAGACGCTTTGAAAAAAATGGGCCTGTTGCTGAAAATAGTGAGTCTGCTACTGAAAAAACTAAATCTGGTCCTAGTGATACGGGTGGATCCGATCTATAGAAGTGGATAGAGCGGAATGTTGAGTGAACATATCGTCTTGGAGAACTGAAAGTCTGATCATCTGTCTCATCATATTATCCTGCCAACTCAGACCAGTGCCCTCTCCCGAAGTACTAGGAATACCCAAAGCAGGAACATCCTCATGCATGTCAGTGTCGCCCTGCAAAACATCCTCTATAACAAGCTCTGGAGTAGGTGGTGGAACAGAATGTGGAGTAGCAACAGAAGAAGAACCAGAAGCTCCAACACGAAGTGACAACCGGCGTAGATCAAAACTACGATACTCAGGTTCAAATGGTAACTCAGAAATAGGCATACAAATCCTAGAAGCACTCGTAGGAGGACTAAACAAATAATCAATACGAGCCCCAGTCTCAGAAATCACCCCATCGTTCTTCAAAAGCTTCTTATCATACTGTATGTGTAATGAGAAGAGAGTCGCTCAGCTGGTGGAGGAAAAGTAATGTCTAGAGACTCAGCAATAAGAGAAATCATGCCGCCGATAGCAATCCTACCCTTCTAGTCACTCCGGCACTTCTTACAACAAGCAAGAAACAAAGCCTTCCAATCACGCACTAGAGTGCACTGTGGTGCCATACTCCAAACCGCCTCTAAATCAGGATGATTGATCTTGTTCAGTTCAGATTGGACAAACCAAGCCATCCTAATCACTTTATGAGCCAAACGAAGGCAAGGGCGCGACCACTTGTAATTTTTCCCCCCGCTTTTGCATCAAACAGACAATAACCATTGGAATGTGCCCATAAAGTAAACTAATCCTTAGCAACAACCCAATCAAGAGGCGCAAAAGGTTTGGCTCGTAATACCAAACGCCTCATCCAGACACTCACAGCTCATTGTATACCTCGAACCACCTAATTGAAAAGTGAACCTAGCCTCATCATGATCCTCCTCTAGAATAATAATGAACTCTCTAGTCCACTGAGAATATGTAGGCGTGTTCTTAAACTAGAAGTTTCCCAACCCACCATGAGCAAACATCTGCCTAGTACACTCCTTTAGGCCCAACTCTCTCATAATCACAGGATCAAATAATATAGTAGAAACCATCTATCTCATTTGATAATGGTTATTTCGTCGTGCAAATCACGACTATGCAAAAGAATCCAAACTAACTAAGAACCGTAGTCTTTAGGAAGTTTGGGTTAAATCAACAAGGAGACATGGTTTATCTTTTGTAATGAAGTTGTGTCAAACAAGTACCAAGGGGTTTTTTGTGTTTGTAACTAGTCTAAGCATGAAAAACTAGCAAAGTAATAAAAGGTTGTGATTAACAAGATTTGGGAAAACACTTAGCCAAACAAGTATCCACAATCGTATGTCAAGTTGATCATAGATTTCATTCAGAATTACATGCATATGGAACTTCCAATTCCTTTTCAAATATATTAATAGCACAACCAGATACTATCAATCCTAACTAATTGAATAACTCTAAAACCATCAAAATTCAATTCAAAAGCAGCAATAAGGATAGAAATATAAGTAGGATACGATTCTAGCATAAAACAACCAGCTTTTATCCTAGATTGCAATTCAACTCTATTTTTGCATAAAACTAGCACAACCAGATACTAGTATGATGCAATTGCTTCTATGAAATAGAGAAACTCAACCAGTAGTTCTCTAGATCTAGCAATAGAGATTTAATAATGATGTCCGTGTTTTTAGCTTACTTTTAGTGTGCTTTTCTAGGTTGTTTAGTCTTGTTTAGTTGTGTTTTGTGTCTTTTTAGTATAGTTTGCATATTTTGTAAAAAGTATGAAAACTACTCTAGTTGTGTGTTTTTGTGTAGGTTTTGAGGCGGATTTAGATGCATTTAAGGACATTGAAAGAGAGGAACAAGCTAGGAGGAAGATGTGAAGGAAGCTATGGAAGGAACTCCCACAAAATCCAAAGAAATGAAGGAAGAATGACAAGAAAACAAGTCAATCCAACATCGATATCAACCCTCTAGGGGTCGGTACCGAGGCTCTCAGCATAGCCGACTTAGTACATTAATTGCTTTTATTCCGTAATCTTTTATCTTTAGTAGGTTTTATTTTTATGGAAACTTTTTAGAGAGGATGTTTTAGTATAAATACTCTTGTTTAGATAAATTGGAGACATCTAGATCAACTTCTGTCTCTCTAGTTGGTTCAGACGTGCGTTTTTTAGGGTTTTAGAAGACAAGTGTTGCTTGGGCACGAGGAAGAAGATTGTGGAGATTTTCTTGTGTTCTAAGTGGTGTTCTAAGACAAGTTTGTGTTTGAATTCAACTAAGCTTTAGTTTTTAATTCAAGTATGTTTTCTTTCAATCTCTTTGCTTGTTTTTCTTCAATCATGAGTGAGTAGTCTCTTATTCTAGGGTTGGGGTTAGAAACCCAACATGATTGTGCATGAATGATGATGTGATGAATGAATTGATTGCCTTTTATCTATTCTTCTACTTGTTTGTGCAAAAGCTTTGACGAAAGTTGAAGTATTTCATGTTCTTAACTTGATTGAAAGAGGAAGTTATGAATTTGAATAGAGATAAAGTTTGAGATGAAAGTTGAGAACTTTAGATCAAAATAAGTAGATTAAGTGAATTGATTTATGAAAGTTGATTGATTTGCTTGTTTATTCAACGAAAGTTGATAACTTTATGTTAAAGGCATGGTTTTTATGATTCATATTGTTTAAAATTGCATGATTATGTTGAGGTAGACCCTTATCCTAGATTTTTTCCCTTATTTTTGAGTCGAGTTTAATTCTCAGGTACCTCTATTGAACAAAAATATGAAAATATTTGCAAAACATATTTTATGGATGATCATAAATTTTCACAATTTATGAAATTTTACCCCTCAACAGTTACCCCCCGAACTTTGTGTGTGTGAAAACTTGAACGCGTTCAAAGTTCGTCAATTTTGCCTTTCAAGACATTATTTTGGAAGAGAACATTTAATTTGCCTTTTGGTCCGAAGAATATAGAAGCATATAATATCATTCCCTTTGAAATTTTATCGCAAGGGAAACATTATCCATGTGAAGATTTTTTGTAACCATTGAAATGGTATGGCGGTAAGGGCATAGGAGAATTTGGAAAGTTTTTTTTTGGAAATTTGGCTTCGCTTTGAACATGGTGTTTCATGCCGATTTGGATATAGGATTTTGGGTAAATTTGGATAAAAGGGTGTTCTTAGTGAACGAGGATTTTTTGAGAGAGCTTTGTGCTACTTGGTTTGAATTTTTGGCTTCCTTTACAAAGGATGACTTTGTGTCATGTACCCATACCAATTTAAGCCAATGGACTAAATGGCTTTTTTTTTTGAATTTGGGGTTTTGAATGACCTTATACGAAAATGATATAGGCCAAAATGTTTTTCCCTTTTATCTAGAATAGGACATCAAGGTTTTTTTTTGTAGTTTGAAACTTGGGAGAGAAGAAAATTTGGTGTTTGGAAATTTTGAGGAGATTTGTAGATGTTTCCTTGGTAGGAAATTTTTTTGTGGGAAAGACTTGGATCAATCAGTGGATTTGAGCTTGATGATTGAGGTCTATTGAATTTTGATTGAAATTTTATTTTGTTTCTCTTCTTGAGAACACCTTTGGTAGGTGTATCTTTTCTTCTCCCTTTTTGTCAACTTGAATTTTTTTTACACCTGTCATAAATCTTATGATTAAGTGTTTCTCTTCGGACCAAATTTGATATTCTCTTTGTGCAGTCAAGATAATGATCAAACGACTATGAGAGATGGAGATTTATCATTTCTCATTTACTTCTTCGTGGGAAAGAAGTTGTTTTGTTTGTTGTTGGGCTGCATCTAGCGTTTTGATTGACTAGATTGCCTACGTACCCCCTTTGTGAGGGATCAAGCCGTTCGTAGTTCTTTGTGAACCAATTTGATTTTATGGTTTTTTTTCTTACATGCATCAGAGGACGATATCTAAACCCACCTTATAGGAAGGGTTGTCTAGATTAGCCCAACTATGATGTGCATGCCTTTTTTTTAACCTTTTTGTGCGCATCACCGAGACAACTTGAACCCACCTTCTAGGAAGGGTTGTTCAAATTACTTCGACTATCATTTGCATAAAGGTTTTCAAATTTAATTTGTTTTTTGAGGTTTGCGACTGAATTCGATATATTTAATTTGATACCGAACTTCCTACGTACCCTTTTTAGGATCAAGTCTTGACGTAGTTCCTGAAGATCCATCTTCAGTTTTTTTTTAATCCAACACTTTGAGGCTTTCAAGCTTGAAGACAAGGTGTTGAACCTTTTTTTTTGCATAGACACGAGTTTGATGATGATACCCCCTATCAACTCTAAAGTGTTTCTTTTTTCTTAGGATGGGCATCGATCTCACTTCTCCAACTTAGGAATTCATGTCTTCTTCAAACTTGCGAACTAGAGATTTTAATCTCTCGTTCTTGACCTTCCACTTCTTGTTGTTCTTGACTCGGATCGCCTTGTCCTTTGGTTTACAAGCTTTTTCAAGCCTTTCAAACCTAGAAGGTTTGGATGCTTGTCTTCTTGAAGTAACGTCAAGCCTTTCAAAAACTGAAGGCTTGGACGTTTCGCTTGTGGAACTTGTTTTGAGCCTTTGAAACACTGACACTCGAGGCTTTGCTTCTTTATCCTTTGAGATTGTTTTTAGCTCACTTGACTCCATTGTCATTGACTCTTTGACACTCGCGGTTAGAACTCCTCCTTCTTGGGAGATTTGTAAGTTCTGGGCGAGAATCTCGTCAACATTTGATGGGTTTTCTTCACAAGTGTAGACTGAAGAGATCATACAACATTGAGCGACCTCTGAATCATCACTTGTTGAGTCATCCTTGAGAAACCTTTTAGGAAGAAACAATTCACATATTTGAAGAGATTCTTGGATTGTGGGGACGGGCTCAGAAACATCTACCACGGAAATGGTGTTTGATGTAAATATTGGAGTCATTGATGTTACTCCCTCAATTTCTATTTCTCCGCTTCTAATCATTTCCTCTATTTCATCTTTGAAGACGTAACAATCCTTAATTGGATGACTTGTGAGTTAATGGTAAGGACAATAATTTGGATCATCCTTCCTATCAACCTCATTTGGCCTTTTTGACTTTGGAAGTGCCAATATCTTGGCGGTCATCAACTCTTCAAATATCCCTTCGACATCATCATCGTCAAAAGGATACTTCTTTTGTTTTCTTTCTTGAAGAGTTAGTCTTTTGGCGAACTCTTTGACTTTCCCCTTTTCTCGAGCCTTGAAGCTACTCTCGGTTGAGGGTTTGTCATTACATTTGATGAAGGTCGCCATGGAGTCCTCTTGGTTTTGTGACTCCTCATCAATATCATCTTTTTCATTTTCATTAGCTTCATGATAACTAGTTCCATGCTTTTGTCGATTAAGTTGTCTCTTGACATTGCATGCCTTTGACACCAAATCACTGAAAGATTGAGGCTCGGCACTACCAACATGTACTGCCAACTCTGGAAGCAAGTTGTTGGTACACATTTGAATGCATGCTTTTTCACTTAGTTTTTCATGGCATTGAAGTTTTAAACTTTGCCACCTAGTGATGAAGTCATTAGCGAGCTCATTTGGTGCTTGGAAGGTGTCTGCGAGGTCTATTATGGAGACCTTTGCTTTTGAGCTCACAAATTGAGCTAAGAACGCCTTTTGTAACTCGTCCCATGTTTGAATTGACCATGGTTGGAGTTGAGTGTACCAAGTGAAGGTCGATCCTTTTAATGATTGGACAAATTGTCTTATCAACAAGACATCACTTAAGGCGGTCTCACCACAAGCTGAGTAAAAATGAGCAAGATGCTCATGTGGCGAGCCAAGAATGTCATCAAACTTATCAAACTTTGGTCTTTGATAGCCCGCGGGAAATGGAATTGCATCATAATATGTGGGATATGGTTTTCTATACCCAAGCATAGGTGGATTTTGTGATGCTTGATATTCCCGAAACCCTTGAGCAATCACCTTCTTGATTTCTTGAGGAGATATGTTTGAGCTATTACTTGACCCTTCATCATTTGACCTCGCTTGCTCTCGTCTTCTTTCATTTTCTTGATTGTTGACTCGAGCCATGAGTGAGGCTATTTGAGCATCTTTCTCAACAAGCTTCTTTTGCAACTCTTGAAGTTGCTCTTCAATAGTTGATACACCAATCACGAATACTGACGCATTTTCTGATTCATCTTAGAGTTCAATTTTGTTTCACTTCCTTTCCAAGTTAAAGGTGGAAATTCCTCCTCTTGGAAAATTGATGAAAAGTCTCCATGCAACGGAGAACTTGAGTTTTCTTTAATCACCCCTTGAGTTTTCAATAAAGGATCGGTCAAATTTGGTGGTTTTGAAACCATGTCAACAAATGACATTAGTTTAGCACTTGGTCGTGTCACTTGGTTCGTGCATGCTTGAGGTTTGGTCATTTGAGATGTCAACCTTGATGGACCTCTTGTTTTTACACGAACTTGTGAAACTTCTTTAACTTGTTGAGCCTCTTGATCGTTGTTGGATCTTGAAGGCTTAGTTGTTTTGACCTCTAAGGCCTTTGGCTGAACCTCCTCCACGGAAGAGATTGTGTTGACTTGTTCAACTCCTCCAATATTGATAGGAATGGAACCTACATAAATTTGTCTTGGAGTGTTGACTCGAGAAAAACCGGTTGACTTCTTTGGTGGGATAAGATCCCTAGTGGCTTTCCAAAGAGTCTTCTTAGAAACCTCCAAAGCTGGAGAAGGAGCTAGCTTGTTGAATGCCGTTGTCATTCGACAACTTGGACCATTCTTACTTCCACACCTTTTCCTTGACTTGTTTGCCTTCTTGGCATTGATGGAAGTTTGAGTGGAAGTTGTGACAATCCCACCATTGGTCTTTATGACTTCGATGGTAGGTGCATTAGGAACTCCGATGAAAGGCTTTTTGGCACTAGCTTGTTGGAAATTAGGCGTTGTGCCTCCGAGTTTGCAGTTGGGCTTATTGCCATTTTCATGACCAATTTGACTGGTCTTGGACTTCTTACCCCCATGGCTTGAAAGCTTGATAGGGAATTTTGGAATCCACTTAGTAGTAGTCTTCTCTATTGAGGATTGAAGCACTCCAAAAGAGTTGTTGATTGGGATTTGGGCACAAATTGTGCCCCTCGTGATGTCGAAGACAACTTTAAAGGACCTCTTGCGCATCCATTTGCCTCCTTGCACTACAAAAGTTGTTGGAAGCTCATTGAAATTCATGATCGCTCTTGATGCCATTTTCTTACAATCAAAAGGGATCAAATATTAGTAAATGTATAACTTAAAGATGAAAAGGAAGAAAGGTCCCACTGGGCGTGCCAAAAATATGTTGAACAAAAATATGAAAATATTCGCAAAACATATTTTATGGGTGATCATAAATTTTCACAATTTATGAAATTTTACCCCTCAACAACCTCGATATCGACCCTGCTTAGGTCGATACCGACTTGCAAATTTCCTCTTTGTTTTTGCCGTTTAGGGTGTTTTTCTGCTGAAATCACACCTCGGTATCGACCCGTTCCAGTGTACTTGTTTGGTTACTTTGCTTTGTTTTACTTTGTTTTCTCTTTTGCTTTTTAGTTTAGTAATTAGACACAACCTCGCTTCTCGTGGACGATCCTGACTTCTCTATACTCATTGGGGTCTTGACTATAAATTTATTTGTTGTCAAGTAAATCCCTCTCAACAAATAACAAAAACCCTAGAAATTGTTAAAATCAATCAATTAAGCAATTCAATCAAGAGAGAAGAATAGTTCCAAGCAATTAGATTAAGAAATAGAAATCTCACAACTGAATCAAACGAAGCTTCAACTGTCTAACTAAGCAAATAGGGCTTAGCTCTCCATGAAAGCAATAAAACTCAAAAGTATGAAAAGTAGTATGATAATTATGAGAGGTGCAACTCCCTCAACCTAATATATCAAGCTAGGTATAAAAGTATCTCCAAAAATCAATATCTCGGAATAAAGCTAGAATAGATAGGACCAATAGAAACAAAACACGTGGCGCGTGATGAATTTCCTCGTTGTCAAAGGCGGGGATCGCCGCCAGCACCAGAACGACAATCTTCACTCTGTCTTCAATCCAGCTCTAAAATATGAAGTAAGCATCTTCAGGTCTTCTTCCTCCTAGATGTAGAAAGTCTTCAAACCACCTAAAAACATCCATAAATATATGCTAAAACTCCACCTAAATACACAACATAATTGTGTATATCAAGGTACAACACCTCACCCATAAGGAAGCATTGGAACAAAAGCAAACATATATTTCGCTATCTCCAAGGCACACATGATCTTGGGTTGTATTACTGTAACCAAATGGATGCGACCTTAATTGTATATGTAGATGTAGGGTACTTGTCTGACCCGTACAAAGCCAAATCACAAAATGGTTATGTGTTCACATATGGAGGCACTGTCATCTCTTGGAGATCAACAAAGAAAACCATGATTTCCACATCATCAAATCAAGCGGAATTGGTAGCTTTATACGAGACAAGATGAGAATGTGTGTCCCTTCGAACAATGATTCAATTCATCCAAAAAGAAAGTGGAATAAGACCCATCGTTGATGACCCAACAATATTATATGAGGATAACTCAACATGAGTTGCTCAGATGAAGAAGGGCTACATCAAAGGAGACCGCACAAAGCACATATCTCCAAAATTCTTCTCCACTCGTGAATTGGAAGAAATCGGTGAAGTGGACATCCAACAAATTCAGTCGAATGACAATCTGGCTTACTTGTTCACAAAGTCTTTAATTTTCAAGAAATTTGGAGAATTTGAATGTGCAGACTTTGAGACATACGTTGAAGTCAGGGGGAACATCATACACGTTGCACCTTTTTTCCCTTCAATCAAGTTTTTATCCCAATGGGTCTTACTTGACAAAGATTTTAATGAGGCAACATCGAAGCATATAATGGGATCACATGTTGCACTCTTTTTTTTTCCTTCGTTCAGGTTTTTGTCCCATTGAGTTTTTCTTGACAAGGTTTTTAACAACACAACATCTACCCATATCCTACAACATGAAATAAGGTGAATATTCAAGGGGGGTGTTATGAACTCCAACATATTATTGCTCCAACAAGTTACATGATCTTAACAAGTTATTCACACATATATCTATTACTTGTATCACATATATGATTGTAAATGAACAATTGAATATTATAGATTGGAGGTAACTTATACAAGGTGAATTGTTCACCTTCTTCACCTCCTTGTTTTCATGCATGAATCATGAAAATTCACCTAAGTTTTAGCCCACTCTTGGCCTATAAATAGAGTCATCTTCCATTATAAAACGTGCACCAAAGAAAAGTAAGAAATACGTTTTGTAAAGTTCTTACTCTCCATTTCTCTCTTCTAATGACTTAAAATTCTTCTAAAGTAGTTTAAGTATTCTTTTCATAACACTTAAGTGGATTTGCTTTTATAACCTTTTTTATAACAATTTCAATAATTTAAGATTGTCAATCCATAACTTAGAGTACCTTACAATCTGATCCGAAAACCCCCAATACTAAAAATGTAAACATTGGATGACTCCACTCATAATTTGTCCCTCATCATCCGACCCTTTTTCATTCTTAAATGCCATCCCTACTCCTAAAAGTCTAAAACATAGAGATTCTAGAGAGAGAGAGAGGGGTGGGAAGAATATGATAATTGAATGAAACAAGGGGGCCTTCCTTAGTCAAAAGTGTTGAAAAGGTCAGCAAAATACTTTTCCTCCCCCAACGGCTAATCGGCTATACATACATCTCTTGTTTTCTTTTTCTCCTCGTTCTCACTCGTACTCAGTGTCAGCCTCAGTCTGTCAGTCTGTCACACACACACATACACAGACCCCACACACACCAGACGTCCAAAAATAGAGAGCTTCCAATTCTTCTGTTCATTACGTACGCCGTACGACATTTCCCTCTACCACTACAATTTCAATAGCAACCCAACCCTAAATTTGAGCTTCGGATAATTAGAGAACCCATTGTGTGAACCCAGATGAAATTAAAGGCCTTTTCAAATGCCCGAATCCGGATCAGTTGGTGTTAGTAACCCAGACACCGAGTGGCCAATGCCAAAAAAATATTTGAAGAATAAAAGTACTCCATAAAAGGCGTTTGCTTATATCCTAGAACAAAGTTTTTGGGTTCAACCTTTTTGAGTATGAAACTTATTTATTGTAAGAGAGCATTCTGTGCCATAATTTGTGAATACAATACAAAAGTGATTCATTCATTTACGGCATATCCAAATAGCCAAAAAACGGATGCTCGCATTCAATGAAATGGTAAAAATGTCAGCAAAGAAGATGATGATGTGGGACCCTAGGAGTGGCCGGTGGGGAGCTTGTTTTTACGCCCACCACTTGCACCGACATTGCTCAATCCCCCAAGCTTAATGCATTGGATGGTGCAAAAGGGACAAAACAAAGCAAGCATATTAAGGGTATCTTCAGCTTGAAACAAAGTCCATTACCACAGAATTAGTTCACACACAATAATCAAAATGACCCCTCAGCCCTCAACTCAAGTCTTGCCAAAAGAAATTACTATAAACTATGCTTGATTGGTAAGCCTAATCAATGATAAAACAAACATAATTAAACAAAAAGTGTGTGGTCAACAATGCATTCTCTCTTCTTCTTGCCCCCCTTCTGTCTTCTCAAAAAAGACGGCTGTACTGTAGTAGATAAAAAAGAAGCAATAAATTTCATCAACCACCCAAGCAGCCCTAATTAAAATACAGGAGAGGGAAAGCCAACCTCTCCTAAACATTACCCATTTCGTCTTTTGTATTCAATACACTTTGCACTATTCTGGCCCCTCTATGGCTAGGTCAAAGTCGTTCATTTCTGATCATTGACACCTCCTCACTTTGCTTTAATTATATGCTTATGGTACTTTGGTTCAATACATATGTTCTATCTTTCTGATCAAAAAAATTACATATGTTCTATCTACTTCACAAAAAAAACTGAATAATTACAAAACCAGAAGCCGGCTGAGCGACATCAAACATATTTTGAAATAACCCACAGATGAAGATGAACATGAAGATATAAGCAAGGTATAATATATTACAAGTAAAGAACTTCATGTGTGCAAAAAAAATTGGGAATTTTTATTATTGAAAGAAGGAAAAATTGAAATGAGCTAAAAATGAAGTAACAATATCCAACGACAAAGATCATATTTCTTTTAATCTCCTCCCCTTTTCACTAACCCATGATAAGTACCCACCAGACAAATCAAAATCTCCCTCCTCATGGCTTCCAATGTAATCTCTTGTATATATCATAACATATACACATACACAAATCTCTCCTTTTTTCCCTACCAAGACAGCCACTCAGCCATATCCACCACCACCACCTCTAAGCGATTCATCTTGCCGCTTCTTCCTCTTCGAACTGCCTTAAAAGTAAACTCAAAATCTAATCATACTATACACACATCTTGAGTTTCACCCTTTATCATATGGATATAAGAATTTGGTGAAACTGATGTGAAAAATGAAGGCGGAACCAGAGAGGATTTGGGGTAATGAAATAAATGAATGAATGGCCAGGAAGTTGAAACTACAACACTAATTTTGTCTTCCTTGGTTCCTCCGGGCATTGGCTTTCTAATTGGCATTATTATGTAGAGACCTAATTTTATGTCATGGAACAGGCGGGTAGATGAGATGGTGGAGAGGAATGATGGGAGGAGGGTTTTAGTGGAAAGGACTCCCACCAAGATGGAGTTTGGGCAGTGAGAAGAAAATACAGGAAAACTGTGCTACAAGTAGGGAGTAAGGATTTTCCAAGTCATTAGTGTGCTTTTAAAGACTGTAGTGTCTCACCGAAGCTTCCAACACGTCGCTCGTTGGATTTACAATTTCCTTCACTCTGCTACCGTTTTTGTATATCTTCAATGTTGGCACTATCCTCACGTTTTCAGCATCCGCTACATCAGGGCTTCCTTCTATGTCCACCTACATAATTCAGAGTTGAGTTGTCTGATCATCTTGAATTCTTCATATGCACTTGGCTTTTAACTTTTTAATTCATGATCAACAACAATACTAAATTTTGCTACCTTGAGAAAATTGATGGATGGATAGCGACTACATAGTGCATCCAAGACTGCAGATACACGCTTGCACTGTGGGTTTCCGGGGATCTTAAAATGGACCACAGAGACACCTGGAATTCACAAAATTAAGAATCTAAAATGAAAGGGGCAATGATAGCTTAACCAATAAGCACTTGCTTGGGAAAAAAATGTTCACCTGGAAAAGATATTGCTGCTCTGAACTGCTCAACACCTGAAATTTCCTCCACCTCACCACCAAATTTCATGTTACAAACCTCTTCACCACGAGATTTCTTCAATGAAACTTGGGCGTGGAACAAGGATTCAGCAACTCCAGTATCATCAGGAAGCTCCCGTTTTAAGACCTCATAATCACTCACTGCTTCATCCCACTTTTCAAGCTGTGAAAAAATTTAAAGAATGAACCCAAATTTTTTTAAAAATATAGTATATAAGTAGAAAAAATCCTGGGAATCGTAAAAGTAAAATAAAAATAAGGAGCCAATTCACCTTACTGTATGTGGCAGCCCGTCGAAGAAGTGCCTTGGTGTAATTAGGTTGGATAAGGAGAGCATGATTGCAGTCCTCGAGAGACTGATCCCACAACCCAAGCTTAAACCAACATGCAGCCCTATTGCAATACAGAACGGAGTTGGAAGGATCGTGCTTTAGCCCTTCTCCATAAGCTGCACAGGCTTCTGTAAACCTCTCTGATCTAAATAGATCATTCCCACGAGTACGGGCTCTTGACACAAGTTTCACATTACTGACTAATGACGCGACTTCAACACTATTGGGATCAATCTTTCCAGCTTTATCAGCAAATGTAATAGCATCATCAAACCTGCAAGATTATGCATATACATCATTCTCTTTCACCTTTTAAGCTTTTTGTTCCTCAATTGATGGACTTTATACAAAAACTCACCTTCCCCTTGACATCTCCATCTGAGCTCGAACATAAAAAAGGTACGCTTCAGAAAGCATCCCAAAGAACTTGCTCTGTGACCAGCATTGTGGAGATGGGTTGATTTTAGGAGTATTTGATAGAATGGGAAATGCATCAGAAAGTTTCTGGAGCTTCAGAAGAGACTCTGCTCTACATGTGTGAAGCTGCCCATTAAAAATTGAAAACAATTATAAGAAATGGCTCAACACCCAAGTTGGATGCACCATGTTAAAACTAAAACTTGCATACCTATGCAAGTTAAAATTAGGCAATAACCACATAAGAATTTTCACCTGAGGAGAGCAATCAGCTCCTGCAACTATAGCACTTTCTGCTTCTCTCAAAGCACGTTTCCAATCTCCCATTTTCCGCGCATCAGTGCACCTGATCATATGCTTCTCCACTACCTGCAACTTTTGTAGCTCCCGTGTCTCTGGTGATTGTCCCGGATAGCAAAGATGTCTCCTGGCAACCTCAACACACCCGAGCCTGAAAAAGAAATGACTTTGCCAATTCAATCCAACAACAGGTATCTAAAAACTCAGAGAATGTAACAGGATAACTAATATAGCATTTTCAATGAGATGTTTTTTATTAATATAATTAATTTGTCAACAAAGCAAAGATATTCCCTTTAAGGAAAAATGAAGCCGAAAATGATTACAGCACTCAATGTACTAAGATTGTAGTTAAAGACTGTACGCAAGTTACACAACCCGACAATTGTCCAAGAGAAACCGCGCAGAGAAGAATGAGAATCAACGATAACGCAACAGTCGCAAAGGCAGATGCAGTTAGACAGAAATGAACAGCAAACTGTCAGCTGAAATCAACTGAAATTGCATAATGCATAACTGCAATTGACTTGCAACAACAATGTGACACCACCTTGCATTACATGTCAGAAGAATGCTTATTCCATTGACACTGCCACATGAAAATACCAGTAGAAGAGCCCAGACATTCAAATTCCAAATCTTTACACATAACAAGAGTGGAACAGGCCAGCCAAATACCAAATCTTTCCGCATAAGATCTGAAAGGCTGACAAACTAAAACACCATATCCAACTTGAACAATGTCAAAGCAAAACACCTATCAATCAAACTCCAAACATTCAAAGATCCAATTAATAAAACTCTTTATTAGAAATAACTCCAGAGAAGGATGTAAATTGTTTCTCACCTGACAAGTAAAGATCCCAATCTATGGTGAGCCCTAGCATACCCAGGCTCTAACCTCACTGCCTCCTCACACTCTATCACGGCTTCCGCCAACCGCCCCAGGCCTGTCAACGCCGCTGCCCTGTTGCTCCGATAGGAGGCGTTTTTGGGCGACAGAGTGATCGCCCTGTCATACAACCCCAAAGCCTCCGCGAAATTACCCTTCTTATACTGATCATTTCCAACCCTCTTCACCTCCTCTGGATCCATGCTCATCATCGCCCTCTTTAACGAATCCCCACCGCTCAACCCCACATTTCCCCTCACGTTTCCGAACCCCAAATTTCCTCCACCACTAACACCTCCTACGCCACCAGATTTGCCCGAGCTTAGCGTATTCCCTGATTTGCCCGTGCTTAGGCTGCCCCCGGTGCTAGCGGCTCCAGAACCTCCTCGCATAATGCTGCCGTGGCCGTATAGCCCCGTGCCGGTGCCGAGAACATCAGTCCTCGCCGATTGCCGAGTTGCCATCCCCGTCTTCAAGATCCGACCCGAAGGACAGATGTTTCCGCTAGGGAGAACGTTTAAGGGCGGCGAGTTCACAGACCCGCCGCCGCCACCGCTTCCGCCAGTGCAGACTACTTGCTGGTGGTGTCCGGGGGTTCCGATAGAGCCGTACGAATTCGAGCGGGAGTGACCGGGTCTAGGCGTTCGGTTGGTGGTGGTAGGGCTCGTGTCGGTGGATGGGGACGAGATCTCACCGGAGTGGCCTCTGGCCACCAAATTGAGACCAGCACGACCTGACACAGATCCGGAAGAACTGGAGGAGCTGGTGGTGGTGGTGGTGGTAGTGGAGGGCCCACCGCCGGCAGCCGGATGGGGTCGGAGGGGAGAAACTGGGGAACCGAGAGGAAAGTTTTTGGAATCGGGTTTGTTGAAATCGAGGCTGAGAGCGTTCTTAAGGCGATCGGAGAGCTCGTCGGAGGCTAAATCGTGCGAGGGAGGCTTCTTAAATTCCGACATTTCTCCTCCACTCTCTGAAAAATCGTTCAATCTGGTGTTGTTCCGAGATCTTCCCCTTTTCTAGTCCGATCTCTGCACTTGTGTCTGTATCTCTCTGCGGAATATCTTGAGCAATGCGGGGGTCTGAATCTGGAGAAAGACTCCGTAGAGGAAAAAGCGGAAGAAAGAAAAAGAGAGAGAAGGGGGATCTCGTGAAATGAAAGTAGGAAGCAAGGAATGTGAGTGTTATAAAACTCCGAAGGCGAAGACTTATCTCTACAAAAATAACAAGAAGCTGTAGAGAGAGAGAAAGCGAAGAGAGAGTTTTTGAGTTCGCAGAAAGAGAGAAAGAGAGAAGAGGAAGGGGGAAATGGAGAGAGAAGAGACAACTTTAATTTAGTGCAGCTCTTCTCTTCCAAGTCCCACCTGCAGCTTCACGAGACAAACAAAGGTTTTTTCACACTACTCTATTTTTATCTCTAATGTAACCCCAAAAATTAAAACCTTATTATCCAATCAATGACCTATTATTTCTTTTCTAGTAGACTAATATTAATAAAAAAAGTATTACATTTAATTAACTAATACAATGTATCTTTTTTTTTTTCGACGATGGATCCATCTTTTGATATAAACTCTAGGTTCGTAAATTAGATGACAAAACCTACAAATTAGTTAAATTATCTTGTGCCGCTAATTTACTTAACCCAATGAGGAAAAAAGAATTGCGATACTTAATTTTTCATCAATCCAAGAGATAGATGTAAGAATTGTCTCTTACCACTAAACCACCTCCACGTGGCTATGTGAGGCAATTCAATAAGGGTGAATTTCAAGAAATCACCTGCTAATTATATGTTTGTACAAAAAACCACCCATACACCCCGAAAAATTTTCCGTTTTCGAAAAAATCACCTAAGCCTTCATTCTGTTTAAATTACCGTTAGTTAATACTCAAGTTACCAAATTGCTCCTTTTTATAACTTGGTTCCCTTGTAAAATCTCACTTCACACAATTGCCAATCAACATAAAAAATTTAGAACGATGAGAATGGTGGCGATATCTTCATCGATCCAATTTCTCTAGGAGACAAGTTCTAGTATTACAAGCTTTGCTTGAAATTGGCCATTAGTGGTCTCGATATTTAACGTTCCATATAAAATCCGATTCTCCATGTAAGAATCAACCCAAATTTTCAAATTTAGGTTTAAGTTTGTGTTTGAAACCAAAATGTCTACACACAATAGCATCATAATCACCAAATTTCGGACTATTAAAACAGTGATTTACATAAAACTCAAACCCTATATTTTGAACTTTTGGGTGTTTTCATACCCGGAGAAACCGGATTTGATTTGAAGTACGAAATACCAAGACCACATGTGCCAAATCGTCTCCTGGAGGAATCAAATCGATCAAATTGATATATCAAAATAGTGTCTCCATCTTCTTTCTTCAAGTTCCCTTCTTTCTTCGCGTGGAATGATGAATTAAAATTGGGGCAAGCTGTTTCTGGTGAGATAAGTCATAAGAAAGGGGCAATTTGGTAAATTGAGTATTGACTAACAGGAGTTTAAACGAATTGAAGGCTTGGGTGGTTTTTCGAAAACAGATTTTTTCCGGGTGGTTTAATGGAATTTCGTTTAACTTATGGGTGATTTTTTGCACAAACATATAATTGGAGGGTGATTTCCTAAAATTCACCCATTTACTAATATCCAGACAAGAGGAATGGTGAAACTTAATTTTACACACAAGTGACCCAATATTTCTCATGCCTTTAGCACTAGGTCATCCATTTAGGGGATCTATTTTAGTTGTAATGAATATTTTATTTGGTTTACCTATGTAAACGTAGTAAGGCAAAATATGAATGGTTCAAGTACTACGAAAAAAAAATATGAAAAAAAAAACATGAATGGTTCAAGTGTCGCTCTCTTGTATAATACTAACAAACATTAAGGTCGTGTTTGACGTGATATATGATACTAATTATGAGTCGATTTGATGTGATAGGGTGGTTGTTTATGTAATTTAGTGTTAATAATGAATTACACGTATCAAATAAAGGTTTAATAGAGTACTTATTTTTGTTGTTTGTATTGAAAATTTGTTAATAATGTATAATGATATGTCGCCAAATGATACATAAATATACTTCAATGGGAGATGTACTAGACATTAATTTTACACGGTAATTATATAGAGCAACTTTGACATATATCCACGTTATCTTCCTTACGAGCAACTTCGAAACTTCATCTGTCAAGCGGGCAACAAGCATCCCATGTCACACCGTCAATTCAACTTTTCTATATTTTCATGCATGGGTATTTAATAACGTGTATACAAGCTTTCGGTCGTGTGGTGTTTTACAGTTTTTTTTCATTAGTAAGAATTTGTAACGGTTTTAACTTTGGACATAGCGACCCCACCCCGCCAGACAACACCCTGCCCTAAACTCTTAATTCGGTCTATTTTCTGCCGAAATTTATGCCCCCTTCCAATAAATTATGCCATCATTGACGATACATATTATTATTGGGTGTTTAGCATGGTTTAATCGCTTCAATGCCGATCAATGCATACAATTTTGTACTCTACTGTATTTAATAACACATGGTAATTTTAAATGTTTACGTTGAAAAGCTTAAAATAGAAATGGCTCACTTTGTGTTGAAAAGTTTGGAGATTATTGTAAATGTTTAGGGTTACAATTTATACCCCCTAAAATGCAATAAGAACGCTATTTACATGTCTCACCACAATTAGGAAAATTGTTGTAAGAATTCCACCAAAAAAACATAAATATAAGGATTTTGTATATATGAAAATTTTAATATTGAAAATATATTAAAAAAATCACACGAGTTTTAATAAGTCAAAAAATTATAAAAATAAGTTATATATTCACCTACAATAATAAAGTTGATTTTATATTTGAAATACGTACTATATTCTACAATTGGCAAGCACTGAAATTTTTGTATATTGCGTTATTCCGATCCTTGTATAAACTAATATATGGATCTTAGCTTGAATTATTAGCCAAGTGGCCATCATCAAAGACATGTCATGAACGCACTGATGAATTTTAATTAACATATATATATATATATACACACATAACACACATAATTATAAAAGTAATTAAGGTGTGTTAGCTTAATTGTCAAATACGGAATATAATATTTTCATGACATAAAGTTGAGTTAAATTAAGTTAACTTCCTTTCCAGGCATGTTTTCAATAAATTATCAATGATAAATGTATGAAAACTAATTACCGCTCTCAGTTTTAACTCATGACTTGTACTGTAATATCTTCGAACTTAATTACACAACGGAAATTGGGCTTTGATCAAACTCATTGCAATATACTTTCCAAAATAAAAACATCGTAAGAAAACCTATAGTGTGTCGCCCCTATTCAATATGAATTTATTTTACGTATACTTTTAACATTTTAGCACGAGTGGTCAAAATACAATGGGTTACAAATTTGATGCGGGTCCATTTCGATCAACGGGACCCATGGACTGCTAGTGTAGCCCATGAAAACATGCCCTTATACTAATTTTGCGAAAAATAAAAACTTTACAAATACACCCTTCAGTTTCCCCAATTCTGTGCATCATCTTAGATTCACGTACTTTCTAGTTGCAGGTTACTTACTTTACTCAAGCTCAAGCCAGTAAAAACACAGGCAAACCAAACGCAACTATTACTAGTATTTTCCCATTTGGGGCTTTACACTTTTACCCCGAACCCTTTCTTTAAATGACGCATACGCCCTCATCGATCCGTCTCTTGAGATTTGAAAATGTCAACCCGGAGGGGTAGTATTGTAAAGCGAGGAGGCCAGTCTCGGCAGAAGCAGCAAGCATGTGCGTAGAGAGATGTGCCAGCTGGACCATTTAGAAGGCACTAAGTGTAAACAGTGGCCTCCAGCTAAGCAATTAACGGCGGATTCTGACGTCCTTTAATGTTAAATTTACTGCCTTAAAAACTCGTCCACGGTTCTGACGGAGTTGGGTTAACGGCGGGGATTTTGACAGGGAGAGGCGAGGAATGATGACAGGGCGAATCCCTATGCCTAGCAGCCAGGTAAGCAAGCCCTATTTAGAATTTAGAACAAGGCTCCGGTGTGTCACAGATCAGCTTTAGAATGAAATATGTCGCTCGATGCTTGACACGTGTGCTTGTAGGTAGATCTTGTGGTGGATATGAGCCTGGTACTGACTCATAAGGTAGGATAGGACCACGTGAGCCGCGAGGAGCTAGGCTAGGGAGGTATCCTTTGAAGTGCAATTAGCTCGAGGTTTAAGAGCTACGTGTAGGATTAAAGCACGTAATTAGGGATTTGATTAGACTAATTAGAGTAGGTGTATAAGTGATGAATATATATAGTTGTATTTTGATACTAGTATTAAAGAAAAAACGAAACAAGGAATAAAAAGGGATATTTTCAGAGGGGACCACTGATTTTAGATGTGTACTGTGAAAATGTGTGGCCCACTTGCATTAGCTAATTTTACGTCGACGTTTGACACTTCATAATCGATTGTCGGCTCAAATATTAACTCATCGTTGGTTGGGAAATTACCATTTTCTACTTTATTAGAAATGGGCCTCAACAAGCCCAAACAGGTCGAGCTCAAATTATTACATTGGCCCAAAAGCCCTGCCCGGAGTACGAACACACTCTGTGGTCCCCTGATATTATACTCAAAAAGGTATCATGTATGTAACCCGGTTATAGAGTTCTAAAACCCTATTGTAAATTAGTGAACCTTAGGGAAAAAAATCAAAAAAAAAAATCATTAGTAGATTTGGAGGGAGACTAAACTAAATCTGATCGTTAATTTATATTTGGATGGTTGAGATTTAGCCAAATCTACCGATAGAGTTTTTATTAAACTCCGTGGTAACAACCCGTATGTAACCAGTGTATAAAAAGGGATAATGTTTGAGTTTTCTTGCAAATTTGATTTTATAAGAACCATAAGAACACTGCAGTATTGTACGGAGTATTATTATTTTTATTTTTTTTGATAAGGAAAGAGATTAGGGGCCGCTAACAAGCTAGCGGTCACCCTAGAGCATCCAGATGGATGAGGTTCCGAAGAACCGGGTCAACTGAAAGTGGAATAGATGAAACATGACGAAATGAGACAGCAATGAAGTCTCTTCGGAGACATCTGATAAAATTGTACGGAGTATTATTAAGTTATTCATTTAATTTACTTGACGGTAAATAAAAATAATGCTTAAAATTTAAAAAGTGTGGTTTCCCAACAAAAGCAGCGCAACACGGCTTTTCCTCAGCATAACACATCTTCTAGGGAAAGTTCATTTTACTAAATTTAAGGATTCATCCTCATTGGGCGTTACCAAATCGATCAGATGTAGATTTATTAAATTAAGCAACCATTAAAAGAGTAATTAATTCCCAAAAAATAGTAATTAGTTAAGCTTCACCATTCACGAGATTTTGTCCATATATTGTTAGATTTGTAAGAAGACAGAGAGGAAAAAGTTTTTCATTGATCGAATTGTTTTTACAAGCTTCTAAAACAAGCCCTTTATATGAACATTACAATTTGAATAAGTAAAAAGGTTGTCAACTAACTCATCACGTGTGTTAAGCGCGTGATTTGTTAAAAGTACTTAACAAATTTTGTTAAGAATGTAATTTGCGCTTGAAGTCATGTAACTTGTATCCTAGCAATTGCTTTGTTAGAAGATCGGCAGGCTATTCAAGAGTAGGAATGTGAGTCATGTGACTCACAATAATGAGACCTAATAATTTTTCACGAACAAAGTGACAATCCAAAGTTATGTGCTTGGTTCGTTCGTGAAAAACTGGGGTTTTAGCAATGAAGATGGCCGACTGATTGTCACGTTTTAGTGGGATTGGTTGTATATTAGGCACGCCGGTGTAGCAAGGAGACGGCTGAGCCATGAAAGTTCAATAGTGGCATTGTGCATAAACATGTACTCTGCTTCTGCCGATGACAAAGAGATGTGTCACCAAAAAACCAATGTATCCACTTACTAAACGTCTTATATTGGGGTAAGAAGCCCAATAATCATCACACAACGCTTGCAACTTCATATTTACTAGGATACAAGCTACATGACTTCAAGCGAGGTTCTTGCAAAAATTGACTTAGAAACTAAATATGATAAGCTAAATCAGGTTGGATGTGGACTAAAATGTTTAGCTTGCCTATCAAATCTCCATAATTCAGCAACAACTTAGTATTCACTTCAAGAGGACTCATACCTGAGGAAGAATTGTGACAATCATACTCATGAAGCCGTTTTGTGATATATTTTTGCTAAATCATGACTAATCCACCGGGAACTTGAGTAAATTGCAATCCCAAGAAATAATGAAGATCACCTAAATCTTTGATCTTGAATGTGGTATCTAGAAACTGCTTTGGAGAGACAATTTCAGCTTCATCATCGCATGTGACCAATATGTCATCAACATAGATGGCCACAAACACAAAAGAGAACGCAATTTTTTTTGAAACAAAGAGTGATCATTAGAATTGTACATAACCTTTTGACCTTAATGATGAAGACAATTTAGCATACCACTAGCGTAAAGCTTGTTTCAATCCATATAAACTTTTCTTTAGCTTACAAACCATGTCTTTTCCTAGTACTTGTAAAATTCATGGAAATTTCATATAATTATAAACCTCATCATGTAAATCACCATGGAGGAAGGCATTATTCACATATATTTGGTGAATTTTCCATGCCTTTTCAACTACTATACAGATCAAACTCTTGATAGTAGTCATCTTCACAACAAGGGAGAAATTTTTTGTGTAATCTATTCCTGGTTTCTGAGTAAAATATCTAACCACAAGGCGTGCTTTATATCTTTCTATGGAACCATCTGAATGATGTTTGACTTTATATACCCATTTACAACTAATGATACGGTTTCCTATGGGAAATGGAACTATCTAACAAGTATCATTAACTTGCAAGGCAAATTCAACAGTCATTGATACGAGTCCGAGGTGGATTCGTATCGGAACCTTGTTGGTCAAGGCTTTGAGGCGCACCCGAGGTGGAAACGCCTCGATAGGTCGCGATTGGTAGGTGCGAAAGAGAGAGAGCAAAAGGAATTTTATGGCAAAGGAATATTTTCTTGATTAATTGATTGATTGCCAAACATAAACACTTAAAGGAGTATTTATAATAACCCCCAATATCTAGGAAAACCTAATTGCTGAAATATTAAAAAGATAACCTTACTAAAAGATAAAACTAAATCCTAAATAAAAGGAAATAACAATATTCTTAAATATTAATGATTATCCTAATATAATTGTAGCATATCAATTCTCCCCCGTTGACAATCGACTTGTCCTCAAGTCGGAAATCGGGAGGAGACTCATGAAACGGATCTTGCAGCTCAATCCGCCAGGGTCCCATTGCACATGTAGCACTGCTTGAGTCAGCATCCTAAACTCAAATTGTCGTGATCCCCACGGGCACTAATAATCCACGGACTCAAATCGAACTCTGCAACATAGGCCCTTGACATGATATCGTGACTGAAGTTTGCCGTGAACATTTCACCGAACGGTCGGTGACGAGCACTTTTATGTCGCTGTAAAAGCACTGTCAAAGAATTATCCTAACTTCCTAACCTGAGTAAAGTGGAAGCAAGGGTCGAACCCACATGGACTCAAATTACTTGTATTTAAATAATATTACTAAGTTAAAGGGGGGTTTATGATTGATTTATCTAAACTAATATTCAAACTGAAAAGTAAATATGATTGTAAATAACAAATATGAGAATAACGTGTTCAACTAGTTAAATCCATCATAGATATGCTTATTGGTCATCGATTCTCTTGATTCTCAATTCCCTTGAATAATCTACCGTGGATTATTATCCAAAACTTTATATTTAGTTGAAAGAGCTAACAGTCTGAACAACTCTAATCATCTAACAACCTAGAACAACGTCTAGATTCAATTAAACGACAACTTTAAGTTCAAAGTATCGATAGAAACAAATACTCAACGCAAACATCTAATCAAGTTATCTGTGGTTTATTCCCTTCTACAACCGAATAGCCCGAACGGGTCTAAACAATTATAGTTGCTACTTTATCTAATCAATCCCGAACGAGACTTAATCAAATTAGTTGTAAATTAACCTAGAAATATTATTAGGTAGCTAATCTAACAAAACCCTAGAATAAATCTGATTCAATTAAGCACAGGGAATAAAACCTATTCAAATTGTTGAGAATCAATCAAACCTCACAATATTATGCAATCTATGATTTCAATAACTAGTCAAACACAATGAATTTAGCAATGCATAATTATATTAAAAACAAACTTACAAGAGTTTCAAAGTTTCTCTCTTGAGAGAAAAACCTAGCCTCCAAAAGTGTGATAAAAGTTATGAAAGAGAAACTAAAAACAAGGTTTAAATACCCCTAAGATATCCAAAGATCAATAAATCCCGAATTACAATCAAACACGTCGGTCAAGATCTATCTTAAGCCCATCTCGAAGCCCAAAACTCGCGGCCCAATCTCTCTGTCGAAAAACAGACGGCACGGTCTCATCTAACATGCCGCGGCCGCGCGGGTTCATGCTACGCCCGCGGCACTTCTCGGTTCAGCATTTCAAGCGACACTTCAGAGGCTGTTTTCACCCCCTTAGAGTTGGCATTTGGACTCGGAGTAAAAATATTAATTGTAGCTCTTTGAATTATCTTTCCAGTGATACCAAATTCTACTTCATCCGACCACTATAGCTCCCAAACTAAGCATTGCAAGATAGAGGTGTCAAAACAAGTCTCCAATGAATAGCCCGGGTTTAAGCTTTCTTTTCACGCAATCTCTTGGGTCTTGGTTCTTCCAATCTTCACTTGAATCACTCTAAGCTTCATCAAACTCCTCCGTAGTCCACTAAGATCCATCTCGTCCACACTTGTTTACCTAAAGATCTGCAAAACCGAACAAAACAAGCGCAAAAACCGAATTCCCTAGAAAACCTTAAAACCTAAGAACTACACTAAACTAAGCTAAAACACATGCAAAACAAACATAAATATGCATCCTAAGCTATACCTAAATGCAAGCTATCAGTTGGCGGACAAACAAGTCAGAGCATATTGCCAACGACCTTCCTTCGATACTGAGTCGATTATGGTCTCCCTTGAGTTCAACTCTCAATGAAAGCACCAATTGATACGAATCCACCTCGGGCTCGTATCATTCATGGCTTCTTGCCATTGTCGGTGTAAGATAGCTTGTTTGTAGGAAAACAGTTCTGTTGTAGGAGGAGATTGTTGTGGAAAAATAATGGAAGGAAACGATACAATTGAGGATAAAGTATGTCAACAATAGTAAGATGGGATATCTAAGATTGTAGCTTGGCAACACATAGTTGTGTAAATAGTAAGGTATGTGATGATCTCTAGTAGAACTTTTGAGATTAAGATTTGGAAGAAGGTTAGGTGGTAAAATCTAGGGAGGATCGGGATTTGGTGAAAAATAAGTATGAGGTGGTAAAGGATCATGATCAGGATTTTGTGGAGGCAGAAAAAAATTGAGGAGAAGGATTTTGAATTTGAGAGTCATCAACATAATAAGGATGTTGAGGCCAAGCAAGGTTGAGAGATATTGATTCATGAAATGGAAAATAGTTTTATAAATACAATATCTCTAGAAGTGATTACCTTTTTGTTGTCAAGGTGAAGAACCTTGTAAGCCTTTTTTTCCTAATGGATATCCCAAAATAAAGTTGAATATGCTTGAGCTTACATCTTATCACTACCTTCCTTTAGAGTAGAGAGAAAACATAAGGAGCTAAAGACTATAAGATAAGAATAGTATAGTTTTCTTTTAAATAGTACCTCATCGGGAGCTTTATTATACAATACCACTTATGGTATTCTATTGATAATATGAACAACCATAATAACAGCTTCACCCAATAATCTGACAAGCAATTTATATTAAAATAGAAGAGCCCTAGTAACTTCTAGGACGTGTTTATGCTTTCTTTCAATAACTTTATTCTATTGAAGAGTAGTTGTGCAATTTGTTTGCAAAGAGACATCAATAGAAGTGAGAAATTCATTTTTTGTTTTACTAGAACCCAATTCAAGAGCATTATATATTCTTATTGTTTTAACCCAATTGTATGTAAACTACCTCTCAACACAAGCAATGAATGCTTTGACAAAGCAAAAAAGCACTACGTGTTGTTAGCAAATGAACCCATGTTGTTCTTGAAAAATCATCTACTATGGTTAAAAAGTACTTAAAACCATCATAAGTAGATTGATGATATGGGCACTAGACATCGAGATGTATAATCTGAAATGTTACTTTGTAGTTAAATTGCTAGAAGGAAAAGTTAATATGTTCATCCAAGCTTTTGCATAGATAGTACACTTTTTGTCTCTAAAAATGTCATCCAACTCAACAACAACAACAACAACAACAACAACAACAACAACAACAATATTTTTCCAGTGTGGCTCCCATTGCGGGAAATCTGGGGGGTCAAGATGGGGGCACCTCTGGCTTAACGTAAGGGGGTGTGACCAAGAGACCCGACGCGATCGCAGAACGTAGAAAGAAAAAGACGAAAAACGAGGCAAAGTAAAACTTAAGAACTTAAAAACTTAGAACCAAAAACAGGGTGTTGTTGCCTCGACGCCCGTTGGACCGGTCTGCTCGGATGCCTAGTTGTTTAACACTCGAATCCTCTCTCTCCAGTTATCTCTGCACACTGCCATATCAGTCGAAATCCCCAATTGGCTGACATTTTTCCTTATATTGTCCTCCCAACATTTCTGAGGAAGACCGGAGGACAGTATAAGGCAAGATGTCAGCCAGTTTGAGTTTGGAAAAATGTCATCCAACTCAGAAATGTCATCCAACTCAGTTCAAGAATTCTGTTTGTGTTTGGAAAAATGAAAATGTCCAAACCTTACATGTAATATATTATAAGAGAGCACATTATTTGCATAAGAGACACTAGTATCAACTAGGGGTGTCCATAAAAAACCGAAACCAAAAAACCGGTTATTTTTTAGGTTAACCAAATTGACTTTTTTTAAATCTCGGTTTGGTTAATCGAACCGAAAATATTTTTGGTTTATCGGTTCGGTTTCGGTTCACGACTTTGCATATGACGGTTAACAGAAAAATCGAAAATATATTGATATTTTTTCAAATATTAGTTATCTTTGATTTATTTAGTGGTTAAAATCTATAATCTTTAAGGTGTTAATCTAGTTTGAGTCTTTCCTTCTCCAATTTTAACAATTTACACACTATTTTTCCACTTCTCATTAATACAAGAGTCACTTATTAAATTTGATCGGATAAAAATTATTACACACAATGTTTGATTCTACATAATATAGTATATAATCTCGATATTTGTTTACAAAAACCAAAACAATACGATATAAGTACATATTTAAAATAAAATTCTTGCTTGATCACTTTTTTTTATTCAAATTTTTTTATTTTAATTTTAATTATTTAAGGTAAAATTACATAAACGGCTATCGGTTAACCGAGAAAACCGAACCGAAAAATTTGTTAACCGAACTACGGTTAACCGGGATCACCGGATCACGGTTCGGTTTCGGTTCATGATTTTAACTAACCGAAATCATGGTTAACCGAATTTCAATTAATTGAAATCTCGGTTAACTGGGTTTGGACACCCCTAGTATCAATAGATGTAGCAAAAACAGACTTGAAGGCAAAAATCTCAAAATCTTGTAAAGTGTAGAGATCGTGTGCAGCTTTACCAATAATCAAACTCCTCTTGGAGACTACGTACTGTAAGAGGCACTTATTATGTGAGAATATGACTTGGCTATGCACATCAAAGACCAACTTGCCTATAGAAATGAGGTTGCAAGTAAAAGAAGGCACAAACAAAACATCTCAAAACAACAATTTCCCAAACAATTGAACTAAACCAGACTCGTCGACATTAATAACATTCCCATTAGGCAAAGTGACAAAGATGACACGATTAACTAGAACAATATCATATAACAAAGATATATTTCCAAACATGTGGTTACTTGCACCAGAATCAAGAATCCGGGAAATTGTAGGAGAGCTAGGATAGAAAACTTTACCAACAAAGGCAAAAACTCATGATCATCAAAAGTTCCTTTGGTGGTGGATTTGTCAGATATCAACACAAGAAGCTTGTTGTATTTTTTTCGAGAGAGAACTGGTGAAGACTAAGAAGAACTGGAGCCAAAATCAGTTTGACCAACAAAGCTCTTAGAGGAACCATCATTGATTTTCTTGGTTAAAGACATAATTTTCTAGAAATCCAATGATAAAATAACAACGATCAACATTGCAGTTGGTCTTCTTACAGTTAGTACAATATCGTTTCTCATTCTTTTATGAAGAAAATCCCAAATTCTTCTTATCAAATGCAACAGAATTGACATTAGCATCCATAGATGAAGACTCAACAAGAATATGAGAAGATCTGTGAAGTGAATTCTATTTTTCTTCTTACAACATAATTTCATATACAATCTTCAGGCTTGGAAGCGGATTCATCATCAAGATGTTACCACGAGTGGTGAAATACTCGTCGTTCAATCCTATAAGAAAGTGCAAAAGTTTATGATTGTCTTTGTAGTCAAGAATTGCCTTTTAGCACCACAAGAACATGAAGGCAACTTGTGAACACTAAGGCATGAAGAAATAGAGTCATATCTCTAAGGCAACTAATTAAATCAAGTCCTTCTTTAGAGAGAACAATTGCGCACCATTAAAATGACCAAATCGACTTTCTAATTCCTCCCAAACATCTTTAGCGAGATCAGTATAATTGATCGCGCTTTGAATATCGAAGAATAAGCAATTGAAAAACCAAGTAACCATCATGTCGTTACACCGCTCCCAACACCGAAATAAATAGGCGACGCGTCGTAGGCTTTACCATGTCACATATACAATCGGGATCCGCCTAACACACCAATGTCAAAATGGACATTATTCTCCAACACCCCCCCTCAAGTAGTAACTAGCCTGACCTAGTTAACAATTGGACAATTTTTTTTTATAGTTCTAGCGTAAAAATGCTAGCCCATTTTTTGCCGGGTTATTAGCATCTCATTCTCTTTTAGCTATATACCATTTCTTTATACCAGGAAAACCAAACCCAAACCGAACCTGCTCTAATACCATGTTAGATTCCGAGAGGAATCCATGGAGGGAGGTAAAATCAGATCAGGCATAGAATGCGAAATAAATCAAGGATTTGGGAAAGAAACCTTAGCTAATACCGTGTTAGATTTGTAAAAAGAAGCTAGAGAGGGAAAAAAATTTCATTGATCAAATTGTCTTTACGATCTTCTAAAACAAGTCTTTTATATGAACATTACAACTCGAATAAGGAAGAAGGTGGTCAACTAACTCATCACATGTTAAACACATGATTTGTTAAAAACACTTCACAAATTCAGTTAAGACTATAGTTATATCCTTACACACACATATGTATATTACTCCCTCCGGTTAGATAAACTTTTCATTTTAGAGTTTGTCTTAAAAATTAAGAAATTGTTTGATTTGACTAAAATACCTCAATCTTTTGTTAAGATCTTTCACCATTTTATTGTAAATATTTTTAAGTAGTATTGATATTATTGAAAAAACTTGGCCACAATATCTCAAATGACAAATTTTGTTAAATAAGAAAATCAAATTAATTAAAATGACAAGTTTTTTATGAATGGAGGGAGTAATAAATATTTCATCGTTTAAGATATAGATGTCCTTTAACTTAAAGTTTTTGTTGGTAAAAACATTTCCTTTTAGATATATTGGACAAGTACTTCCAAATTTGCCCCTAAATTAATCAGCTTCTACACCAATTTTTTTTATGTGTCATTCTTATGTTAATTGGACAAATTAAATTTATTCAATTTTAGAGGTAACATTGACACATAAATGGGTAATATAAAATATAATTAATAAAGATATTTTGGTCAGAAATTATAAGTTTTTAATATATGTGAAAACTGTATGTATTCTCGTACCTTGTACGAGTTTTGCTTAGATAAAATATTAATAATAATAAAATTTTAAATATATCAGTCATCCATGACAAATAGTCATATCTATACTGAGTATAGAAAATTTTAAATAAATATATAAAATCACAAAACTATAAAAGTTGTCATATATCGTTTAAAATAATAACTATTTTATTAATATTATGAATTAAATGAATAAGCAAAAAGTGATATTTTAAATAATTATGAACAAGATAAATAAAAAGATAAAATTTATAAATTAATTATATATGTGGGTTTCAACCAATTAAAATGTGCTCAATTAAATTATAACTAATTATAATATTATAATAGATATGGATCATATGATTGACATTTCAATAAAAAAAGATCTTGTTTAACAAATTAATATTTTAAATTCACTTTTAATTTTGTAAGAGGATGGATTTTTAAAAATAAAAGGAAATAAAACAATGGAGTAATCCGATCCGTATTATATATTTTAGGATAATATTACAATCACCATAAATAAAAAATAAAGCATATTAGATGCTAAGGTTTTTGTAAATATATATGTAATCTTTTATTAAAGTAAATGAGTAGTCTATGTCTTCCAAATATAGTCAATATAATATTATTATAAGTAATATAAGAAATATTATTATAACATAATGATTGTAAATACTAAAAAAAATTAAGCGAAAAGAGGTACATAGAAAAATAAATATGTCTACGTGGCATAGTAAAGACGATGACACATGAAATAGTAGGTTTCGACTTTAGTTATATTATATTGATGTTTAAATTGACATTTAATTACCGTATATCTTAACCGATGGAGTAAGTTTGTAAGTGTTGAAAGGTTTTGTATATGAATATCACCAAGCTTCTCAACTAGCTCCCATACAAAGCATGTTGGTGAGCTCCTCCCATGTTTTATTGCTCCTCCCAATTGGATAAAATTAAAATTTGATGCTTCATAAATACAAAATTCTAATACTTTTGCAAGTTTTATTGCTCAAGAGCACAAAAGTAATATTCTTGGTTTGGATAGGAAAGAGATGCATTCTATGAGTGTATTACAAGTTGAAGCTTTTTCTCTTTTGTTTGGTCTTCAGTTTGTGGTTGCGTCTAAATTTTCTCATGTCATTATTGAGGGAGATAATCTTTCTCTGATTAATTCGATTAAAAGAGTATGGAAAATTTATTGGGAAATTCATTCTTTAATCCAAGATATTAATTCCTTGCTTGATTCTATTCCGAATATTCAAGTTTCTCATTGTTACAGGGAATGTAATAATGCAGTAGATTTTATAGCAAGAAGATTCGTCTCTACACCTCTTCTTCAACAATTAATCCTTGCAGCGCAAGAGTTATCAGTTTATAATGCTAGTTTGCTAGAATGTTTAAGCTTAAATGTTAGTCATCGTCCTATTGTTTTGGAATTTCTCAAGATCATCCGCATACAGTGATGATTTAAGTTGACCTTACAATTTACGAGCAACCTAATGTTTGCCTATTATTATCAAAAAGAAAATGCATGTTGGTGAGCTGTCCTTGTTATACTGTATGTTAAATTATCCAAACAATAAAAAAAAAGTCAATTTAGTTGTTCTAGTTGAATGCTTATGCTGAGTCCGTGTTAATTTTTGAATCTCACTGGTTTAAAGGTTGTTTAATCAGATTAGTTTTATTTTATTTTTTGGTCGGAAAAGAGCGGTGAACCTGCAAGTATTATCAAGAACTAATTAGGAACAATCCAGGGAGTAGCCAAACCCCTAACATCATCAAACAGGAGAGATAAAACTGAGTCCGGAGGCTCGAATAAAACACGTAAACCTAAAGGAAAAGAAAAAGAGGAAATTGGGTTTGTGTGCCCTTTTCATAGTAGATTTAACTAAATATTCCCCTCCTTAATTTGTTTAATTAAGTGATCCCCTAATATTTTGGTTGACGGATTTGTCCTTTTTTAAACCCTATTATTCTCTATCTTGCTTAACCGCCTATTAGTTTTCTACGTTTCAGTTTTCTCAATTTCCTCTTTCTCTATTCTACATAAATCCAAATTCTCTCTTCTCTTGTAGCCTTTTATCCATTCTTTCTATCAAGAACACAAACCGATTTCTAACAAAATTCGTCGCTATCATCAATTTCATGTAAAGATTGGTTGTTCTTCCATAACTCTAGTTATAGTTGTTTTGTGTGCTTGCAAGGATTGAAGACTTCTTGTACATATGCGATATCAATAACCATCGACGACCATACAATTCAGTATTTTTTTCAAAACTAAATATTTAATTTTTTTTTGTATGTTTCTTCCATAACTCTATATTTCTTGTACGATAAAGGGCTCTTCTCGCTCTTTCAAGATATATATTTCTTGTACATATGTTTTTGTGTTATTATACATATGTTTGTATATTTTTTCTAGTAATTTTGAACTTGTCTTGAACTTATGTCTTGTAGATGTCTTGTAGGTGTCTTGTAAGAATCTTGTAATTATTTTGTATGTGTCTTGTAAGAGTCTTGTAGGTGTCTTGTATTTCTTGTATTGTATGCGTCTTGTACATGTGTATTCGTGTATGTATTTTGAACTCATGTTTTGTAGGTGTACTAGTTGATGTACCCGTGCCCTGCACGGTATTTTTAATAATAAAATCTATTTTATATACACATATAGATTTAAAGGGATTTATATACTTATTGTAAATAAGTACTTATTTTTAGTGAATATTAATAACTATTTTCAAATAAATTAAATATAACTTAATGTTAATAAGTTCATATAATTTAACCTCCAAATACTAAATAGAATAACCAATAAGAAAATATGTTTGAAATAACTATGAAACTAAAATAAGAAAAATATGGTCGAAATAATGTTTGAAAAACAAACTTCATATTGTAATATTGCAATGATTTGCATTGGGTATGCAAACAACTCAATTTTTCTCTTCGTGCTTCATAGTTTTTTGGAACTGGAAGTGAAAAGTTAATCTTCGGTAAGTTTGTCTCCATTATCATCATCTAGGATGAGGTTTTATTTGAACACTTAGAAAGAGTAAGTGGTTCATTCGACGATACATTGTAATGTAGTTAAGGCTTAAATGTGGTTTGTGACCTAGATAAGGTAACGACAAAAAGAATATATGGATTCGACTTTAGTTATAACATATTATTATTAATTGCTAAGAAAATGTTTGCATAATTTTTATTATACAAATTTTACCAGGTTTTTATATAAAAATTTTATGACAACATTATTGAAAAAATTATATATGATAAATCTTGTTCAAATTTTTACGTATTTGAGAAAATGAAGATTAATCCATTTTCACCAATAAGTGGAGGTAAACTAATTAAGAAATATATATAGTAATTATTTTATACACATTGATCTTAAAGAGTTAATACCTTTTATAAAAATATATATTTTTGAGATACTACAATTAGAAAAGGTCAGTATAATATGACAAATCACCAATAAGTAAAGTGACCTAATTAAATAGTATTTGGAAATTATAATGTGCTAGAATTAAGTAATATTTGAAGATTTAGATGGACAAATTAGTAAATGTAAAAAGTAAATTACTTAGGTGACATAGTTAGATGATTGACAAATAGGATTGAGTGATTCGACTTTAGTTATATTATATTGATTATTATTGTCTTGTAAGAGTCTTATAGGTGTCTTGTACATATCAACAAGAAACGTGAATCAAATTTTGGCCAACTTAATCAAAATAAAGACCTTGGAGGATTCCCCATAACTCAGCAGAGGGTACTGAACACACTCCTATATTGTGAACAAACCTGTAAGCCAATGACCGTACTTATCCCTGATCACCCCTCCCGCGGAAGCCATGCCCAAAGATTATTAGAATAATCACAATTGCGTTTATTAATTAGTCTTGAGCATAGTGATTTGACCTTAAGCTAATTAAATGTTGAACAGATATTCAATACTCCGTATATGTTTAATCGATCGAACAAAGATAATCGATCTGCGGTATAGACGTTTGACGAAAGAAACCGACTTTTTTTGAAATTTTGGTTGGGTTAACCGAATCGAAAATATTTTCGATTTATCGGTTCAGTTTCGGTTCACGACTTTACATATATTGGTAAACTGAAAAACTGAAAATATATTAATATTTTTTTCAAATATTAGTTATCTTTGATTTATCTACCCTAATCTACTATATATATATATATAAAAACAATAAAGTTTGGAGTCACCACATTGCGCCACATCATCTTTTGCCACATGTCATTCATAAAATGCGCCACATCAGATTTTGACACGTGTCATCTCCTCATTCATTCATATAAATTATACAAATAAATTGGTGGTTTTGGAAACAAATCTTATAATATCATTCAATATTTTAGAAAGAATCCAAATTGTAATTTTGGAAGTTTCTAGCATATCTACTATATATATTAATTATTCTTTCCACTTCATATTCCACATGACAAATTTTTTCCACTTAATTAAAATTTATTTTTATTTCCCAAATTTAGATGAGATAATATCTTAACTAAAAAAATTTAACTAATGGTTGGATTTTTTCTTTATAAGTCAATAAAATATATATGCTGCTATCATCTCTTCCATATTTTCAAAATATATCTTTTTTGCTTTATTTTCTTCATATTTTATCTCCTTCTTTTAAATTAAACCTATTTATCAAATATTGTCAAGGAAAATGAGTAATGTAGATTATTTTATGTTAATAACGTTTATTCTCAATTTTAAACTTAATAATCTATATTTATTTTATTTTATTTTAAAAAATAATTTTTATACATATTACGGGTAATAAATTACTTATATTAAATTTTATATTATATTTTTATTTATAAATACCTTTTTTTTATAGTATATCTAAAAAATATCGAGTCATGGTCGTGCAAGGCACGACGGGGACAACTAGTACATTATAAAGCAGGACCCAAGTCTGTTGTAAAATTTGCATCACGTGACATTTTTGAATAAATTAATATGAAATTATATTTTAATAATTTTTTTGACAACTTATAGTATTCTTGCTATATATACTAAATAGATAACACTAGCATAATTACCCGTACCTTGTACGGGTTTAGTCAAATATAAATCATTTATTTTAAAAATAATTTAATTTGATTTTTTATATCAATATGAATAAAATTTATGCATTATTTTCGATTGTATTATATATTTTTGATTTTTGATTTTCATTTGTTCTTATCATTTTGTTCTTATCCTTTTTGTTTAGATTTAAGTACGTAAAAGATACAAAAGATCATTAACAAATCATATATAAGTGATTTGAATAGATTAATTATTATTGGAGGATTAAATAAATCTAAACAAAAGGATAAGAACAAATGAATTTTTTAATTTTTTTAATTAGGGTTTAATGAGTGATTAAATTTTATGTTTGAATTATTTTTTTTGGTCTTGATGACATGGCGCCAAATGTACGACACATAAGCAAATTAAATCACAGGCTGACATGTGTCATAGAGATGACTTCTTTAGTATAGGTATAGATGTTTATATAATTTTTTATGTATATAATTTTCTATCTATGGATTATGTATTAGTTTACTATAATAGATAACATTATTTATATAATTTTTATATACATAAATTCCTATGAGATGATATTTTTCATATTAATTTAATATTTTTATCTCTTAACAAGATTTAGGGTCTTAATAGTTATTTGATCTTTTAACAAGGCTTGAGCTCCAAGTATAAAATTTATATCTATATAATGATATAATTTTAAATAATAAATTTTGTTATGTTGATATATTTTTATTTTGAGAAAAGATATAATTTTATGTTGATGACTAAGATCATATGTAAATGTCAAAAAAAAATTCGAATTTTAATTTAAATTAATAAAATCATATTTTCTTTATCTTTTTATGCATTCATATTAAAGATTTTTTCTTAAATCAAAGTTTGATAAAAAAATAGAAAAATTTAAAAATATTGATGAATACTTGCTTCAATTGAATTTTGATAAAAATTTACATTACATTTTTCTTAATTTCCTTTTTATTTTATTATGTAAATATAGAATATTTTTTTTAATCCAGCCCCACGTTACAATTAAATTTTTTCATCTCTATGTTTTTTTTTTGAAATTTAATATGGATGATAGGTTGATTAATACATTGAATTTTGTAAATTTTCATATACATTAATTTTCTTTATATTTTACTTCTTTGTTATATAAAGTTAGTATGGAAAACAACTTTATTGATTGATTAAATTTTGCAAAATAATACATAGATAATTTTCTCTATATTTTATCTCTTAAATCAAGGACAATGTTCTCCTCTATACTAATCTTTATATTGTATTTTTAATATTTACAAACATTCTTATTATTATAGAGTAAAAGATAAGAATCCTAATATATAATTTTAATAAATTAACTTTAAAAAATATTTTAATAAATTATATTATTTTTTGTAGATAACCTATCCTAATTATTATTATCTTTATAAAAAAATCAAGTATTTTATACATATTAGTGTCTAAAAAAATAAGAAAATATTATTTAAAAATATTCAATAAAAATTAAAATCAATATTTTAATAATTTCAATCTAAATTTGGATAAGATCTCAACAAATAATGGAAAAATATATTCAATTAAAATATGGAGTACAATCTAAAAAAATAATTTGTCTATTGCATAATTTATTATGATATTATATAAATATATTTCGTATTTTAAATTAATATCGTAGAATTGTATAGTTTTTTAGTAAAATTATCCCGTGAATATCACGGGACTTCAACTAGTTTAGTAGTTAAAATCTATGATCATGAAGGTGTTAAACTAGTTTGAGTCATTCCTTCTCCAATTTATACAATTTACATACTACATTTCCACTTGGCATTAATATAAGAGCCGCTTATTAAATTTGATGGGATAAAATTAATACACATAATGTTTGATTCCACACAATATAGTATATAATCTCGATATTTGTTTACAACAACCAAAACAATATGATATAAGTACATATTTAAAATAAAAGTCTTGCTTGATGACTTTTTTTAGTCAAATTTTTTTATTTTTGTTTTAATTATTTAAGGTAAAATTATATAAATGGTTATCGGTTAACCGAGAAACCGAACCGAAAAATTGGTTAATCGAACTACGGTTAACCGGGATTCACGATTCGGTTTCGGTTCATAATTTTAACTAATCGAAATCATGGTTAACCGAACTTCGGTTTACCGAGATTTAGATTAACCGATTTTGGACACCCCTACCAACCATATCGTTTAATTTTATACAGTACAAAACACTAAAAGCTTGTTTGGTTTCCAACTTAAGAAATATAAACGAAAATGAAATAAATCTAATCTATATTAATATCGCATCAATATACAACAAATTTTTTCTGGCCTTGGAAGACCTTATTTTCCATACAAAAATTATGGAAGTGGACATGAGATCCTCTAACCATTTTCCTAATGCGAAGGTAGGGTAATAAAATATATGGTGAAATCATTTCTCTCTCCCCTTCTCTTAGACATACAAATAATAGATAGCTTTAAGCTAAAAAATATCAATAAATTATGACATATAAGTGAACTAGATTCTTTTTCTTTCCATTTATATTTCCATGCAAGAACAAAGTACAAACCCAAGAATTAAAAATAGGATAGGCCGGCTTATTTTTACCAAAATTTTCTACACATGCTAAAATACCTTAATCTACTATATATATAAAAGCAATAAGGTTTGGAGCCACCACATTGCGCCACATCATCTTTTGCCACATGTCATTCCTAAAATGCGCCACATCAGATTTTGACACGTGTCATCTTCTCATTAATTCATATAAATTATACAAATAAATTGGTAGTTTTGGAAACAAATCTTATAATATCATTCAATATTTTAGAATAATATCATTCAATATTATAAGAGAATCCAAATTGTAATTTTGGAAGTTTCTAGCATATCTACAATATATATTAATTATTCTTTCTACTTTATATTCCACATGGCAAATTTTTTCCACTTAATTAAAATTTATTTTTATTTTCCAATTTTAGATAATATCTTAATTTTTGATAGGAGATAATATCTTAACTATAAAATTTTAACTAATGGTTGGGTTTTTTCTTTATAATCCAATAAAATATACATGCTCAACCTCATATCTTCCATATTTTTAAAATATATCTTTTTTGCTTTATTTTCTTCATATTTTATCTTCTTCTTTTAAATTAAATCTATTTATCAAATATTGTCAAGAAAAATGAGCAATGTAGATTATTTTATGTTAATAATGTTTATTCTCAATTTTAAACTTAATAATCTATATTTATTTTATTTGATTTAAAAAATAATTTTTATACATATTATGGGCAATAAATTAATTATATTATATTTTTATTTATAAATATCTTTTTTATAGTATATCTAAAAAATATCGAGTTATAGTCATGCAAGGCACGACGGGGACAACTAGTTTACCTAATCTATCTATATACTAAAGAAAAGGTCTTTAACCACATGTCAATCTATTATTCAATTCGCCTATGTATCATTTTTATCAATAGTTTAGGTCACACTATATTATAATTAATTAGTTTTTATAATTATTGAAATAACAAATACTTAAAATATTCTTTTAGTTAGGTAAATTTTAAAAAGAGTTTATTTATGCAAAATATTTTGAAAAAAAATCCGTACATGACAAAGAAATTGAACTAGTTTTATTACTAAAATCTTAATTTTCAGTATTTTTTTATATTAAATTTACCTTTATTTTATTTTTTAAGGCAGGCTAAAGCGGATCCCAACTCTATCCTATATTCGTCTATGTTTCTTGCATGGTTGGAAATCAAACCCGCTCTAAATATTAGATGTCTCGGGGATATGTACAAATTAGATCATAATATAAAAATTTCACTTAGATGACATAAAATTTTAATCTTATTTTATTTAAATGACAAATTAAGACTGTTAAGGAGTGTTACGATCATTACGTATTTGATAACTATAGTTTTATAATTAATTAATTATATATGAAAACGAATCGCAAATGTTGCATATATATATATATTAATATATATATATATATGTTATATATGTATATGGGTGTATACATATTCTACTTAAATTTGAGGTATTAAGTTACTTTACACATATCATTTTCTTTTATCATAAAATTCGTATGAATAGATTTTATAACTCAAATAAAGCAAGACTCAAATAAATCTTAAATCATGTGTAAATAATATTTCCCGAACACAATATATACTCTCTAATTGATCGAAAGTACGTTTATATCAAATTCACATAAATGACGAATTAATGAAAATGACATATTTTCAAACATAAGATTTATACTATATATGATGTCCATGTCCAAGATAATTGATGCGAGTATTGTTGTAAGACCCACCCCACAATCATGTGCACTTAACAACAAAATAGCTCATACATCAACATATAAATAGTACTACTGTATACATGCACGATGATGATGACATAGATGACGTATGTGCATGGTTACTATAATTACCACTACCCTTTTATTTATGGAATGAAATGACAGCTGGAAATTACCCACCACAGTCATCATCAGTCAGCAGTCAACACAACAACTCTCCGGTAGCGTTCCACGGTGGTTGATGAGCGGTGGTGGATAATATCCAGTAGCACGTGTTTCTGAATGGTGCCCATAATACTCTCATATCTCAAAACCAACCCACTTAATTTGTCCATATTGGCAAAAATTCTGATTAATTGCTGGGATTATTTTTGTTTGTGTTGCAGAGTAAGGAAAGATAAGAGAATATATGGACCCCCTTCGATCTTTTCATGGCCTTCTTCACAGGCACAGGGTATAGATAGGATGAAATCTGATAGCGTACTGGGCCGGCAAATTGAGCACGTGATGGCCATATGCCCGCTTGGAAGACGAGGCCATGATTCCTGGGCGGATTTCTGCTTCACCCCACTTGAGTCTTGCGGAATTCAGAATTCACAATTCCCATTTTTCAATTTTTCTCTCGTCTTTTTGTATTGTAACGGTTTATTTGGTTTATGGTTGAAAAGCAATATATTTGAGATAAATAATTTCACGTGGATTGTAAGAACATGAACATCCATGGTTGAAATTTTATTTTAGAGGAATTTAATTTGGGGGCAGACTAGATCTATATGTGTGGGAAAAGGTGGAAGAGATGTGTAACAAAAAAATATTTCAACTTTTGGTTTTTGAAAAACTTATAATTTGCACGAAGATAGCTTGATTTCTCCAACAAAACACAACATAAATACTCCATGCAAACTACCGAGCTTGCTTTTTATATGCTCTAGCTATAAGATTTGGCTAATGAATGTGTAATCTGTGTTGATTTTAGCTCAAACGAGGATATGACATTATATAATTACACAAGAGAATAATCTAACAGATTAAAAGAGATATCAAAAGAATTTTATCTCCTAGCATAGAAAAATATGTATACAAAATAATATAATGACATATTAACTGTAAGGATCGGAGATCTGTGTTAGTAAGACAAATCGAGAACTGTTCCAGAGACAGTTCCCTTACGCAGCGAAAATAAAAAACACAAAATTTAAGACAATAATGCCGTAAATGGACACGTTCCCTTATAGAGGAACCTTTACAATTGTCCAACTAGATGAATATTAAACCTCTACCTCCCTTGAAGGAATTTGAACAAGCACTATATTAATTTGATAGATCTCTAGGTACACGATACAAAGATAAACTTCTCTATTATTTGCAATCTCCAAATTCAAACAATACTATCGACTTAAGATATCATGACTCTAGATCTACTAAATACAATCAACACTAGTACTTGAACTTGACTCGTTCCTGGTGCAGGTACCTTTTGCATAGGAACCAACTTCCAATTCGACGACGAGCTTCACGTAGTTCCCATCAATTGGATCTGGTACTTTCTCCTTTGGATTTGGTTTGTCGCCTTCACTTGAGTTGCTCGATCTCTCTCTTTCTCTCTAGATCACTTGCTTCCTTCAGAGAATATTGTTCATTCCTTTCTTAAAGCGTACTCGACCTAGCTTCATCACTTTCTATTTGTGGTAGTGACTTCTTTCCATTTGACATTTTTGTCCTTTAACTCTTGGGGCACACGACACTGTTGCAAATGACCAACGTACCCTTTTGCACTCTTTCTATCTTGGGACACTTCTATCCTTTTGTGCTTTTCGCCCAACACAACAGTAAAAAGCCTCTTTTGTCCTTCATTTAATTGCCATGTACCCAGGTAGCTCATAAGGAATATTTCCCTTGCTTTTCCTATAATCCTGTATCTTTTCTGATATCACTTGAGTAGGGATTTAGTTCCAAGTGTTTGTCATTATCAAAACTTCAATTGCTCAAATGGAGAAACCATTGTTCCGGTGTTAACACCGATACAACATTATCCTTAATATCTCGTGAGTTCATGGAAGGAGACTGGCATGGAGCTTGGACCGAAAGAAGATCAAACCGACATGAACTATGGGATAATATCTCATTGTATTTGACTTCTAAAGGGCATCAAGTTCAGCTTGCATAGCACAGAGCCAATTGGGATTTTTGATGGTTGGACAAAAGGTTTTTTGTTCATTGTTAGGTTTGGGATCTGGTGGTAGGGGATGTCTTGTGGTGTTATAGGCTTACAGTATAAGGGTACCAATTTTTGCCTCTATTGTCATAGGATAATAAGAAGAGGTTGCAAATAGAGATGTGGGTGTTGTATGATGAGGTATTTTCAGTGGTCGTTATACCTATCAAAGAATCCTAACTTAACCAAACTTAATAGAATGGTAAGTAAGGGTCGATCCCATAGAGACTCGTGTATTTATGTAATTACTTAGGTGCCATGTAACTAAAAGGGGGGTTTTTGGAATGATTTATCTAGTCTAAGATGCACAATAAAATCTAAATATGAATGCAAATATGATTGTAAGAAACAAGTATAAAGGAAGCGTGTTCAACTATTAAATCCATCATAAATATGCTTATTGATCATTGATTCTTTTGATTCTCAATTCAATTGAATAATCTATCGTGGATTATTATCCAAAACTTTATATTTAGTTGAAAGAGCTAACAGTCTGAACAACCCTAATCATCTAACAACCTAGAACAACGTCTAGATTCAATTAAACGACAGCTTTAAGTTCAAAGTATCGATAGAAACAAATACTCAACGCAAACAGCTAATCAAGTTATCTGTGGTTTATTCCCTTCTACAACTGAATAGCCCGAACGGGTCTAAACAATTATAGTTGCTACTTTATCTAATCAATCCCAAACGGGACTTAATCAGATTAGTTGTAAATTATCCCAGAAATATTATTAGGTAGCTAATCTAACAAAACCCTAGAAGAACTTTGATTCAATTAAGCACAGGGAATAAAACCTATTCAAGTTGTTGAGAATCAATCAAACCTCACAATATTATGCAATCTATGATTTCAATAACTAGTCAAACACAATGAATTTAGCAATGCATAATTAAATTAAAGGAAAAACTTACAAGAGGTTCAAAGTTTCCTCCTTGAAAGAGAGAAAACCCTAGCCTCCAAAATTATGTTCTAAGTTATCCTAGAGAGAGAAACTAAAAAACAAGGTTTAAATACCCAAAGGTTTTTAAAGATCATATTATCCCAAAATACATTAAAAATGTCGGCCAACATAACATCAAAGCCCATCTCAAAGCCCAAAACACGCGGCCTAACTCTCTCGCACGAAGACAGATTGTGCGGTCTCTTCCTAGGGAGGCGCGACCGCGCATGTAGGCACTCAAGCCCGCGGTACTCTCGGTTCAGCATTCAGGCGACACTCAGAGGCTGTTTTGACCCCCTTCGAGTTGGAATTTGGACTCGGAGTAAAAAATAAGAATTGTATCTCTTCGAGTTAGCTTTCCAATGATACCAAATTCAGCTTCATCCGACCACTATAGCTCCCAAACCAAGCAGTGCAAGATAGAGGTGTCGAAACAAGAACTCCAATGCATAACCCGAATTTAAGCATTCTTTTCACACAAGCTCTTGGGCCTTAGCTCTTATAATCTTCACTTGTATCACTCTAAGCTTCATAAAACTCCACCACAATCATCTAATATCCGTCCCTTCCATGCTTGTTTACCAGAAGCTCTGCAAAACCGAACAAAACAAGCGCAAAACCCGGATTTCCTAGAAAACCTAAAAACCTAAGAACTAGACTAAACTAAGCTAAAACCAAGCAAAATAATCATAAATATGCATCCTAAGCTATAACTAAATGCAAGGTATCGTTGTACTGATGGTAGTTCATCGAAAGAGTTGGCTCAATCCTAATAAGGAGTTCAATAGGGAGAGGAGAGGGGTTTTCAAGAGTATAAGAGGCAAGGCTTGAAACAATGTGAATGGGCGACCGATTATAAGTGGAGATAGGCAAAAGAAGCATTATTAAAGGCAAGGGGTGAACCATCATGGAAGTCGTCGATGTCAGGTTGTAACACTGTTGATAATAGCTCAAAAGACGAATTTGAAGAAGTAATATGTAGAAGACTACCCTTACTCGAAAGACACTAGCACTAGAAAAGTGCACAATTAGACTCAATGGGAAGTTTAAAATGACTAGGTAAGGACTTCAAGATAGACAGATTAGGATGACCCAAACGATGATGCTAGACAAAAATAATGGTATGTTATCCAATGAGAGCACTTAGTAACACTGTAGGTGACAAATAGTAAAGCCCGTATTGATTCCTCGAAGAAGAGTTCCTCCCTGCATGTTCTTCAACAAACAATGATTATGATTGAATTCAACATAAAATATTATTATATCGGGCTAATTTAAGTGCATAGAAAAGGTTTTAAGTCATTTTAGGTACTAACACATTTGATAGATTAATAGGACAAGTAAATGAATAGAAAGAGGTATGACCCATATGAGTGATTGGGAGGGTTGTACCATTTTTGAGGGCAAGCTGATCACTGCTAGCATATTCTAAATTGATGGATACCTTATTGAACTCGCTAGTGATGTGATTGATTGCACCAAGTCTAAGTACCATGCATGGTTCGTAAGAGAGGACGATGAAGACATATATAGTGATTAAAGCTAGTCAGCATCGGTCTCGAAGAGGTAAATTGGTCTATTGGATGACGGGATGAAAATGCTTGGAGAGTTAAGTGGTTGAAACAATCACGAGCAACACCATTGAGGTAGTTATACAACTAGCATTGTGGTCCTATGATATCCGGACACGTTATTTTCGGAGAGTCAGCCGTTTCGGACATTCTAGAACACGCGACACGCTCTAAAACACTGGGTCAACGTGTCGGAAACTCAAATGTGTTCGTTGACTGCAATTCTAGGACACGTTCATGAAACGAGGATAATCTCTGGCCCTCCATTCTTTTCTTCTCTTGTCTTCCACTTCTTCAATTTTTTCCTTCTCCAATCCGCCTCCTGACGAGCACTTTTATGTCGCTGTAAAAGCACTGTCAAAGAAATATCCTAACTTCCTAACCTGAGTAAAGTGGAAGCAAGGGTCGAACCCATAAGGACTCAGATTATTTGTATTTAAATAATATTACTAAGTGAAAAGGTTTTTTTTTGTGATTTCAGGCTATCAATCTAATTAAATAAAGCAAAGCAAATAAAACAATTAGAAATTCAAATATAGAGAAAAGCGTCCAACTAGTTTCATATCCATTGCATACATGAGTTTTGATCCTTGATTATTCTTATTTCGATTTTCCTTGACTAATCTATTGTGAATTTATGAAATTCAGGCTTAAGGTGGTTATTAATATACACCGTCTTTAACAACCTTTTAACCAATTAACCTAGAAAACCTTATATGTCAAATTGATTATGCAAATAAGTTCAAAGCATTCGATAGAAACATCGTTCATGAACTCCACCGTCTATTCATGAAGTTTTGTGATTAAATTCTCCGCCTTTGATTAACCTTATTCCACCGTCTATAAGTTTAATCAAAGGATTCATCCATGAATAATCAAATTTCACCGTCTATTTAATTACTCTAGTTGTAATTCAACCTAGAAATAGAATATGTGATCAAGCTATTATAATCCTAAGTGAATTTAATCAATCAAGCACAGAGAGATTCAATCTAGTCATGGCAAATTGAAATAATTCAAATCTCACAAACGATCATGCATATAACTTTAACTAACTAGTTGGACATGGGAAATTTAGCTAGAATAAGACATTAAAGAAGAATTAAACTTACAAGAGTTAAATTTCTCTTCAATTGTGCAAAACTAGGGTTTTGTCTCCATAGATAGCATAATCTCCAAAATAAACCCTAAGAAAAGTATTTATATGGTATCAAAAATATCCAAAAATACTAATAAAGTCGGCCCAAAAGATAACACGAAGGCCCGAGTCAGCGTCGGATCAACGCGCCGAAGCGCGATCAAACCCCCCAAATCGCGGTTTGGATCACCCAGAGCGCGGTCGCGCTACAGCCTACTCTGCCCGCGCTCCGGCCTCAGCAACTCTAGTGACACTTTAGAGGTTGTTTTGACCACTTTCGAGTTGGAATTTGGACTCGGAGTAAAAATATGAATTGTAGCTCTTCAAATTAGCTTTCCAGTGATACCAAATTCAGCTTCATTCGACCATTGTAGCTCCCAAACCAAGCATTGAAAAATAGAGGTGTCAAAACCAGACTCCAATGCATGACCCGGGTTTATGCGTTCTTTTCACAAAAGCTCTTGGGTCTTGGTTCTTCCAATCTTCACTTGCACCACTTTAAGCTTCATCTTGATTTGTGATTTTCCCTTCGGTTCTTCTCTTCAATCCTCTCCACGCGTTCCTAGGCACGATCCTTAGCCTCACACCAACCATGTCTTACCTTTCAACCTGTATTAAGGCACACAAACGCGTAGATTCCGAACTAAACCGAACTAAAACCTAAACTACAACTTAAAGCGAAATTCTAGCTAAACATGCATAGAACGGGAATAAAAACATGCTCTAAAACCTATATCTATAATTCTATATGCTCTATCACCTCCTCTTCAATCTCCGACCCTAATAAGGTTACATCGTTGCAGTCCAACGTTGTAGTCTTACCATTGTACTAGAAGGAAAGAGACAAAATTTTCTTTAATTGTAAAACCTTAACTGTTAGTGGGCCTTTTTTAACAACTTATTATGCTGATCAATTTCATGTATAGCCCAAATTCATTTATTTTCTCACTTTTTTGTTAATTACTGTTCAAATGCAGAGTAATATAATTGGATTTATAATAGTTGTAAAGAAAGTAAATTTATACATCTATTCTTGTTCTCTTTTAATTCTTTAAAAAATATATAAGATATATATATATATACACATTTCCCTGTTTCCTATGATTTTTAAAATCAACGTTTCCCGTTTTGTTTCGTGTCGGGTTTCTCGGCCCGTTTTCGTGTCCGTGTAACATAATCGTGGTCGAGTCTCATGAGAAGAGCATTAGCCTGCAAGGTTTTGTCGATTAGAGGAGAGGTGGGTCTCCGGTGGCTGAGATCGATGTCGAGAGGAGTTGTGATCAAGAGCATTGCTAGCCGAATCTATTTGACCTGGTTTGGTGATACGCCACAGGGGGACCCGATGACTTCGATTACTCGAACCGTTCGAGAACGCTGATGTCCAGCTCAGCTTAAGAATTATTATTAGTATTTTTATTAATGTAAACTTTTTAAATAGAGTTTATAAACTCCTTCATGGGTTTTCTTTTCAGTTCTTTCCCATGTCACTTTTATTGAACCGATAGGGCAGTTGATATAACTACTTTTAATCGTTATCTTAAGGAATAATAAGAAAATAGTTATTTGTCCTAATTTCCTCTTTCTCTCTTCTGTCTCCTTTCTCCAGGTCGTCGGCCATTCCTTTTGTCAATGTGTCAATTTCGATCTATAGCTTGGTACTAGGCTACTACAACTTTGTATCAATTGGTGCTTTCATTCATGAACTTTGCAATCATTATGACCAATAACGAAGAAGAAACATCACAGGTTACCAGCAATGATGTTGACATCTGAGAACTCCTTCAAAATCTGACATTGGAGATTCGTAATAATCGTCAGGAATAAGAAGTTCAACGTCGTCAGATGGATCAAGTTTTTCACATCTTGGATACCTGTAATATCTTAGACGATAATAATCGAGGCATTTATGCCGAAAACCCGTTCGCGGGCCCTCGTCATCCTCCGAACGACGCCAATCAGCGACAACACTAGCAATCGCCAATTCTACCACCAGACCGTCGTCCTCATGTCGACGATCCACTGCGACAGTACCGCTATACGAAAATTCGGTGGACGCTCCCTGATTTAATGGCACAGACCCGATCGGTTGGATATACAAGGTCCAATCATATTTTGACTAATTTCACACGTCGACGCATGAACGTCTTCAACTTGTAAGCATGTTAGTCGATCATCCGGCTTCCAACTGGTTCCTGTTGAAACCCGAATATACTAGTGCTAAATACAGGATTTTATTACATACTCACTCTCGGGTTTTGTACAACCAAAAGGTTTTCGTACATAGATTATTCCTCCTTCCCGCCCTTTCGCTAATTCTTTTTGTAATCCTCTTTACAAATAAAGTTTTTTGGACTCCTTTTTTTTACAACCAAAAGGTTTTCGTACATAGATTATTCCTCCTTCCCGCCCTTTAGCTAATTATTTTTGTATCCTCTTTATAAATAAAGTTCATCGAATCTAGGTACACGAAAAGAACCCAACCTGGAGAGGTTTTTCGATCCTTTTAGAGAGTACATCCCCTTCCTATTTATATGGTCGACCACCTGCTAGCTAACATACTTAACACCGATGTGGGACGAGCTTTGGGAATTTTCTCCAAGAAGCCATACAACAATTGCATACTGGGTAGTGATGCATGCACCTTGCATGCAAGAGTGTTATTTTATGCTCACTGAGATTGATCACACATGCATAAGAATTGGTCTCGTATTTGTTTAACTAACGAACCTCAATAATGGGCCTAGCCCATAAGAATTTTTCTTATTGAGATGTTTATGTGTTTATCGGGCCACAAAAAAATTGTTGGGCCAATTATATAAATTAAAACACGTGCTTATGGTTGGAACATGACATGACTAGGCACAAGATGGAGTTAATCCACTTGTAAATAACATGCAAAACAACACATATATATCGTGCATGGCCATGCAACTCGAGTCATTATTTCAAACGCAGACGATATGTTTAGACAAGTATATACAACACACTGTTTTATCTCTTTTCCTTCTTATGTTCACTAATTCACCCTTGATTATTCAATGGTTATTTCACGCACCATCAAAACCCCTTGGCTTGGTGTCCTTGTTTCACAAGGACAACGAGACAACAAACAGGTGCCCATGCTTATCGATTTTCAGCTTTGAACAGCGCGATCTAAACTCGAGAGCAGGTGGAGTACGCGCACTTCGCAAAATGAAATTAGTGCCTCACCCTTTCAAATCGAGGGTTGGCGCCAAACCCGATCTTCGCTCAGTTTGTGTGCGCTTTTGGAAGGTTAGGACCTCGTCCTTAAGAGGTTTGTCGCCAACCCCGAGCCTTGCTCGATTTGCGCGTTAGAAAGTTAGGACCTCAACTTTAAGAGAATTGCCGCCAACCCCAAGCGTTGCTCAGTTTCCGCGCACTTTAGAAGGTTAGGACCCCGTCCTTAAGAGAATTGCTGCCAACCCCGAGCCTCGCTCGGTTTGCACGCTCTTTAGAAGGTTAGGACCCCGTCCTTAAGAGAATTACCGCCAACCCCGAGTCTCGTTCGGTTTACGTGCTCTTTAGAAGGTTAGGACCCCGTCCTTAAGAGAATTGCCACCAACCTCGAGCCTCGCTCGGTTTGCGCGCTCTTTAGAAGGTTAGGACCCCGTCCTTAAGAGAATTGCCACCAACCCCGAGCCTCGCTCGATTTGCGCACACTTTATAAGGTTAGGATCCCATCCTTAAGAGAATTGCCGCCAACCCCGAGCCTCGCTCGGTTTGCACGCACTTTAGAAGGTTAGGGCCCTGTGCTTAAGATAATTGCCGCCAGCCTCGCTCGGTTCGCGCGCACTTTAGAAGGTTAGGACCTCGTCCTTAAAAGAATTGTCGCCAACCTCAAGCCTTGCTCGGTTGCGCGCACGTTAGAAAGTAAGGACCCCTTCCTTAAGAGTTGGCAGACCACCATTACGACTTCAAGGACACTCGTTTTATATTGACCTCTTTGTGTTGGAGGTTGGACCACATGTTGTCCTAGGAGTATAGTGGTTACAGACCTTGGGAAAGTTCTCTCATGATTACACTCAACTTTTAATGGAATTCTCATGGGATGGTCAAGTGGTGACTTTGCAAGGTGATCACCATACACCACGCCTGATTTCTTTTAATGCTCTATAGTCTTTATATGCTTCGGATTTCGTTGCTGAGTGTTTTGAAATCCTACCGACAACATATGAGATATAGTCGGTCAAGAGCAAAGCCGTTATTTTTCCACCGATTCGTAACTCGGCAATCAGAGTAGTACTTCAGTTACATGACAATGTGATTCGCTTATCTATTGGTTTAACTCCAAAATGACCTTGGGATCATCGCATTCACCCCCAATAGGACTCCAAGTCGGTAAATGTTTGGCCTTATCGTTACCCTTACTTTCAAAAATCAGAAATTGAGCGGCAAGTTTAGGACATGTTACAATAGGGCATAATCCAGCATAGTACTAGTCCCTTCTCCTCGCCGGTGCTTTTAGTCAAAAAGAAGGATGGCAGTTTTCAGTTTTGTGTGGATTACAGAGCTTTAATGCCGCTACAGTGGCTAATAAATTTCTTATTCCAACTGTTGATGAGTTATTTGATGAGCTTGGCAAGGTTGTGTTTTTCACCAAACTTGACATTCGGTCCGAATAGCATTAGATTCGAATGCACACATTGGATGTTTACAAAATCGTGTTTCGCACTCATGATGGACATTTCAAATTTTTAGTTATGCCGTTTGGGTTGACCAATGCTTCGTCTACTTTCCAGGTTGCCATGAATCGGATTTTTGTTGCTTATCTGCACGACTTTGTCATTGTGTTTTTCGATGATATATTGATTTACATCGCTCTTCAGATATTACATGACAACCATTTCTTTGTTAAGAGTTCTAAATGCTCCTTTGGCACAAAAACAGTTGAGTACTTGGGTCACATTGTATCTGCCGAGCAATTATTGGCCGATCCTAGTAAACTCGACGCCATGGCTAAATGGCCGATACCCAAGACCGTTCGACATTTACACGATTTCTTAGGCCTTACGGGATATTACCGTAAGTTTATCCGTCATTATGCTTAAACCGCATCCCAACTCACCGCTCTAGCTTCTACAAAAAGATAAGTTTGTTTGGTTTACAACTGTGAAAGACGCTTTATCTGCCTGAAATCAGCTATGATGAGTCTGTCAATATTACAGCTGCCTGATTTCAGTACAACTTTTTTAGTAGAGACAGACGCCTCAGACAAAGGAATTGGAGCAGTTCTATTACAGAATGAGTGTCCGGTCTCGTTTTCAGCAAAACCCTCGGAATCCGATGTCGGGGTTCTTCGACCTACCACCGTGAGTTGTTTGCCATTGTTTCAGTGGTACATAAATGATGATAATATTTATTAGGCTGAGAATTCCTTATCCAAACTGATCAAAAAATCTTAAAAGAACTTCTATCTTAGGTAATCCAAACCCCTGATCGACAATTTTTTATTCGGAAACTCATGGGCTACAAATTCCGGATTGAATAGAAGACGAGTTCTAATAACAAAGTCGTTGATGCCTTGTCCCGTTGCATGATTGATGGTGAACCGTCTTTAAGAATTTTTTTTGCCTTGTCACAACCGATGCCAGATCTGTTGCAAAAAGTGTGGTTTGAGAGTTCTTCATTACCAAACTTAATTGAGCTGTATAATGCCCAGGTCGGGGGCAAACTACAGCTGCCTTTCCCGGTACATGACGGTTCATTTATTATGACCATCGGCTGATGTTGGGGAAAACTTTTCCTCTTAAGATTGACGTCCTCAATGAATTTCACTCACCACCGAGCGCCGGCCATCCTAGCTTCGATCGGACTTTCCGCCGAGTAGCAGAAGTTTTCTTTTCGCATGGTATGCGTAAAGATGTGAAACAGTTTGTCGATGGGGTTTCTTATGATCTCTTTGATACAGGATGGCAACCACCCTAGGTAAAGCTAAGGTAAGTTCGTCGGGCTGACGACGTTAAAAATAGCGCTTACGGGAGGCAACCCGCTTTTTAGTTTTCGCTTTAAGTTTTTGCTTTCTTAGTTCTTTTTGCTAGCTTTCTTTTGACTTGTTTTTTAGGTTAGATTAGTGTAGTAGGGATAGAAGTTTTTCTAAAGTGACTCAGGTACAAGAAGTTAAGAAGTGCTACAATCAAAGACAATCGGTGTACAAGCACGCATGCTCGGTAACGACCTTCACAAAGCTCGGTACCGACCTCTACCGTACCGAAAGAAAAGCAATGCTCCTAAGTAATTAATGGTTTCAAGCAACTTCAGTTTTATTTTGTGAGTTCCCTTTTCTTATTCTCTTTATATTTTTATGTTTTAAACAGTGAGGACACTGTTTGGTTTAAGTATGGAGTATGGGAAAAGGTAACTCAGTTTTGTGTCAGTTTTTATGTCTTTGTTTGTGTTTTAGGATTGATAATATTCCACTTAGATGTCCTATGATGTACTTTAACTTGCTTGATCATGTAATTCCATAGCATGTTTGGAGAGCTTTGCCTAAATCATGTTGGAAATTATTTTTATGTGGAATATTTAGCATGTGATGAAATTGAGCACATATGATCTTAGGTAGAAGTGACTTAAATCCAACAAAAATATCTACCTTGTGAGTTGTTTTTGGCCTTATAGGGAGAACATAAAAAATCCCTCTTCTTTTCTTGTGTGATTTACTCTCCTTATGCATACTATCTCTTGTCATTGATATGGTTATCTATTTCTTGAAACCTATATGAGATATTAGTTCATTGCATGTGAAATCAGATGATAGAGAACTTATTTTTCATAAGCCTTATTAATCCTTACCTACCTTATCATTATCCTCTTTTTGAAGCCAAATTTTGAGCCTTTAAGCCTTTTATTTTTAGCTCCAAAAAATTATTCCCTAGTCGAGATAAGCTTGACCCTATCCGGGGATTAGGACTTAGTGTTGGTTATTGTTATGATTTTGTTGAGTGAGTTGTATTGGTTCAAGTGTGGGGTAATTTTGGGCTGGGTATTTTAAAATCTTGCAGTTTGTCATGTAAAAGGATTTTGGTTCCCTGAATGCACTTGCAAAGAAAAAAAAAGAAATCGGTACCGAACCTTCCCAGCATAAAAAAAAATGAAAATCAAAAGGGAGAAGAAAGAAAGAAAAAAAAGAGCTGAGTAGTGAAAAGTGTGCATGAGCCTAATTTCCTTGTTGTTTGTAAGCAAGATTAAGTTGGGATATTTTAAAAGGGTAGAAAGAAAAGTGAGTTGAGCTATAATGTTGAGTGAGTTTGGTATGATCTTTGATGAGTTTTTGTTTATGTGAGTTTTTAGGTGTCTTTGATTCCCGGATATTTTTAGCACCACATAGCCAAAATATTTCCACGCCTATTTGTTATTACCAAGCCCCGTTACAACCCGGCCGAATGGAAACTTCTATGAAGTTTTTCATTGAGCCTAAGTTTCTCTTGATGATTTTTGCTTGTTTTGACAAATCTTGGGTGGAGAGTATTGGTGATATAAGTTCCAATTTCTATGAGTTTTTGCATATTGGATTGAGTTGAGAGATTGGATTTATAAGCCTAAACACATGAGAGTTGAGTGAAACACGTTATATCCCTTGTGAGGTTGGATTGTATTTTCTTATGTCTATTTGGTGCATATATGTGTGATGATGTTAAGTATCTTTTGCTATATTGTTCTCATGTGTAGATGTTGCTTTTTAGAGGATGGCTATTTCTTGATGAGTATGTTTCATTGGTTTTGGTTTGTGATTAGTGATTGCTTGAGGACAAGCAAGTCTAAGTATGGGGTATTTTGATGTTCATATTTTTAGTATAGTTTTTAGTAGGTTTTCTTTATTTATTAGGTCTAGTTTTGATAAGTTTAGGTTTAGTTTGGTATGTTTTTGGATAGTTTTGCATATTTTCATAGAAAGTATGGAAGCTACTCTATTTTATGTATTTTGTAGGTTTTAGCAAGGAAAAGTGCTATATGGAGCTGAATTTGGAGCGTTACAGTGAAAGACGGAGGAATACAAGTTTGAAGAAGTCAGAGTCAAGGTTTTACGAGTTGAAGTGTAGAAGAAACCAAGCCCAGGCTCGTTAACGAGGCTGTAAGGGCTCGTTAACGAGGCCACGTGATAAGAAATTTCGAGGGTTGACTTTGTAACTCACCGATCCTGTGCGGGAAATTATTTCCGTGTCGGTAGAGTATCTTTTTGTGATTTTTAGGGTTATTATATTGTATTTTAGGTCTTGTTATCTTCTTAGATTTTGTTTCTATCTTTTTAGGGTTTTATTTCTATCTTTTAGGAAAGTTTTTATCTTCTAGCCTTATTAGTATTTAGCCTTTTTAGTATAAATAGCCCTCTTATTTAGCCTAGAAAAAGGGGGAATTCTTTGAGAGGATCGATAGATAGAGAAGTCGAGCATAGAGAGAAGAGGAAGAGCCGAGAGAGCGAGGAGAGGATCAGAGACGAGTCGTCGGGTCGGTGGACGAGAGTTACCGAGTTCGTTGATCGAGTGTTTCGGTTCGGTATTTGTTTGTTTTCGGGTTTTCTTCTGATTTTCTGTGTAAAACGATATTTGTTATTTAATTTGAGTAGTAATTTATTTTCAATGATTTCTTTTATTGAGTTTATTTGTTTCGTAGTTATGATTAGTGAGTAGTCTTCTTTTCTAGGATCGGGGTTAAGCCCGGCATAGTTGAGCATGTTTAACGAGTGAGATTGTGTTGAATGTCTTTTATCTATTATTGAGATTGTTTGTTGTATTTATACCGAGATGAAAGTTGAGGTAATTTGAGTTTTTAACGGGATTGAAAGAGAAAGTTAGTAACTTGAAGGTTGATATTGTTTGAATACGAAAGTTTCAAGCTTTAGATCCAAAACAAACAATTAAGTGAGTTAAGTTGCGAAAGTAGGTTAATTTGCTTGATGGTTAACGAAAGTTGATAATTCTATCTATTTAAAGGCATGATCTATTCTTCTTACGAGTTTATATGCTTGGCTATGTTGTGGTGTCCCTAGTCCTAGATCTTTGTTTTTATTTGAATTACTTTTAAGTGAATTTCGCTACCGAGTTTGTTTAGGTCGTTAGTTGAGTCTTTTTAGGTACGGTGGTTCGTTAACGACCCTGACAACGTCGTTAATGAGGCTGCTTGTGTGTGTTTTTGCTTGATTTTGTTTGCTTTTTGGTAGTTGATAAACGAACAACCTTGCTTCTTGTGGAACGATCCTGACTTCGCTATACTCAGCGGGGTCTTGACTTATAAATTTATTTGTTGTCAAGAATTACCCTCTCAACAGGATACCGACTTCCATCTGGGTTGCTATTTTTACTAGTTCATTTTGGAAAGAGTTGCATCGGATAAGTGGAAAAACCTTGCGCTATAGTACCGTTATCATCCTCAAACGGACGACAGATGGAAGTGAAAAATAGGGGCTTGGAAGAGTATTTACGAGCTTTCACTCATGCTCGACCGTCCCGATGGGCTATCTTTTTACCTTGGGCGGAATTAGCTTTGAATTGTACTTACCATGAGGGCCTCAAAATGACTCCGTTTCAGGCTTTATATGGTCGTGAGGCCCCACCGATTATGCGGGCCACCCAACCATCAGCGTTGAACTTCACGGCTCTGGCTACAATTCAGGAAAGGGGGCAAATTGTCGAGCTGTTGCATGCTAACTAGAGAAAAATGCAACAGCGTATGCAAGCGCACACGAATTCACATCGGTGTGACGTCGACGATCAGGTCTTGCTGAAATTACAGCTATACTGCCAACACTCGGTGGTTGAGCCCCTTTCAACTAAGCTAACAAGATGGTTCTACGGATCGTTTCAAGTGATCGAATGTATCAGACCTATTGCATACCACTTGGCGTTGCCGGAAAATGCCAAAATCCATAATGTATTTCATGTTTCTCTGTTGCGGCCCTTCATTGCGGGTGGTTCTTGCCTAGTGCAGCCGGTGTTTCCAGCTGAGTTCGTAAACGATTTGTTGTTGTCCCGTCCTTTGCGCGCCATTGCAGAACGACATGTTATGGTTAACAGTATTCCGAGTCTTGAATGATTGATAGTATCAGTATGGGATGATTGACCCGACACTGATGCTTCTTAGGAACCGCTCGATCAGATTCGTACCTCTTTTCCTGATTTACGCCTTGTGGACAAGTCAATTGTCAATGGGGTGAGATTGATACCTAATAGGGGGACTCGACGACTTCGTTTGCTCGACCCGTTTGAGAATGCCGACATCCAGCTCGGTTCAAGGATTATTATTACTATTTTTTAATGTAAACTTTTTAAATAGAGTTTATAAACTCCTTCGTGGGTTTTCTTTTCGATTCTTTCTCAGGTCGCTTTTATTGAACCGATATGGCAATTGATTTAAATATTTTTAATCGTTGTCTTAAAGAATAATAAGAAAATAGTTATTTACCCTAATCTCCCCTTTCTCTCGTCGTCAGCCATTCCTTTTGTCACTGTGACAATTTTGATCTATAGCTTGGTACTAGGCTACTATAGCTTCGTATCATTTGGTCTTGATTGGAATAATGGGCAACGTGCTAGTGAGAGGATAGATTGTGACTATGTTCGAGGAGTTATTCTTCTTCTCAAAACAAATAGCCAGGGAGTTCATTTGGAGTCATCATCTCAAGGTGGATATTGATGGTGGCCTTGAACGGTCCATATGAGGGAACAAGACCATTGAGAATTACACCAATGAAATTATCATTCGACACAGGTTGTAGACAGTCAACAAGGGCATTCGCAAATCCCCTTTTCTTCTCAAAATATTCTAGCATGGTTAGCCTTAGGGCAAAGTGTTGTGCTACTTTAGGTGCATGGAACGCACCTTGGAATTGGCCTGAAACAACTTGTCAAGGGTTCGCCATGCCGCAAAGGAGGTTTCTGATTTGGAGACATAGCCAAGAAGCGGAGAGGAGATTCTGGTTTGAAGCGAGATAAGTATGAACTTATCCCTTCGTTTCCAGACTAGTAACTTGGATTAGCCTTCTTGTGTGCTAGAACACCATCATAGGATTCATACGTTCAACCAAACTAGCAATGAAAGAGTAGCATCAGCATACGTTCAACCAAACGAGCAATGAAAGAGTAGCATCAGCATCAGAAACCCATCTCAAACATTGCTCAAACTTATTAGCTAAATGAATTCCTTGGCAAAACAATATGCAAGATTTCTAATTCCAAAAGCGAAATTCACAGGCACGTTTACAACGTGGCAAAAGGGAAAGTTTCTGCTAAGAGAGACCGAAAGTGTCAGTGTTCTATTGAAAGTCTGAAATCCAACACATTTCATTTACATTGTAGTTAAGTACAACTACCATCAAAGAGTATAAATGATGTGGCAGAAAGCCTACGATCTAAGCATCTATGTATCTATCTATCAACCGGGTGGAAAATGGGTTGGAGCAAGAGAGAATGTATAAGTTGGCTGAAAAAATTAAGCTACAAGAAATTATGTAATTGTGAGTCGTGAGAGCCTGAGATCCAATATTGCAGCTTGATTACAGGATTCTAGTTGTAGGACCTCAGGGTAGGGTTTTTTGAACATGCATCCATCTTGTGAAGCTCTAGCATCTTCGTTTCAGGACTGCAAAGCCCTGATTCAAAAAGGGTAACAAATTTTATAAACACTTGGATGGATTTTTCTGCACTAATTTGGAAAGTTTTCAGCATAAATTCCCTGACTTCAAAAACAAGTCATTATAATACCGGAACACTTGGGTATATCCCACACCGCAATAGATGATGTTGTGCACTGTGTCTCACATAGCGCTTTTTCATGCTCATGATTCACATTCATAGCAAGCATCCATGAGCCAATCGTAACATCCTCATTGCTGAACATCCGATAACTGCATTTAAAGAAGAAGATTATATATGAACGAGGACAGAACCAGATATCACAAATAAGAACGCTTTGTTAGCTAAGATGGGAAATTATAATTACCTGTTGTTCCTCAGTGCCCCAAGGCTTCTGACGACACTTGCAGAAAGAGCATATATTGGACCATAGGCATGAAGAAAGTACTCTTTACCAAGAAGGTGAGATAGTGGCTCATACCTAAGAGATTATAAGATTAAGTTGATCTGCTTTAAAAAGGATTATGAAAAGTAGTAGGGGTGATGAAGAACTCTATGAACTCTATAATATAATATGCTAATAAGCAAACTGGTTTCAACTGAAAGCTAAACCCCCAAAGTCGTAGAACTCTATGCAACTACGACAAATCAAACAATCATCCAGCTACCATAAACAATCATCATTTGCTTATCTATGCTCAATTGCCAAACCAATATCATAGATCGTTTTAGAAAATAGTAGGACATATATGTTTGATCTTCTTTCATATCCATCTAGAGTATCACGATAATGTTCTCATCAGATAGAAAAAAAAAATGATTGACAACTAGTAATTAAACAACTTCCATTGGAAAGAGAAGATCTTTTTTTGAGAATTCTGATATAAGAAGTGAACGGGCACAAATCCAAGATTTCCATTTGGTCAGTCAAATGCTGTAAAAATAAAAATTACATAGCTAACCATTTAAGCTTGGGGTTAGTGAAGACTGGACCCTTTTTCAAGCATCCTATATAAGTCTGTGGGTTCGACCTCTCTTTTGCCAAAAGAAGCGAAAGCCGATCTGTCAATATAAAAAAAATATCCAGGCTTTATTTTATTCTAAACAAGGGAACCACTCATGCAGCAATAATTTGAATTTAAAAAAGTTACCTGGTCTCAGGTATATGTCATCATCAATCTTAACATAGAACTCAGAATCATATAAGGCATAAGCAGCTTTGAAGTAGGCTAGCCTGTGACATTAGATGTATTTTTCACTATAACCACAAAACCATAGGGAATGAACCTAAATAATATGAGATGTACACGCACTAACGTTTTGTATGGAAGCTTATTGTACTGTTCTTCTATATCTAACAGCAAAAAATCATCATATTCAGCAACCTCCTTTTGGAGCTGAGACATCTTCCACTTGTCACTGGTTCTACCTATGATAAACCTGAATGCTAATCCAGTAGCTTCTTCCAATCTGCAAATAATAACAAATTATCATTCTCACATCCATTCCTTAGCAATTAAAAGTTATATTGACAATAAACAGATGCAATACCAGAGAAAAGAAGTCACATTTTTTGGATCAACTTCCCTTAATCCTATGGTTTATATGAAAATTTCACTCAGGCAAATGCAAGGCAAGAAAAAGAAATTCTTAGAGGTAATATTTTCTTATATTTCATAATTCCCTGAAGTAGGAAATCCAGGGGTTCAACAAATGAACTAATTTGTACACTTGTGCAACAATTTTCCAAAGTTACATTAAAATGCCAGATCACTATATGAATCTCTTCAGCATTAATTAGAAAACTAATTTTACAACATCAAACTACAACTAACATCTGAAAAACAATCTTCATTCATTGTTACATCCAGTCATCCACAGTCTACCCAATTGCTAGTTTCAATAGACCACAATTCAGAAACAACCTTGCCTGAATGTACTTGGCAACAAAAATAGTGTGACAATCTAAACAAGAAACCCTACAATTGGCTGCCATGCTCAGAGGAGTCAGAGCTCAATCATAGCTCACTGAGAATGAGATCATTCCAACTGAACATTCCATCTGTATCACTCACTTGCCGCAAGATTCATATACCTTATCTAAGTACTCAACTACAAAGACGAGGGGGACTGCAGCAAGTAAATAATAAAAGGCGCACCTTTCAAGCCCCTGCTCATCGGAGGGCAACCATGTTTGGCGGAGAGCGCGACGGCGACCAATCGAGCCGAATCCGGTAAAGATTCCGACAAACCCCATAACCTTATGCCTCTGCAAATCCGCACTTCCTCCACCGCCTTCAGTAGAAGCGTCGGCTCCCCGTTCCCATACAACGGACACGGATCGAGGCTCGCGCGAATCGCAGTTTTTCACCCGAGAGGGCGCCGTGATTGTAACAATTCCGATTACTAGGCCAACGATACCCACCAGGAAGCAGAAGATCGGGAAGATTGAGCTGCGATGGAAGGGTAGAGATGGAGAAGACGAGCGATAGTGTAAGATCTTGGAGCCTCTGGATAGAGGTGGCATTTTTCGATCGATGATTCGATGGAAGAGATGGATGGAGAGATCTGAGGAGAAGGAATTCTCCCTAGATCTCAAATTTGGCACGCTCCAAAATGGGGGTATGTAGTATGTACATAACCTGTATAAGCTGCTGGTGAAATGTGCGCAAATTTACCTTAATTAGTTTTTGGAACTCCAAATCACATAAATGATAAAACAGTTGCTCAAATATAAACAAGAAATGTAAAAAATAAACAAAATGTTATAATAATATATTATTTAGATGTATATATGGAAATCCTAGATTTAATCTTGTACCCTTCTTATATAAAGGTTCCTATGGGTGAAAGATAATCTAGTCTCTCTCCTTTGACCCAATTTTTTTCTATTCTTTATAATTTATAACATATTATAGCATGATTGTTCAAGACCAAAGGTATAAACTATCACCTCCATATATATGAACACTGATCGCCGATTTCTTAATTACCGATTTCTTAATTAGTTTGATCATTCACGTATACTCATAAGGGATTTATAAAACTTCTGATTAAATACGTGATTTTTCAACTCAATTCATCATTTTTTTAACGGACAAATACATAAATAAGTGATTTGTAATCATGAATTCATAAACCTCGTTGTCTCGTTGATTATTATTAAATGCTTTAAATTATGTACTCAATGCTTGATTTTGAAGAAGTAATTAACAATCGTTTTTTTCCACTTTATTTACCCTTATACACTTGCTGTATATATGTTTTATGTATATATGATTCTTAGTTGCGTTGCACACTTATATTGGTTGATTATGCTTACAATATGATGAATACACTCATCACACTTCGTTTGATTCCAATTTTTATGAACTTCATCCAAAAATCTTCTAAGTTAATAATCTGTTGGATGGATCGCACGACTTGTTTTTATTGTTTGTAAACACTATTATATCATGTCTGTATTCATCGATATCTTTTATTATCCTTCATTATACATACTTATTGACTTAAGCATAAGTCATGTACATACATGAATTATGCATGATTGAATACATATATATATATATATGATACATGCTGTTATATTTTATTTACATTCAATTCTGAAGTCAATTGTTATCTATAATTAATATAGAAATACAGTATATCCCCTGAAGTGGATGTATTTATAAACAAATTTGTCTTTGGTGAGACAAATTATATCAACATATAAAAATAATATTATCCCCGAAGTGATAATTTTTTTCATAATCTTCATTCCTTTTTTTGATGGGCTGGGCCTCGCCCGGTTCGGCACTTTGTGCCTACGTCCGGACCGGAGTTGGGTTGGACCCCGTTAGGGGTGTTGCTCCTCCCAAGCCCCTTGGCTGCATACACACCGCCAGAGAGTCTCGAACTCGGGACCTCTGGACAAATGCTTAAGCGACCTAGTGCCAATTACCACTAGACCGAGAGGTACTTGGTATAATCTTCATTCCTTGAAGTGAATGAAACATCAATATATAATCCCTGAAGCGATTATTTCCATTCCCTGAAGAGATTGGAACATCATTGTATTATCCCTGAAGTGATAATTATTTCCTCTTGAAGAGTTGAATTTACAAACAATATTATCCTTGAAGTGATAATTATTTCCTCCTAGAGAGTTGAATTTACAAATAATATTATCTCTGAAGTGATAATTATTTCCTCCTGAAGAGTTGAATTTACAAATAATATTATCTTTGAAGTGATAATGTACATCCATCGAAGTGGATGAAACAATTGAATCCATCCCCCGAAGTGGATGAAAGAATAAAAGTTTCTACTCCTTGAAGTAAGTATTGAAACCAAAGTCATCTCATGGAGTAGATGACACGATTATTCGAAAAATGAAATAGAAGAAAATTTTCATCTCCAGAAGTAGGTGATACAGTTTATACATATGACAAGTACAATTTTTTGGAGTAGATGTAAAAGGCCTACATAAATATCACATCCTAAAGATCGAGTTGAATTTACAAAACAATATTATAATTTTATTCCTGAAGTGATAAATTTCATTCCTTGAAGTGAATGCATTATTTTATTTATTGTATTGTTCTTATATTGTTTATTTATCTATTATTTTTATATACTTAATTATGTTATATTATTTTCTCTTGAAGAGTTAATTGAATGTACAGAACAAGATTATCCCTGAAGTGATAATCCTCGTTCCTTGAAGTAAATAAAAACTTCATTTTATCACTGGAGTGATAATTCTCATTCTCTGAAGTGAATGAAACCATTTTTCTATTTTTATACTTGGAGTGATAATTTCCATCCCCGAAGTGGATGAAATAATTGAATCAATCCCCAGAAGTGGATGAATATATAATAAAAGTTCCTACTCTTTGGAATGAGTGGTGATACTAAAGTCGTCTCTTGAAATAAATGACATGATTCATGTGCAAATTGAAAAAGAAAAATATATCTTTAGAAGTAGACGATAAAGTTCATATTTCAAATATTATCTCTTGAAGTAGATAATAAAATATCCACATGGATATCACATCCTGAAATATGTGACTAAAAGGTCTCATTGAAATAACATCCTAGAGTATATGATTGAAAGATCTTATGAATAATCACATCCTGAAGTATGTGATGGAAAGAAGTCTAGAAGACTTCGTATTCAATCTCTTGTCACCGGAAGTTGACATTATTTTACGATACTTTATTTCCTTATTTATACTTTTCAATCTAATTATTTATGTTATTGCTTATATACATTTTTATTTGTTCTTATTTCTTAAAGTTAAAACTTGTCATCTTCTGAAGCGGGTGCTAGTATGTCTTAGTAGAGACAAATTTGAAATCATCCCCGAAGAGATGAAATAATAAATCTCATTACCCCATGAAGTGAGTAATGATAGAGAATATCACTTCCTGAAGAAGATGATAAAATTTATGTGACAATGATCATCTCTTGAAGTAGATGCTTTTATACATAAGAGTATTATCCCTAGAAGTGGATTTACATACATAATTACTTCTTGTAGTATGATGAGAAGAATTTATTAGTGGAACTATATGAACATATCATCTCCCGAAGTGGATGATAAATGGTTCAAGAAATAAAATTACATTGTCACTTGAAGTTGACAGATGAGATGTTTGGGAGATTCATGAAGCACTTGACGTTCCAATAGACATGTGCTAAGTTATAATGAATGTTCATATCATCAACTCCATTCGAGCTTGAAGAATCGAATTTTGACAAGTAGAGATCGTTATAAACTCTTGGAGAGTTAAGAGATCTCATACCAAACCATGTACTCTAGAAGTAGTACAAGGAATGTGGGTCGTCACAATATTCAGAACTATGTCTAAATGACCACCTACCTAGAATGAACTAGAAGTTCAAGGTCATGTTTGACCAACCTCTTGCATGCCAGAAGCATGCCTCCTCCGGAAGAGGGTGTGAAAGAGATTATGGTATATTACGCATGCGACCGTTAGTCATGGTTATGACTTATAGCTAGGATGTCGTGGGTTAATTTGATGTTCAGAAGAACATCTAAGATAAGGGATATCCCATAAATGGCATAATTGATCATCAGTCTTGTACCGGTTGTACAAGAACCACACTTTATGAGTATAAGTGTGGAGACCGGTCTAGTCTATATTAAAAATTCTGAATGCACCCATTTTGAGGCATCTAATTTTGATATGAAGATAACAGTTTATCTGATATGAGTTGATGAGCTCCCAAATTTATGTATGGATCACCGACATTTTTCAATGGTGTCACACCACACAGTATTTGGAAACCAGAAGTTTTCACAATCATGCGCATGAAAAATTTGGTGTGAAGGGGAAGATGACTCTAAAAGAGTATATCTCATTGAATAATGTAATCTCACTAACTGGAAGTTAGTTGAGGATAAGATATATGTGTGGCATGATTAACTTGGTCACTCATGTGAATAATAATGCACATGATCGGTATAGGATTGAAAGATCTTGAGACTTGAAGTCTCTTTCTAAGAGTGACATTGAAAGGCTTGTGATCTTGGCAAGTTAGTAGCAAAGCCAGCATAATATGCAAGTAATTACAAAGTCTCATATGCTCCTTGACTATGTTCAAGTGATATAAGAGGACATATTACATCGCCATATGAACCATTGTGGATTAATCATATAATGTTGAAAGATGCCTCAACCCATTGGTTCCATCGAAAAAGGAGGGGAATGAAAATAAATTAGTGTAGTGGTTGAGCATTGAGTAGCTCTCACACACATTCACAAAATGACCTAGTAGAGTCGTCAATAATACGGTCATAATTGATAGCCATGCAAGTTCTATACATGGCATACGCGACCTAGAAGAGTCGTGGTTAAATAGGGTCATGAAATGTGAATGTCGATAATTAAATTCGACTTGGACCGACTGCTTATAGAAAATTTTCCTAATAGAAGCTTGTCTCTAGAAGAGATTAAATGCTTTATATGTCCTCCACCTCCCTGAATGATTGTTAAGTAATGCCACACAATGAAAGTTGGGATTAGACGAAGGGTTTGGGTCCTTATCGTTTATAAATTACCTAGAGCTTATAAGCGGTGATCAATATATTGCTCGGTATTAAGATTAACACTTTGGCGAGGTGAAAATCCCAACTTTAGGGGGAGAAGATGAGTGAGACTAGAAGTTAAGAGATTGCATGGGATGCAACTTAGAAATCTAAACCAGAAGTTTAGCAAATTGTATAACTAAACCGGAAGTTTAGGGGATTGTATAGCTTCATGATGTTTACCAATTTCATGAAAGTAATTAAGTCACAAACCCCAACTGAAAATGCGCCAGCTCATTTGGAGATTCCAGAAGTAACTCCAAACCAACACATAAGCATGCTTGAAGCATGAGAGACATTTTCGAATTTAAGGATACATTCCCCAGAAGAGGAAAGAGCCAGTTACATTCCAAAAGGATGATATGTCGATTGGAAATAAACATGAAGATAGAACTCTTGAAGAAATTCCATCTAAAGACTACAAAAGAAAAGAAAATGGCATGAGCGACAATTTGGAAATGTCGATTAATTATATAAGTATCGGTACAGGGTATCGAGAAGATATCTTTTCTTATTCAGTTATCGTAAAAGTCATTGGAGAAGATGACAATAATCCCCAAACAATGGAGGAATGTCAACATCGAAATGGTTGGAAAACAAACTAGGTGTTTTTGGGCCTGTAGTTCCAACACCAGAAAGTGCAAAACTAGTCTGTTATAACTGGTTGCACAAGGGTTCCCGCAAAAACCTGGAGCGAATTACATGGAAATGTATTCACCAGTAGTGGATGCAACGACACTTTGGTTCTCTGTTGCTTCAATCGTTGTTGAACGTTTGAAAATGCAACTCATGGATGTGGTAACAACATACCTATACGAGTCGTTAGGTACCAACATATACATGAAAATCCCAGAAGGATTGAAAATGCCTGAAGCATTTGAATCAAAACCACATTACATGTATTCCATTAAACTTAGAAGATCGCAATATGGATTGAAACAATTGGGAAGAATATGGTATAATCGCCTTAGCGAATATCTACGAAGGCAAGGATTTGTCAGTGATCAAATAGGTTCTTGTGTGTTCATAAAAACAACAAATTTGGGATATGTAATCATTGTTGTTTATGTTGATGATTTGAATATTATTGGGACTCCAGAAGAGATCCTAATAGAAGCTGATTATTTGAAACGAAAATTTGAAATAAAGGATTTAGGAATATCAAGTAATGTCTCGGCCTGCAGTTCGAGCATACAAATGGAATAAAAGACCCATTAAATTTGATGATAGCACATTCATTAAGTGCACCAATAGTACTGAGGTGCTAAGTGTGGAAAAGGATCGCCTTTTGCCCCTGATCAGAAAATGAAAGAGATATTATGTCTTGAAGTACCATATCTCGTTGCAATAGGTGCATTATGTACTGTACCTTTATTCATTACCTCAATAATGTCATTTTATGTGACAATGAGTTATTGTCTCCTTAAACATAAAATACAGATTATTGGGCCAGAAGTACCAATGTTCTACAAAATTCAGTGATGACATATATTTATTGCATAAAGATTATGTGTGTAACTGAGGGGGAGCATTATTATACGATTGTACTCTTTTTCCCTTGGTTTTGGTTTTTATCCCACTCGGTTTTTGCAAACAAGGTTTTTAATGAGGCAGTTCGTCATATAAGGTCTCAAATGAGACAATCTCGGCCTAAAGTTCGAGATATGTGAAGGAATGGAGTTTTTATCCATCCATCAAATCAAGTTGAAAGGAGCCAACGATGATGTATGAAGAGAATTCGGCATAGATTGATCAACCAAATTACCTATCATCAAGTGTTCTCAAATTACAAGATTCAACTCGAAGACATGATGGATGCTCAATTCATTCAAGCAAGGAGGATATATTTCAAGTTGAGAAAAGAATCATAACTGCACTCTTTTTCCCTTAGTCTTGGTTTTGTCCCATTGGGTTTTCCAGACAAGGTTTTTAACGAGGCAGTTAGTGATGTACATCTAAGGGGGAGTGTTATAATCTTGTACTCTCTCTATATAAAGGCCCCTATGGGTGACCTAATAAGATGAATCTGATCTCTCTCCTTTCTCCCTATTTTTCTCTATTCTCTATAATTTATAACGGAAATGTAAATTTACCTTCATTTTAAGGGCACTTAAAGAAGGAATTAAGAAAACTAAGAGAATGAGAATCTCAAAACTTGAAACTAAAGGAGATAATCGCATATTAATAAATGCCATTAACAATATTGGACAGTGTTTGTGGGAAATTGAGATGTTAATATTAGATATGATAGTCTCACTCAAACATTTTGAGACTATCAAAATCCTATATGTGGGTAGGGTGTGCAATGTTGTGGCCGATAAAATTGATAAGCTGGACCACAACATCCCTACAAACCTCCTTATGGATAACTTAGAACTTCAGGTTCTCATCCGCAAGATGCTCTAGGACGCCCTCCTTAGAGAGTCTCCTAAACCTTACCTTATAAAAAAATACCCTCAAATTGTTTATTCTTCCAGTTGGTGTCTTAAAAATTTTTGCCTAAAAGGAAAATAGAGAGAGAAACCCTACAACTTGATAAGCGATTTTTCGGCGACTGTTTTCTGGCAGTTCACCGAGCATCTTCTGTCTTCTCTCCGGCAACTGGTCGTGAGAGCTAGGGTAGTCCCATCGATAAGTGCGGATTTCACCGGTATTGTGTGTGTGTGTGATTGGTTACTAAGCTTTGAGGAATAATGACAGACGGAGGAAAACGTGACTTTCATCTGAATGAGAATGAATGTCAAGAAGTGGAAGGCCACGTTCAAACTGATGAGGAGGGCTTGGAAAAGGAATCGAGGACTCTTGTAGGCACTTTGCTTACTTATCGACCCTTTAATTCTTATGTCCTAAAGATGACTATGAAGAGTGCTTGGCGCCTAAGTAATGGTTTTATTTTTCGTGAAATTCGACATAACTGTTTTGGACAAAAAATTGATAACCAAACTCTTGCCCTTGATTGGGGCATGATCGAATTGAAAGTCAAGGAATCACTAAAGAAATAATCGAATTGATGAAATCAGGATTACAAGTGCTCTCTCTTGGAGGGTTTTCTGTTGTGTATCTGTGCGTACAATGGAATGAATTGGTTTTTCTATCTTTCTAGCCTATATCCTCATCAGACTAACCGTTATTTCCTTATACCCCACGATCTCCACGTTACTAGGATGTATCTTCAAACGTCTCCCACTTTGCGTACATATCGGAGCAGATAACTACCGCTAGTGGTCGACCGCGAGCGCATATCTCTTTCTCTCGACCGCAGCTTTCTTTCTTCTCCGGATGACCATTGACTTCTCTTCGATTCCTTAAGACTTATGCCTTCTTATGCAATCCCTCTATCGTTCTTGGGCTAATGTCATTAATTGGGCCGACTTGATTTTGGGCCTAACAATACCCCCAAATCTTGATCCAAATCTTTGGCAGAATTTTGATCAGATAAGTCGCACGATCTACAATCGATGCGTGACACGTGTTTGCACTCCCTCCGTCCGATCAGTCTTGGGGAAGTGAGGGGTCATATCAACAACGCTATAATTACTCTGCGCACAGGTTTTATCGAAGATATGCACCTTCCCTCCTTCCTTTCTCTTTGCCTTCTTTTCATCTCCTTCTTTAATTGTGCTAGATTCTTCCCACGATGGTTAGGGCACAAATAACAGACCTAGGTTTCGGGTCCTCCCATTCTCTCGAACCCTACGACTGCCGCCCTTGCTCCATGTCCTTCGGGGAAGTGGAGAAAATCATCAAAACTCATGGTTTTTCGACGGCTACTCACTTCCATTGCCCTACACATGAAGCTATAGACTGGGTCAAGGAAGGATGGGTCTGCTTTCTAGAATATTCGTTCACCCTGGGGACGTTCTTTCCGCTTTCCACCCTAATCCTCAACTTCCTTGTGGCCCTTAGGGCATCCTCGGCGCAACTAATGCCGTCAACTTGGAAGATTAATTCTATACCAGATCAGTGAAGTCTACGCGGAGGAAAAGATCGATTTTTCAATCTCTGACTTGTTATTCGCCTATTGGGTATGTCCTTTGAGAGGTGGTCGCTTCACCCTGCACACTAGGGATGCCAAGAACCCTCTTATCCCAAAATCAAAGGTGAACGACAAGGACTGGGCCACACGCTTCTTCTTCGTGGAGAGGTCTACACTGGTTCCAATGTATCAAGCGGCCTTCTCTGATTGTTGGAGCTCCAAAGGTAAATATTCGTAATTCCAGTCTTCATTCTTCTTTACATATACTTACTCCCCTTACCGGTCTTTCTTTCCGGGTTGTCTCGGTGTGTATTCCCGCTAGGCTTGGACACCCATATTTTGGAGTCTGAGGCATGCCGAAAGGTCTTTGCCTTGCCGGAGGCGTGAAGGACATATGGGAAGCCATCAGAGGCAATGTTGGAGGGTGAATCTAGCATCCGGACGACAATGCTGTCTAGGGACCAATCTGAGGAGGGCGATGATGCAAGGTCGGAAAGTTCTGGGAAGACAATTGGGGAGGAGATCCCTGTGCCTGCATCAATCATCAAAGCACCTACAAAACCCTCGGCCAAACCTACCAGTATACGTCTCTTCTGGGTTGTTCAATACTCGTCTCTTCTGGGGGTTTTTCAAGGTTCTTCTTCTCAGGGCGAAGTTTCTCTGTTGCAGCTATGATCCAGCGCAAGCTGCGATCAAGTGACAGGAAACCACATTTGGATCCCAAGGTGAAGACGGAAGCTAGAGTTAAGGTGATCCCCACCAAGCGGTCGTCACCGGATGCCACTGAAGTCATCGATCTGGAGGACAAAGCTCCCTTAGATTTGTGGCGGAAGCTTCGTGATGCTCACGGATCCAAGAAGCCCCGTCCGGATGTCCCCACCCCCGCTTTAGTCAGAGATGCCGGTCTAATGGTCTGGAAGGTAGGTATCCGCCTTTGTTTGGATTGTTCTTCCTCTCTTACATTCTGTTGAAATTGACACTTTTTCTGTAGGTCCTTCAAGGTGTGTTATGGATAGCGGATGTCGTTGATAGGGAAGACAAAGGTCTAAGGGAACACTAGTTGAAGTGGAAAGCCGAGAGGGCTAGCTTGGAGAGGGAAGTGGCCATTGCCGCCAAGCGACAAAATGTAGACGCCGACAAAATTGCCAAGCTTACGGAGATGGTCAAGCGTTATTCTTCTCAGGCTGCACTGGATTGTTCCAGAATTGCTGAACTTGAAGCTGAGAACAAGAGGATCCTCAAGGATGCTAACAGATCAGTGCTTATTGCTCGATGATGTCGCGGGTGGAAACAATCAAGCAGTTTGTGGCAGGCCAACATGCAGATTGGGATCTAGATGCTGAGGTGAGGACCTTCCATCAGTGCTATCCACCCGATAGACCTGCCCCCGAAGATAAAATCTTTGCTTCTCTAGGCTTGATGTTGAGCCTGACGGGGATTCTGGTGAGGAATAGTACGATGGCAACCACGGAACGGACGTTGACACCGTAGTCAAGGCTGGGAAAAGTAGGGACGACCCTTCCCCAAGCAAGACGGACCAGTTGGAGGATCCTGCTGACAAGGACGAGGATTAGGGCCATGTGCCCTTGTAATTTATCTTTGCTACTCCTGTCGTGTTTGAACAAGTCTCTGCTCAACTGTTTTTTTTGTGTGATGAATTAGGCTAGGTGTAGGGCCGAAGACATTAATCCCATTCCGGGAGCATCCTCTCGCTGGGATGGGTTTTAGTTTATTTTGTGTGCATGCATGTGTGGTGTTTCTTGCGTATTTTGCTTGGTTGTGTCCTTCCCTTGTGTGCAGGTGTTTTGGGACGGTGAAGTGCTTCTGATTGAAGGCTTTTGGACGAAGACCCCTGCAGAAGTCATTCGTTGCTGGTGGCAGTTGTGCCTACCGAACAATGTTGCAAGACGAGTGACGACTATCGCGTCGAAGCGTGCGCTCGGGATGCTCTGTCGATCGAAGATATCTTTGGTCTAGGATTTACTACCTCTACCGTTTTAGCCTTGTGATTGTTCAGTTGTTCACTCAAATGTTGTACTCTATATGATAACGATTGTTAGGCCCAAAAGTCCATCGGCCCATCTGGTCATCCGAGCCCATGAAGTACACAGAGAAGTCTTCAGTCGTGCCGAATGAGGCGGGATCCTAGAATGGGGAAGTCGCCAGTCATTCGATGGAAGGAAGAAAGCATCCGTCACATAGCGAAGAGGTCTGTTCAGGAGACGCTGGAAAGAGTATCCTGAGCTTCCGATATATGCGGGAAGTGGGAAGTTAGTTACAAGATGTGTCCTAGGAATCCGAAGATCGTGGTATTCGAGAAGTAACCGTTGTAGTATAGATATATATACAGAAATTATGTATTTTGTAAAACACACACGAAAACATACGAGATAACCAATTTCTAGAGGAGATCATTTCTCTTTGTTCTTGTGAATTCCATACTAATTCGAACTCGTTGTTCCCTTTGAATTCGATCGTGCCCCAATCTGGGGCAAAGGTTTGTTAATCAAATTTTTGTCCAAAACAATTTGGCGCCCACCGTGGGGCCCAACGATTGAAAAAAGATTCAATTCTGTGCATCGAAAAGAGTTCCGAAAGATCACAATGAGTAACCCTAACGAAGGTGGTCAAGAACTAGACATCAGGGAGGAGGGAGGCGCACGCCAGGACGCACCGGCAGCCCTTCGTCTCGAACTGTCCGAAATCGCCCAAAGGCTCCAAGCTCTGGAGAAAGAACTATCCGACCAGCGTGCCTGTAACGAGAAGCACAAAGCAAGCATTGAGTAGTTAACCGCCGATAACGACGATTTGTGCTCCCAACTTCGATCCGTGTCCTCTGCGGCCCGCGTGCCCAGGCGACGGATCGAACTCGAAGAAATGGGGGTGAGGGGTCCTCTGGGAATCGTACTGGCCGTCGCAGAGGAAATCTTGGCTTGGAGTTCATTACCCCACCAGCAACGGTCCCCGGGGTACCATCAGTCACCCCCCGCTCAAGGAAACCCTGGTAGCGAAGGAGCAAGGGCACCCTTACGCCTGCGATCGATGCGAGATGTTAGCCCCCGACGCTTGGAAGACGAGACCATGGACGATGATGAGGATTGGGACCGCCGCCATCCCCGAGACCTCGAGGATATCGTTCGGAACCAATTCAAGATCTTCACTGAACAGTTATCGAAGATACCCGGGGTCCCGCGACCCATAGAGAAAGAAGTGGTTGACGGTTACGATGAGTTGCCTTTCGCCCCTCACATTGCCCAAGTCAAGATACCGAAGAAGTTTTCGGTGCCCAGTATGACTTCGTACGACGGTACAAGGGATCCGAACGAGCATGTGGCTATATTAATGCAGAAGATGATGACCAGCGCGGTACCGTATCATTCCCGCGAAGCATTGATGTGCAAGGGGTTCAGAGTCGCCCTCGTGGGACCAGCCTTGAAATGGTTCGTTAACCTCCCAAGGGGAAGTATCCATTCCTTCGCCGAGTTAATGGATTCGTTCCGGGTACAATTCGCCAGTAGTCGGAGATTCGAGAAGCAGTCTAGTGACTTGTACCGGGTTATCTAGAAGCCGGAAGAGTCCACCCGGGAATACCTGGACCGGTTTAACCGAGAGAAGATTTCCATCCCGCACTGTGACGTGCCGACGATGATGGAAGCTTTGCGTCAGGGGGTAAATCAAGACGGAGATCTCTACAAAGAACTCACTAGACACCCTTGCCACAACTTCGAGGACGTGCAAACCAAAGCTTTGGCTCAGATTAGGCTCGAGGAGGATTTGAAGATGAGAAAACCCACGAGTGTCTGGGAGAGGGTAGACAAGAAGGCAGCACCAGATCACCGCCGAGAGCGTCGTGACCAACCATACCGACGCCCTCACCCTGACGCGGTGAAGGTAAACGTCGCCGAAACCAAGCCGGCCAAGCCGCTACCGCCGAAGTATGACGAGTTCAACCTGGGCATATCCCCCGAGGACCTAGTGAAGAACATAGCTCAGACAATACGAGGCATTAGGTGGCCGAAGAGGAATGAAAAGCCCTATCCAAACAAGGATATGAGTAGGTGGTGTGACTTCCATGACGATTACAGTCATGTAACCAAGGAATGTGTCGCCCTAAGAAGAGAGATTGCCTACCTTGTATCTCGGGGAAGGATTACAGAAGTCGCGCCAAATGCGCAAGTCCCCCCAGATGTCGTGGAAGCTTCACTCGCGAGAAGGCCAGCGTCGCCGGTGCCAGCAAAAGCCGTGAACGTAATCACTGGAGGGTCGAGCGTGTGCGGTCTCACTTATTCAACAGCTAAGAGGAACGCACGAGAAAGCACCTTTCCCCGCCCAGCGTGTGATAAGAATGACGTCTTCAACTTCGCAATACATTTTGACGAGGATGACGTCAATGGTCTTCACGGGCCCCATCATGACGGCCTCGTGATTTCTCTGTCAATCGGAAATGTCTTAATGAAGCGAGTCCTCATTGACACCGGGAGCTCAACCAATCTCATGACGTTGGAGGCTTTGAAAGGAATGGGTCTGAGTGAGAAGGACGTGGAGAGAAATCCCACAACGCTCGTAGGCTTTAGCGGAGAAGTGAAGCACACCGTAGGAGACATCGTCCTTCCCACATACGCAAAGGGCATAAATCTCCAGGTTAAATATTCTGTTATGGATTGCCCTTCATGTTATAATGTAATAATGGGAAGACCATGGCTTCATGACATGAGAGCCGTCCCATCCACTTACCACAAAACGGTGAAGTTCCCAACTCCGTGGGGGGTTCAAGAGATCCGTGGTGATCAAAGAACATCCCGGGAGTGTTACAAATTGGCGCTGAAACCAGCCGCCGGTCAAAATTCCACCTAGCAATTAAAGGAGGCCACTAACCCTACCATTCTAAAAGAAAAAAAAAAGAAAGATGAACAGGTATAGGAAGTGGCCCTAGACCAATCCGACCTCAATCGGTCCGTGAAGGTTGGAAAAGATTTGGAACCAGCTATGAGAAGTGAGCTGATAGACTTCCTCAGTAAGAACTTAGAGTGTTTTTCTTGGTCCCATGAGGATATGGTGGGAATCGATCCGGATGTCATCACGCACCGCTTAAATGTGGACCCCAATCACCCACCAGTAAAACAAAAGAGGAGGAAGTTCGCCGCAGAGAGAAATAAGATAGTGGATGAAGAAGAGAGAAAATTGATGGAAACTGGAAAGATCAAAGAAGTCAAGTATCCTGAATGGTTGGCGAACGTAGTCGTCGTTCCCAAGAAGAACGGGAAGTGGAGGATGTGCGTTGATTTAACGGATTTGAATAAGGCTTGTCCCAAGGATTCATTTCCGTTACCTCACATAGATGCACTAGTAGACGCCACAGCGGGTCATGAGCTGCTGACCTTCATGGATGCCTTCAGTGGATATAACCAGATCCGGATGGAAGAAAGTGATCAGGAGAAGACATCCTTCATCACCAGTAAGGGGACGTACTGCTATAAGGTGATGCCCTTTGGGTTGCGGAATGCTGGTGCCACATATCAGAGGCTGGTGAACAAAATGTTTCAAGATCAAATTGGAGAAACTATGGAGGTATACATAGACGATATGCTCGTCAAGTCAAAGAAAGTTGTAGATCACAGAAGTCACCTAGAGGAAGCTTTTGAAATCCTGAAGCAATTTAACATGAAGTTGAACCCACAGAAGTGTACGTTCGACGTGAAGTCGGGAAAATTCCTAGGGTATTTAGTCACCCAGAGAGGGATAGAAGCCAACTCCGAGCAGGTTCGAGCAATAACGACGTTGAAATCCCCCAGGTGCGTAAAAGACGTCCAAAAGCTCACTGGGTAGATCGCCGCCTTGAACAGATTCATATCTAAGTCAGCAGACCGATGCCGTCTCTTTTACGAAGTACTTAGAAAAAACAAGTGCTTCCAATGGACTCCCAGACATGAAGAGGCTTTCCAAGAACTAAAGAAGTACTTCTCTAATCCTCTGATCCTGGCCAAACCCGAAGCAGGAGAAGCTCTGCCCTTGTACCTTGCCATCACTAAAAAAGCCATCAATGGGGTGTTGGTCCAAGAACAAGATGGACATCAACAACCCGTATACTGTAACATCCCCGACCAAAGTGCATACGTCGTTCTGCATTCATATAAGATTAAGAGCATATGCATAGTATATTGACATGATATATAGTGAGTTTTTAAATGTAATATTTATTTTCGAATTAAGTTTATTATATTTTAAAAAATTAAAAAAAAAATTAATTATTAATTATTTTAGGGTAAAGTTTATAGTAAATGAGATTTCAGGGTGAAAAGTGGAATTTTACAATATTAATACCGACCTATTACGCTAACATTAATCTATTATATATGGAGTATCAAAGTTCTCTTTTGTAAATTGAAAGCTATGTAGATCATCCAAAAAGAAAGAGAGAGGAGAGGAGAAAAAAAGAAGAAGAATTTGGTTTTGGTTGTTTTCGTTGGATCTGGTACAAGATCTCTTCAATCGGGTTTTAATCCTGAAGTACAAGCGTGGTTTGGTAAGTTTTTAATTAGCTAATGGTTTATCTGGATTTTCCTAATTTTTCCAGATCTAGATGTACTGTTGATTTTGATTCGAAAATCAATCGATTTATAGTTCTCAGAGGGTGTTTTCGATATCGGATTTATATTCGGTAAAAGATTTCAGAGTATTTTTAGGTTTTCGTTTTGTAAGGATATTAGGGAGCCCTTTGATCAAGTTTTTCAGAAAGGTTTGAACTAGAAAAATGTTCTTTCATATATATAGTTTATCGATGTCAAGTTTTAAAGGATTTGGAATTATGCATAAGAAGTTATAATGCATTCTGGCATTGCATTGCATTTGGGGTTAGAGTTTGTAAGAGTAAATAGCCTAATTTGCATTGGATTACATATAGGAGCCCAAGTAATAGACCGTGATCAGAGTCAAGGGGGAGAAATATAGTATCTGCCTTAAACAGGTGAGTATAGACCGGAAATTCAACCCTATGTGCTATATGTGTAATATGGATATATGTTCTATATGAGCTATATGAATATATGTGCTTTATGGATATGTGTTCTATATGAGTTATATGGATATGTATGATAGCTCAGAAATTTCCAGAGTTGTTTGCACAGAAAGTTTGTTAACATATAGAATATGATATATGAACACATGATGCATTTGATTGCATAGCATATTGCAATGAGATTAAAAGGACCTGTGACTGTCTCGCCCTGAATTTGTATTACAGGACCTACGGGTCATACATGATCTTCAGATCATACAAAATCTTTGGATCAATACAGGATCTACGGATCATACAGGACCTACGGGTGATAATTAAAGAGACCATAAGAGTCCATATACAGTAAACCAGGGGCAGATTAAGGCTTGAACAGTTCACAGAATAATGAATCGGATATTTCGGCATTTGCATTTGCATAGTAAATTCCTATATGACATATGTATAATATGTATGTATATGTACATGGACTAAATGTTTGACTCTGTGTGAAATAATTGATGATGGTTTATATTCACTGAGTATGCGACTCACGTAAATCGCAAAACAATTTTTCAGGCTCAGCTAGAACTTACTGGCGTGTGTCTCTTTTAGAGGTCACATTCATACAGGTCGGCCGGCTGAAGCTCAATGCAACCTTCTCCTCTTCCTTTTGCATCCTAGACATATGAGTTGTAATATAAGTTAGAGTGACAGATGTTTTAGTATAAAAAGTGATTGCATATGTGTGTGCAACCTTATATGGTTGTTAATGTCTGCTAAGTCCTTACGTGAATAGTTGATATATGTCTCTTATCTGTTTATATAAGAGATAAGTTTTACTAAGCATACGTCATAGGGTATAAGGGTGTCACATATACTACGTTAGCAGAACCCTCCTGTCAGCCGAGACTCGATACTCTTCCTTGGAAAAGTTGGTCCTTGCCCTAGTCATGTGCTCCAACAAACTTCGTCCGTACTTTGAGGCCCACCCGATAGTGGTAAGAACTACACATCCTTTGAAGACAGTAATGCACAAGCCAGAATTCACAGGAAGAATGGCTAAGTGGGCGATTCACTTGAGTGGGTTCGATATTAAGTACGAGCCTAGAACCGCATTGAAATCTCAAGCACTGGCTGATTTTATGGTTGATTTTAGTCCTACGACAGAAGAAGGATCCGATCCAGCAGAGCTAATGACGCTAGAAGCTAAGTCTCCAGTCAAATGGACGCTTCATACGGATGGCGCTTCTAACCCTAGGGGAACAGGGATAGGAGTAGTCCTAAAATCAACACAGGGGGATAGGGTGGCACAATCTGTAAGGTGTACGTTCGAAGCCACGAACAATGAAGTGGAGTATGAAGCTCTGGTATTCGGGCTAACCCTCGCCAAGGACCTGTGCATACATCAAATAGAGGTCAAGTGCGACTCGTTATTGATAGTCAACCAAGTTCTGGGGTTGTACGAAGCAAGGGATGAAAGGATGGCAGCTTATCTAGATGAAGTCAAAAATCTTATTCCTCGTTTCGAGAAGGTTTCCTTCGCACAAATCCCAAGAGAGCAGAATGCTCAAGCAGATTCTCTTGCCCGCCTTGCGTCAGCCATCGATCCTGACGAGTATCCTGTAATCCCGATGGTTCACATCATGGTCCCCTCCATAAGAAGAACTCACACTAATGATAGCAAGAAGTCTGAGAAAGTGATCGATGACGTCAGTCTTCTCAAAGCTACTCCCCACAACATCTTTATGAGCAGTGACGATGTTGACGCTAGAAGTTATCGGAACGATCCCGATCCAAACCTGCCCCTGAACGGATCAGACTGCGAGAGAGCTCCCTCCGGCCCCTCGGAGACTAACGAAGCACCTTGAACTCAGCCTTACCTAGATTGGCTAACCCAAGGAAAGCTTACAGAAGACAAAATTGAAGCTAAGTTGCTAAAGATGAAGGCCACCAAGTTCACAGCAGAAGGCGGGAAACTGTTCCACAAATCGGCGGTAATAACGCTACAGCGTTGCCTAGCTAAAGAGGGGGTTTCAGAGACTTCTTGAAGAACTCCATGAAGGAGATTGCGGAAACCACACCGGAGGGAGAAGTCTATCCAACAAAGCCCTTCGGCAAGGATGGTTCTGGCCTACTATGAGGAAAGATGTCGTAGACTTCTGTCGTAAATGTGACGCTTGTCAAAGACACGCGCCGACCGCTCACCAACCTCCCGAGCCACTCTACCCCACATTTACACCATGACCCTTTATGCGCCGGGGGATGGACATAGTCGGGAAGTTACCCCCTTCGTCTGGAGTGTTCTTCCTTTCTATGACCGATTACTTCTCCAAGTGGATCGAAGATGAAGCTTATCGAGAGATCAAAGATAAACAGGTGATATCTTTCATTATCAGAAATATCCTTTGTCATTTCGGGGTACCCGTGGAGATCGTATGCGACAATGGCTCTCAATTCATAAGCCAGAGACCTAGAGACTTCTGTAGTCACTAGAAAATCAGCCTGGTCACTTCAACTCCCCGCTATCCCCAGTCAAATGGGCAAGCTGAGGCTAGAAACAAAGTGATCATAAATAATTTGAAGAAGAGGCTCGAGAAAGCTAAAGGAAACTAGGCTGATGAGCTCCCGTACGTTCTTTGGGCCGATTGCACAACGCCAAAAGTCGCGAATGGTTAGTCTCCTTTCTCTTTAACTGTAACACCCCTATTTTACAACATTGGGTGTTACCGCCAGTGACCTCGGACTTTACCGTCCAAAGTCACCCAAGGCTTTTAGAATGATATAGAACATTATTAAAGCGGAAATAAGCATAATTCATAAAATAGAAAAGATTCTCCCGAAGGAGACTTGGTTCTTACAAACGTCTTACATTGTCTTCATAATTAAAGTACTTGAAATCAAATAACGAAACATCTTGTTCAGTCAACACAACGATATTAAACCAAAAGGAAATAATAAAAACATCTTGACGGATCCTTGACCTTCCTTCACTTCATTTCGCCTTGCTAGGGTTCCTGGATTCTGACATAATTCCTTAGGGGCGATAGAATGTCAGGCAAACATGCGGAAAAGAAGAATTAGTCTAGGAGACTAAGCAAGCGGGAATGGAACTTCCCGAGGGTATTTCGGTAATTTTTATTTATTTTCGAAAGAGATAATAAGGTTGTGTTTATGAATGGGCTATACGATAAGGCTTGTGTATGTGGAGTTTTCATGGTTCAAAGAAGAGTATATCTTAGACAAAGATAACTCGAAAAGTGATAGAAGAGCTACTAGATTGTAGACTTCTTTAGGATATCGAAAGTATGTTGGGAACATTTATTAATTCATACAAGTAAAAACCTCTCACGCCCTGAGCGGACCGAGAGTCGGATCGATCATTTGAGACCGGTACGGTTTTGGTATCTTAAATGTGCATTGGCACTTATCTTGTATAGTGACGAAAATATTCCACTTTGTTAATGATTTTTAATAGAGAGTGGTGGGACACGGATAATCCGAGCCACCCGAGGGAGAACTTCAATTCCCCGGCACTTAGCTAGAGTGTGCACATCCCTCCTTGCAATCGGAGCGGATGGAGATCATGATCCTGAAAGTCGTATGGACGTACAACTTAGTAAGGTTATATAGAGGCGTCGGCTATCCCGCACCCCTTTCTAGTTTATTCAAAGTAAATCTCTGAGCGAGACCACAAGCAATCAAGATAATAACCATACAAGCATATATAGTCCTATTACGAGAATATAAAACAACTATGGTAACAGTGGGTCATTATATCTAGCATTCGATATTTCCTAGGTTCATTTATACTTAAGCACACAAGTTGTTCCCAACATCGAGAATTTTTACGGAATGGAATGTAAAGGTTGCAAGGGGAAATTCCACTTGCCTTAGCGTAGCGAGTTCGAACAAACGAGCTTGACGAAACTTATGTGATTCCCGACTACGAGCGAGGATTCCGACCTAACGACACGGAAGTTTACGAAAGGACTTAATTCCTGATTTTCATTCCAAAGTGTGGATTTCTCTTATAATATTTTATAAGAGAGGTTGAGACTCTAAATTATTAAAATAATAATTTAGAAAGTTGTTTTTCTTAAAATAATAATATCCTTTATTATTATTTTGGCTTTGTAATATCCCTTTTATTCCATAAAAATCTATTTAGTAATATCAAAATAATCCTTTTTAACTTCCCTTTAAAACATATATTCCTTATTAAGTTTTCTAAAAGGATTTACTTTAACTTTTTGACACACTTTTCTTATCTATAATTTATTCTAAATAAAGCTAATAGTCTTATAACTATCCTTGGAAGTTTCCAAAATTAAAGATTGCTATTTTCCTTATAAGGTAACTTACCAATATTATTAATTTAGTCCTTTTATAATATAAGGCTTATAAAATTTCTTTGATCATAACTATAATATCGTCATGTTTTGTAAAAATATAAACATGGCTTATAAAATATCTTTCCTCATATATATATAGATTATTAAAATATTCATAGTTTATAAGAATAATATCTTTTCTATATCTAGAAGATTTCTTACAAGTCAACTTTAGGTTACATAAAATCCTAGAATATTTATAATATTCTATTTAATATATTTAATCTAAACTTATGTCTTGTACCAAAATCTCTACACTCTAATAAAGTAATATTTTTCTTATGGGCGACTTTAGTAATATTTTCATTAATTAATATTATATCTTCCTAAAACCATATCCAAGATCAACTATAGTTTAAGGTTACAAGTTTTGAACAATAATTCTTTTATAAAGTTTCTCTACATTTTATTTCTATAAAAAGTCATAGAATACTAACATCACCATTTCTAATTTCATGCTTCAACCTAGTTTACTTTATAGTCATAATTAAATAATTAACAAAATTTCTATTTGTAGTAGCTTCATGCTTAGAGGTAACTATTTTATGTTTTAATGAGTAATGAATTTATTTAATAACTTATCTTTAATATCAACATGACATAATAAGATATCATCAAAAAAACTAAGACATGCACAAATTCATATTTTCTAAAATTCTCATTTTCTTTCCTTATGAAGGTGATTCTAATAGCTTATGGATTTGGTATGCTATAATTTAATTTAACACTACTTTTATTATGTAATAAGCATGTTTTTAACAATTATAGTAAAGTCCTCTATTTGTTTAATATCTTAAGTTACCATGGTAAATAAAAATTGTTTCTAGTATCCAACTAACAAGATCCTACTCACATCTTTTTATTTCTTATTTTCCTAAAATAATTTCTAATAACTTATAAACTTTATAAATTTATAAATGCATAATTTTGATAAATAAATTAGGATAGGATTTTATACTTTTGGGTATTCTGTATTTTACAGAACACTGGAGGAGAGCAGGGGAGGGGACCGGCGGACAGGGGCGGCGCGGCCAGGGGCTCCGGCGAAGGCAGGCGGCGGCACGAGGAGGGCGGCGACGGTCGTCGGTGGTGCTCCGGTAGGGGGCAGGCGGTCCGACGGCTCCAAGGGGAGAAAAGGGGAAGATTTTTGGTGTTTTTGTGGTACTTTGAATGGGGAATTTAGAACTTGATTGTGGCTGATTTCTTTGGGAAATTCTTGAGAATAAACAATGAGAGGGAGAAAAGAGGTTGAATGGTGAATTGAAGGCCTTTTATAAGCACCTTGATGGGAGCTTGCAATCCATGGCAATGGTGGATGCCCAATGAGGAGAGGGAGGATGCTCTTGGATTGGTCAAGTTTGTGCTTCTTCCATGATGATGAGAGGGTGAGGTAAGAGTGGAGATTCAACAAGCAAAGGGAGGTGGAAATGGCATGCAATGGCCAAATTCCAATCAACGTACAATCAATCAGACTATTGTTTGATGTTGTCTTTGGAGGAGAAGGGAAAATAATGGAATAAATTAATAAGGATGGTGTTTTATGTAAGAAAGTTTGTTTGGTCTAGCGGGATTGGAGAGGGGCGTGTGGGTTGGGTTTGCAAGAGGTCTCGGGTTCAAATCTCGGCTCTTGCATTTTTTTTACAAAGTTTGTAATTAGATTTTTAGGCCCTTTATGTAATTTATTTTTATAAAAATAAATTCAATCCCTAAAAGGCATTATTTTTAATTAATGTCCTCTTGATTAATTCAAGCTCCTCATACAATTTATTGAATTTATTTATTTTAAATTTTCTTGATAATCTCTTTTTAAAAGAGATAATAGGAGTTAATATGACATTTAGAAATTCTCATTTTTAATTTAGAGAAAAGAAAATAATTCACTATAAATAAATATTATATTATAATTGGATTTTAAAATTCTTGGAATATCGCGGATATTACATTAACACACGCATATGAAGCGGTCTTCCCTGCCGAAATTCTCATCCCAACCGCTCGTACCAGCTTTGTGACCGAAGAGTGCAATCATCTGGAGCTGTCGGCTGATTTAGATACCTCAGGCGAACTTCGTGACCAAGCCCGGCTACAATTGGCGAGAGACCAGCAGTAGGTCACCCAGAGCTATAACCAGAACGTCAGGATCCGGACTTTCCGGATCGGTGACTGATGTCACACTTTTTAGTTGGTTTTTGTGGGTAGTGTTCTAGCTAGGTTGAGTCTTTTCTAGGTTTATTGTGTTGTTTTACATATAATTCCGACCCTCTTTGGAGAGTTGTAGTCGTTTGCGGTTGTTTGTTGTTTTTATAGGTATTTGAAGCGTTGAGGAGGAGATATCCCGAGTTTTCAAGCTTTCTAGGAGGTGGCGTTAGAGTTTTCTTTTGGTGATGTTGATAGAAGGGCAAGAGTTGGTGCAATTGAAGTTTTGATGATTCCAAGGTGAAGATTTCGAGATGAAGATGCTTTAAAAAGGAGCTAAAGGAAGTCTTAGAAGGCCAAGAGCGATTAAAGAAGGAACATTGAAGAAGAACCAAGCTTTGAAGCAAGTTTCGGGCAAAGAAGTGAAGAAACTAAGTGATGCCTAGGTCGGTGACGACCCACTCTGGGTCGGAGACGACCGTCTCCGTGCCCTGCGAGATTAAAACTTGCACCTTAAGTTAGGTTTTAGTAAATGTTTTATTTATGGGCCTTTTGAGATATAGTTTAGTTTCCTTATGAAGATATTCCTACCACTATATAAGGTTCTTTTAGGGTTAGTTTTAGGGGGATCGAGAGGAGGACGTTTTTTGGGACGCTTTTGGAGAGACGGAACAAGTTTGCAAGTTTGTTTTCTAGGGTTAACTTTGATTCCAAGCTCTTGGACGATTTTAAGAGAGACTTGGAGGTTTGCTTGAGATTGTAAGTTGTCTTTTCAATTGAAGTTTGTTTGGTTTTGAATTATGTCTTCTCTTTTATCTATGATTGTTGATTGCGTTATGGATCGTGAGTAGCCTACCTTTCTAGGGTTGGGGTGAAACCCGACGAGTTGTGCATGATTAAGGCATGAATCTTTGAATAAACCATCCTTTTAATCTCTATCCTTTATTCTTCTTGTTTGATGTTAATTCCTTGATGAAAGTTAAGGTATGTTCATGTTCATAATTGAATTGAAAGATTAAATTGTGAATTTGGATTATATTTGGGTTGAAGCGAAAGTTAAAACCTTTAGAAAACAAGTAGGGTAGCAAGTTTAGATCTCTACGAAAGTTAGGATTTATACTTGATTATTCATGACGAAAGTCATTCATGGGGTTTATTTTTGGTTGATTTTGATTCATGTTTGCATGCATAGCTTGTTGTGGTGAATCCTTGCTCTAGATCTCTTTTAATTTGATTTTTCGAAGTTTATTTGTTGCTTGGATAGGTCGGTTACGACCCCTTGTAGGTTGGTGTCGCACTCTCAGTTTTTCTGGTTTTCTCCTGCATTTTGTGTCGACTCTAAGGTCTGTGACGACCTTGTGTGGGTCGGTGTCGAGCACTTGCTGCGTGTGTTTTGTTTTATTTTTTTAGGATTGATTGCTAGACTTAGATACTTCTAATTCCCGTGGACGAACCTGACCTCCCTGTACTCAGCGGGGTCTTGATATAAATTTATTTGTTGTCAAGAAACCCTTTCAACAAAATTGGCGCCGTTGCCGGGGAGTTAGTTTAGTTTCTTTGTCTAGTTATTTGTCGGGTTTGGGAATAACCCATACCCTTTTGTGTTTACTAATTCGTTTTCTCGTAATTGTGTGTGCAGGTGTATGCCCTCTAGTTCGCGGAGGGGAGTTGACTATTTTCCTTTTGATCCCGAACTTGAGAGAACCCTTCACCACAGGCTAAGAGAACGAAGAGCAATGGCCAATGCTGAGGAACTTGCTCGCCAGATGGATGACCTTCGCCTTCAGATGGAAGGTATACAAAGAGAGTGTGATGCTCAAACTGTTGTTGCGCAAAGGGAAAGAGAGGTTGCTGCCCGTCTTCAGGAACAACTCAATGCTATTCCGCGTAATGCAAAACAGTACATGCATCCTGAATTTAAAGTTCCCGAATCTGCTATTGTGCTCCCTGCTATTGAGCACGCTTTTGAGATAAAGTCGCACTTCATCACTCTTATCAAGAGGCCTCAATTTGAAGGCAAGCCCACCGAGTGCCCTATGGAGCACATCAAGAACTTCACTGACCTCTGTGACACTATTGTCGTTGATGATGTATCGCTTGAATATGTGCTTTTGAAAGCATTCAAATGGTCTTTGGCCGCAAAGGCCCTTACTTGGCTTGAAAGTTTATCCTCCAGGTCGATTACTACATGGAAGGCTCTGCATGATCAGTTTTTGACAAAATTCTTTCCGCCAGCTAAGACTACAGAGCTAAGAAAGCGCATCACTTCTTATCATCAACTTCTCAATGAGACTTTTATGGAAACTTGGGAGCGGTTTAAGGAACTTCTTCGGCAATGTCCCACACACGGACAACCTCCTTACGTACTTCAGGAAATTTTCTTTCAGGGAATTAATGCCGCTACAAAAGATCGAATCAACCTCCACATTGATTGTGGGTTCATTGAGATGGACCCCGATCAAGCTTGGGCTTTGTTGGACAAACTCACCAATTATGATGCAATGTATGGCACCCAACAAGCCATCAAGGTTCAACATAAGAGACTTTATGATCCTAATACCGAACCAATTGATCAAGATGTGAGGTTTCAATTTATGCAAGATGAGATAAACCGACTTAAGAAGCAAGTGGGCCACTACAAATCCACCACTCAATCTTGCCAAGAATGTGGTTCCTAAGCTCATCCTACCGCTTCTTGTACAAATGTGGATCAAGTCCGAGCCGCTGAGGCTTATGCGGAGGCAAATTATATGAGAGGGCCCTACCGAAGTCAAAGCAGTGCTTATCTAGGGAGGAACACCAACAACAATTATCCTCAATGGAACAACAATGGTCACGGTCAAGGTTTCCAACCACAAGAGCAAAGAGCCCCTCCCTATAGACCTCCCGGTTTCCAAGAGCCACCAACCTGGGCACAAGGACTCCTTGAAGGAATGAATGGCATCCGAACCGATCTTAAAGGAGTGCAAAATCAACTAGGAGACTTTGAAGCTTGCAGGAAGAATGTGAATTCTCAACTTGGTGACTTAGCGGCCCAAATTCCACGACCTCAAGGGCGATTACCGGGTCATTCTAATGAGAATCTGAGGGGTCAGATTGCTGCAGTCCGTATGAGAAGTGGAAAGAAGTTGCCGGATCGAGAAACAGGAAAGAAGGCGGCGAACGATGAGGACCGACCTAGCTCAGAGAAGGTTGTCACCGACTCACCAAGGGTCGTGACCAACCCTCTCGCGACCACAGACATGGTCGTCACTAACCATCCTCAGGTCGTGACTGACCCACTTCCCGGTGTTCTTACATCCATTCCTTCTACATCCACAACAAAGGTGCTTCCTTTCCCATCCAAGAAGGCTAAAGATTCCACAGAAGGCAAATTCAAGCGTTTTGTGCAGGTTCTTCAAGGGCTCAACATCACTATTCCTTTTGCCGAAGCTTTGAATGAGATGCCAGCTTATACCAAATTTCTTAAAGAGATCTTGTCAAAGAAGCGGCCGATGTCCGAACTAACCGATGAGGTGCGATCTCTAGAGATCCCGGAGAAACTTGGCGATCCGGGTAAATTTGCAATTACTATTGGCATAGGTGCTCATCGCTTTAAAGCTTTATGTGATCTTGGTGCAAGTGCTAGTCTTCTTCCTCTCTCTATATGGTCCAAGATAAACATGGGCCCTTTGGTCCCGGTGAATATGAAGCTCTATATGGCAGACGGTTCTTGTGTAAAACCAACTGGAGTTGTTGATGATTTCCCTATTCAAGTTGGCAAATTCTTTGTGTCTAATGATTTTATTGTTATGGAGATGCCGAAAGACCCCGTCGTCCCGATCATTCTTGGGCGACCTTTTATTGCAACCGCTGGAGCCATTATTGATGTGAAGAAAGGCCTCCTTACTTTTGAAATCGGCAATGAGGTGGTTGAGTTCTGGTTCAATCCAACGATGAAGGAAACCGGTGAAGCTATGGAAGTGAAAATGTTGTACACTCGCTCGGATTACATTGACTGTGAAGATCCGATCGAACGCTTTCTTGGGGCTTATACAGGTGAAGATAAAGCCGAGGAAGAAACTGCAAGGTCGACACCGACCACATCCAGGTCGTCACCGACCATATCCAGCTCGGCAATCATTTTTGAGGATTTTGTGATTGCCTCTGGCTCGGTACCGGCCCCTCTATGGTCGGAGCCGACCCTTCTGGAGGCCGATGACAATGCTTACTTTGAAGAGCTTTTCAAGGTGGAGAAAGTTGAAGACATTGTTACACCACCACCACCTACTCCAGAGCTTAAGACTCTCCCCGAGTCTTTGAGGTATGAGTTTCTTGGCCCAAATTCCACTTTTCATGTAATTATTAATGCTAACCTTAATGCGGAAGAAGTTGGAAAGTTGTTGAATGTTCTTAGGACTCATAAGAAGGCCATTGGATACTCACTAGAGAATTTGAGTGGCCTCTCACCTTCTTTGTGTATGCATCGTATTTTCCTTGAGGAAGGACACAGGCCAACCATAGAGCACCAACGGAGGCTTAACCCGAATATGAAGGAAGTGGTAAAAAAGGAGATCTTGAGAATTCTTGATGCAGGTATCATCTTCCCAATTTCGGATAGTAAATGGGTGAGCCCCATTCATGTAGTGGCTAAAAAGAGTGGTCTTACTGCTGTTGAGAATGAAAAAGGCGAGTTAGTTCCCACTAGGACTACCACTAGTTGGCGCATGTGTATTGACTATAGAAAGCTAAATAGTGCCACTAGAAAGGACCACTTTCCCTTGCCTTTTATTGACCAAGTGCTAGAGAGATTAGCTTTGCATGACTACTTTTGTTATCTCGATGGCTATAGTGATTTTTGGCAGGTTCCGATACATCCCGATGATCAAGAGAAAACCACTTTCACGTGTCCTTATGGCACATTTGCTTATAGGAGGATGCCATTCGGGCTTTGCAACGCCCCGGCCACCTTTCAACGGTGTATGATGGCCATCTTCTCCGACATGATTGAGGACATTGTGGAGGTATTTATGGATGATTTCTCGGTTTACGATACCACTTTTGACTCTTGTCTTGCCAATCTTGCTAGAGTACTTAGGAGATGTGAGGAGAATAACCTAGTGCTTAATTGGGAGAAGTGTCACTTTATGGTTCAAGAAGGAATTGTCCTAGGTCATGTAGTGTCAAAAAGGGGGATTGAAGTTGACAAGGCTAAAATTGAATTAATTGAAAAATTGCCACCCCCTTCCTCCGTGAAAGATGTTAGAAGTTTTCTAGGACATGCCGGGTTTTATAGGAGGTTTATTCAGGATTTCTCTAAGATTACCAAACCATTAACTAACCTATTAATGAAGAATGTTGTGTTTGAGTTTTCTTCCGAGTGTCTTGAAGCTTTTCACAGGATCCGGGATGCGCTTGTGTCGGCTCCTATCATGCAACCTCCGGATTGGACACTTCCCTTCGAGATCATGTGTGACGCTAGTGACTATGCCGTGGGCGCGGTCCTTGGGAAAAGAAGAGAGAAGAAGCTTCATGCTATCTACTATGCAAGCAAGACGCTCGATGAGGTCCAAAGCAAATACATGACCACGGAAAAGGAGTTCCTAGCCGTTGTGTTTGCTTTTGAGAAGTTCCAGTCATACTTGGTGGGTTCCAAGTTAATCGTCTACACCAATCATGCAACTATCCGTTACCTTATGGATAAGAAGGACGCCAAACCGAGATTACTCCGATGGATGCTTCTATTACAAGAATTTGACCTTGAAATAAGGGATAAGAAAGGAGCGGAAAATCTTGTGGCGGATCACCTTTCTCGGTTACCCATTGAGCACATAAGGAGTCCGGAGATATAGTACCCATCAACGACTCTCGCCCAGACGAAGTTCTATTGAGCAATGAAGTCTTACGGATCGAGGTCGACCATCCTGGGTCGGAGACAACCCATCCTGGGTCGGAGACAACCCATCCTGGGTCGGAGACAACCCATCCTGGGTCGGAGACAACCCATCTTGGGTCGGAGACAACCCATTCTGGGTCGTCTACGACCACCCTTGGATCGGCGACGACCCCCCACATGCAGAACTTGGCTAACACCGAGATGGATAGCACGGCTCCGACCCTCACCACGGTCGATCTAGGTCATTCTTCTCACTCTTCTTGTGTGCTTACTACTGTTCTTCATTCTTCTCCTCCCATGCTCGATTGCCATTCTATATATGCTATTCAAGGGGCGAAAACCCCTTGGTTTGCGGATTTTGCTAACTATGTTGTAGGAGGCATTATCCCCGATGGATTGACTTCCCAAGCCAAAAAGAAGTTCCTCCACGACGCCAAGCAATATTATTGGGACGATCCTTACCTCTTCAAGCAAGGGAGTGATCATATCTTCAGGCGTTGTGTGCCGGACGATGAGATAGAGGGAGTAATCCGACATTGTCATACTCTTCCAATAGGCGGCCATGCTAAGGGATTCAAAACCACTGCAAAAATTCTTCAAAGCGGATTCTATTGGCCCACCCTCTTCAAGGATGTTCAAGCTTATGTCACGGCTTGTGATGAGTGCCAACGTGCGGGAAATATCACATGGAGGAACGAGAACCCACTCACAGGAATTCTAGGAGCTTTTCGACGTATGGGGAATTGACTTCATGGGACCCTTTCCCTCTTCGGGCCCCTACAAGTACATCCTCGTAGCGGTTGACTACGTATCTAAGTGGGTCGAGGCCATAGCCACAAGAACTAATGATGCACGAGTGGTGGCCAAGTTTATGAAGTCCAACATTTTTCCCCGCTTTGGTGTTCCCCGAGCCCTTATTAGTGATGGCGGTTCTCACTTCATTGAGTGGAGTTTTGAGGCACTTTTGACCAAGTATGGGGTCTTACACAGGGTGACCACTCCTTACCATCCCCAAACTAGTGGTCAAGTGGAGATCTCCAACCGGCAAATTAAAAGCATCACTACTACATTTAAGAGCAAATGAAGCGGTTCATTACGACGGTTTAGGATAAGGGAGCGGTTGTATGTTGCGGTTTAGGCTATATCGGCGGTTCAGGTAGCGGTTTATATTATATCAACGGTTCAAGTAGCGGTTTTGTGACACTGAATCTAATGAAGCGGTTTTTATTATCTATTGTAGCGGTTTATAAAATATAAAAATATTCTAATGAAGCGTTTATGCGTGTACCAATTTTCAGCCTCGGCGCGCATCAAATTGCATTCCCCGCGTTAATATCAATTTTCATTTAATTCTACCGCCTTAGTTTTTGAGAGTTCTAGACTCGGGGCTAGGGTTGAATGAATTTTGGAGTCCTAAAATCCCAGATTTCTAAACAATAAGGGTTTCAGAGAGGGCTTGCTAAAAAATTATTCCAGATATTTCGGTGGTGCAAACAATGGGTTAGGGTTCTTCATAGGCTTGAGTTGGAAAGTGCGATTCACAAAGTTCATTGCAAAACCCTAATGTCGTTGTTGAGTTGATCGAGTTTTTTTCGCTCCACTCCAAGTCTGCCGTCTTGAATCTCATTCTAGTGGCTTCATAGCCTCGCGCCGTTTAGGGTTCAATCTCGCTGTACTTTTCCCTTTTGTCAGCTGAGTATACACTCAGAATTTTACCCCCATTTCGGTCAATCTTCATTGAGGTTCGTCTTCAAGAATTCCACTTACACTGAGGTTCGTCTTCCTCTTTGAACTTGTATACACTTCGAATTTTTTCATGAAAATGTGTTGATTGTCTATAATGTACGTGTTTGTGCTTGTTGATTACTTAAATGGACTGCAAATTTGGACTTTTAATCTTATCCCTACTTTTCCATTTTCTTTCAGCTTCATTAGAATCAAAGAAGGGAAAAAAGCTCAAGCAAGAGATCTCGGTTTTACTTGCAGTAAGCTTATATTTTATACTAATCCATTTTTATCTTGTTGAATCTTAATTTCTGAGTGGTTTTTGGTATTGTTAGTCATGAATTTGTCTTTGTATGTCTCTTATCTAGGGTCTCTTGTTTGAATTGATTAAATTTTTTTACAAAGGAACTCAATACTGAGAAAAAATGGATTAGTATAAAATATAAGACAAATTCCTTTGTAATTCTCTTCTTTGAATTGATTACCAAATCAATTAATTTCACCTTCTGATGCAAGCATTCTATTCCTTTGTAATTCTCTTCTTGAAACTCAGAACTGTTTTTCTATCTTAAAGACTTTGATTTGGTAAAAAAAAGAATTGCTTCCATCTACACTAACCCATAAAAGGCTTATGACTTTTGGAAAGGGGAAACAAAAAAAATGAATTGCTTAAGCTGTACATTCTTGAACTCAATACACCCAGATAATTTGCTTACCTTATTAGTTTTGGAAGCATTTTGTGTTGGATTTTCTTGCTTCCCTACGTCAACCTGAACTGAGATGTTAGCTTGAGATACATCAACCCCAGAGCTCTTCAAAGCTTGTGTCAAAGTGTTCAACAACCTGTTTTAATGAAATTCCAAGTTTATATTTCTTTTTTAGAAAAACAAATCCAAGCTTTGGTAATCCTAGATCATAAACAAAAGATAAACTTACCCTTGGGATTACATGCTAGAAATGCTAATGGTACCACCTTCAACAACTATTTCTTCAATGTTAACTGTGTTGATAAAGAATTAAGTGATAAAGATAGTTAAGGTACTGTTAGTCAGAACTATTTTTCTATCTTGAAGACTTTGATTTGGTAAAAAAATGAATTGCTTTGAATTGATTAAAAATCAAAGTCTTCAAAAGTGAGCTTTCTCTCACATTCCTGAAATTGCTTACCAAATCAATTAATTATCTAGAAATAAATTGCTTTGAACGATTTAGTGTAATTAAGGCTAGCATCTTGGAGCAATTCTTCACCTTCTGATGACTTTGGTAAAAAAAAGGCTTATGACTTTTATCAAATCAATTTTTGAAGACTTTGATCATGCTTCAAGATATAAAAATCAAAGTCTTCACCTTCTGATGCAATCAGTTCTGAGGTCTAGGGTCTAGATAATTAAGGCTGGCATCTTTCTATAACATTCCTGAAATTAGTATTGATCGTCTAAGTTATCCAAAAGAGAGCTTCATTATGGGCTTATCAGATCTTGATCATGTACTTATTTTACTTGTGAGTTTTCATGTTTGATTAGCTTGAAGTTGAACTTTAAATCATGTACTATTGCTAAACAGGTTGTGGGAGTTTAATTCTCCCAATTGTGCATTTTCAAATTATATATTAAATGTCATGAATCATGACAGTTCAATCTTGAGATTGATTATTATTTTGTTTCTTTAATTTTTCAAGTAATAATTTTAATTATTCTTGTTATTATTTTAAATTAAGGTGTTTAAACTAAATTTCTATGCTAATTAGATCACATCTCTTGCTGCAGAATCTCTATGCTAACTTTTTTATTTTTCAAAAATCATAGTTGTTATTGTGATCTGTTGATTAATTAACTTGTTCATTCGTTTTGCTAGCTAGGGGCTGACTATAACTAGCCATTTTAAATTTAAAGTTTTAGAAGTTGGAGTGTTTTTGTTTGGAAGTACTCATAGCTTGATTGTCCCCTTGCAGAATAGGATAGCGTGTGAAGCTTGCAAACAAGAACTAGGAGAAGACTGGTCGGGCTACCTCTTCTGGTAATTTCTCAACAAAATTAAGTTGAGTTGATCATGTTATATACATGTTATTAAGTATGTAAAATTATGTAAACTAATGGGAGGGATCTAATATTGTATCAATGCTTAAGTCCACTTTCTGCAAATATATTCATGTAATGTATTTAAAGGATAAAATTTGGGATTTTATTCAGGTAATGTATTTATCTATGTGCTGTTTTTATATACTTTGATTTTTGTTAAGAGTATCTACAAGTCATAATTGAATCCTTGATTACTAATGTTGATTTCCTGTACTCGAAAATGCTGGCTCTTTTTGATTGGTTCTTGACACAGACAAAATTCATTGTCCCTGAAGAGGGAAAGAAAGTGGTTCTGCAAAGTGTGGGTTCAAAATGGCGGCGACACAAATGTATAACAAAGGTAAAACACTACACTTTATTTGAAACTAGGGAAGAAAGATTGGCCAAGCGCCCTGAACACATACCGGAAGATGACTTTGAAGAACTTTTGGATTTCTGGGATTCAGAACCAGCAAAGGTGTGAATTCTTCTTCTTAATGAAAATACAAAGTTATGTGTTTGTTTGGATTCTGTTTTTAATGGTTTCGTTTTTTTTGTCTTGTTGACAATACAATGTTATGTTTTTATAAATGTGATCCTTTGGGCGGATAATGATGTTCCTTTCTCTTATAAACAGGAAGCGAGTAGAAAAAACAAAGAAAATCGGAAGATGCAAAAAGACATGCATACTATGGGGCCTATATCATTTGCTAGAAAGCGTCATGAAATGGTAAAATATATTTAATTGTTTCAACTAGTCTTATGTTATCCTCAAATAAAATAGTCATAATATGGTTTGATATTTTTCTTTTAGCAACAAAATCACCCAAACAAGCAGGCACCGTCACGCGGAGAGTTGTACTTAGAATCTAGAAAGCGAAAGCCTGGACGCCTATACTTGACACAAGATGAAACACAAAAAAACATTGTGAGACAAATTCTCTTACATTAACTTTCACATAAAGTCTATTTGATATTGGTTTAGTAACATTCTAAACTACTATTGTGTTGATCTCATATTTATTACTTAGGAGAAAATTAAAGAACTTCAATCCTTGGAGGATGAAAGTAACAAATCTGATCCATATTCTACTGTTATCACTAAGAAGGAGCATAGTGGGCGCTTGCGTATATATGGACTAGGTGTCACCAAATCCACTTTGAAGAGCAAGGATTCCAATACCCCTTTTATTCTCCCTCCGGTGGTCATGGATAACATAATTCAACAAATGGAGAAAAAGGTATCTGAGCAAGTGGAGCAACAAGTTGCTGGTCTTATATCAAAGATACGAAAAGCGAATCCTGGTAGAGATTTTATCATTCCTGACTTTCAAACTAACCAAGATGATGAATCTACTTCTCATGACACTTTAGAAAGGTAAAAGCTGAATCAATTCTATATAAATAAAGTTTTATTAGAATTTTGTTTTATTCATTTTTGTTGATTCCAGGGAGCTTATGGATGAATCTTGAGATGTTGAAGAAAACACTATGTCATAGCTAGGCATGCAGGTGCTTAATTAAACTTTCTCCCTCTTAATTAAACTTTCTCCCTTCTTTTGTGTAAATAAAATTGATTTACTTGGTAATTACTGAAGGTTGTCTGATCCTATATCAAGTTTGATCATATCTCCCTTTAAGATTAATTAGCCTATATCAAGTTTGATCATATTTTTTGTTTTTGTTACAAAGTATATAAATCCAGTAATCATGATTCATTTAAATGTCTTCAAGAAAGTTTTGAACGTTTAAAATTGTCTAGTGGGATTATTAGCTGTCTAGATTGAATAGCGATTTAATTTAATGTCATAGGTAATTTGAGAATGAGAGAGAATTGATCTTAATGTCTGCTGAAATGCTCCAGTTACTGAAGGTTGTTTGCACTTGATTAGCACTTATTGTAGATTTGGTAAATAATGATCCAAGGTTGTTTGCACTTGATTGTAGATTTGTGGCTTAGAAAGCTTGAAGAAATGCTCCAATTGCAACAACTTAATTTTAATGTGATTTAAAAATGTTGCAGGTCCCAGGTCAATAAGCAAACTACTACGTACAAAGCATCAGAGTTTATATCTTAGCTAGCGTGAGTCTGGTACATTTTGGGCAAATATATATTTTGGTTTTATTAGTTTATATCTTAGCTAGTATGATAAGTCTGGTACATTTTGGCCATTGGTTGTATATTTTGGTTTCAGTGGATGATATATAAATCCAGGTTACACCTTTTGGTAACAATCTTGACTAGCAATTTTGTATGGTTACTTGAATTTGCTTCTTTTGCATATGATGAACATTAGGCTAATGTAATGAATGCAATTATGTTGTGTTATTATTTGTTTGGGGGCTAATCTCACATATAGCATGTGTGTATACATATTTTAGGCAATTTGAGTTTATATAAAATACGCATGTGTGCAGGTTCGTGTAGCATTAATTATAGCCATTTAATGTAATTTTTAGATCCACTAAAACCGCCACAATAGGATCAAATATGTGGATCATATAAAACAATGAACCGCAACAATTGATAAGCAAAACCATTGCCATAGACAAAGGAACCGTTGCTATATCTATTAACAGGTGCTGCAATAGACTAAGTAAACCGCTGCAATAGTTCAAAAACCGTTGCAATACACTAAAGAACCGCTTCCAAACATCCCCAGACCGCTACAATAGAGTATACACCGCTACATTTAATCATAAAACCGCTTCAATTGAATGGTAACAAACCGCTGCGATTGACAATTAAGCAACGGTCAATATGATTTATTGAAGCGGTTTTCTGTGTAAGGTGGAAACCGCTACAATAGCCTAAAGAAACCGCTCCAAAAGACCTAATGCAACGGGAGCGGATGAAGCGGTTATAAACCGCTACATTAAGCTTTAGGTAGCGGTTTTGGGCCTTCTTGTAGCAGTTTTCGACCGCTTCCATATGTCTTCATTGTAGTAGTGCATCTTGGAGAAGACGGTTTCCCGCTCAAGGAAGGATTGGGCTTCCAAGTTGGATGATGCACTTTGGGCATACCGCACCGCCTACAAGACGCCACTCCGCACTACTCCTTACAATCTTGTGTATGGCAACTCATGTCATTTGCCCGTCAAGCTTGAGCACAAGGCTTTATGGGCTCTCAAAGAGCTCAACATGGATCTTGACGCGGCCGGAGCAAAGAGATTTCTGGACTTGCAAGAATTGGAGGAGTTGAGGCTCAAGGCGTATGAGAATGCCAAGATTTACAAAGAAAGAACCAAGAAATGGCATGATAAGAAGCTCATCCCAAAGACCTTCAACAACAGTGATCAAGTACTTCTTTTCAACTCTAGACTTCGACTCTTCCCCGGAAAATTACGATCCCGATGGAGTGGACCATTCGTTGTTCACCACATCTACCCACATGGAGCGGTCGATCTCATAGACGAGAATGGAGGGATTTTTAAGGTCAACGGGCATCGATTGAAGAAATACTATGCAAGGGCCGAACCTGATGAGGAAATCCGAGCCACATGGGCTCTCACATCTTCTGATTAAGTTGAGGTACTTCTCGTCTAGCTAAAGACATAAAATTAAGCGCTTCCGGGAGGCAACACGTTTTGTTTTTGTTTTCTTTTGGATTTTCGTTTTTAGCCTAGTTTATTTTGTTTTTCATAGTTTAGAGTAGGTAGGATTCTTGTCTTGTATCTCCACTAAGGTTTTGTAGGGACCCGAGACGGCGGAAAAGGAATAAGAAGGTCGAAATGCTCGACAATGAGAGGAAACAAAGTCAGGGTAGGTCGTCACCGACCTATTTTGGGTCGGCACCGACCCCCTCCAAGCAAAAACGGTCAAATTTCAGAAAATTCAGAAATTGCAGGTAAGTCCCTGAACTTTTACCCCTTTTAACCCTACTCCTCCCCTCTCTTTCTCCCCCATACCGCCGATCCTCTTCCCTCTTAAATCCCCTAACCTTCATTAATCTCTCATTGCCTCTCAAACCTCAAAAATCTATCATCCCCATCCCAAATCTACCAAAATCCATCCTTGGGCCACATAAATCCTCCAATTTCTCTACCAAACACCAGAAAATCCGCCCCTTTCCCACAATTTTCCAAATTTTGGAACCGCTCTAGTGCTCGTCTACGACCCCCCTTCTACTTTCATTCCTCTATTTTCACTCATCTTTGGTATGTTTTTCTACTCCTTTGATGTTGAATTCAAGTTTACTTGATTTATGTTTGAGGGATTAGTTGAAGATCTAGGTTTTGGGTGTTCTTGAGTTTGAATATGAAGTTTGGGTTGTTTGAACGCTTTAGTGGTTAGATCTACATGATATTATGATGAATTGTGGGTTGTAAGTGGAATTTTGATTCATACTTGGTTGTTTGGTTGATTGTGAGCATACATGATTTTTTTCGAAATTTTTGGTAGCCTTTCCAAGGACGACATGGTGAAAATTCGGGCTTGGTTCTGCCCGGAATGGTCGGTGCCGACCCATTGGGGGTCGGTGACGACCCAACAATGCCTTATCATCTAGCCGTAGCGTGTATTAGGTCGTTACCGAGCTTCCAAGGGTCGGTTCCGACCCCGGTTGGCTCGTATTCCTCATTATTTGCATGCCTATTGAGCTACTTTCACCATGATTTGAGTACTTTTAGCATGATCTTTCCTTCTACTTACCTACGCTTCATGATTAAGCATGTTAGGTTGAGATTCTTTCTAAATTTGAGCATGTTTCCTTGTGTAAGTATAGGGTACTTCTTTGGGTGGTGACATTTGTGTTTTTTGTTTGACATTATCCTTTCAAACTTTGGAAATTATCTTGGAAGATTTAACGTTCTGTAGGACAATGGCCTCTTCTTCTCATCACCCCGCCAAGAAGCAAAAGAAAGACAAGGAAAAGGTGGACCGTGTGGTGTTTGACTCCAATGAGCAAAAGTACCGGTTTCTTGAAATGTGGCGTGGAGATGTTAGTGTGCGAGCTTATCAAAGGGCCGGCGCCATGAAGATTGGTTTTCATAGGGAAGTGCTTGAGGCTTTTTCTTGGATTGGAGCTCAACACCTTATTTTGCATCCTATTGAGGAACACTACGTGGCGTTCACATGCGAGTTCATGTCCAACTTCCGCTTATACTGGGATGAAACCGACTTCAACAAGTCCAAGGTCACTTTTCAACTCGGCAATAGGGATTACGAGATGGACATTAAAAGATTCAACAAACATCTTGGTTTCCGTGCACCATCCGGAGTGTACATATCAACGGATTTTCCCACCAAGGATTTGTGGCATTATCTCACCGGTAAGATTGAATTCCCCACCAACCACCTTCCCGGTCGATTCATTGCTAGCCCGGTTTTCCGGATTATCCTACGCATCCTCGGCTCCACAATTTGGCCAAGGTATGAGCTCTCACGCCCCCACAAGCACAAGATTGCATGCTTATCTACTATGCTCTTTGAGCCGATCATTCACATGAATTTGGGGTTTGAGTTTGCTAATGCCGTCATAAACCACCAAGCCCTCAAGGCCCACTCTAGTACTTACTTTGGTTGGCTTGTGGCTCTCCTTGCCAAGTCCTTAAAAATCAACCTTTCCGCCTATTCTTCAAGAAAGGTCATTGCTATGGATGTGAAGTACTTCTTGAATACTAAAGTGATTGCTTAGTCCTCTGACGGTTTCATCAACAAGTTTCCAATCAATACGGACGTGACGCATGATGTAGTTCTTACCCAAGAAAATCTTGAGCTCTTCTATCTCCCTAATTGGTATGATGTATGGGCCCCCGCTCCTTATCCATTGGTGCCAAATGTCCGGATTGATGAAAGGATTAGACGACAGCCCAGTCAGTTTCGAAGAGACGAGCCTAACCCACCGCCGAGAGAGGCGACCTTTGAGAGGGAATCACCACGTGACCATTCTGCGAGGGTCAGAGACGACCAACAAGGGGTCGGTGAGGACCAACCAGGGGGCGGACACTACCAAAATCAGCCCGGTGTCGACCCTATGGACTTCACGATGGGACCTCAGACTGACATGGTCCCCTATTACTCTCACCCCTATGGCTTTGATGGGTCCGGCGGCTCTCATTTTCAAGGATAAGGCACATATCATACCGGTTCAAGTTCGGGTGGCAATCCCGATATCTCCCGTCTCTCGGCTAAGATGGATGCCCTTATGCTTCACCAACACCAACTTTATGGGGCACTTAATCATCATCATCACCAGTTTGTTGAGCATCACAAGGAGCTTAAGGATTTCCGCATTGAGTACTACGAAGATCACAAGCAAGATGTTGAGAGATGGAATGCTCAAGCAGATTACAACCATTGGTTGGCGCAACAACTCTTCCAAGCGCCACCACCTCCTCACCCTCCTCAAGAATGATTCTCCTCCTTTGCCAACGCTTCATGGTGTCCAAGTAAGTTTCTCTTTCCTTTCTCTTTACTTTTTAATCAATGGGGACATTGATGTTTAAGTATGGGGTGGTTTTGGGAAATTACTTATTTGAGTCTTGTGTTGTTTTGTGTTTTGATTGTTTATGTCTAGTGTTGTTTTGAGTCTTTTTCTTTTCTATTTTAGATGGATAAATGCCCTATTTCATAGATGTTCTAGGATGGAAATTGCTTGCATCATCATGTAAAACCTATGACATGCTTTAAGAATTGCCTAAATCATGATCTTGCTTTTTGAATTTTGAGCTTATAATGGATATTGAGCATGCATATTTCTAAGTGAAAGCGGTCCAACAAAAATTGAACCTAAGTGAGATATTTTGGCCTATAAAGGATGTACATTTTTACTCCTTTCTCTTTGATGTGTGAATTTCTCTTCCAAATGCAATTTACCACTTGACAATGGCATGGTTATTTTAAACTTGAGACCAATGGAGATATGATCATTACTTGATTGAATCAAATGATTTTGAACTTATTTTATAAGCCTATCATATTCCTCTTCCTACCTATACAGGATCCCTCTGTTTGTAGCCCCTTATTTTTGAGCTTAAAGCCTATTTCTAGCTCCACAAAAAAATTTCTCGAGCCATGATAAGCTTGACCCTTTGATCCGGGAATTAGGACTTAGAATGAATTGTTGAAGAATGTTATGGAGTGATTGGGTGAAAACAAAGTGATTGTGGAAGGTAGATTAAGAGTGTTGTCTTTGGGAAATTACAAGTATGAAGTGTTTTGGGCTCGAAGTACACATATGTAGCTCGTCACCGACCCAAATAAGGTCGGTGCCGACCTCCCCACCCCACCCACCCCCAAAAAAAACGGGGATAATAAGCACAAGTGTCCAAGGCCTTCAAAGAATAGAAGAAAGACAATAATAACAGGTGAAAACGGAAGTGCATTGAAAAGTTTTAAGTGTTTGGTGATTGTAAGAGGGAAAGAATGTTGGGTGAGTAATGTGTAGTCTAGGAGTTTTGATTCTCGGATTAGTCAGCACCACAAGGCCAAAATATTTCCACGCCCTTTGAATTACCAAGCCCCATTACAACCCGGCCGAATGGAGACTTCTTTGAAGTTTTCATTGAGCCCCCTAAGTTCATTTGATGATTTGACTTGTTTTGACTTCTTCGGTGGAGAGTGGTTGATATAAGTTCCATTGACTATGAGGTTTTGTGTTTGGAATTTGAGTCGAGTGATTATTGCTATACCCTAAACACTTTGAGAGTTGAGTGAGACACATTCCTTGTTGAGGTTGGATTGTGATTGCTTGGAAATATTCATGTGTTCTATGTTGTGGAAGTTGTTTGCTCACTATTCTACTTGTGCTTCTTTTTCCATAAAGGTGATTCTAGAGTTTTGTTGTTTGGTATTGATGCATGTTAAGTGATTGCTTGAGGACAAGCAAGTCTAAGTATGGGGTATTTTGATGTCGCACTTTTTAGTTGGTTTTTGTGGGTAGTGTTCTAGCTAGGTTGAGTCTTTTCTAGGTTTATTGTGTTGTTTTGCATATAATTCCGACCCTCTTTGGAGAGTTGTAGTCGTTTGCGGTTGTTTGTTGTTTTTATAGGTATTTGAAGCGTTGAGGAGGAGATATCCCGAGTTTTCAAGCTTTCTAGGAGGTGGCGTTAGAGTTTTCTTTTGGTGATGTTGATAGAAGGGCAAGAGTTGGTGCAATTGAAGTTTTGATGATTCCAAGGTGAAGATTTCGAGATGAAGATGCTTTAAAAAGGAGCTAAAGGAAGTCTTAGAAGGCCAAGAGCGATTAAAGAAGGAACATTGAAGAAGAACCAAGCTTTGAAGCAAGTTTCGGGCAAAGAAGTGAAGAAACTAAGTGATGCCTAGGTCGGTGACGACCCACTCTGGGTCGGAGACGACCGTCTTCGTGCCCTGCGAGATTAAAACTTGCACCTTAAGTTAGGTTTTAGTAAATGTTTTATTTATGGGCCTTTTGAGATATAGTTTAGTTTCCTTATGAAGATATTCCTACCACTATATAAGGTTCTTTTAGGGTTAGTTTTAGGGGGATCGAGAGGAGGACGTTTTTTGGGACGCTTTTGGAGAGACGGAACAAGTTTGCAAGTTTGTTTTCTAGGGTTAACTTTGATTCCAAGCTCTTGGACGATTTTAAGAGAGACTTGGAGGTTTGCTTGAGATTGTAAGTTGTCTTTTCAATTGAAGTTTGTTTGGTTTTGAATTATGTCTTCTCTTTTATCTATGATTGTTGATTGCGTTATGGATCGTGAGTAGCCTACCTTTCTAGGGTTGGGGTGAAACCCGACGAGTTGTGCATGATTAAGGCATGAATCTTTGAATAAACCATCCTTTTAATCTCTATCCTTTATTCTTCTTGTTTGATGTTAATTCCTTGATGAAAGTTAAGGTATGTTCATGTTCATAATTGAATTGAAAGATTAAATTGTGAATTTGGATTATATTTGGGTTGAAGCGAAAGTTAAAACCTTTAGAAAACAAGTAGGGTAGCAAGTTTAGATCTCTACGAAAGTTAGGATTTATACTTGATTATTCATGACGAAAGTCATTCATGGGGTTTATTTTTGGTTGATTTTGATTCATGTTTGCATGCATAGCTTGTTGTGGTGAATCCTTGCTCTAGATCTCTTTTAATTTGATTTTTCGAAGTTTATTTGTTGCTTGGATAGGTCGGTTACGACCCCTTGTAGGTTGGTGTCGCACTCTCAGTTTTTCTGGTTTTCTCCTGCATTTTGTGTCGACTCTAAGGTCTGTGACGACCTTGTGTGGGTCGGTGTCGAGCACCTGCTGCGTGTGTTTTGTTTTATTTTTTTAGGATTGATTGCTAGACTTAGATACTTCTAATTCCCGTGGACGAACCTGACCTCCCTGTACTCAGCGGGGTCTTGATATAAATTTATTTGTTGTCAAGAAACCCTTTCAACAAAATTGGCGCCGTTGCCGGGGAGTTAGTTTAGTTTCTTTGTCTAGTTATTTGTCGGGTTTGGGAATAACCCATACCCTTTTGTGTTTACTAATTCGTTTTCTCGTAATTGTGTGTGCAGGTGTATGCCCTCTAGTTCGCGGAGGGGAGTTGACTATTTTCCTTTTGATCCCGAACTTGAGAGAACCCTTCACCACAGGCTAAGAGAACGAAGAGCAATGGCCAATGCTGAGGAACTTGCTCGCCAGATGGATGACCTTCGCCTTCAGATGGAAGGTATACAAAGAGAGTGTGATGCTCAAACTGTTGTTGCGCAAAGGGAAAGAGAGGTTGCTGCCCGTCTTCAGGAACAACTCAATGCTATTCCGCGTAATGCAAAACAGTACATGCATCCTGAATTTAAAGTTCCCGAATCTGCTATTGTGCTCCCTGCTATTGAGCACGCTTTTGAGATAAAGTCGCACTTCATCACTCTTATCAAGAGGCCTCAATTTGAAGGCAAGCCCACCGAGTGCCCTATGGAGCACATCAAGAACTTCACTGACCTCTGTGACACTATTGTCGTTGATGATGTATCGCTTGAATATGTGCTTTTGAAAGCATTCAAATGGTCTTTGGCCGCAAAGGCCCTTACTTGGCTTGAAAGTTTATCCTCCAGGTCGATTACTACATGGAAGGCTCTGCATGATCAGTTTTTGACAAAATTCTTTCCGCCAGCTAAGACTACAGAGCTAAGAAAGCGCATCACTTCTTATCATCAACTTCTCAATGAGACTTTTATGGAAACTTGGGAGCGGTTTAAGGAACTTCTTCGGCAATGTCCCACACACGGACAACCTCCTTACGTACTTCAGGAAATTTTCTTTCAGGGAATTAATGCCGCTACAAAAGATCGAATCAACCTCCACATTGATTGTGGGTTCATTGAGATGGACCCCGATCAAGCTTGGGCTTTGTTGGACAAACTCACCAATTATGATGCAATGTATGGCACCCAACAAGCCATCAAGGTTCAACATAAGAGACTTTATGATCCTAATACCGAACCAATTGATCAAGATGTGAGGTTTCAATTTATGCAAGATGAGATAAACCGACTTAAGAAGCAAGTGGGCCACTACAAATCCACCACTCAATCTTGCCAAGAATGTGGTTCCTAAGCTCATCCTACCGCTTCTTAGATACCTCAGGCGAACTTCGTGACCAAGCCCGGCTACAATTGGCGAGAGACCAGCAGTAGGTCACCCAGAGCTATAACCAGAACGTCAGGATCCGGACTTTCCGGATCGGTGACTGATGTCACACTTTTTAGTTGGTTTTTGTGGGTAGTGTTCTAGCTAGGTTGAGTCTTTTCTAGGTTTATTGTGTTGTTTTACATATAATTCCGACCCTCTTTGGAGAGTTGTAGTCGTTTGCGGTTGTTTGTTGTTTTTATAGGTATTTGAAGCGTTGAGGAGGAGATATCCCGAGTTTTCAAGCTTTCTAGGAGGTGACGTTAGAGTTTTCTTTTGGTGATGTTGATAGAAGGGCAAGAGTTGGTGCAATTGAAGTTTTGATGATTCCAAGGTGAAGATTTCGAGATGAAGATGCTTTAAAAAGGAGCTAAAGGAAGTCTTAGAAGGCCAAGAGCGATTAAAGAAGGAACATTGAAGAAGAACCAAGCTTTGAAGCAAGTTTCGGGCAAAGAAGTGAAGAAACTAAGTGATGCCTAGGTCGGTGACGACCCACTCTGGGTCGGAGACGACCGTCTCCGTGCCCTGCGAGATTAAAACTTGCACCTTAAGTTAGGTTTTAGTAAATGTTTTATTTATGGGCCTTTTGAGATATAGTTTAGTTTCCTTATGAAGATATTCCTACCACTATATAAGGTTCTTTTAGGGTTAGTTTTAGGGGGATCGAGAGGAGGACGTTTTTTGGGACGCTTTTGGAGAGACGGAACAAGTTTGCAAGTTTTTTTTCTAGGGTTAACTTTGATTCCAAGCTCTTGGACGATTTTAAGAGAGACTTGGAGGTTTGATTGAGATTGTAAGTTGTTTTTTCAATTGAAGTTTGTTTGGTTTTGAATTATGTCTTCTCTTTTATCTATGATTGTTGATTGCGTTATGGATCGTGAGTAGCCTACCTTTCTAGGGTTGGGGTGAAACCCGACGAGTTGTGCATGATTAAGGCATGAATCTTTGAATAAACCATCCTTTTAATCTCTATCCTTTATTCTTCTTGTTTGATGTTAATTCCTTGATGAAAGTTAAGGTATGTTCATGTTCATAATTGAATTGAAAGATTAAATTGTGAATTTGGATTATATTTGGGTTGAAGCGAAAGTTAAAACCTTTAGAAAACAAGTAGGGTAGCAAGTTTAGATCTCTACGAAAGTTAGGATTTATACTTGATTATTCATGACGAAAGTCATTCATGGGGTTATTTTTGGTTGATTTTGATTCATGTTTGCATGCATAGCTTGTTGTGGTGAATCCTTGCTCTAGATATCTTTTAATTTGATTTTTCGAAGTTTATTTGTTGCTTGGATAGGTCGGTTACGACCCCTTGTAGGTCGGTGTCGCGCTCTCAGTTTTTCTGGTTTTCTCCTGCGTTTTGTGTCGAGTCTAAGGTCGGTGACGACCTTGTGTGGGTCGGTGCCGAGCACCTGCTGCGTGTGTTTTGTTTTGTTTTATTTTATTTTGTTAGGATTGATTGCTAGACTTAGATACTTCTAATTCCCGTGGACGAACCTGACCTCCCTATACTCAGCGGGGTCTTGATATAAATATATTTGTTGTCAAGAAACCCTTTCAACAGTGACTGGGTACTACGACGAGTCTTCCAAAACACCCATGAAACCAAGTTAGGGAAACTAGCCCCGACCTGGGAGGGACCCTATAAGATAACAGGGGTCGTCGGGCAAGGTGCTTATCAGCTAGAATCCAAGGACGGAGAAGCCATCCCCAGGAGCGGGAATGCAATACATTTGAAGAAGTATCACTTCTAAGGGAGAACTCCTTTTATCGGAGCAAAGACCTCCCCGAATCCTCGGTGAAAGATTCTCAGTGTCAAATCTTCAAGACACTAGAGATCACCGGTCCGCAGTTTATTATCTTGAGTTTGCTTTAAATTCGTCCTTTTTAGTGTGTTCAACTTATCTGTGTGAAGACCCTTTGTTGTGTGATTTCTATGCTATAGTTTGCTCTTATCGAATGAATGATGTTAATGCATCCTTGTTTAATCACCTTTATTTCCTCTTTGCATGAATAGAATTAGAAAATCCAGAGTATATTTTATTTGCATATAGAATACGTTATACAATCAATTACAAGTGCAAACAACTGAGGTAATCAACCCTAGACTAAATGCCTGAGGTAACCAATCCTAGACTAAAGGCGTCTCTAATCGACTGGACTTCCCGAGCGCAAGTCCCAACGCGATACCCGTTACACGCATGGAAACCTCTTCGGTAAACGCAGCTGCCACCCGTGACCAGAGACTTCTGCAGGAGTCCTCGTCTCAAAGCCTTCGATCCGAATCATCCATCCGTCCTGGAAATTCCTGCACACAATGGAAGGACAATACCAAACGAAAATACACAAGAAAGAAAAACATGCATGCATAAAAAAGATTCACTTCCTCTTCCTGAGGAAGAGGGGACGTCTAGATAAAGGACAAACATTGTTCACGGCATCTGTGCGGCCCATACACGTCACCAGAAGTTTGTTCAAGCAAAAAAAAAACAAAAAAAGAACATCTTAAGAAATCTTTTACAAGGGCTCGCAGCCCTAATCTTCATCGTTGACAGAAGCACCTCCTAGCTGCTCCTCAGCATTCGCCAAAGGCCCATCACCTTGCTCAAGTACCCCGCCTGCGCTCGTACCATGACCACCATCTTCTTCTTCTACGCCAAGAGAAGCTAGGAGCTCATCACCAGGGGCCAGTTGATATGGAGGATAGCAATCATGGAAGGACGCGATCTCCGGATCCAGATCCCAGTCCGAGTGCTCGCCCTCCACGAACTGTTTGATTGTCTCCACCCTAGACATCATTGAGCAGTAAGCCCCGATTTCGCTAGCCTCCTTGAGGATCCTCTTGTTCTTGGCCTCGAGCTCGACGATCTTGGATCGATCCGACACAGCTTGGGAGGACTGGTGCTTGGCCGTCTCAGCAAGTTTCGCCAGCTTGCTCGCATCCGTCCTCTGGCGCTCAGCTACCAGGTTAACTTCCCTCTCTAAAGCGGCCTTCTCAGCATCCCACCGGGCTTGATGCTCTCAAAAGGTCAGTTCCTCTTTGTCAACGACATCTGCCACCCACAAAATGCCTTGTAAAGCCTACACACTGAGATACGGTATTGTCCACGATAAAAAAAAGAGAGCGAAAGGAAGAAGAAAAGGAAAAGATGGCAGGAGAAAGCGAACCTTCCAAATCGATAAACTTGCTTCACTGACCAAGATCGAGCGGGAGACATCCAAGCGAGGTTTCTTTGAGACGTGGGCACTCCGAAGTTTCTACCACAAGTCTGAGGGGCCTTTGTCGTCCAGGTCAATGACTTCAGTAGCGCCTGGTGATGATCTCTTAGCTGGGGTCACTTTCGCAACGGCCTCTACCTTCACCTTCGGGTCTAAAGGGGGTTTCTTGTCACTCGAGCGGAGCTTGCACTGAATCAGGGCAGCAGCAGAAAAACTTCTCCCCAGAGACGAAGAAGGCTCTAAGAAGACAAGCGTTAGAATTCAAGAAAACAATTGCTGCCAACATTCACGAGTAAAAAGGAGAGGCGCATATTGGTAGGGTTTCTAACAGGGCTTGAACCCTAGCCAGCGAGTTTCCCAAACACCGGAGCATTATCCTCGATCGTCTTCTCAGAGTTCCCTGATCCCGCATCATCTTCATCGTCTTTTGGATCCCTAGTGACCGTCGTAGTCTTATTGCTAGACTCGCCCTCAAGCATTTGTTCTGCAGACCTCCGATACGTCCTTTTGGCCTCCGGGAGAGAAAAGAGCTTTTTGCAAGCTTCCGATTCCAGAACTTGGGCTTCCAAACTCGGCGGAACTGTGCGAGAAATCCTCGAAGTCAGAAAATTGAGAAAGAAGCAGCTTGAGAAAACAATTGAGGATTGGAGAAATTAGGGCAAAACGTACTCACTTTTGGTGGTCCAGAAGTCAAAGAACGCAACTTGGTACATCTCCCCCAAAGTGCACTTCTCCACGAAAAAGAAGGGCGAAGCCCAATCTTTATCATTGACCTTCGATTTCGGGATCAGAGGGTTCGTGGCATCTCGTGCATGTAAAGTGAAGCGTCCAACCCTGAGGGGACAAACCCGATATGCGCACAGGAGGTCTTGCAATGTGAAGTCGATCTTCTCGCCCCGACAGATTTCACCGATCTGGTACAAAATCTTCCATACTGACGGCATCAACTGCGCCGGAGAAGCTCTAAGTTCAGAGGGGAGAAAGGGAAAAGGGCTCCCAGGGTGAAGGGGTACTCCAGAAAGCAGACCCAACCCTCCTTGACCCAGTCAACAACCTCGCATGTAGGGGTGTAGAAGTTGGTGTCGGAGGGGAATCCATGGTTTCAGACTAGAGTTTCCACCTCGTTTGGGGAAAGAGAACAAGGTCGACATTCGTGAGGCTCGAGGATATGAGAAGATTCAAAGCCCCTATCTTTGACATCGGTATTGGCCATGGAGGTTAACGACAAAGGGGTAAAACAAAAGTTAGAGAGAAGGGCAAGAAGACGCGTACCTCCGAGGGGGTCTGGAGCAAGGCATTTAAAGCCTGAGTGATGGGACTCTTCAGGTTCTCGAGGGAGATCGAACGGACGGGTAACCACCACGTGGCACACGCTGCCTACGCTCTCGCGGCAAATCTGATCCAAATCTCGCCTAAAAGATTTGGATCAGGATTTGGGGGTATTGTTAGGCCCAAAAGTCCATCAGCCCATCTTGTCATCCGAGCACATGAAGTACACGGAGAAGTCTTCAGCCGTGCCGAACGAGGTGGGATCCTGGAATGGGGAAGTCACCAGTCATCCGATGGAAGGAAGAAATCACCCGTCATAGAGCGAAGAGGTCCGTTCAGGAGACGCTGGAAAGAGTATCCCGAGCTTCCGATATATGCGGGAAGTGGAAAGTTAGTTGCAAGATGTGTCCTAGTGTTGAAGGGTTTCTTGAACAAATAAATTTATATCAAGACCCCGCTGAGTACAGGGAGTCAGGTTCGTCCACGGGAATGAGAATAGTGATGGGAGATTAGTTGATAAACTACAAAAAAACAAAGCAAACACAAGCAAACAAGGGTTCGAGCACGACCTTGGTGGGGTCGAGATCGAATCAATTTCACAAGTTTTAATCAAATATAAAAAGGCAATCCTAGGGCTACCACAAAAACAACCATACATGCTTTCAACAAGAATTCATAACTATCATGCAATTATGATCATAGAAAAGTCAACTGTCGCAGACAATTCAAGTCATTCAATCAACTGTCGCAAATCAAACAACTTTCTATCTATCCTTCAACCTAGGAATATCAATTTTCGCAAATAATCCTATTTGAACTAGTCAAAGCAATCAACTTACACTTTCGCTTTTAGGTTAATTGCAAGACATGCCTCAACTTTCGCAAAGGTATTAAGCACAAGATAGATAGATATGATCTTCAAGCATTCAAGTCATGAATTCAAGTTTAGACATGCATGATTTTGTTGGGTTTTCACCAAACCCTAGAATCTAAGAAAAACTACTCACTCATGGTAAAGAAGAACGAAGACATGATCATAATAAACAAACCGAAAAATTAAATTAAAACTAAGGAGTCTTACAAATTTCTCCAACTTGTTCTCCAAGTCTTCCTCTTAATCCCCCCAAAACAGAATAAAACCTAGAGAGTCTCAACTAAAGGGTTTAGCCTCCTTTTATAGAGAAAAAGGAGTCCTAATTAAACTAGGAAACACAATAAAACAACCTTCCAAAAATATAAAGATAGAATATATCTAAAGATCTCGGATTAAGAGAGAGTTGGCGCCTTGCACGACCCTCCAAGGGTCGGTCCTGAGGGGCTGAAATTTAGTTGGGTCGAGCATGTCCACTCTAGGCTCGTGCATGACCTGTATGGGTCGATCTTGGGTCGCTTTGGCTCGTGCACGACCTTACTTGGCTCGACTTCACTCCTCTTTTCGCCTTTCTTCCTTAGCTTCTCCTCATAGCTTGTCCACCTCCTCTTGTGATGCTCCAAATCCTTCGTTTAAGCTCCAAAAATACCTACAAAAAGACACAAAATACGCTTAGTTTCCGAATGTCAAAGAAATACGAAAACTAAGGCAAAAAGACCCAAAAACCTAACACTCTAACACAAAAACTAACCAAATCTAACCTATCTAGACACTAAAAACCTACCTAAAAAGTGGATATCAAAATACCCCATACTTAGACTTGCTGTCCTCAAGCAATAATCATGCATAATCAAGACCAATAACACAATCTTCAAGTATAGCCTTTGTCAAAATATTTTTAAACACAAGTAAAAAAGTAGACAAGTAATTTTAACGTCATCACATATGTATGAGTCTCAAGCTTAAGCAATCACAATCCAACCTCACAAGGGATATTAATGTGTTTCTCTCACTCTCATGTGTTTAGGCTATTAAATCAACTCTCATCTCAATCTTTATGCAACATCAACTTTATCATTGAGACTTATATCACCAACCTCTCTACCTAGAGAAGTCAAAACACATCAATCATCATAAGAACTTAGGCTCAATGAAATCTTCATAGAAGACTCCATTCAGCCGGGTTGTAATGGGGCTTGGTAATAACATTAGACATGGAAATATTTTGGCTATTTGGTGCTAATAATATCCGGACATCAAAGACTCCTAAAAACTCACACCTCCAAAACACTCAAAAGATAACCAAACTTTTATGTACTTTTCTTTCACTCACCCATTTATCCCAAGTTAATCTTGCTTACAAATACTAAGGAAATTTGGCTCATGCACACTTTCACTATTAAACTCTTTCTCTTTTCTTTCTTTTCCTCTCTTATGATTTTCATTTTTTTTCTTTGGGAGATTGGCACCAATTCTTTTTTCTTTCTTTCTTTCTTAACTTTCCACTTCATTTGTATGTGCATTCAGGGAACCAAACTCTTTTTACATAACAAACTGCAAGACTTTTACTTTACCCAACCCATATTACCCCACACTTGAATCAAACAATTCACTCAACAAGATCATCACAACAACCAATACTAAGTCCTAATCCCCGGATAGGGTCAAGCTTATCTTGGCTAGGGAATAATTTTGTGGAGCTAAAAATAAAAGGCTTAAGGCTCAACTTGGCTTCAAAAAGAGGATAATGTAAAGGTGGATATGGATTAATAGGGCTTATGAAAAATAAGTTCTTAATAATAATCAACATGCATGAACGAACTCATAGTGGCTTCAAGAAATAGATAACCATATCAATAACAAGAGATAAATGCATAAAGAGAGCAAATCACACATATAAAGAAGGGGGATTTTTTTATGTTCTCCCTATAAGGCCAAAATTCCTCACTAGGTAAAAATTTTGTTGGATTGCAACTACTTCTACTCAAGACACATATGCTCAATTTCATCACAAGTCAATTTTCACAATCAAAAGCAATTTCTCAAGACTTAGGCTATACTATCCAAATATGCTAAAGGAATTATATGATAAGCATGAAAATTAGTTCTCATCATAGGACATCTGTGACACCCTTATACTCTATGACGTATGCTTAGTAATAACTTAATTCACATATAAACATATAATTCACATATAGCAACTATCCACATAAGCAAAAAGGCAGAAAGTAACAACCATAAAAGGTTGCACACCCACACACACATATAGGTAGTTACTTCTTATGCTAATACATTTATTACTCTAACTTCTATTACACTCATATGTCTAAGATGCAAAATGAGGAGGAGAAGGTTGCATTGAGCTTCAGCCGTCCGACCTGTATGAATGTGACCTCTAAAATAGACACACTTCAAAAAGAACTAGCTGAACCTGAAAAATTGGTTTGCGATTTACGTGAGTCGCATACTCAGTGAATATAAACCATCATCAATTATTTCACTCAAAACCAAGCAATTGATCGATATACATATTCATACATATTATAAGAATTTACTATGCATATGCAAATGCAGATGTATCCGATTCATTATTCTGTGAATAGTTCAAGCCTGAATCTGCCCCGGGTTTACTATATATGGACTCTTATGGTCCCTTTAGCAAAGAAATCCGAAGATCTCTTGAATATTGACTCTTATGGTCCCTTTAGCAAAGAAATTTGAAGATCTCCTGATTGACCCATAGGTCTTGTATGATCCGAAGATCCTGTATGACCCGTAGGTCGCTTTAACAAAGAAATCCGAAGATTTCCTGAATTACAGTTCAGGGCAAGACAGTCACAAGTCCTTTTAATCTCATTGCAATATGCTATGCAATCAAGTGCATCATGTAACCATATATCATATGCCATCTATTAACATACTTTCTATGCAAACAGCTCTGGAAATTTCAGAGCTATCATATAAAACACATATATCCATATAATCCACATATATCCATATAGCTCATATAGCACATATATCCATAAAGCACATATATCCATATAGCTCATATAGCACATAGGCTTGAATCTCCGATCTATACTCACCTATTTAGGATAGATACTATATTCCCCCCTCCTTGTTCTTGACCACGATCTATGATCGGTGCTCCTATATGTAACCCAATGCAAATTAGGCTATTTACTCTTATAAACTCTAACCCCAAATGTAATAAAATGCCAGAATGCATTATAACTTCTTGTGCATCTTTCCAAATCCTTTAAAACTTGACAACAATAAACTATATATATAGAAGAACATTTTTCTAGTTCACACCTTTCTGAAAAACTTGATCAAAGGGCTCCCTAATATCCTTACAAAACGAAACCCTAAAAATACTCTGAAATCTTTTACCAAATATAAATCCGATATCGAAACACCCTTTGATAACTATAGATCAACTGATTTCTCAAACAAAAGAAACTGTAGATCTAGATCTGAAAAAATTAGGAAAATCCAGATAAACTATTAACTAATTAAAAACTTACCAAATCAAGCTTGTACTTCAGGATTAAAACCCGATAGAAGAAATCTTGTACCAGAACCAACCAAAACAACACAATTTAACAAGTTCTTCTTCTTTCCTCTCTTTTTTTTTCTATCTCCCACTCTCTGGATTTTTTTTGTCTCTTATGCTTCTTAAATGAAAGATAGAACAAAGATAGATATATATGAAAACAAGGGCGGTTTCAACACGAAGCCGACATATTATTTTATCGAAATTCGACTTTTCACCCTCAAATCTTCTTTACTACAAACTTTACCCTGAAATAATTATTAATTTACTTTTAGTTAAAAACTTTTTAAAATATAATAAACTTAATTAGAAAATAAATATTACTTTTAAAAACTCACTATATATCATGTAAATATGCTATGCATATGCTATTAATATTATATGAATGCAAAATGACGTATACACTTTGGTCGGGGATGTTACAACATCTAATATGGAGCATTATTCTATCCTAAAACAAAGAAGCAAATATTTTTTTCTTCGACATTTTTCAATTTTTTTCTTTTTCAATTGCTTTTTCTTAACAAAACAAACTAACATTCAAGAAATCAAGCAAACAAGCAAAGACTCAATTATATACAACAAGTGAAGTTTCTTCTTCCCCTACCCCATACTTAAATCATGCCATGTCCTCATGCATAAGAATAATATGACAAAGTAAGGAGATAGGAAGAAGAAACTCAAAAGGAACTCTTGAAGCTGGAAAGGTGGAGGAGCTCATCACTGTGGAGGTCTGCGATGAGGTCGGAATGGTGGATGCTCTGGTGGAAGATACGCCTCCCGACCCGGGTAGTTCCCGTAGTCCCAATGCATGTAGCCCTCCGTATGAGCCCAAGGGTAATCATCCGCTTCTTGCAAGTTGAGGTCTTGTAAGGTCAGCTTGAACCATTTGTTCCCAAGTTGGAACTCCATCCTTCCACCGGAGTGAGGGCTCTTGATCTTGGTAGAGAAGGTGGCCAAAAACTCAGAAGTGAGGATTGGATAATGATGATTGTTCGACTTGAGCAAATTCTCGCCCCCTATATAAGTGAATGCCTTCATCAAATCATCATGGATGTGCAGGCGTTGTAATGCGACCCTGCCTAGGCTCGGACCCAGCTCCTACCATTCCGAGACGGCCTAGACCTTGGAGACCCCCTTGGCTTAGGATTTAGTCTCATTTATATATTTATTATATTATTTCTATTTCCGTCATTTATATTTCGTCTTTACTCTTTTAGGCGTGTGTTCTCTTATGCTTAAGAGACCGGCCCATTATGGTAGAATAAGGCGCATTAGGGTTTGTTGCACTTTTCTATTTATATTAGCTACTATATTAGATTTATGGGCTTTTCGGATGTGGGCCTTGATTGAATGTTAGGCCCAATCCGATCCCCTTCTTTGTACCTAGGGTTTCGAGCTTGCTCTCTATATAAGAGGCACTCGGGACTCATTTCAATCCACGTCCAATATGAGTTAAGCTAGAGCTTTGAGTCGAGTTCCTCATCTCCTTTGGCCAGGGCGTCACCCTATTCTTTTCCCGACCCCATATTCTCCTGGCCTACGTCAAACTAGGCCCCCTTCTCAATCCTTTCACTTCACCTCTCAATCTCAAAGTCTATGCTTCGGCCTCAAATCTATCCGGTTACTACTTGTCGGAGGAGATCCGAACGTTTCGAGCCTAGATCCGCCCATTGTGACCCTGGCCTACGTCAAACTAGGCCCCCTTCTCAATCCTTTCACTTCAGTACATCGGAGATAGTTCCGGAGGATCATCATGAGTAACTCTCACGAAGGTGATCAAGGATTAGGCGTCAAGGAGGAGGGAGGCGCACGCCAGGATGCATCAGCAGCCCTTCGTCTCGAATTGTCTGAATTTGCCCAAAGGCTCCAAGCTTTGGAAAAAGAGTTGTCAGATTAGCGTGTTTGCAATGAGAAACACAAAGCAAGCATCGAGCAGCTAACCGCCGATAATGACGGTTTGCGCTCTTTGTTGAACAAAAAAAAATATTATTATATATATATATGGTGTATATATATAATATGGGAATGCTAATTATATCTATATACATATATAGATGTACATGCTAATAGATGTACAGGCTAAGGGATAAAACAATGGAAAGAAAAGTGTATACGTACATGATGGCAAGAAAAGCTTGTTTTGGCCTATAGTTAAATTTTGGGCCGACGATTCATATAAATAAATAAAATAAAAGCCCAAAGCCCATATTGCATTAGTTAGTTAAGTCTTCATCCTGATAAACATGCTAAATAGTGTGTGAAGGTTGTGCTTTATTCCTGTGTACGTAACGTTTCCATGTTTAATTGGCACGTAATGTTTAAAAATTAACGGGGCATGATTAAGCCAAAATGAATGTGCTAATTAAGGGGCATAAAAAAACGTCTCTAGGGTGTGCTTGTGCTCCACGTTCAAAGATTTAATATAAAGGGAGGAGGGCAATACAGAGGCACACAAAGTTCAACAAAGAGGGAAAAAGAAAGTACAAGAGGAAATAGTAGCTAAACATATCAAGATTTACGTGTGTTTACAAGGCCAAATCCCATCAATGGTAATTTTCCTCCCTTAAAACTCTCTCTTATGTGCTAAATGTTTGTTCTTTGTCTTTGGATCATATACTAGTAAAACAGGTTGAGATTCAAAGATCCGTATTCCGATCGAAATCGGTTGGTTCGGTGTCCTCTTCGTTAAGGCATGTGATCAATTGTCTTGTACCGTATATACCAGAGAGCTCGTGGTGACTATTCTCGAAGCCCACAGGAGTTTATTAGAAGCGCGGTCGTTCGTTTGAGGCGAAACCTTCCGTTTCGAGCCTCTTACGGGCGATCGCGTCTACAACATGCCCACAACGATGGCTCATGATTAACCGGGTTGGATTCCGTTGCACCTAGACGGATGTCGCATTTGGTTTGGATGTCTACGGATGACCCGAAACGGAGTGTTTCGCCAATCCGAAGTCAAAGTTGATGATGTCGGTGCCCAGGTCTTGTGAGTTCTATGGAAGATTCAAGAAAAAAATGAAGCCTATGGTGTGCTGGGTTCATGGGAGTGCAAAGCAAGTGACAAAAACTGTCTACTGTTACAAAATAAAGGCGTAGACACGTCCCATATGATAAACTACAAGAAGAATCTCTTTCAAGAATAAAGCCACATCAAACGTACATATAGTCTTACTATATAGTACATATATTTGAACATGGAAAAGGCTAACTTACCATAGAGACTCTATCCAAAGGGCCGATGTGGTGATAAACGTGGTCGAGTCTCGATCGGGCTTGAAGATTGAAACCTGCCAAGTACACACATTCAACTTGTATTGGTGTCACTTAGCACTAATTAAGGTACAAGGAAGATAATAAAAAGGTTGTTAATTAACTAGCCACTGTGAAGAAGGGGTGGCGATCAACTTCGATCGAGTCCAAAAAACAGAACTCTTAGCCACAAACCTTGTATATGGTGAAATGAGCCCAGAACATATATGTATACATGCATATCAAATATATATGCTGTATATATTTCAAAATCAAATTGAAAAGATAGGCTTATTTGCTAGCATGGAGGGAGAAGGTTTACGTGAGCAGCGTGGATGTGATCAAATCTCGATTGAGTCCAGAAAATCTTTCAAGCTCCTGCCATAAATACACACATATGTTACTAAATCTTCTCCTTGAACATACATATATACATGTATATATGTACGCACAAAGCCCATGTCATATATATTTTTCAAGATCAAAATAGAAAGAGAGGTTGACTAGCTAGTAGAAGATGGTGATCAACCGTGATCGTTCGAGCCGAGTCAACCCTTTATCGATGCCCGATTTGTACCGAAAATCTTTGACAAGTGCAAGGAAGACATGAATATAAATCAAGATCGCTTTCTTGTGTACTACATGTTAAGATTAATGGCACTAATCAAAGAAGATGAACACAAAGACATACCTGCTTATGTGGAGTCGGAGACCGATCTTAACAATGAAGCAAAGCAAGCTATATATACTGTCATGTAAAAGAGTATGGGTAAAAATCACAAAGATATTCCCAAAATATATGGCCCAAAATAAAAGATATGTCTTCCAAAAAAAATAAGTCCTTAAAATATTGCCTATGATCCACATCCGGATTTTTAGCATAATTATATTGCTTATGGTCTTCAAATATTGCCCATAATCCACGTTGGGATTTTAGCACAAATATTGCTTATTGCTTATGATCCTAAAAATTTTCCCGTACTTAGATTTACATATATTCGATCGTGAGGGTGGGCTAACTTCTATGGGCTGGCCCATATCTTAAAAGAAATTTCAAGACAAGCAAGCATAGCTTGCATGCATGTACGTACATGCAAGAAGGGGAAATTTTGTCAACTACAACCCTTTTCAAAGTTTCAAATGAAACTAATTCTCTTACTGGGATACTTGAAGCTCAAAAATAATTTCAAATGATATTCAAAACCAATATTGGTCATTAACTAATTAACTAGCTATATAGTTAAGGCCGAACGACCGAAAACCACCCTTATAATATGTCATATTGTTCTAAACTATCCTTTTAATATCAATTTATCGAAAACTACCCTAATAAGGGCTTCCGTTAATAAATGACCACCCGCCCCCAACTCCCGTCAAAATATCCGTCAGTGTTGTATGCACATGCCCCATTATTAATTTTTAATGTGAAATAAAAGTACAAAAAAAGGAAATGGGCCAAAAAAATGAATCTCAAGATCAAACCCTAAAATTCGAGTTCAAAGAAAATGAATCTCAAGATCAAACCCAAAAATTCAACGATTGGTGCGCTTAACCCTAAACAAAGGCGAGATTTGGGAATGGAGGGAGTTGACGGCGAACCAGTAGCAACCCAAACTGCACAAAGGCAAACCAAATCTGGATTGGGGCAAAGTGAGCTCGTGATTTTGGTGGTCGAAGTTGAAGATCCGACTTCATTAATGTTGTCCCCGGCAAGGTCACTGGTGGCAATGAAGTCATTCGAGTTCAAAGAAAGGGTTAAAAATGTTAAATCGTGTTGGAATTTTGCTTGGTAGATGTCGAGGTTGTCACTTAGGTTTAGTGAACCCTAAAAATTTTAGTGGCTAATTGATTCAAATCTCCATAGTATTGAGAAATCTAATGCTCGAATCTTTTTACATACGGATTGAATTTGGGTTTTTTGAGATTAATTCATATTTTTGTGGTGGGTTTTGACAACTGATTTTGTCTTGTATGTGTGATTGGGTATTGGTGTTCGTGGTATTTGTTGAATGGTGGTGGTCAAGGTTGTTTCTTGGCGGCGAGCATGGCTGATACGTGGTGTAGGAGGTGGAAGAGGAAGACAGGAGAAGTTGCAGGTAGAAGACGCAAAAAGAGGATTGAGGAAGAAGATGATAGATCTTTTTTGTGTGCAATAATTAATTTTAATTTATTAGGTATATTTGTAATAATGTAATATAATAAAAAATAAAGGGTGGATTTGTAATTTCATACTTTAGACGGATTTTTTTGACGGGAGTTGAGGACATGTGGTCATTTGTTAACGGAAGCCCTTATGAGGGTGGTTTTCGGTAAATTAATATTAGAAGGATGGTTTAGAGCAATATGGCTTTTATAAGGGTGGTTTTCGGTCATTCGGTCTATAGTTAATCTTGTACGTGAATACTTTTAAATAGCTAATTCACATGGAGTCTTCAAGAATCATACATCTCAAAATGATATATAAAGACGTGCACACTACAAAAGCTAACATGTACTAATTAATGTGGAGTTTTCAAGACAATTAATTGTACAATTTGGAGCAATGTGTGAATTAAATTTTAAACCTTAATAATTTGGGCCCTGTACAAGGCAACATGGGGTTTGAAAATGGGTGGTGAGTTTAGTTTGGGCTTTATCTAATATTAGGGTTTGAAATAAGTTGAACATTTAGAACCCATTACCAGATTCAGCCCGTCATATTCACATGTACGTACGATACATGTACGTAAACATTGCATTCAAAGAAACTATTTTAAGGGTTAAATATGAACACTGGATTGGGTGGAATCATTGCTCAGTCTAATTCCCATTTGAGTCATCAAATAATACTCAAATTATTATGGGAAGAACTACGTATACTTATCCCTTCAACGGGTACGTAGGAAATTCGAAACCAAATCCAAACGGATTTCGAATTCAGTCACAATTCCAAATTCAAACCTAAATAAAAGTGTTCTTGTTTGAACTACTGTGATTTGATCCCATTAAGGGTACGTAGGAAGCTTGACATATAGCGTTAATGCTCATCGAGTTCAATCACAACCATAAACCGAAAAAATCAAACCCAAGTCCTAGTGGGAAATTTAGACAACCCTTCCTAGAAGGTGGGTTTAATTTTCTCCACAACATGCAAATGATAGTTGAACCGAGTTTAGGCAACCCTTCCTAGAAGGTGGGTTTAAGAACGTTTCTCTAATGCATGAAAATCCAACCAAAAATTAAAACCTTTGAACTACGTAAGGCTTGATTCTCTTTAAAGAGATACGTAGGCAACCCGTTATAACTCGGGAGCAGCTCAAATTCAAAAATTAACTCCAAAAGTTTCCAACGTGTCTATATTATTAATAGAGTTGTAAAGATGTATAAATAAGGCTCGAACTTAAAACATTAAATTAGATGTGTTTGTACAAAGTTGTTTTCCTTTAACAAATTTTGTCTAACACTCTCAACTTCGATCCGTGTCCTCTGTTGGCCCGCGTGTCAGAATGACGGATCGATCCCGAAGCAACGCGGGTGATGGTTCCTCTGGGAATCATACCGGCCGCCCCGGAGGAAATCCTGGCCGAGAATTCGTCACCCTACCGGCGACGGTCCCCGGAGTACCATCGTTGACCCCCGCTCAGGGGAATCCTGATAGTGAAGGAATGAGGGCACCCATACGCCTGCAATCGGCGCGAGAAGTTAGCCCCCGACACTTGGAAGATGAGACCATGGACGAAGACGAGGACTGGGACCGCCGTCGTCCCCGAGACCTCGAGGATATCGTTCAGAACCAATTCAATATGTTCACCGAGCAGTTGTCAAAGATACCAGGGGTCCCGCGGCCCATAGAGAAGGAGACGGTTGACGGTTACGACGAATCACCTTTCGCTCCCCACATCGCCCAAGTCGAAATACCAAAGAAGTTCTCAGTGCCTAGCATGACTTCTTATGACGGCACGGGGGACCCTGACGAACACGTGGCCATATTTAAACAAAAGATGATGACCAGAGCGGTGCCATACCACTCACGTGAGGCGTTGATGTGCAAAGGGTTCGAAGCCGCCCTCACGAGACTGGCCCTGAAGTGGTTCGTCAATCTCCCAAGAGGAAGTATTCGTTCCTTCGCCGAATTAATGGACTCGTTCCGGGTGCAGTTCACCAGTAGTCGGAGGTTTGAGAAGGAGTCTAGTGACTTGTACCCGATTATCAAGAAGCTGGAGGAGTCCACTCGGGAATACCTGGACCGGTTCAATTGAGAAAAGATTTCCATCCCGCACTGTGACGTTCCAACGACGATGGAAGCCTTTCGTCAGGGGATAAACCAAGACGGAGATCTCTATAAAGAGCTCACTAGGCACCCTTGCCACAGCTTTGAGGATGTGCAAACCAAAGCCCTGGCTCAAATCAGGTTGGAGGAGGATTTGAAGATGAGAAAACCCACGAGCGTATGGGAGAGGGTAGACAAGAAGGCCACACCAGACCAGCGCCGAGAACGTCGTGACCAACCATACCGACGCCCTCATCCCGACATAGTGCAGGTAAACGTCGCCGAAGCCAAACCGACTAAACCACTGCCGCCAAAATACGACGAGTTCAATTTGGGTATATCCCCCGAAGACCTCGTGAAGAACATAGCTCTGACCATACGGGGCATTAGGTGGCCAAAGAGGAACGAAAAACCGTATCCGAATAAGGATATGAGCAGGTGGTGTGATTTCCATGACGATTACGGCCACGTGACCAAAGAATGCGTAGCCCTGAGGAGAGAGATCGCTTACCTCGTTTCTCGAGGAAGGATTACAAAAGTCGCACCAAACGCACAAGTCCCTCCAGATGTTGTGGAGGCCTTGCGTGCAGGAAGGCCAGCGTCGCCAGTACCGACAAAAGTCGTAAATGTAATCACCGGGGGGTCGAAGGTGTGCGGACTCACTAACTCAGCAACCAAGAGGAATGCGCGAGAAAGCACCCTTCCTCGCTCAGCGCGAGAGAAGAGTGACGTCTTCAGTCTCGCGATACACTTTGGCGAAGACGACATCAGTGGTCTTGACGAACCCCACCACGACGACCTCGTGATTTCTCTATCGACTGGAAACGTTTTAATGAAGCGAGTCCTCATCGACACCATGAGCTCAACTAATCTCATGACGCTGGAAGCCTTAAGAGAAATGGGTCTGAGCGAGAAGGATGTAGACAGAAATCCTACAGCACTCGTAGGCTTTAGCGGAGAAGTGAAGCACACAGTAGGAGATATCATCCTTCCCACATACGCAAAGGTCGTGAACGTCCAGGTTAGATATTCTGTCATGGATTGCCCTTCATGTTATAATTTAATTATGGGAAGACCGTGGCTCCATGACATGAGAGCCGTTCCTTCTACTTACCACAAAACGGTGAAGTTCCCGACTCCGTGGGGGGTTCATGTGATCCGTGGTGATCAAAGAACGTCCCGGGAGTGTTACAAATCGGCGCTGAAACCAGCCGCCAATCAGAAGTCTACCTAGCAATTAAAGAAGGCCACTAACCCTACCCCCTAAAAGAGAAAGAAAAAGAAGATGATCAGGTAGAGGAGGTGGCCCTAGATCAATCTGACCTCAATCGACCCGTGAAGATTGGAAGAGATTTGGAGCCAGTTATGAAAAAAGAGCCGATAGACTTCCTCAGTAAAAACTCGGAGTGTTTTGCTTGGTCCCACAAGGATATGGTAGGGATCAATCCGAGTGTCATCACGCACCGATTAAACGGGATCCTAACCACCCCCCGGTAAAACAAAAGAGAAGGAAGTTCGCCGCTGAGATAAATAAGATAGTGGACGAAGAAGTAAGAAAGTTGATGGAGACTGGAAAGATCAAAGAAGTCAAGTATCCGGAGTGGTTGGCAAATGTAGTCGTTGTTCCCAAGAAAAATGGGAAATGGAGGATGTGCGTTGATTTCACGGATTTGAATAAGGCTTGTCCCAAGGATTCATTTTCGTTGCCTCACATAGACGCACTGGTAGACGCCACAACGGGTCACGAGCTGTTGACTTTTATGGATGCTTTCAGCGGATATAACCAGATTCGGATGGAAGAAAGCGATCAGGATAAGACATCCTTCATCACTAGTAAGGGAACGTACTGCTACAAGGTGATGCCCTTTGGGTTGCGGAACGCTGGGGCCACGTATCAGAGGTTGGTGAACAAAATGTTCCAAGACCAGATTGGAGAAACTATGGAGGTATACATAGACGACATGCTCGTCAAATCAAAGAAAGTTGTGGACCATAGAAGTCATCTAGGGGAAGCTTTCAAAATCTTGAAGAAATTCAACATGAAGTTAAACCCACAGAAATGTACGTTTGGCGTGAAGTCGGGAAAATTCATTGGGTATCTAGTCACCCAAAGAGGAATAGAGGCTAGCCCTGAGCTGGTTCGAGCAATAACCACGCTGAAGTCCCCTAGGTGCGTAAAAGACGTCCAAAAACTCACGGGGCAGATCGCCGCCCTGAACAGGTTCATATCTAAGTCAGCAGATCGGTGTCGTCTCTTCTATGAGGTCCTCAGAAAGAATAAGTGCTTTCAGTGGACTCCCAGACACAAAGAAGCTTTCCAAGAGTTGAAGAGCTACTTCTCAAATCCTTTGATCCTGGCCAAACCCGAAGTAGGAGAAACCCTGCCTTTATATCTCGTGGTCACTGAAAAAGCCGTTAGCGGGGTGTTGGTCAGAGAGCAAGATGGGCAGCAACAACCCGTGTATTACGTTAGTAGAACTCTTCTGTCAGCCGAGACCTGGTACTCTTCCTTAGAGAAGTTGGTCCTTGCCTTAGTCATGTGCTCCCACAAGCTTCGCCCATACTTCGAGGCCCATCCGATAGTGGTAAGAACTACACACCCATTGAAGACAATAATGCACAAGCCTGAGTTCACGAAGAGAATGGCCAAGTGGGCCATCCACCTGAGTGGTTTCGATATCAAGTACGAGCCTAGAACCGCAGTGAAGTCCCAGGCACTGGCCGATTTTGTGGTTGATTTTAGCCCTGCGACGGAAGAAGGATCCGATCTAACAGAGATGATGATGTTAGAAGCAAGGTCTCCAGCCCAATGGACGCTTCACACGGATGGTGCCTCTAACGTTGGGGGAACAGGGATAGGGGTAGTCCTAAAATCAACACAGGGGGATAGGGTGGCACAATCTGTAAGATGTACGTTCGAGGCCACGAACAATGAAGTGGAATATGAAGCCCTGATCTTTGGGCTAACCCTCGCCGAGGATCTGAACATACGACAGATAGAGGTCAAGTGCGACTCGTTACTGATAGTCAACCAAGTGCTGGGGTTGTACGAAGCAAGGGATGAGAGGATGGCGGCTTATTTGGAGGAAGTCAAAAATCTAATTCCTCGTTTCGAGAAGATTTCCTTTGCACAGATCCCAAGAGAGTAGAATGTCCAAGCAGATTCCCTTGCCCGCCTAGCGTCAACCATTGATCCTGACGAGTACCCTGTGATCCCGATGGTTCACATCATGGTTCCCTCCATAAAAAGAGCTCAAACATGTGATACCAAGAAGACTGAAAGAGTGACCGAAGATATCAATCTTCTTGGAATAGCCCCCCACAGCGTCTTCATGAGCAATGACGACGTTGATGCCAGAAGTTACCGAAACGATCCCGATCCAGACTCACCCTTGGACGGATCGAATGGCGAGAAAGCCCTCTTCGACCCTTCGGAAGCTAACGAAACCCCTTGGACTCAGCCATACCTAGATTGGCTAACCAGGGGAAAACTCCTAGAAGACAAAATCGAAGCTAAATTGCTAAAGATAAGGGCCACTAAGTTCACGGTGGAAGGCGGGAACCTGTTCCACAAATCGGCGGTGGGAGCGCTACAACGTTGTCTAGCTAAAGAGGGTATTCAAAGACCTCTTGAGGAACTTCATGAAGGAGATTGTGGCCACACCGGGGGGAGAAGTCTATCCAACAAGGCCCTTCGGCAAGGGTGGTTCTGGCCTACAATGAGGAAAGATGTTGTAGATTTCTGCCGTAAATGCGATGCTTGTCAAAGGCATGCGTCGACCGCTCACCAACCTTCTGAACCACTCTACCCCACACTTACACCATGGCTTTTTATGCGATGGGGGATGGATATAGTCGGGAAGTTACCCCCTTCATCCGGACAGAGAGTGTTCTTCCTTGCTATGACTGATTACTTCTCCAAGTGGATAGAAGTTGAAGCTTATCGAGAAATCAAGGATAAGCAAGTGATATCTTTCATTACCAAAAACATCCTATGCGACAATAACTCTCAATTCATAAGCCAGAATATCAGAGACTTCTGTAGTCATTGGAAGATTAACCTGGTCACTTCAATCCCCCGTTATCCCTAATCAAATGGGCAAGCCGAAGCTAGTAACAAAGTGATCATAAATAACTTGAAGAAGAGGCTCGTGAAGGCCAAAAGAAATTGGGCTGATGAGCTCCTATACGTTCTCTGGGCTGATCGCACGACGCCAAAGGTCGCAACTCCCCTTTCTCCTTAACACATGGATGCGAAGCGGTCATTCCCGCCGAAATTCTCATCCCAACCGCTCGTACCAGCCTCATGACCGAAGAGTGTAATCGTCAGGAGTTGTCGGCTGATTTAGATACTTCTGGCGAACTTCGCGACCAAGCCCGGTTACGATTAGCAATACACCAACAACAGGTTACTCGGAGCTATAACCAGAAAGTCAGGATCCGAACTTTCCGGGTCGGTGACTGGGTGCTACGACGAGTCTTTCAAAATACCCGTGAAACCAAATCGGGGAAACTAGCCCCGACTTGGGAAGGGCCCTATAAGATAACAGGGGTCGTTGGGCAAGGTGCTTACCAGCTAGAATCAAAGGACGGAGAACCCGTCCCTCGGAGCTGGAACGCACTACACTTGAAGAAGTATCACTTCTAAGGGAGAACTCCTTCTATCGGAGCGAAGACCTCCCCGAATCCTCAGAAGAAGATCCTCAACATCAGATGGTCTAGACACTAGAGGTCATCAGTCCGTAGTTTGTTATATTGCTTTTATTTAAGTTCATCTTTCTTGGTATGTTCAGCTTATTTGTGTGAAGACTCTTTGTTGTGTGATTTCTATGCTCTGTCTCGCTTTATCGAATGAATGACATTAATTTATCTTTGTGTGTTTATCCTTGTTTTCCCTTTTTTGCATGAGTAGAACTGAAAAACTGAAAGTGTATTTCATTTATATATAGAATGCCTTATACAATTAGACATGAATCTGAAAGCAACAAGAGGTAACCAATCCTAGACTAAAACAATAGAGGTAACCAATCCTAGAAACGCCTCTAACCGGCCATCCTTCCCGAGCGCTAGCCCCAACGCGATACTCGTTGAACGCTTGGAAACTTCATCGGTAAACGCAACTGCCACCCGTGACCAGAGACTTCTGCAGGAGTCCTCATCCTGAAGCCTTCAATCCAAAGCACCTATTCGTCCAGAAAATTCCTGCACACAAAGGAAGGACAAACACAAATGAAAATGCGCAAAGAATAAAGGGAAAGCATGCATGCACCAAAAACTATCCACTTCCCCTTCTTGAGGAAGAGGAAACGTCCAAACAAAGGACGTATATTGTTCACGGCCCACACAAGTCACTAGAAGTTTGTTCAAATGAAAGCAAAAGAAACATCATAAAAAGAAGAAAAATCTTTTACAAGGGCTTGCGACCCTAATCTTCATCAGGAGTGCCTCCCAGCTGCTCCGCGGTGTCCATGGAAAGTCCGTCACCTCTTCCCGGTGTCCCACCCACGCTTGGATCACGACCACCACCTTCTTCTTCCACGTCCAGAGAAGCCAATAGTTCGTCACCAGGAGCTGGTTGATATGGAGGATAAAAACTATGGAAAGACGCGATCTCGGCATCCAGATCCCAATCCAAGTGCTCACCAGCCGCGAATTGCTTGATCGTCTCTACCCGAGACATCATTGAGCAGTAGGCCCCAATCTCGCTAGCTTCCTTAGCGATCCTCCTGTTCTTGGCCTCGAGCTCGGCGATCTTGGACCGGTCCGACATAGCTTGAGAAGAATGACGTTTGACCGTCTCGGTAAGTTTTGCCAGCTTGCTCGCGTCCGTCTTCTGGCGCTCAGTTGCCAGATGGATTTCCTTCTCCAAAGCAGCTTTCTCAACATCCCACTGGGTTTGACGTTCCTTAAGAGTTAGCTCCTCTCTATCAACAGCCTCCGCCACCCATAGGACGCCTTGCAGGGCCTGCGTACAAAGACATGATATCTGTCGCAATAAAAAAAAGAATAGGAGAGGAAGGGATGACCGGAGAAAACGGACCTTCCAGATCGACAAGCCAACTGCCCTGACCAAAACAGAGCGAGGAACAAACAGGCAGGGTTTCTTTGAGCCGTGGGCACTTCGAAGTTTCTGCCATAAGTCCGAGGGACCTTTGTCGTCTAGGTCGATGACTTCAGTAACGCTGGGTGTTGGTCTCTTAGCCGGGGTCGCTTTTGCTACAACCTTTATCTTTACCTTCGGGTCCAAAGGGGGTTTCTTATCACTCGAGCGGAGTTTGCGCTAAATAAGGGCTGCAGCAGAAAAACTTCTCCCCAAAGATGAGGAAGGCTCTGGAAAGACAGGCGTTAAGAGTTCAAGAAGACAATTGTCGTCACGTTCATAAGTCAAGGATAAAAAATATAATATAAAGAGAAGAAAGCAGAGAAGCGCATACTAGTAGGGTTTTTAACAAGGCTTGGCCCCTTACTAGTAAGCTCCCCAAACTTCGGAGCATCGTCCTCGATCGTCTTCTCAGAATTCCCTGACCCCGCGTCATCCTCATCATCCTTCAGATCCCGAGTGATTGTCGTCGTCTTATTGCTGGATTCACCCTCGAGCATTAGTTCCGCAGACCTCCGATACGTCCTTTTGGCTTCCGGGAGAGGGAAGAGTTTCCTGCAAGCTTTTGATTCCAAAACTTGGATCTCCATACTCGGCGGAACTATGCGAGAAATCCCCAAAGTTAAGGAATCGATAAGAAGCCGCTAGAGAAAACAACCAAGGGTTGAGGAAATCAGGGTAGAAAGTACTTACTTTTGGTAGTCCAAGAGTCAAAGAATGCAGCTTGGAACGTAGTGGACCTCTCCACGAAAAAGAAACGCGAAGCCCAGTCTTTATCATTGACCTTCGACTTCGGGATCAGAGGGTTCTTTGCGTCTCGTGCATGAAGGGTGAAGCGTCCGGCCCTGAGAGGACAAACCCGCTATGCACACAAGATGTCCTGTAAGGTGAAGTCGATCTTTTTGCCCCGACAGACGTCGCTGATCTGGTACAGAATCTTCCATACCGACGGCATCAACTGCGCCGGAGACGCCTTGAGCGTTATCAAGAAGTTTAAAATCAGGGGAGAAAAGGGGAAAAGGGCTCCTAGGGTGAATGGATATTCCAGGAAGTAGACCCAACCCTCTTTGACCCAGTCGGCAGCCTCACATGTAGGGGTATAAAAGTTAACATCAGAAGGGAATTCGTGGCTTCGGACTAAAGTCTCCACCTCCTCTGGAGTAAGAGAACAAGGACGACACTCATGGGGTTCGAGGAAATGAGAGGACTCAAAGCCCATGTCTTCGACGCCGTTGTTGGCCATTGGGGTTAGCAGAAAAGGAGTAGAACGAGAGTTAGAAAAAAAGGGGGGCAAGAAGAAGACAAAGCACGAAGGAAAAGACGTGTATCTCTCAAGAGGTCTGAAGCAAGGCATTTAAAGCCTGAGTGATGAGACTTCTCAGGTTCTCCAGGAATATCGAACGGATGGGTGATCACCACGTGGCGCACGCTGCCTGCATTCACGCGGCAAATCCGATCCGAATCTTGCCTAAAAGATTTGGATCATGATTTGGGGGTATTGTTAGGCCCAAAAATCTATCGGCCCATCCGATGAGTCGAGCCCATGAACGCACGAAGAAATCACCAACCGGGCCAAGCGAGAAGAGATCTTGGAATAGAGAAATCTCCAGTCATTCGATGGAAGGGAGAAAGCATCCATCACAAGCGGAAATAACCGTCCCGAAGACGCACGAGATAGCGCTCCAAGCCTCCGAAGCACGCGGAAAGTGGGAAATTAGTTATGAGTTGTGTTTTAGAGATCCGGAGATCGTGATACTAGGGAAATAATCGTTGCAATGTAAACATATATATCGATTTTACTTGTTTTTGTAAAGGCAGGCGAACATCAGTGAAAATACATACGAGATTACAGATTTCTAGAGAAAAATCAGTTTCTCCTTGTTCTTTGTTCTTGTGAATCTCACGTTCGTGTAAGGTCGATAACTTCCTTCGATTTCGATCGTGCCCCAATTCAGGACAGAGGTTTGTCAAGCAAATTTTTGTCCAAAACACCCCATACTTAGACTTGCTTGTCCTCAAGCAATAATCATGCATAATCAAGACCAATAACACAATCTTCAAGTATAGTCTTTGTCAAAACATTTTTAAACACAAGTAAAAAAGTAGACAAGTAATTTTAACGTCATCACATATGTATGAGTCTCAAGCTTAAGCAATCACAATCCAACCTCACAAGGGATATTAATTTTTTTCTCTCACTCTCATGTGTTTAGGCTATTAAATCAACTCTCATCTCAATCTTTATGCAACATCAACTTTATCATTGAGACTTATATCACCAATCTCTCTACCTAGAGAAGTCAAAACACATCAATCATCCTAAGAACTTAGGCTCAATGAAATCTTCATAGAAGACTCCATTCGGCCGGGTTGTAATGGGGCTTGGTAATAACATTAGACATGGAAATATTTTGGCTATGTGGTGCTAATAATATCCGGGAATCAAAGACTCCTAAAAACTCACACGTCCAAAACACTCAAAAGATAACCAAACTTTTATGTTACTTTTCTTTCACTCACCCATTTATCCCAAGTTTATCTTGCTTACAAATACTAAGGATATTTGGCTCATGCACACTTTCACTATTAAACTCTTTCTCTTTTCTTTCTTTTCCTCCCTTATGATTTTCATTTGGCTCACGCACACGAAAACATACGAGATAACCAATTTCTCGAGGAGATCATTTCTCTTTGTTCTTGTGAATTCCATACTCATTCGAACTCGTTGTTCCCTTTGAATTCGATCGTGCCCCAATCTAGGGCGAAGGTTTTTTAATCAAATTTTTGTCCAAAACAACGATGTGAATAAAATGTGCTTGACTTGCTACTCTTACTTATGCAAGAAAAGAAATATATATGAGCAAGTAACTACACAAACAAATGTCATTCATTCGACAAAACACCGCAACATGGAAATCACACAACAAGTAGTTTTCACATAGTCAAGTTGATCACAAGCAAACTACGAAAGGAAAGAACTTGAATGATAGTAAACTAACATTTAGGGATAGATGTCCTCGAACGTCTTGCGTATCACGTGCGGAGGCTTCCTACTAGGAGTGCCCCAGAAGTTTGCGTTCCGAGGAGGGAAGACCCCTTTTAAAAGTGGTACTTCTTTAGATGTATCGCATTCCAACTTCGTGGGACGGCATCACCATCTTTGGACTCAAGTTGGTACGCGCCTTGACCGACGACCCTAGTTATCTTGTACGGCCCTTCCCATGCCGGGGCTAGCTTGCCTAACTTGGTTTCATGGGTATTTTGAAAGACTTTTTGTAGTGCCCAGTCGCCAACTCGGAAAGTCCGAATCCTAACGTTTTGGTTGTATCTTCGGACGACTTGTTGCTGGTGTCTCGCTAGACATAGTCGGGCCTGGTCACAAAGCTTGTCAAAAGTATCCAGATTGGCTGACAACTCTAGACGATTTTGTTCTTCGGTCAAGAAACTGACACGAGCTGTGGGGATGAGAATCTCGGTGGGAATGATCGCTTCACACTCGTGCGTCAATGAGAAAGGAGACTGACTGGTTTCTACCTTAGGCGTTGTTCGATCGACCCACATGACGTAGGGTAGTTCGTCGGCCCAGTTTCCTTTGGCTTTTGCGAGTCACTTTCAAGTTGTTCAAAATCACCTTATTGCTAGCTTTGGCTTGCCCATTAGACTGGGGATAGCGAGGTGTCGAAGTGACTAAATTGATGTTCCAGTGACTGCAAAAGTCTTTGGTTCTTTGACTTATGAACTGAGACCCATTGTCACATACGATCTTTGAAGGTACCCCAAAACGACAAAGGATATTTCTAATGATAAAGGAAATCACTCGTGTGTCCTTGATTTCTCGATAAGCCTCGGCTACAATCCACTTGGAGAAGTAATTGGTCATAGCGAGGAAGAATACCCTTTGTCCAGACGAAGGGGGTAACTTCCCGACTATGTCCATTCCCCAGCACATGAACGGCCATGGTATGAGTGTGGGGTAGAGTGGTTCGGGAGGTTGGTGAGCCGTTGGTGCCTGTTGCCGACAAACGTCATACTTACGGCAGAATTCTACAACATCTTTTCTCATAGTAAGCCAATACCACCCCTGACGAAGGAAGGGCCTTATTGGATAGACTTCTTCCTCTTGTATGATTCCACAATCTCCTTCATGAAGCTCCTCGACAAGTTTCTGAACGCCTTCCTTGGTCAAGCAACGTTGGAGCGTGTCAATTGCTGATCGGTGGAAGAGTGTCTCATTTTTGGACTGTAAATCGCGTGGCTCTCATCTTCAGCATCCTAGCGTCGACTTTATCTTTCGGAAGCTTTCCTTTGACCAATCAATCGAGGTATGGCTGGGTCCAAGATTCCTCATTAACTCGGAAGGGAACGAGGGAATTTTCTTCATGACCCGGGCCATCTAGAGATAGATCTGGGTCAGGGTCGTTTCGGAAGCTCCGGGCGTCAATATCATCACTGCTCATGAAGACGTTTTTCGTGAGGTGTGATTCTGAGAGAGGTGACGTCATCGGTCATGCCAAGAGACTTATCATCATCATTTGTGCGGGTTCTTCCAATGGCAGGAACCATGATATGAATCATTGGAATTGTAGGATATTCATCAGGGTCGATGGCCGAAGCTAAACGATCGAGAGAGTCTGCTTGACCGTTCTGCTCTTCTTGGGACCTGTGTGAAGGATATCTTCTCGAACTGGGGGATTAGACCCTTCACCACTTCCAGGTAAGCCGCCATTCTTTTGTCCCTGGCTTCATATAACCCCAAGAGTTTATTGATTATCAGTAATGAATCACAATTGACCTCGATCTGCTGTATGGCCAGGTCCTTGGCAAGAGTTAGGCCAAAAATTAAGGCCTCGTACTCGACTTCATTGTTCGTGGCTTCGAAAGTACATCTCACGGATTGTGCCACCCTATCCCCATGTGTTGATTTTAGGACTACTCGATCTTGTTCCTGTTCCCCCATCGTTGGAAGCGTCGTCCGAGTGAAGCATCCATTTGACTGGAGACTTAGCTTCTAGCATCATCAACTCTGCTGATTCCATTCTTTCTTGTGGTAGGACTCAAATCAACCACAAAGTCGGATAGCACTTGAGATTTCAGTGCGGTCCTGGGCTCATACTAGATGTCGAATCCGCTCAAATGGATTGCCCATTTGGCCATTCTTCTTGTAAACTCAAGTTTTTGCATGACTGTCTTCAAGGGATGTGTGGTTCTCACCAAGATCGTGTGTGACTCGAAGTAGGGACGGAGTTTATTGGAGCACATGACCAATGCTAGCACCCATTTTTCCAGGGAAGAATAACGGGTTTCGGTTGGTAGGAGAGTTCTACTTACGTAATATACAGGCTGCTACTGCCCATCTTGTTTGCGGACCAGCACCCCACTGATGGCTCGCTTGGTGACAACCAGGTACAAGGGTAAAGTTTCTCCTTCTTCCGGCTTCGCTAATATTAGAGGATCGAAGAATTATTTCTTCAACTCCTGGAAAGCTTCCTCATGTCGGGCGGTACACTGGAAACACTTGTTCTTTCTTAGCACCTCGTAGCATAGATCACCGACAACGATCCGCTGACTTGGAAATGAATCTATTCAACGCAGCGATTTACTCAGTGAGCTTTTGGACATCTTTCACGCATCTCGGAGATTTCAGCGATACTATCGCGCAAACCTGTTCTGGGCTTTCTTCTATCCCTCTTTGGGTGACCAAATACCCTAGGAATTTCCCGGATTTCACTCCGAATGTACACTTATGCGAGTTCAGCTTCATGTTGTATCACTTCAGGATTCCGAAAGCCTCTTCTAAGTGACGATGATGGTCTACAACTTTCTTTGATTTGACGAGCATGTCATCTATACATACATAGTCTCCCCGATTTGGTTTTGGAACATTTTATTCACTAGCCTTTGGTACGTGGCTCCAGCGTTCCATAGTCCAAAGGGCATAACTTTGTAGCAGTAGGTTCCTTTGCTAGTTATGAAAGATGTCTTCTCCTGGTCGCTTTTTTCCATCCGGATCTGGATGTAACCATTGAAAGCATCCATGAAGGTCAATAACTCATGGCCCGACGTGGCGTCTACCAAGGAGTCTATGTGAGGCAACAGAAATGAATCCTTGGGACAAGCCTTGTTCAAATCTGTGAAGTCTACACAAATCATCCATTTTCCGTTTTTCTTGGGTACAACGACTACATTAGCCAACCATTCTGGATACTTGACTTCTTTAATCTTTCCAGTTTCCATCAGCTTTCCAACTTCCTCGTCTACTATCTTGTTTCTTTCAGCGGCAAATTTCCTCTGTTTCTATTTCACCGGTGGGTGGTTTGGATCCACATTCAACTTGTGTGTAATGACCTCTGGGTCGATTCCTAAATGTCCTCGTGGGACTATGCAAAGCATTCCGTATTCTTGCTCAACAAGTCTATTAGCTCATCCTTCATGGACAGTTCCAAGTCTCTTCCAATCTTTACGGACAGATTGAGGTCTGATTGGTCTAGGACCACTTCTTCTACCTGCTCATCTTTCTTTTCTTTTTCTTTTGGAACGGTAGAATCAGTGGCTTCCTTTAATTGCTACGCCGACTTTTGACTGACGGTCGGTTTTAGAGCCGACTTGTAGCACTCTCTCGACGTTTTTTGAACTCCTCGGATCTTTTGAACCCCCCATGGCGTTGGGAACTTTATCGTCTGGTGGTAGGTGGAGGGAACTGCCTCATGTCATGGAGCCACGGTCTCCCTATTATCACATTATAGCAAGAAGGACAATCCATGACAGAGTATTTAACCTGGATGTTCATGCCCTTTGCGTACGTGGGAAGGATGATGTCTCCTACCGTGTGCTTCACTTCTCCGCTGAACCCCACAAGCGCAGTCTGGTTCTTCTCCACGTCCTTTTCGCTCAACCTTATTGCTTTCAATGCTCCTAGCATCATGAGGTTAGTCGAACATCCGGTGTCAATGAGAACCTGTTTAACCAAGACGTTCCCTATCGAGAGAGAAATCACGAGACCATCATGGTGAGGTCTGATAGCTTGCATATAGGAGTAGTTTAGATGCATGTTTTATATATGTTTTAGTTAGGTTTATGTTGGTTTTTATGTAGTTTTTAGGTTTTTGTGTTGTCGGGTATTATGCGCTGGTTTGCTCGGTTTTGCAGGTTCTTAGGTTCAGGAGCAACAGTGATGTCCGCCTTTTTAGTCATGTTTTTAGGGTGTGTTTTTAGTGTATTTGAGTCTTTTTCTTTAGTTTTGTGCTTTGTTTTGATTCGTTTGTGTAGGTTTTCGTATTTTCTTAATATATGGAGTCTACATAAGCTTTGGTGGTGTTTTGTAGGTTTTTAGAAGCTATTTGGAGCATTTTTTTGAAGAAAGGAGCCAAGTCGGTGAAGATAGCACTCAAGAATGAAGAGAAGACGAAGAAAAGCGCTCAAGTAAAGTCATTGAAGATCAAGTTTGAGCTTGGAAAGAGATAGAGAAATTCGTTATAAGAACATAGGAAAAAGAATCGAGTCAAACAGAGTTGTAACGAATCCTCTACGCAAGTTTTACTCAAGGTTGTTCGAAGTGCTGAACAGGGTCGTTAACGACCCTGATAAGGTCGTTAACGAGCCACCGCGAGGAGCAGCGTGTCTGAGTCGGCGTGTTTTTAATGGGCTTCTATCTTGTTTCCTTTTATGTTATTAGATAGATAAAAGGGATATATTTTATTAGAAGATATTATTTCCTTATAGTTAGATTTAAGATAGATTTATTTCCTTAAAGATAGATTTAGGATAGAATAGTTTCTCTATAAATGCACTTGTCCCCTCTTTAGTTTTCTTATCAATCATTCAAGTTAGAGGAGGAGAAGAGGGAGAGGGGACGAGAGAGGAGAGGACGAGTAGAGATACTTAGAAGACAAGTTTTTGGATTCAAAGTTGTAAGCTTTCTTATTTAATTTAATTGTTTTGCTTTTAATTATGATTAGTGAGTAGTCTTCCTCTCTAAGGTTGGGGTTGAACCCAACAATGGTTGTGCATGCTTGTCTATGATCATGTCTTGATTGTTTTTATTGCATGAATCTATTCTCTTGTTCTTAAATCCTTAAAACGAAAGTTGAAGGGAATTTCTCATTCATAGTTGAAGTGAAAACGGAAACCTTGAATCAGAATAGTCAAATTAGGGTTTTGAAGTGAAAACAGATCTATCCTAGTTGAAGTAGAAGAGACTAGATAGTAAGTTTGTTAATTGAACGAAAGTTGATTGATTTACTTGCTTAAAGTCAACGAAAGTTGACACCTTTATGTGATAAAAGCATGATCTTTATGTTTCATTAGCGTTTGGCATGCACGATTGTTGTTGTGGTGATACCTTTACCTTAGATTTCTCTCTTCCTTGCTAAAAACCCTAGATTTTGTTGATTGCTTGCGTAATAATTTACAAAACTTGATACTGACTTTCTCCCTGTGGACGAACTTGACTCTGTTATACAACACCGGGGTCTTGATATAAATTTATTTGTTGTCAAGAAACCCTCTCAACAAATTGGCGCCGTTGCCGGGGAGATTTCAATAGTGCCAAGTTTTGTTCTTTTTACGTTTTTGGGACTCCGCCGAGTCGGTAACGACCCCTTAGGGTCGGTACCGACCCTGCTGGGCAACCCAGTTTCTTTGCTTTTTCTATTTAGTGTCTAGGTCATTGTCGAGTCATTAACGACCCTCCCAGGGTCGGTAACAACCCTGTCGACAGGTAGTTGTTTCTTTCTTTTTAGTTTCGGTTTTTACGGGATCACTCCAGGCTCCTTACCGACCCTATTCAGGCTCGGTACCGACCCTCGCCGAGAACCCGTTTTTGCTTTTTGATTTCGTTTTTTGTTTTTGTTTTTGCTTACAGTGTATGCCAGCTGAAGGACGCCGAGTTATCTCTAATCCAATAAGTAGACCCTGAACTCGAGCCATGGCTACACATGAAGAACTAGCTAAGCAGATTGTTGAACTCAGTTTAGAGATAGAGGAGATCCAGAGAGAAAGGGAAATCATACCTACTGAGGCATATGAAGAAGCTAATTACATGTGGGGTCCATATAGGAACCAAGATGATACCTTTTATGCAGGGAGGAATTACAATCAGCCCACCTGGGGCAATTACGCATATGGCCAATGGAGCCAACCTCCTCAACAAGACCAATGGGTTCCACCTTACAGACCTCCAGGCCATCAGGAACCACCATCATGGGTTCAAGGATTACAGGAAGGCATTAACGGCGTGACCAACAAAGTTAAAGAAGTGACCAACAAGGTTAACGAAGTTCAAGCCAACCTGAACCAACAAAATAAAAGATGGGGAGAGTTCGATATATGGAAGAAGAGTGTTGATTCCCAACTAGGGAACCTAGCTGCCCAGATTCTAAGACCCCAAGGGAAATTTCCGGGCCGATCCGAGGAAAACCCTAGAGGACAAATTGCAGCTATGCACCTCAGAAGTGGCAAGGAGTTGCCAAATCGAGCCAAACCTAAAGACACTAAGCACGGCAACGAAGATGATTCCCCGGTCAGGCTCGTTACCGACCCCAACAGGGTCGTTAACGAGGCTCCCCAGTTCGATAACGCGCCATCCTTGCCAGGTAAGTCTTCTGAACCAACCTCTGAGTTCGTTACCGATCCCACCAGGGTCGGTACCGACCCATCTGCACCGATCGACCCTCTTATCGATTCGGCGGAGCCTCGATCCAGGTCTCTCTCTATCCCGAGTCCGTCAAAAACTCTTCCTTTCCCGATTCAAAAGTCTAATGATGTCACAGAAGGAAAGTTTAGACGCTTTGTTAAAATTCTTCAAGGGCTAAATATTTCAATTCCATTTACTGATGCCCTTAATGAAATGCCTGCCTACGCTAAGTTTTTGAAAGAGATTCTGAGCAGGAAAAGATCTATCTCAGAGCTGCATAATGAAATCCGAGCCATAAAGCTTCCAGAAAAACTCGGTGATCCAGGTAAGTTTGCAATTTCAATTGGTATTGGGACTCACCGTTTTAAAGCTCTGTGTGATCTAGGTGCCAATGCTAGTTTATTATCATTATCTATCTGGACCAAGGTTAACATGGGATCACTAGAGCCTGTCAAGATGAAACTCTACATGGCGGATGGATCTTCTGTAAAAGCAACCGGAGTTGTTGACGATGTTCCTGTCCGAGTTGGAAAATTCTTTGTTCCCAACGACTTCATTGTGTTAGATATGCCTGAAGACCCTGTGGAGCCAATCATTCTAGGCAGACCATTCTTAGCCACCGCAGGAGCACGTGTTGATGTCAGGAAGGGACTTCTCACGTTTGATATTGGAGAAGAGAAGGTCGAGTTTCAATTCAACACACCGATGAGCGAAGTGGCTAGTTGTAGTATTGAAGAGTCTACCGACCCACCTTGGCTCGATAACGACCCTTCTCTAAGTACAGCAATGAGCAAAATCAAGGATGTCACATCTACCGAAGAGCCTACCAACCCCCCATGGGTCGGTAACGACCCTTATCTGAAGGAAAACAATGCTAGAGATGGAATCAGGCACGACATCGAGCCACTTCCAGATCCAGTAGGGTCGTTAACGACCCATATAGCCTCGGTAACAAGCCACTTCCCGAATAACCCTAGTGAGTTTTCTTGTTCTTATCCAATCAATTCTGGTCATGATCCTTTCTCTTATCCCGGTTCTATTTCATATCCTACTATTGGTACTGTGAAGGAGTCGAAACCTCCTCGGTTTTCGGATTTTACTAACCCTGTTGTAGGATTACCAAGCATACTTGTTGATGATCGAGGACCAAATATTTTGGGCAGAAGCTATGATGTTTTTCAGGTTAAGTATGGGGTTTCTTATGATCCCTTTGATATTGGATGGCAACCACCCTAGGTAAAGCTAAGGTAAGTTCGTCGGGCTGACGACGTTAAAAATAGCGCTTACGGGAGGCAACCCACTTTTTAGTTTTCGCTTTAAGTTTTTGCTTTCTTAGTTCTTTTTGCTAGCTTTCTTTTGACTTGTTTTTTAGGTTATATTAGTGTAGTAGGGATAGAAGTTTTTCTAAAGTGACTTAGGTACAAGAAGTTAAGAAGTGCTACAATCAAAGACAACCGGTGTACAAGCACGCATGCTCGGTAACGACCTTCACAAGCTCGCTACCGACCTCTACCGAACCGAAAGAAAAGCAATGCTCCTAAGTAATCAATGGTTTCAAGCAGCTTCAGTTTTATTTTGTGAGTTCCCTTTTCTTATTCTCTTTATATTTTTATGTTTTAAACAGTGAGGACACTGTTTGGTTTAAGTATGGGGTATGAGAAAAGGTAACTCAGTTTTGTGTCAGTTTTTATGTCTTTGTTTGTGTTTTAGGATTGATAATATTCCACTTAGATGTCCTATGATGTGCTTTAACTTGCTTGATCATGTAATTCCATAGCATGTTTGGAGAGCTTTGCTTAAATCATGTTGGAAATTGTTTTTATGTGGAATATTTAGCATGTGATGAAATTGAGCACATATGATCTTAGGTAGAAGTGACTTAAATCCAACAAAAATATCTACCTTGTGAGTTGTTTTTGGCCTTATAGGGAGAGCATCAAAAATCCCTCTTCTTTTCTTGTGTGATTTACTCTCCTTATGCATACTATCTCTTGTCATTGATATGGTTATCTATTTCTTGAAACCTATATGAGATATTAGTTCATTGCATGTGAAATCAGATGATAGAGAACTTATTTTTCATAAGCCTTATTAATCCTTACCTACCTTATCATTATCCTCTTTTTGAAGCCAAATTTTGAGCCTTTAAGCCTTTTATTTTTAGCTCCACAAAATTATTCCCTAGCCGAGATAAGCTTGACCCTATCCGGGGATTAGGACTTAGTGTTGGTTATTGTTATGATTTTGTTGAGTGAGTTGTATTGGTTCAAGTGTGGGGTAATTTTGGGTTGGGTATTTGAAAATCTTGCAGTTTGTCATGTAAAAGGATTTTGGTTCCCTGAATGCACTTGCAAAGAAAAAAAAAGAAATCGGTACCGAACCTTCCCAGCATAAAAAAAAATGAAAATCAAAAGGGAGAAGAAAGAAAGAAAAAAAAGAGTTGAGTAGTGAAAAGTGTGCATGAGCCAAATTTCCTTGTTGTTTGTAAGCAAGATTAAGTTGGGATATTTTAAAAGGGTAGAAAGAAAAGTGAGTTGAGCTATAATGTTGAGTGAGTTTGGTATGATCTTTGATGAGTTTTTGTTTATGTGAGTTTTAGGTGTCTTTGATTCCCGGATATTTTTAGCACCACATAGCCAAAATATTTCCACGCCTATTTGTTATTACCAAGCCCCATTACAACCCGGCCGAATGGAAACTTCTATGAAGTTTTTATATGTTTGGTGATATAAGTAACAATGACTATGTTGATATTTGTATATTGGATTGAGTTGATAGTTGTTATTCTAAGCCTAAACACATGAGAGTTGAGAGAAACACATATCCCTTGTGAGGTTGGATTCTTAGTTGCTTTTGCTTGAGATTGATCATATATGTGTGATGATGTTAGATTCACTTGTCTATCTATTTATACTTGTGCTTTGATGTTGCTTTTTGATAAAGGCATTGACTTGATATATGTGTTGATGGTTTTGGTTGATGTCTTGTTGATTGCTTGAGGACAAGCAAGTCTAAGTATGGGGTATTATGATGTCCGCCTTTTTAGTCATGTTTTTAGGGTGTGTTTTTAGTGTATTTGAGTCTTTTTCTTTAGTTTTGTGTTTTGTTTTGAGTCGTTTGTGTAGGTTTTCGTATTTTCTTAAGATATGGAGTCTATATAAGCTTTGGTGGTGTTTTGTAGGTTTTTACAAGCTATTTGGAGCATTTTCTTGAAGAAAGGAGCCAAGTCGGTGAAGATAGCACTCAAGAATGAAGAGAAGACGAAGAAAAGCGCTCAAGTAAAGTCATTGAAGATCAAGTTTGAGCTTGGAAAGAGATAGAGAAATTCGTTACAAGAACATAGGAAAAAGAAGCGAGTCAAACAGAGTTGTAACGAATCCTCTACGCAAGTTTTACTCAAGGTTGTTCGAAGTGCTGAACAGGGTCGTTAATGACCCTGATAAGGTCGTTAACGAGCCACCGCGAGGAGCAGCGTGTCTGAGTCGACGTGTTTTTAATGGGCTTCTATCTTGTTTCCTTTTATGTTATTAGATAGATAAAAGGGATATATTTTATTAGAAGATATTATTTCCTTATAGTTAGATTTAAGATAGATTTATTTCCTTAAAGATAGATTTAGGATAGAATAGTTTCTCTATAAATACACTTGTCCCCTCTTTAGTTTTCTTATCAATCATTCAAGTTAGAGGAGAAGAGGGAGAGGGGACGAGAGAGGAGAGGACGAGTAGAGATACTTAGAAGACAAGTTTTTGGATTCAAAGTTGTAAACTTTCTTATTTAATTTAATTGTTTTGCTTTTAATTATGATTAGTGAGTAGTCTTCCTCTCTAAGGTTGGGGTTGAACCCAACAATGGTTGTGCATGCTTGTCTATGATCATGTCTTGATTGTTTTTATTGCATGAATCTATTCTATTGTTCTTAAATCCTTAAAACGAAAGTTGAAGGGAATTTCTCATTCATAGTTGAAGTGAAAACGGAAACCTTGAATCAGAATAGTCAAATTAGGGTTTTGAAGTGAAAACAGATCTATCCTAGTTGAAGTAGAAGAGATTAGACAGTAAGTTTGTTAATTGAACGAAAGTTGATTGATTTACTTGCTTAAAGTTAACGAAAGTTGACACCTTTATGTGATAAAAGCATGATCTTTATGTTTCATTAGCGTTTGGCATGCATGATTGTTGTTGTGGTGATACCTTTACCTTAGATTTCTCTCTTCCTTGCTAAAAACCCTAGATTTTGTTGATTGCTTGCGTAATAAGTTACAAAACTTGATATTGACTTTCTCCCTGTGGACGAACCTGACTCTGCTATACAAGACCAGAGTCTTGGTATAAATTTATTTGTTGTCAAGAAACCCTCTCAACAAACAGCGGGGCGAGTACAGATTGAGCATGGCGGTGGTGGACGAGCCAAGGGAGCTAAGGAATGCTAGGAGCATAGATGGAGAAGAGTCAAACCAAGAAAAACCAAGGAGAAGCTAAGGACAAGCGCTCCGGATCGAACCCGAGCAACCAACCCGCGCAATCACAAATGATGGCAATTGTGCGTGGAAGCATTGCGCGGCCGCGCAATTCGGTGTCGAAGTCGCGCAATCGGTGTTTTTCACGCGGGTGTTATTTGGGCTAGAGTTTTGGGCTAGGCTCGTGATTTTTGGGCTTGTATTATATCATGTCCGAGATGTGGCTTAAGATATAAGTTTTGAGGGTTGTTTTTAGAGGACATATAAATACTTTATGTTAGTTTAATTTTGTCATAACTTTTTATCATACTTTTGGAGGCTAGGGTTTTCTCTCAAGGAAGAACCTTTGAACCTTTGTAAGTTTGATTTTAATTCAATTATGCATTGCTAATTTCTCTTGTGTTTGGCTAGTTATTGAAGTCATGATTTGTATGTAGTTGTGAGGTTTGATTGATTCTCAACAAACTTGAATAGAAATTATTCCATGTGCTTAATTGAATCTAAATTAGGGTTTTATTAGATTAGCTACCTAATTGAATTTCTAGTTAAAACTGAATCTGATTAATTACCGGTCGGAGTTAATTAGATCAAGAGTATACTTTAATCAATTAGTATCGGTTGGACTAGTTGGTTAAAGAAGGCAATAAATTCACAAGTCACTTAGATGTCTGGTTGCTCTAAGTTGTTTGTTTATATTGATAACTTGAATTGTCATGTTGTTATTTAATTGAATCTAGAAGGTCTTCTAGGTTATTATTTAATTAGGGTTGTTAGACTGGTAGTTCTATCAACTATATATGAAGTTTGGATCTTAATACTTAGTAGGGTCATTATCCACAATAGATTATTCAAGTAAGAAGAGAATCAAGAGAATCAATGATCAACGAATCAATATCATGATGGATTTAACTAGTTGAACACGCTTGTCTTTCATATATTTAAATCATCTTTGCATTCATAGTTAGTTTTATTCTTGCATAGTAGGTTAGAATTTACAATTACAAACCCCCATATTAGTTACTTGGCACTTAAGCAATAACACATTTACACGAGTCTCTGTGGTATCGACCCTTGCTTACCGCTCTACTGAGTTGGTAAAGTTAGGTTTCTTTGATAGGTATTAATGACCACCGAAAATACCTCATCAAGCTCCTTCAAGACCATTGCGTCATCCTCATCAAAGTGTATCGCGAGATTGAGGACGTCTCTCTTCATCTGCATGGGATAATGGAAGGCATTTTCTCGTGCATTCCTCTTGGCTGCCGAGTACGTGAGGCCACACACACTCTATCCCCTGGTGATCACGTTTACAACCTTGGCGGGTATTGGCGACGCATGCCTTCCCGCGCGTGAGGCTTTTACCACATCCGGAGGGACATGTGCGTTGGGTGCTACTTCCGTTATCCCTCCTCGAGATACGAGGTAGGCAATCTCTCTTCTTAGTGCTACGCACTCTTTAGTTATGTGACCGTAGTCGTCATGGAAATCGCACCATTTGCTCATATCCTTGTTCGGGTAGGGCTTCTCGTTCCTCTTTGGCCATTTGACGCGACGTATCGTCAGAGCTGTATTCTTCACGAGCTCCTCGGGGAATATACCCAGGTTAAACTCATCGTACTTTGGTGGTAACAGCTTGGCAGGTCTATCTTCGGTGATGTTTACCGCGGCGTTCTCGACGGTGATCTGACGTTGCTTTCTTTTCCACCCTTTCCCAGAGGCTTACGGGCTTCCTCATCTTCAGGTCTTCTTCGAGTCTGATTTGATCCAGAGCCTTGGTTTGAACATCTTCAAAACTGTGGCACGGATGCTTGGTGAGTTCTTTGTAAAGATCTCCATCTTGGTTAACCCCTTGACGGAAGGCTTCCATGGCAGTCGGCACGTCATAATGCGGGATGGAAATCTTCTCTCGGTTGAATATGTCCAGGTATTCTCGGGTGGATGCTTTTGGCTTCTGGATAACCTGGTACAAACAACTATATTGCTTCTCGAACCTCCGGTTGCTAGCGAATTGGACCAAGAAGGAATCCATCAACTCGGCAAAGAAACGCATACTTCCTCGAGGTAGATTAACGAACCACTTCAAATCCGGCCCTACGAGAGCTGATCCGAAACCCTTGCACATCAGCGCTTCGCGAGAGTGATATGGGACAGCACTGGTCATCATCTTCTACTTAAATGTAGTTATGTGCTCGTCGGGGTCTCCCGTGTTTTCATAAGGGCTCATACTGGGTACCGAGAACTTCTTCGGTATCTCGACATGGGCGATGTGAGGAGCGAAGGGTGACTCATTGTAACCGTCAACCGCTTCTTTCTCAATGGGCCGAGGGACCCCATGTATCTTCACTAGTTGTTCGGTGAACATCTTGAACTGGTTCCGGACGATGTTCTCTAGATCTCGGGGATGACAGCGGTCCCAATCCTCTTCATCGTCCATGATGTCATCTTCAAAGTGTCTAGGGCTAATCTCTCGCGCCGATCGAAGACGAATGGGTGCCCTCGCCTCGTCACCGGTTGTTGGTGGGGTCACGAACTCCGTACCAGAGGATCTCTCGTGCCGACTAGCAGGGTTTCTAGAGGAGCCTTCTCCCCCATTGGTTCGGACTCAGTCATTCGTTCGGGCGCGCGGGCCGACGAAAGAAACAGATCAGAGTTGGGAGCGTAAACCTTTATTATCAACGCTTAGTTGCTCAATGTTGGTTTTGTGCTTGTCGTTGCAAGCACGCTGGTCCGTTAGCTCCTTCTCAAGAGCTTGAAGCCTCTGAGCAAATTCAGATAACTCGAGGCAGAGCGCTGCCGATGCGTCCTGGCGGGCGCCTCCGTCACCCCCGGCGTCCTGCTCTTGGTCACCCTCATTAGAGTTGCTCATGGTGACTTTTTGAACTTCTTCTGATATGTAAAGATAAACCCTTTTCGATCGTAGGGCCCCAAGGTGGGCGCCAAATTGTTTTGGACAAAAATTTGATAACCAAACTCTTGCTCTAGATTGGGGCGCGATCGAATTGTAAGTCAAGGAATCACTAAAGAAATAATCGGATTGATGAAATCAGGATTACAAGTGCTCTCTCTTAGAGGGTTTTCTATTGTATATCTATGCGTACAATGGAATGAATTGGTTTTTCTATATTTCTAGCCTATATCCTCATCAGACTAACCGTTATTTCCTTATACCCCACGATCTCCACGTTCCTAGGATGTATCTTGAACCTCCCACTTTGCGTACATATCGGAGCAGATAACTACCGCTAGTGGTCGACCGCGAGTGCATATCTCTTTCTCTCGACCACAACTTTCTTTGTTCTACGGATGACCGTTGACTTCTCTTCGATTTCCCTAAGACTTCTGCCTTCTTATGCAATCCCTCTATCGTTCTTGGGCTAATGTCATCAATTGGGCCGACTTGATTTTGGGCCTAACAATAACCTATTCTTGTTCAAGTTCGCGGATGCCCAAGATAAGGAGAGGGTTGTTGCAGGTGGTCCTTGGGCTTTTGATAAAGCACTACTTGCGTTAAAAGAACCTGGATCAGAGCAGCCATCAAGGATCGTGGTTGAAAAAACTTCCTTTTGGATTAGGTTTTATGATGTTCCTTTTGGAGCAATGAACTTGACAACGGATGAGGCAATAGGGTGTACTTTGGGTGGTGTAGAGGAGATTGATGAGGCTGATATGTTTAGTTGTGCTAAGTTCTTAAGAATGCGGGTGTCTGTGGATATCACTAAACCACTTAGAAGAGGTATGATGATGAATTTACGAGGAAAGAAACTATGGATGGAATTTAAGTATGAAAGGCTTCCCAATTTTTGCTACACTTGCGGTAGATTGGGACATGTGGAGTTAGATTATGATGATGATGAAAGAAGAGAATTGAAAGGGGAGTATGGGGACTGGTTATGGGAAACTCTGATCAAAGCATTGTAGGCTCGTGACATGGCTGAAAGGGAGAAGGAACGCAGTGTTATGAAAGGGGAAAGTGGTAAGATAATTGGAGCAAAGTCGAGTGGTGAAAAGACTATTGTTCGCAGGTCTTTGCTGGAATTATTAGATGTAGAGGAGGGGAGTTCAAATAAAGATACATAATGTGCAGATACGAGCGAGTTGGTGGCTCGAGTAGGTGTCTTGACTATAACGAAAAAAAATTGGAAAAGAAAGTGAACAGGGAGCGAGATTGAAGTGTGTGGAAGGAAAAAGGAAAGAAGTAGAAGAAGTTGGAGAGGGTAATGAAGGGGGATGAGAGCAACCTGCTTCGGTTTTACAAGTGAGGGAGAACGTTCAAAAAGAGGGGGCAGAGAGATTTTAAAAGAGAATGTTGAGGGAGTTGAGTCAAAAAAGGGGAAGGGACTGAGGCGAACAGTGTTAAAGTTAAGGGGAAGGGCTCATGGAAAAGAAGGGCTAGGAAATAAGGAGGAGTAGAAAAAATCGAGGAGTTAGGTGGAAAGAGGAAAACTGTAGAAGACCCAATGCAAGTTGATGGGAATGTTGAGAATGCAAGCAAGAAGATTATTTTATCGGTGGGAGAGACATAGAGTCTCTCTTGCCGACATCAATGAGTGTCTTAAGCTACAATTGTCGGGGATTGGGAACGGCCCAGGCAATTGCACGACTCACCAGTTTGGTGAGGAGGGAGGCCCGAAGGTGGTTTTTCTTATGGAGACGAAAAGTGACCATAAGAGAATGGAAGAGCTAAAACAAAGTTGGGTTTTGAGGGTTGCTTTATAGTTGATTGTGTTGGAAAGTCGGGCGGTTTATGCTTATTATGGGAGAAAGAGGTGAATGTTATGATATCTTCATACGCAAGGCATCATATTGGCGCCAATATGGAATTAAAAAATGAGAACAAGCGATGGTGTTTTACGGGTTTCTATGGTTGGCCGAGCAAGGAGGAAAAACATCATTCTTGGTCTTTTCTTAAAAGATTAGCAGTGGATGTTGATGATGCATGGTTGTGTATGGGTGATTTTAATCAAATTCTGCGGAGAGAGGAGAAGGAGGGAGGAAATGAACCGGACAGGGATGGTATGATGAATTTTAGCAATGTTGTTGATGAGTGTGGACTTGTTGAAGTACCTTGTTCGGGACATCGCTTTACTTGGGATAATGGAAGAGTGGGTGATGATTTTATTCAGGAACGTCTTGACCGGGGAGTGGCAAATGAAAGATGGTTTGGTATCTTCCCAAATGACAATATAAGGCATCTAGAGCGTTATGGATCTGATCACTTGCCATTGGTATTGGAACTCTTCCGATGTAAGGATGGTGAAGAGGAGTCGGGGAGGGGTCCACTTCCTTTTAGGTTTGAGGCGATGTGGGTGAGGGAGGGAGGGTGTGAGGAAGTGATTAAAAACAGTTGGTGTAATCCTAGCCAACAAAATTTGAGGGGTGGGATTATGGATAAGGTTCAAAGATGTGCAAAGGAGTTAAAAGATTGGAATAGAGAGGTATTCGGGAATATTTTTACTCAATTGGAGAAGGTGAGGGAGGAGCTTAGGAGAATGAATAAAATGGGGATGAGAGCTCAATGGGTTCATAAACGAAGGGCTTTAGAGGAAAAAGAATGGGATTTGATGGAGAAAGAGGAGTTGCTTTGGTATCAACGAGCAAAGACAAATCAGATGAAATGGGGTGATAGAAATTCTGCCTTTTTTCATAAGAAGGAAAATGGAAGGAAAAACCAGAACAAAATTAGGCGTTTGGTGGATGATGAAGGAAGAGAATGGCGTAGTAGGGCAAATATGACAAAGTTGGTTGTTAATTATTTCTTGGAGCTTTTTAAAAATGATCACAACACACACACCTTAGCGGCTCCTCAAGGAATCTCGCCTTTGTTATTGAAAGAGGATAATCTGATGCTCTCTCGCCCATTCACAGGAGAAGAGGTACGCCTTGCTTTGTTCTCAATGCACCCTACAAAATCTCCAGGTCCTGATGGTATAGCGTTATTTTTTCAACAACACCGGCATATTGTTGGACCTGAAATTATTGCTTTTATTCTTGATATCCTTGTTGGCTCACCTTTCCTTGATAGACACAATCATACTTTTATTTCCCTTATTGTAAAAGTGACTGACCCCTATCGAATGAAGGATTTACGGCCTATTAGCTTGTGTAATGTTCTATATAAAATTATTTCCAAGGTGCTAGATAACAGGTTGAAGCAGGTGTTGAATAAGATTATTTCAAGTTCTCAAAGTGTTTTTGTGCCAGGAAGATTGATTATAGATAATGCGTTATCAGCTTTTGAAATCTTCCATTATATGAAGAACAAGAGAACAGGAAAGAAGGGTTACTTTGTGTTGAAATTGGATATGGCGAAGGCCTATGATAGGATGGAGTAGGATTTTTTGGAGAATAATATGAGGATGATAGGCTTCAATGAGGGGTGAATTAATCTTATTATGAGATGTGTGACTAGTGTTACTTTCTTAGTTTTGATGGCAGGTAGCCCATCTCGGGAATTTACTCCATCCTGAGGACTGTGACAAGGTGATCCTTTGTCTCCTTATTTATTTTTTCTTGTGGCAGAGGGTTTTTCGGCTCTAATCCGTGAGAATGAACAGAACAACCGATTCCGAGGAATTCAAATTGCCAAGACAACCCTTGTTGTGTCTAGACCTGTACAAGTCCGGCTAGCCCGCCCGACCCGCTTAAAACACGGGCTTGGACATTGGAATTAGCCCGAAAGACCTGGCCCGTAAAATATAGGACCGGGCTTGGACAACGAAAAAACCCGTATACCCGGCCCGGCCCAGCCCGTATATATATTATATATAATTTATATTTATAATAATATTAATATATTATATCACTAATTATTTCTTACATATAAATACTTGCAAATTATGTTATATCGTTAATTTATATTTTAGTTGTTATCTAGTTACAATTTATAGGTTATCTAGTTGCAATTTAAAGGTTTATCAAATGAAATTTTGCACAGGTTATCATTAATATAAATTTTTTGTTCATCTACTTGCAATTTATACTGCAATTTTGGACAGGATTTGTGGGTCGGACTAGCTTGTGGACAGCCCGGCCCGTGTTTGTGGGGGATATGTACAAAAAAATAGGCCCGAATTATCTGGCCGGGCTTGGCCCGACCCTTTGATGTGGACAAATTTTTTTTTGGCCCAGCCCCAACCCGCCCATGTACAGGTCTAGTTGTGTCACATCTATTCTTTATAGATGATAGCATCCTGTTTGCTCAAGCTTCTTGTCAACAAGCTATAGGAATTGTTAACATCCTCCAGCATTATGGAGCAGCATCAGGTCAACAAGTTAATCTTGGGAAATCGGAGTTTCATTTAGCAAGAATGTGGATGAAGCACGTAAGGCTTCTATTCAGGAGATTCTGAATGTCCAAGAGGTGGAAAAGCATGAATGTTATCTTAGTTTACCAACTATGTGGTTGGGAGATCAAAGAAAATTATCTTTTCACAGAGATGTGGAAAAAACTAAAAGGGTGGAAGGCTAGTTCTTTATCTCGGGCGGGAAAAGAAATCCTTTTAAAGTCAGTTATTCAATCTATCCCAATGTACACAATGTCATGTTTTTTGCTTCCTAATGGCGTATGCAAGGAAATGGAGCAATTAATGTGCAAATTTTTATGGGGTGGATCGGATACGAATAAAACGCTCCATTGGATGAGTTGGAAGCGAATGTGTGAGCCGAAAGAACTTGGTGGATTAGGGTTTAGAAATCTTGAGAGCTTCAATCTTGCTTTTCTTGCAAGGCAGGGTTGGCGCCTTTTACATGACTCGGCGTCCTTAGTGGCCAGGATTTTAAAAGCTCGGTACTATCCTAATACATCTTTTATGAAAGCTTCTCTTGGCTATGTTCCAAGTTACTATTGGCGAAGCCTTTACAAGGCAAGGGAGTTGATTGGGGTTGGATCTGTATGGCAAATTGGGAATGGAGACGATGTGTATGTTTAGAGAGATAAGTGGGTACCTCGTCCCATGTCTTTTAAGCTACTGGGGAACCCTAGCGGTTGATGAAAACTAGAGAGTGTGTGAGTTGATTGACTGGGACCATAAGTGTTGGAAGGAAAATGAAGTCAGAGCTATAATGCATCCACATGATGCTAATATAGTCCTTGACATACATTTAGTGGATCAGCTCGCAAAGGACAGGATTGTATGGTATTATTCTGAGGATGGAGAGCTGTCAGTCAAGTCGGCTTATCATGTGTGGGAGTCTAAGTGTCGGGTGCTGACGAATCAAGGAGGAATGTCTGATGCAGTTCTGGAAGCTTAATGTGCAACCGAGAGTGCGTTCTTTTGTGTGGAGAGTCGGGCGCAACTTGCTCCCATGCAAAGACAACCTTTTTAAGAAGCATATTGTTGAAAACTCCATGTGTGATATCTATGGGCAACAAGAGACTATAATGCATACTTTGACAAAGTGTACGTTGCCAAGTGCAATTTGGGAGGAATTCCTGAATCTGTTTGATCCTGATGGTGCACAAGGGAGCTTTTTGGATTAGTGTGAGTGTGTGTTGGCCAAGTCTTCTGCTGAACAAGGACCGTGGGCATATTTTTGTTGGGGGATCTGGAAAGCACGCAACAAGACATTGTTTGAACATCAGTCGACACATTACAACATTATCGAGGAATGCATGAGTTTGCTGGAGGAGTACCAACGATCACAATTCACAAGCTTTATTCAAGGAAGTCTCAACACAACATTTAGATGAGCACCAGAAATGGAAAAAAAACTAGTGGAGGGTATCATTAAGGTGAATGTTGATGCAATAATTACGGGCAAAGATTGTGGTGTAGGTTTTATTGGGAGAAATGATGCAAGCCAGGTGGTGCTTGCGGGATCTCGTAGAATCAAAGGCAGAACTGGGGTTGATGTGGCTGAAGCAGAAGCTGCTATGTGGGGGCTTCACTCTTGTGTGTCTTTGGGTCTCAATTGTGTGATCTTGGAGTCTGACTGCTTGAAGGTTGTTCGAGTGGCAAATGGAAATGACATTCCACGTACAATTTTTGGTGATGTTATTGCCCTGTCGCTTGAACAAGGTTCTTTTTTGGACTCTTGTGAATGGATATATTGCAGAAGGAATGCAAATCGAGTAGCCCACACATTGAGTCGTCTTTTGCCTTCAGATCCTTATTTTGCTTCTAGTATTTTTCACTTTTCGTTGGAACTTTATGATGTACTTGAACAAGATTTGCAGTTGAGTTAATATATTATGTTTCCATCAAAAAAAAGTACGTGCCCCGAGTTCTTAATTTTACCGTGTTGAATTTATTAACCTCTACCTAGTACGTTCATGCTAAAAACATTTCTAGGTATGATTTTTCATTTTACCCACATTTTGATGTAAGGTTCATGCTAAAAAGATATGAAGTTCACGTAAAATTATAGTACGTTCACGTAAAATCTAAGTCAAGTCAGGAGCAACTCTTTTCTCTTAGGATTTTTATCGAACATATTATGTGCATCTCAAAACTCTTCCGCTAAAACATCATAGAAACAATTTTCGAAAATAGACAATAAAAAAAGATATCAAAGCACTACATACTTAACACTTAGAATCGATTCACACTCATATTGATGCCAATTGAGATTCAAAAGGTGAAATCAAACCCAAAATTAAGTAAAATGAAAATCAAAATTAAAAAAGTGAATGAAACATAATATTTGGAATTGAATCTATAACAAGCCAAAAAATTACTTGAATGAGAGGTTGGAAGCTGAGGAACGATCGAAAATTAAAAGCTAATCGAAGAGGACGATCGAATAGGAGGTTAAAAGATAGAACTCCATGGAAGTCGTTCATATTGCAGGAGTGAGATACAAATAAGAAAATTAAAACATGCTAAAATGACAATTTTACCCTTGCAGCTTAAAAATTCAAAGAACATGCATATCAATTGTAGCCATCCATGATACGTACGGACGTGAATGAATTTCAGTTTTCACAATAACAACGATTTTTATATGCTATTAAGAAAGTAATTTAATTTTCAGCCCAAATAGTTGTCGAATCTGAAAGAGGCCTATAAACAAGCCCATGTCAGAAAAGCTTTATCTCCTATTTAAGGACTCTCACCTCGATACTTCAATCTTCCTCTCCAACATTAGGGTTTATCCTGCAATCAGATCTCGCCGTTCAAAAACCCCAAATTTTCTCCCAAATCAACAGCGATGGATCCAACAAAGAAGCGAAAGCTCGACGAGAACGGCACAGTCGAGACAGATTTTTCCCTGAGTCTCACCCCGCAAGACATCCGTAAGATCATAGAGCCCTTCTCGCAGGAGCAGCTGCTCGATATCCTTCAAACCGCCGCTCACTCTCACCCCGACGTTCTCGACGCCGTTCGATCCGTCTCCGACGCCGACATCGCCCAGCGCAAGCTCTTCGTTCGTGGTCTCGGCTGGGAGACAACGAATGAAAGCCTTCGGTCCGTCTTCACTGCTTATGGTGAGCTCGAAGAAGCCGCTGTCATCGTCGATAAGGGCACGAATAAGAGCAAAGGATACGGCTTTGTGACCTTCAGGCACATAGACGGCGCTATATTGGCTCTCAAGGAGCCGAGCAAGAAGATCGACGGCCGAGTTGCCGTTGCTCAACTGGCGTCCGCTGGAGTTGGACCTAATAGCAATACTAATTCAGCGGCGGATGTATCTTTGAGGAAGATCTATGTCGGTAACGTGCCGTACGATATGCCGTCAGGGAAGCTGTTGAATTACTTCATGGAGTTTGGGGAGGTGGAGGAAGGCCCGCTAGGGTTTGATAAGCAGACCGGGAAGTCGAAAGGTTTTGCTTTGTTCGTGTACAAGACGCCGGAGGGCGCCCAAGCTGCGTTGACAAATCCTGTGATGAATGTAGAGGGGAGGCAGTTACTGATTAAGCTTGCCAGCGAAGGAAAGAAAGGGAAGCCCGGTGGTGGCCCTGTGGGGCCCGGACAAGGCCATGGTCCGGCTGGAGAGAGTATGGGTATGCAGCATGGTGGTCCGATGCAGGGATCCTACGGCGGTTCGGGTGGGCCAGGTGGCTATCCAGGCTATGCCGGGTATCCTGGTGGGCATGGAATGGGCCACCATCAGAACCCCACAAATTCATCATATCCGCCTTCAGGTGGTGGCCAAGCTCCTGGTGGAGGATATGGTGGCGGAGGCTATGGCGGATCACATTATGGAGGCCCGAATTCTGCTGGCTATGGGGGTCCTAATGCTCCTGCATATGGTGGTATGGGTGGTGCTGGTGGCGCGCCTGGTGGTTATGGTGGTCCTGGTGGTGGATCTGGTGGGGCTGGTCGCGGGGGTTCGATGTACGGTATGCCACCAGGTTCAGCGGGAATGCCATCTGGAGGATATAACGAGGGTAGTCATTATGGTTCTTCAGGGTATGCTGGTCCGCAGCATCAGCCGACCGGAAATTCACCAGCTCCAAGAGTTGCCCCTGGAGGAATGTACCCTAATGCTCCACCTTATTATTAAGGTAGTATATATATGCTTTTCAATATGGGTGCTTTTTTTTTTTTCTAAATGGTGTGAATAGCTTGATTGGTTATTTGCTTTTGTTCTTGGATGTTGATTTGATTGATGTGAAAGTAGAGCTTAATCTTTGCTGGAGCTTTGCTTATGTCCTAGTACAGCTCTTTCTTTGTGATGTTGTTGGTTGTGCAATTGTTTGCCAATGTTTTTTTATGTGGTTGTTGGCTCCTTGTTTTGATTCCATGCTTTTTCTTGTTTGTTTGGATGGTTATAAATCTGGTTTGATAGGGCTCCTACTTATTCTTGTTTGTGTGTTTGTTTCTTTGTTTGTCTGGATGGTTGCTGACTCTACCTACTTGAAGTGGTGGATTTATAATATGTTCAATTTCAATGATCTTGTTTTCTTATCTCAAGGTTGCACTTCCCATGTAATTTAAATAGATCTGGTTTGTTAGGCTCCTACTTATTCTTGTTTGTTTGGTTGGTTGTTGACTATACCCCTGTAGTGGTGGATTTATAATATGTCCATCAATGAACTTGTTTTCTTATCTTAAGGTTGGTACATAAATCTGGTTTGATAGACTTCTATTTATTCTTCCTTTTTCTATGTAATTCTAAATTGGTAGTTGTAACTTGTAATCATTATTCTGCTGAAGTGATCCAGGTAATCTCCATGTTATTATGTATGTAGTAATTGTTTTGTATGATTTAGTTTATTTACTTTAAGGTTCTGTTATATTTTTCCACTGTGCGTAGGTTATTTTTTCTGTTTAGTTTTGTTGAACTCTATTTTCATTTTTTTACATGTCCTGTCTTGCATACACACACTGGGTTCTTCAGCTCTGAATGATTGTCTGTGACAAAATTTAAGAATGTCTAGTATCTACTTCCAAAAAATAATTATAAAACGAAGTTTTCAGGATTAAAATTGAATGCTGTTCTCTATTTATCATAATTAGTATTGTAGTATTTGTAGAAGTATTTGTGATCTTCTAGTATTCAGTCAATTGTATTTTTTCTGTTATTTTATGCTTTTAAGTATGTTTTGTGTGTTTCTTGCTTGTTTGTGGGTATAATGTTGTTTGTGCCTATGCTATTCTATTTGATTGTTTCATTAGTATCTTCAGTAATGTTTATGTGCTTTCGAGTTTGCTTGCTTTAGTCATTCAACTTGTGTTTTTGTTAGATGGATTAAATTCTTTGATGAATGTCTGATTCAGGTGTGTTAAAGCTTGTTGGACGCTGATGATTTGTAAGTGGTTCTGGTGATTTCGTGAATGCCGACAATTATGAACTCTGGCTTGATGAATGCATTTGCTGTTGCTTTTGTGGCGCATTATGCTTGATGTGCACCTTTTAGCTTATTTTTAATCCAAGTGGTTTAGTTAGACTAGTGTCGATGCTTTCTGTATGCAACAGCTTTGCCTTGTGGCCCCTCGATGAGTACATTCCTGAGTAGCTTGTTTTTTTTATGGCATTATTGATTATTATCTGTACAATCTCCAATCTCCTTTTCTTTATAGTTCTCCTCTCTTGGATTCAGTTTTTCTTACTTGTATGAAACTCAGAGCAATTGCAGTTTTGAATAATTTAAATTTTATTATATATTGTTTGCCTGTATCTTCTCTATCGTACATATAGGGCTTCGTATGTTCACTATTTTAGATCCCGGATTGGATTGAAAGATGCTTGTGTGCTCAAGTAAATGTTTGTTGGCACTAGGCTAGTTTCTTGCATTGTCTTTAGGGAAAAATATCAGTTGCCCTTGCTCAAAAAGTTTTGTGATAGATCTGTTGTGATGTGATTGAAGAGCATCTTATATGCTATGTGTTTATTCAACTTTTTAGTGTGATAGTGTTTGTTGGCTTCTTGCACTTCATTGATGTGTATTGGGATTCTTTTTGTTTGATCCGCTCTTGTTTTATTCAACTTTTTAGGGTTTGTTGTGTCTTTGGTTTCTGATGGTGGCCACAAAATTCAATGGATGCATAGTGGATTGTTACATAGTCAATTGTTATTCTCAGTGCCTTGTAACAAACCAAACCCCATTTGATGCTGTGTGAGCCTTGTCATTGGCCCCAAAACTTATTTTGATGTTGTGTGAGGTCTATATGATTAGGATCTGTCAAGTTAGTACTAGGCTTCTTACAATTTATTTCATTATGACAAATGATATAAATATTTTTTTTATTATTATTAATAATTGTAATTGCTTTAGTGTGTATGTTAATGTATGGTGTATAACTGTTGTATTCATTAACTAAAGCAGAAGTAATGGCCATGCTCATTTCTCACGCTGCTATTTCATTGAGTCATGTGAAAGTAATTTGTTGATGCTTGAAACTCTCAACCAGTATTATCATTCAATGGATCCTGGAACACTAAATCTTCGAGATGCTCTTACTAATATAAATTATAGATATAATCATCGCATTTGAATTGCAACGTTATGATATATTAACCTACCTTTTCTTTTTCGTTCACATTATAAGAATTAGCAGATAATTTAAATTTAATGATATAATCTTAAACTAAAATATTTGGACTGAAATCTTTAGCGTTGCTTGCGAGTTGCGTCTGGCGGAAAGGTTTTTAATTGTATATAGTGGAATAATTCTATTGCATAACCATTAACCCGTCATTACATATACTCATTCAAAGACACGAGGCACGAGATGACGACATGTAGTGATTTCCAAATGTGGATTATCTTTAAAAATCACGATGTGTGAGTTTAATATATATAAAAAAAATTTACCTCATGAAAGATTAAACCAAATGCTTTTCCATGAAATCAGTCCAGAAAAGAGAAGCCAGATTTTTGTGTTTGGCAAGGAAAAAGACTATTGAATATTTGAATTTGTAGAAAGAGGGAGAAATCTGATGCAGAGAGTTTGGATGAGGAACCACCATACTTGTCATAGTAGCCCTTCCACCAAATCGTTGTACTACTGCGACTTCAAACTCCCAAATTTCCTCGTTCTCTACTCCAAAGGCTTTGAGTCCGTAGGATTCACACCATAGCATCTGATAATCCGAGCGATTTAGTGAACAAGCCTCTCCATCCGGGACACTGATATGTTTAAAGTCGTCATGTCTACCAATACTTAGTTAGTCTACTGATAAAGTGGTGCTAGACTCATTATGTGTTGTCCAGGAGATTCGAAGTTCGAATCCCACTGACGATATGTATGGAGAAACTGATATTGGGAGGGTCTCCATCAAAATGGGGTCACGAAGTACCTGGTCTGGGTGTAAAGCGGTGTCCAACCGATCGAATTGAGCGAGCCAAAACGCAAGACCAAAAAAAAGTCGTCATGTCTAATAAAAAATAAATCTCTATTACTTAACTACATATAGCTAATAAGTTGTGGTCTAACCCAAAGGAATCTTATATTCCCAAGTCAATACTTTTATCAACTTAAGAAGTAAATAAGGGGATTTTGGTTGTGGTTTCTAACTTTAAGAAAGTAAAGCAAACAATAAACAAGTAAAGAGTTGGATTTTTATCAAACCGGAAAAAAAATTTATTCACACGCATTTACTTTTGTAATCAAGTTCAATGATTCTTATCAAATATTTCTTTTCCTAAGATTATTCCTATGCCGATCTTGTGTAATTAATAAGCCAATAGCCCAGTAGGTCATGCAAATACTTAATATCAAACAAACATGAAACGATCATGAATTAATTTGACATTAGCAATAAGAACGAGGATAATCTGGATACATGTAAATAGTTCACAAAGAGTTAAACTTTATCATGCAATCAATTCTCTTTCTCAATTGTTTTAATCCAACGAGTTCTAAAACAATGAGTTTGCTACAAAGATTAGACTTTTCAATGAGAAAATCTAAATCCTAGCAGTGGAATACAATCAATCTCAAATAGTTGATCAGGATAAAAGAAATGAATAACATTCAATCTAATTGAAGCATAAGAGAAATAGAAATAACCATAGAACCAATACTTGAAATTGAATCTCACAATTTACTTGAATCCATAAGCTTCAACTAGGGAATGAAAATAAGGGTTTAGTTTCTCCATCAAAGGTTTCTCTAAAACTTGGAATAAAGAGAAAAGTATAATTGCATAAACTGAAAAACAAACTTTGAAGGGTCTTAAAAACTAAACACAGGAGATCCAAAAGATAAGAAAAAGGAAGTAAATAAAAGATAAGCTCAGAGTTTTCGGCGCGTGTGATCCAGAAGAACTGCAGTCGCGGTAGTGAAAACCGCGGTTGTTATTTGACTTGTTGACACCTCTGAGGTGGCGTAATACCGCCGTCGCAGTTTTTCAACAATCAACATTATGACGGTATTTTCAGAAGCTGTTTTGACCCCCTTAGAGGGAATTTGGACTCTGAGTAAAAAAATGAATTGTAGCTCTTCGAGTTAGCTTTTCAATGATACCAAATTCAGTTTCATCTGATCACTGTAGTTCCCGAACGAAACATCGCAAGAAAGTGGTGTCGAAACAACAACTCCAAATCAACACTTCAAGTCTAGTCTTGCATTGAATCATTCTTATGACTTGATTTCTTTCATAAAACTCTTGACTTAGGCACAGTTCGGCAGTAGCGGAATTGGGAGCGAATTCAGCTAGCTGGAGCGGAATTTTGAGCGGATTCAATAAGCTCCTCCTCACAAGCTTCTTCCCATTCCGCTAGCTTAATAATGGGTAAAAAAGCTTCAGCTACCTCCATGCCGAACGGAGCCTCAGACTTTCACAATATACTTAATGATAATATCCTAAAACACTAATAAATAATGTTGAAAGTCCTAGTTACACTACAATGTATCAAGGACGCCACACCATCGAAGCTTGGTTGAACCTCCATCGTCGCTGAAATGCTCGGTTGACATTAATTGTCCTTAGAATGCGGGATTTCAGTACATTTTGGATTGTAACCCGAAATTGATGATTTCTATGTATGACGTGTTTAGATTTTTGGCACTGAAGTTTAACTTCTGATGAAAGGAGAACTATCACAGTTAGATTGAAGATCGCAACCACAAACGATTTTCTAGGACCAAGTAATGGGGCTTGTCATTTTCTCTCTCATCATTTTCTTCGGCGTGACTTATATTTTTATAATAATCAATGATTTTAAAAATTGAATATAATATATAAATATATTTGATAAAGGTAAGAATTTGGTAACCAAACAGACTTGGTAAATCGAGATGCCGCACTAAGCGACACTTCCTATAGTGCTTACTCACTTCGAGCCTAAATTCGCTTTTAATCTTTCTTCTTGGTTGTTTGTCTTCTTTCTTGATCTTTTAGGGTGTTTTAGTCTACTTTACATCTTAGTCTTTTAGCATGTTGGATTGAAAATAATATATTAACTAGTTGATGTACCAGTGTCTTACATGGGCCTATAATAGTAAAATATATTTTAAATACATATATAGATTTATATATGATTTAATATTATAAATTGAATATTAAAAATTATTTTTAAAAAAATCAAATGTAATAATTGTGTTCCCAATATTTTCAAAAACAGTAATATTATGTTCTTAATATTCAAAAGATATTTTTATAATAAAGATTATGTTTCTATCATTTGCCAAATTTTAAGATCTCTAAATATAATTATATATTAGTAATATTATTAAATTTAAAAAAATATTTTATAATCAATATTATGTTTTCATCAATTGCCAAATTTTATGATCTCTAAAAATAATTGTATATTAGTAATATTATTATATTAAAAAAATTATTTCATAATAAGAGTATGTTTCTTGCCAAATATTAAGATATCTAAATATAATTGTATATTACTATATTAGTAATAGTAGTAAAATTATTATAATTAACAAAACTATTCCATAATGGATTACACTCCAAACACAACTTGCCAAAATTTAATATCTCTAAATATAATTATATATTAGTAATATAGAAAATATTTTTATAATATAAAGGTTGTAAATAATTAGATAAATGAAGGGTAAGGAAATAAATGGAAACATTAAAATACCTATATGGCATAGTTAAGACAACGACACATAAGATATGGGGATTCGACTTTAGTTATATTAAATTGATGATAATGGCATTACAATTTTTGTAAGTATTATTATTTATCGATATTAATTAATAATTTATAATAAATATCAAAGATCATGTACTGATAATATTGATTTTTTAAATAAATTATATGTTAATAACATATATGGTCATAAAGATAAAATAGTATATATTATTCTAAAACATCAAAGGTCACATAGTAATACATTGTGTAGAACTATTATATATTTGTAAAAATATACTTGACAAAATTTAAAATAAATAGTCAAAGATCACGTATTAATAATATTAAAAAATAAAAAAATTATATGATATTAAAATATATGGTCATAAAGATGAAATAATAAATATTATTTTAAAATATCAAAGATTTCATACGTTGTTTATATATATTATATATATTTATGGATATGATTTGCAAAATTTATGACACATTATCTCACCTACTAATAATATTAAAAAAACTTAAAATACTATATGATGTTAAAATATATGGCTTGAATATATACATTATCAAACATCACGTACTAATAATATTGAAAAAAAATTAAAAAGTTATATGATAATAAAATATATGGCCATAAAGAGGAAATAGTAAATTTTATTTTAAAATATTAAAAGATCACGTACTAATACATTGTATAAAGTTATTATATATTTTAAAGTATATGCTTTGAAAAAATATATGGCCATAAAAATAGTAGATATTATTTTAAGATATCAAAGATAATGTACATATTTACATTGTGTACAATTATTATATATTCTTATGGATACACTTGCCAAATTTTAACATATATTGTGTACAATTATAAGATTAGTGTATTTCTAAAAATAATTATATATTTAAATATATATTATGTACAATTATTAGCAATATTATTATAATATACTCCCATTTAAGGATTGTAAATACTAAAAAGAACGAAGGGTAAAGAAGTAATTGAAAAAATTAAAACACCTATGTGGCATAGTTAAGACGACGACACGCAGGATAGAGAGATTCGAGTTTAGTAATAGTATATAGGCTCCGTTCGGTAACAATGTACTTATATGAGTTGATGCTGATGTAGTTGATGTTGATGTAGTTGATGCTGAAATTATGTGTTGAAATTTGTAGTTGAAATGAGATGTTTATTTTTTATATAAACTATATAGTGTTCGGAAAAGAATAATTTATAAGAGTTGAAAATTAATGTAAAATTACAATTAAGGGCATAAGTTGTAGAGAAATCTGATGGACTCCATTTTGTAAGTTTAGTGGTGTTTTTTTTTGTTTTTTTTTGGTAATTTTTTTTTATAAACTTGCATGCACTCAGTGTGGAAGAAAAAAAATTTAGTCTGGAAGACGTTAACTTAGCTATCATCGAGAAGTTGTGCATGAAGTTTAGTGGTGTTCTTGTTTGTTTTTTTAGTGTCGATATATGCAGAATATAGAGCAAAAATGGAGAATATGAGTCGAGAATAGAGAAGAGAAAACACGGCGTGCGAGAAGCGAACGCGAAAGAAGAACAATTGTGAGAGTATCGGGGTTACGTATGGATAAAAAGGAGGGGTAGAAAAAGGAACAAATTTTTAATGGGGGGAAATAAACTCATTTCAACTCCTTAAGGTCCCTCCCCCCACCTTATTTTTTTCCTAAGATTTCAACTAGTATCAACAACATAAACGCGTTTCAACTCTATCTACCAAACACTCACACTAGTTGAAATTTATATAGGATCAACTACATAAACGCATTTCAACTAGCATATCAACACTAACGAACGGAGCCATAGAAGATATCAAAAACTATATCAACGGGCATCATTATTTGTGCAAAATAAAAGGTGGTTTAATTTTGGCCTTTTGGGTATATGGGTCCGTTCGGCGGGCTTTATTTTGAGCTTATACAGCTTTATTCAAGCTTATGGTAAAAAAATAAAGTTCTGAGATGGTGTTCGGCGTTGGGAGTTGAGAGAGCTTACAAGAGCTTATACAAGCTAATGGGAGTTGAAATCTTGGCCAAAAAATCAACTCCCCCCTCCAAGCTTATACAAGCTTATACGACCTTATTGTGTTTTTTCCTTCTAATGCCCTTCAAATTCAATTTAAAAAAATTTCTCTAAAATGTGGATATTTATAAATATACTCATTTTGGTAATTTTACATCATCTTTTTATAAAATCAGTCTCAATCAATTCTATCTACCGAACACCTACATATTTTTTTATAAAAATAAGCTAATAATTTCAACCCCTAAAATCAACTAGTAAAATCAGCATCAATCACCGAATCAGCATCAACATCAACATCAACTCATATCAGGCTTGAAGCGCCGAACGGAGCCATATATCTCGCGCGAAACTCAGGTACAGTGGCGGGGGACCAAGGCGGTTTGTTTTAGGAAAACCTTGAAAGCAGGTGGGTCTCCCTTTCACAGTTTCATCTCACCTAATTTACCCGTTAACCAAAAACGACGCCGTATAAGTTGCTGATTAAGGAAAAACAACTCTAAAACCCCTTCTAGGTTCTCTCTGTCTTCGTTCTTCACCACCCAAACCAAAAAACCCAATACGGGAACTTTCCTCCTCCTCCGATCATAATCGCAACCTATACTAAACCTCAATCTGCGAATTTCGTTTCACGTATTTAGTGATTTTGGTTCAATCTGAGGGTCTGGTGTCGAACAATTTGTAAGTTATTACTATTGTGACTTGTCGTTGGAAATTTGACTTAGCTCCATCATCTATCTGCTTACTTTTCTCCACTGAGTTTATATAGGATTATTGAAAAGTTTGTGCCTTTTTATCTCTTTACTTGTGATTAATTGACTTGTTCGATCGGGAGCTTATTTTAACTCTAAAACTTGAAATTGACTTAAAGTCTGACTGTCTTGAGACTATTGGTACAGTGATCAGTCTGGGAAAGGTGGTACAATCTTTACTTGTGATTAATTGACTTAAAGTCTGACTGTATTTTTAACATAAAACTTCTGAAGGTGTCTTTTGAGTAAGGAAGAATTAGTAAAATGATGTGGAGAAGGGGAGTGCCCTTGAGCCAGTTATAAAAGCATCCACTTCCTGACTTGAAATTATTGCCACTAGTTTGATCAATTAAAGGAGGAATATTTTGGGAGTGATCAAAGAATCTTGTTTGCCCTAGCTTTGTTTCTAAGCCGGACCCAAAATTTGTTCCTTCTTTTGGCAATTGTTGCTTTCCACCTCTTATGGTTGAATTCATGTTGGATAGAGTTGTCTTATGTGAATCCTTGCTGGTCCCAACTTCAAAATTTTGTAGAGGAAAGTAATGGTTTCTCAAGTTCACATCTTAAACAAACCCAGTGTTTTTTTGTTTTTATTTTTACATGTACACTGCGTATTAGAACAAGGAAGACTATGATGGTGTGTTACAAATCATCAGTCTTGATATAATTTGCAGGTTGATTTTACTCTCCGAGCATTAAAGGAATTGTTGCATCTGAAACAAGTGCGTTGAGGATAACTCTGATGCTTCATGATGTCCAAAGGAGATATTACATATTCAAATGGAAGTTGGGTTGGGAACTTATATCAGAAGTTTGAGGCTGTGTGTCAGGAGGTTGATGATATAGTCACCCATGTAAGTATATACTTTCTATCTTCTTTTTATCCTTTATTTTCTTACACTCATGTGTGCAATGGTGTCTGGTTTTTTTTTTTTTTTTATCATGATCTGTATCATTTGAGTTAGGATGTGATCCGTCTGCTGTGTTGCAATTGAATTCCTGCATTTCTTGTTAATGGTTTTTTATTCAGCTTTGTCATAGTTCCCTTTATTTATACGATTTCATTGCAGGAGCACATGAAAAAACTTGAAAATCATGTACAGTTGGTTGGTGATAATGTAATGAAGTTTTGTTCCAACGTCAAAGACCTCATCCCTTCTTTTGGAGCTCCAGTGAAACACATAACTGAATCTGTGAACAGCGTCTTTGAGCTCGAAGATGGTGATGGAGAGTGTCCTTCTGTTTCAGATGATCTTCATTCTGAAGATAACCTTAAAAATCCCTCATTCAGAGACCCTAAAAATTTATCAGCTGGATTAAAATTGGTACAAAGTGATGGCTTTTTAGTCAATCAAGAACATGATGATTCTCGCTTTGAAGAAGAGAAACAATCATCAGAAATATCAGAAGAAGATGATGATTCTTGCTTTGAAGAAGAGAAACAATCATCAAAAATATCAGAAGTCATTTTTACCGACAGCTATTTTATCGATCAAAGCTCTGAGAAACAATCAACTTTTGATGCATCAGATTCAACTTACCATGGACGCTCTAAGATCGCTGAAAACTCTGATTCATTCACCACAAAAGAGGAACAATCATTTTCCTATATACCAGAACTTACTTTCCCTGATGAAGATCCATGTGAAATGTCAACATCGAGTACATTCCATAATCAAAACCATCAAGCTGGATGTAAAGTATCAATTGATGTGTCACCTTCAGCATTTAAACATATTTCCTGGTCTGAATTCCAGCAGAAAGAGGAAGCAGTACATGATAATAGGGTTAGTGACAACATCCTTGAAAATAGCCCGGGATCTGAATTTGAAATGAAAGAAGAAATAGTGCTTGACACCCTTTCCAAAAGCTTCTTTGACGTTTCAATTGAAAACGTCCCTTACTCTCTACTGGCCTCTTCTGTTACATCCTCTGATAGTGAAACATCAACCGTGAGATTGGCTTCTTCTATCAATTCTCCATTGCTTGATTTTTCTGATCATCATGAGATTGAATTTCACTGTACCGGAGGGCCTACATATAGCGATATTATTGTTGAGATTGGAACCACTTCCACTTCTGCCCTTGCTTCTCAATCTGTAGAACCATTCTCGTGCATTTTATCTCCAAAGGAGAATGCAGGAGATTTGTATTCTTCTTCCTCGCCCTCCAGCAGTTCACTAGAGTTCACCGGTATAAATCAAGAAATAGTGCTTATGTGGTAAAATTTTTTGGGGGGTCATGTTGTTATTTTGTTTGATTATTTTTGTTGATTTTTTTTTCTTGCAGAGATTCCAATCATCTCCCCTAGTGACAATGAAGGCCTTGAACTGAAACAGAGGGAGCTTCCTGGGAAATTGGAGCTTGATGAAAGTTGCATCTTTGTGAAGAATGATAGCAATTACAGAGTCTCACCTCCTGTGGACAGATGCTGGTTACGCAAGGTATGCTCCCAATCCTTGATGCATTATCTATCATGCGGAAAATGACTGGAAAGTTACTGTCAATATGTGACTGTCTACGCGTGAGCTTTGAATTTTGAAGAATGCCAAAAATTGGTATCTCCCTTCAATAATGAAATCTGTAAAACAGTGCCAGTGAAAACCCTTTGAAATTTCTCCTAGTTTGTGTTGTGGTCAAATCCTGACTGTCATAATGTCATTTGTATATAAATCATTTGTCTGTTAATTGATATTGCATAATCTTAAGTTTGATCACATTGGGTAGTGAGTATAACCTTTCTTGAATGGATTCATGAATATGCATAATGTGTTCGAATCTGAACCGTTTATGCATCTATTATGAACAAAGAAATGCATGCTGCGTCCTAATTAAGTCATTAACTGGTTTCTAACTAATCAACACTTCCAAGAGATTTGATGAACAATATCTTGTTTCCATCGTACAGAAGAAGATCAGGGGCCCGTTTTCCTCGAGAAAGCAGATTGCAAAGGAGTACAAGCAACTGGGAATATGGTACTGTGACATTGATGCAGAGTTTAATGAGGGTTCCGAAGAGAAGGTGGTCTCGTCAAGCCATAACAAACACCAATCAGCCCAGGATTTGCAAGAATCTGAATGGGAACTCTTGTAAACATTCCTCAGATTTACCAAGTTAAAGAGGTGCTCATCCTTTCTGTCTAGAGGAAGACGAAACAGCCTTCCTGACAAAAGCAAGTTAAATAGTCTCTATTTGTAGGAGCAATAACAGTTATCTCCCACCAGATCCTTATTAAATATTTGATGATGCATTTAATCCCCCGTGATTGTGAATAATTTTGGCTGCATTGCATTTTTAGGGGCACAAGTTATGTCGAAGTCGTCTATATAAGTAAATCCCATTTATTACTGATGATGGCTGTTGCATACGGTTAGTCTGTGGATGTCTTGTACATTGTTAGTTTGTTTGGTAATTAATTTGCATATGGAAGGTTCTTGTGTAAAAGACATGATTGCTGGAACATGTAGCAGTTCATTTAGCAAGCACTAAATTCATCTGAGCATTAGTGTAGAAGAATATTCAAACATATAATTAGAAACTGGTTTTAGAAATCAAAATCTGCTAGCTAGATGACACGATTTGTCTGCTAAAAAGCCTAAATTGAGTAGAGAATTTCAGTTTAATTTAGGGTTAAAACACTTCTCAATCGAAACCTAAAAAAAAACATATATGATCCAAACTAGAAATACAAACTTGAAAAAACCTCAGATAATAAACCAGACTTTGAAATGTCAATTTACCTAAACCATAACCCAATCCGGAGTCCTTTGACTTAGAGGCTCCAGAAATGCTCCAGAATGAAATCCTTCTTGATTGATAAGAGTGTGTCCAAATGCACCATTTAATCCTTGATACAGAACCTCTGCAGTATTATAACCACCATTCCTCATTGAACAATGTCCAACATTTACAAGTTCTAGCAGTCAAGCTACAATTTTCCCAAATTCTTTAAAAAAAAAAGATAACTCAATGATTTGAGGCTCAAAGAGAAACGAAAATCATGATGTAGAGGAAGCTCAGAACAATCGAAGAGCTAGCACAAGTGCTGAAGCATGTTATTGAATGCAGAAGATTGCATTTCATAGGTAACACTCGTACAAGTTATTAGAAAGCACCCGGAAAAAAAAAGCAGCAGCAATGCTACAATGATGTAAAGACAGTACTATATGCTAGAACTAATACAAATAGGCCAAGAGAAGATTCATATGATGGGATAATAGTTCCAACCTTAAGACATATAAAACTCAATGGGGAGTTCAATTGGTTTTCACACTCAAGACAAAGCGCTAGGGCGCCTTTGGTGATAACATGTGATGGTCAGGATCTGGGCCCCCAGGTGAGACCCTCTCAGTTCCCTCCTGTAATGAAATCCTTTCATAAAATTCAAGTTTTGACTCATCATACCCAAACTCCTTAAACAATAAGTAGTTATCAGTCCTTGTTTTCATGGCCCTGATACCACGGTACATACTACGAGCATCTGCAACCTCAAGTACAAGCTCTAGATGGAATGCTACTGATAAGAGCAAAGCGAACACTAATCCAAGCCTCATTGTAGTCACTAATTTGATAATTGTATCTTTCAGGTAGGTAAAGAATAGAGAATGTAACTCAGTGGTGGTAGAACTATTTGTAAGTCAAGGAACTCTATATATATATGCTACACAGGTTAAGCTGTGCATAATGGAGAGGAAAGGAGGCTGATTGAATGGCCACTTTGAATTGCGCACTAGTCGTTCAGTCACAGCGTCTAAATCATGTATCCAACTGAATTTTCACAAAGCTGACAATCAAGGCATCAGTCATTTTATGTCACTTCATGTTTTCCTTGCATTATAAATTGCAGTAAGGGAACTTCTTTTCTAGGCTTCTGGCAGTCAATTTATGGGGCGCATCCTCATGCTCATTAGCTTGTATACAATGCCTTTGAGATGGATTTAGCCCCTATATTAATTTGGGTGCATTTTAACTAAATTCAGTTATTATCGTCACATAGCTGAATTTCAGTTTTCCTTGGGCCTATCGGGCGCATCCCCAGGTTCCACTTGAGCGGGACTATATTGGGCGATGATGTTGATGTTGGTCAATGCATTAGTTGAGGGTCTATTGTTGCTTTCAATTATGGAAGACTGTAGGTGTTTTGTTTTTTGCTAAAAATCAAGGCCAATATGAAAGAAGCCAATTACTAAAAAAAAATTATAATCTGCTATTGGGCAAATTATCCAGAGCAATAAGAAAGGAAATTGATCATCTTTTCACAAAGAAAATCACTTAGAGGCAGGGATGTAGCACTAACCAATGCCATCAAGTTGCTTTCTTCATGTAGTTTCCCGTTCAATTCATCGCACAATATACGTGTCAAAGTGTTTGATTATATTGTATCTATGATGGATCCATTTGTATGGAGAAAAAAATTTGGTGAAAAAAACATCCATCCTGTAAATGAACATTGAAGGATGTTAGCTCCTCACGATTAGTAGTATTAATGGAGGAATTAAGCAATAGGCAATTTGTGAAACAAGTGTGTAAGAGTTGCAATTACTAAATATAATACAGGAGGATAAGTATTGACAGGAAAGTCAAATGCAGAGATAATGTACATAATGGGAACAAAGGCGAGGAAAATCGTCTTCAAATTGGATTGAACAGCTCAGATCAAATAGCATTTCTACAGCCAAGATATTATATGGATAAGGTTGAATCGTTTGATGGTTTGACGTGAGTGGAAATCACTTATCCATGACGTGCAATTTTTTTGTCATATTATCCTTTGTCCTGGTCTCCTGGACTTTATAAATTACCACAAAGAAGTGTTAGTACAGTTCCCTGGCAATGGACATCACCATATGAACCTTTATCTTTAATGGCAGTAGCATCAAAACTTTACATACCTTGGATCTATCAGTGACGATCGTAAAGGGTCATCTTGAAGTGTCAATGCTCTCATTTATCCAGATTAGAAGAAATATATACATGTGAAGAAAGGAGCAAACAAGAAGACAATAAACTTTTACAACTAACCAAAATCTTATTATCTGATTAGTTTTTGGGATATCACGAGTCAGAAATACACATGCTTCTTCTTTTTTCTTTGCTTTCATCATAAATGAACACAAATCTCTACAAACAGTGAAAGTTATACAAAATCACAATCACCAACATCATTATATAAAATGGGAATTGTCCCGGTTCTTAACATAAGCAAATTAAATGTCTGTATCAACAGTATATCACTCCTATCAATAATTCCTTGCAAGTGATAAACATTATATTCCAAAAATAGCAACAACAGTGACTTCACTTGTGCATCTACATTAAGCTATTTCACTCAATGTGCATTAAGACTTGCATAAACACACAAGCGAAACTGAGTAATAAACATCATTTCCATTATTTAAAGTATAATATTTTAGTTTCTGTTCTTTACCATAGACATTGAAATCGCCATATGACACATTGATACGTGAAAGGAAGAAAGTCGGTGCAATATTCCTTTGGCTCTATTATGACCATTGTTCTAAAAATCTGGCCTAGGCGCTGGAAGACCTAGTCCATCTAGCCCGCCTAGGTGCTTGTCTAAGCTGCCCATGTGCTAGGTGCTCCCCCTCTGCCCAGGGAAGCCTAGCGTTTTTTAGAACATTATTTATGACCAAGTAGTCTAAGTTACATGATGAGAAGTAGAAGGTCAAAGAGTGTCATTATACCTCCCTCACATCTTATGCATTGCAGATAAAGAGGCTGAAGGAAAAGTGAATTTGGGTTGAGGCCAAACCTAATAATTATAATGAAGTGTACTCAATTACGGTGATACTGCTAAAGCGCCCTCCTAAACCCACCAACCAACAAAATTGAGGTACATTAACAACGGTTATAAAGTGCAAATGCATAAACTTGTGGTTGATATGCTAATGCTAATGCACCTTGATCTTATCCATTAATTGACGTCGGAAAGCATGTGGGTAGTGAGGCAGTGGGAGCTCCATAGGCATAGATTGCTTTGAAGATTGAGTTTAAGATGATCAGCCCCGTTGCTTCACTGAAGATCATATTCATAGGCATGATTGCTTCTCATAGGACTTCTCACGAACAGTTGGTGGGCAATTATTGGGAGGCTCATTGCCTAGGCTCTCTACAAGTAGATGGAATGACGTGTCAAAGTTTGAACCCATGTCCCGGTTCAAAGTTTGACACATCAATCGTCCCTATGACTAGCCCCACACAGCACTTTCAGCAAAAGAGTTGTGGATTTTCTCTTAGGTGGTTTTGTGAGGAGGATAAAATTTGTAGCTTCACCCGACAAGGCACAAGGTAGCAGAAGCCATAAAGTAGACGACTGAAAACCAAGTTACAAAAATGAGACCTAAGCAAATCCGTGCTGTGCTGTCGTCCCCCCGTCCGTCGGATACTATGGACAAAAGAAAATTTTACAAAGGCCCGGTGTATTTACCCGACCCAAACTCGCTAACCGTTCGTGTCGATAGGTTAGGTAAGTGTTTCCAAATTCGTTAACCGCCCATTTCGGTAGGTTAAGAACTCTGTTCCTAACCGCCCCCCGCCCCATGTTAGGCATCCGGTAAATATTATCGGAATCGGATCAGATATAATTTTTTCACAACACTTAGATGAAGTGGTGAGCTTAACAAATAGATATATCTGATCCGATCTTGTATATCAGATATTCAATAATTTTTCTCCTAAAATCTCGATTTATATCTAATCCATTAATTATCGGATATCTGTAAGAAGTATTCATTTGGAATGAATTTTTGGTAGCATACATTCGAATTATACATTTTGAAAAATATTTCTACTATTTTTGATTTTGGCCCAATTAATATTCATGATTGATGGATATCAGACCGAATATCTACCGACCCGATATTCGATTTGCCGACCCGATTAAATTTTAAGAGAAAATTTTCATGATTGAGGAGAATTCAACCCTTAATTAGTTGAAATTTTACAAAATACTCTTTAAATCATCTATGCTACTTAGTATTAATGTGCATTTTCCAAAAATATATATAATACTAGATATATCGGATGTCGGTTACTTTAAAACCCCGATCCGTATCCGGTCTAATTATCTGGAAAAAGTTCCTGATCAAATCGAATACGGATAGAAAATTTTATGATCCATTTGAATCCAAATTTTATCAAATCGGTTATTTTTACTCACCTTTTAGATCCATTTCCGGTTAGGATATAAATATTATCCGACTTGGAGATCAAATATCTGATGCGAGTATCGGATACTAAACAAAGTTAATGTATGCCAAATTTCTCTAAACCATGTGCTATCTTGTTCGGATATTCTCTTATTGGGAATATCTAAATATAAATATATAAAAGAAATTTCTTTTAGTGTCCTCTAATTTTCTATTTTTCCTTTTCGGGTCTTAAATTTATTTTTTTATACCCTTTATTTTGTACAAGTATAGTCATATAGCCTAAAGTTTCTCCAAATCCGTTTATATCCACATATTCTCATTTTTGTTAAAAAATTCCCTACGATAATTACATTAATTTTGGAAAAAGTGCCCAAAGTAATTATAATACATCAATATCAATAGAAAATTAGCCCAATAATTAGTAAAAAAATAAGCCTTTGTTGTAAATGTCTTACGTTAGTGGTTGGATGTATATGACTCTTATGTTCCATATTTCTCATTTAGAACACATAAAACATCCTTTGAATTTAACTCTTCCATTCAAATACAAGTTTGTAACAACATCCCTTTATTAGATTATAAATAGAGGTTTGTGTAAAGAGAAGAAGAAGAAGAAGAAGAAAAGCTCTCTCATTTGTATTATTTATATTGAGTTTAAATCTCACCAATATTACAACATTATCAGCACGAGTCTTTATTCTCTAATTTGATCTTTGTTATTCTTCAAGAAAACATGGATTCACCTAAAGTGAAACCCGATGGGAAGGAACAATGTCTCCTAGACAGTGCAACGACGCAACTATTTAAAGAAACAAAGAATACTTCACACAGTTGAAAGCCGGCAGAATACATCAACAGACCCCTGTACTTACACTTTTTTTCCTATTGGACCCCTGTACTAAATAATGTTCAAACAGACCCCTGTACTGCCCCCAATTTTGCCTATTGAACTTTTTTGCTTGCGTGGACTAGGGCGTGATTTACAAACCAAGCTGAAGAGAGTTATGCCAATTATTTGTGGTGACATGGAAATTAAAAAAAATAAAACAATTGTTTTTTATAAAACCATGCTGAAGGCCATTTTGTTCTCTCGAATGCCGCCATTGTCTTCGTCTCCAATCTCGAATGCCGCCATTGTTTGCCCTCTTCACCAATCGTCTCCAATCGTCTCCAATCTCTTCTTGTCGACGCTCATGGCTTACTCGGATGCTAGAAGCACGTTGAACTCAAACACGAATCCATAGCAATGGCCTCACAACAGCGGTGATTTGGGTTT